>WTXI01000012.1:0-600000 GCA_022376515.1 Lactifluus volemus
GGATGCTCGCGAAGTTGAGCGGAATCTCAACCAATAATTAATGAACATCGACGAATCGTGGAAACTACGGATGGTACACAGCAAAGAAAAGAAGAACTAGAGATAACAGTAAATGCAATAGATGCATGACAGCCAGAATAGTCCCGTATAGGATGAAGCTGCAAAACGGTTGGTACCTGGATCAGATGGATCCTCCTGTGTCCCTTTCCCCTATACCCTTTCCAGCAGAGAATGTGAGTGCAAGCGAGCAGCGTTTTGATACTAAGCCCTCACAAAAATTGGGCGATCCTCCAGGCGGATGCCTTGGCGAATCCAAGCGCTCATCCTGGTGTGCCGGCGGGGACTTTGACTTTGACGATTGTCGATTGCGCGGCCTCGGTGAAAGGTGTTGCAAGTTTCTCACGCGCAGCACCAATGGCGGTCTCCACATCAGTAGTTGTCTTCAACTGCTTCGTCGTGGACTCGTGGACAGCTGGACGTTGCCTTGTGCTCCCAGGGCTCGACGTCGTTGGCATGCGTGTTGTCTCCTGATAGACATCCTCTGTGCTCCCTCCCGTTCTTGAGGGGAGTACTAGAAAATAGAGGTGTCCGAGGCTGGGTCGAGCCAACGAGGTATGGAAAGCGGACCTGTTAAGATGGGAAGACGGATAGGAACCCGGCGATGCAGAGCGCGGCAGAGAAAAAGCCACCAGGGCCACCACACTGGTAGTGGCGCTTATTGTTGCCTCCTTGAACCAACTCACTTTAAGTTTGGCCCTTCTCCTTCACCGTCACCCGTGACAGCTAACAGTTTCCCACTTTAAGAATAGGCATCTGCGCCACGAGCAGCTGCAGAAAGGGGAAGGGTTGGGGAGGAAGCAGTGGTAGTGGTCCGCGGTGGCGGTGGCAGGGATGTGTGTCAGGTTGAGTGCGGCGTGCCCAAACTTGTGATGGATCGAGGTGTGTGTGGCTGAATGCCCAAATGACGTCTTGCAATCCATCTGGAGGGACCGGGGCCTGTGCGACAGCAGAGTGGGTCGTGAGCCTCAGATGCCTAATAGTGGCGTCCTCACCTAGACCTCATACTGGTAGGGTGACTGCCATTTGAGCTAGGAGCGCATGGTCCAGACCATACACCGACGTCCCCTCCAAGTCGAGCGTGGGCTGGGCGTGGTGATAGATGGGAGGTTCGTGTCGGGTTTCAGCATTATCTCGAATGGTGCCTTGGGTTGAGAGGGCATTCCAGCCCTATGACAAGGCGAGCCGGTTACGGGCCGTCAGGCGCGTCAGGTGCAGGCGCAATGCGCCAGGTCAGTGCATCCTGGATTGCCGTCCCTGCCCTCGTTACCCCTTTCTATCCCATTCTCGAGTAACAAGCGTGCGACAGCTTGAAGGAACCTCCTCTTCGCGTTTCTTAGCCATCGTCATGATTATTCCGCCAGTTGACGCGGCGTAACGAAGCAATAGCAATAGCCGAGTAACTCGATTCCAGTCGCCACGTCCACAGCTATCCCCCCTCACAGACCCACCAACGTTCTAGTACGCCCATGACCTTTCTAGACCCGTGTCACCTCCTCTCACCTCAATTGAACCAGAGACTCCGTCTACCCATCTCCCGTTCCCCTCCCGCTTCCCACCTCTTCTGTCCTTGACGACCTACCCGCCAGGCTAGTGTTCCGCCACCGACTCCCACACCTTCACCCATTCGGCTGCCACCACCGCCTCCGTCACCTGTCCACCTCATGTGGTGATCTCGAAGTGACCATGATGTTATGATACGCCTCAAGTTCTTCGTCACCTTGAAAATACGCTCCTAGAACTGTGTCTCTCTACCAAAAGAGAGTGCATCAAGAAGTGGTCCGGGAATTTGAAAGGCGCAATGTACGTGTTCAGTAAGATGCTCCCAATTGAAGAAGTGCCTTATTGTGAATACAACCTCCGAAGATCTCAGCTTCTCTCCACCGGGTCTTCTTTCCTGTATTTCAATCTCTCAAACCCACAGATATGCCGCCCACTTCCGCAACAGCCGTGCTCAGGTCAACGAAGAGACGCAACTAAGCTCGCTCCTGCTCAAGATTACTGGTACGTGGATCTATTATCATACTCTGATAAGGATTAAATCACTTTCACTGCAGTCCTCAGAGCGCACAACCCCCTTCCGTGCGTCGTTGATAGCATCTCCCTCGAAGCCAGGAAACATTGAAAAACTCGGCAATATTCATCGCCGTCAGATATTTGAGTGAGTTGTGTGGAGAATCATCGTGTGCTCTAGGGCATGTTTTCTCTGTACATAGAATGTACCACGGGACAAAAGAAATGGATGCGTATGCGTGTATATGCGTGTGTGCGACGTATGACGGGCAACTTGGCAGCTTTATCCGAGTTGTCCCTGTTTCGTCTCTTTCCCAGAGAAGCTTTCCCCGAGAAGATTGTGTGCTATTCGGTTGCTTCGCGACTTCTCAAACTCGATTGGGGAAGAACCGTGATCGGTCTCCAGATGGTCCCCAGCTGTCCTCACGTACAAACACGTGATCATCGTCGGCCATCTCCATCTCAAGACCGGCCACCCCGGGCCATCGGTTCGTCGACTCGTGTCTTCAGTTACACGTCTCAACGCTTGATATGTCCCTCAAACCATCCGCATATATTTCTTACGGCAATTCCGTCCCATGATTGGCTTCTAATAGTCTGCTTGTTATATGAGACCGCTCTCATTTTTCACGTGCGGGCCTGACTGCCACTGGGCAGTAAATTTGACTTTATGAACTCCGAGCAGACTTTCGTTCACCATAACCTCGCTGAAGCTGTGTTAACAGACACCTGGGAGTATCTTGGCGCGTTCGATAAGTCTTTAGAAGAGTAAATGATTGGCTCCGCAGAAGGGTAGGAGAGAGAGGAGTGTTACTGATAGGTCCGTGGTGCCACTACCACTGGCACTCTCATTTCTTCTGCGATCCCCCTTACCTTCCCTTTCTCTAGACACTCATTTCTTAATTCCTGATGTTGTCTTCATCTTGGCCCAAATAAAAATTGCAGTTGTCATACTGACCCCTACATGATGCATGCTCTCGGTCACCATAACTTGATATCTGGACCGCTGACAAATTGTACTCATGACGCTAACACTTGGTGTCCCTCAACATACTGATGCTATCGCCAGCCTCAAGAGCACTTGTTGGAGGTGCAGCCACAGGTGGCTTACCAGGGTGGCCACGGAACTGCGCAGCACAGGGAAGACCTGGTTTGGCCGCAGAGCAACTCGCCCCTCAAATAATCAATATACTAGACAGTAATGGATTGAACGTATTGAGCCTTTCTCATTGTTTTCTTCAGCAGGGCTTTCAGAGTCGGGACCAGGTCTGAGATCTGAGCCTTGGGAGTGGACAGGTACTATGTGTTATTGGTCAGCGTAGCGAAAGTTGGGTTACTGTAAGCATATTGATCTTTGGTACACACGCCACTGCATCTCTAGACGTCTTTGGATAGCTGCAGCATCGTCTGAAAGACAGGAAATGATGTCTCAGACGAAATATTAAATGCCCTCACAGATATCAGCGAGAAAGAGGAAACCTGAGCAAGAGATCAAAACCAGGCTTATCCGAGACTCCGAGGAAGAGTTCAACGTTTCGGAAATGGTAAGTTCTCCGTGGAAAGCCAGTAAAATGAAAACAAGCACTGGCATCTAACCGCTTTACGAGTTCCGTGGGTTTTAACGCAATGACCCAAATGCTAGGACCACCTGACAGACGACTCTACTAACCATACCTCAGACAGACTCGCTGGCACTAACTGAATTCAAAGGATACACTAATCAGAGTTTGCATATATACATGCAACTCTATTTAGATGAACTGTGAACATAAACCATAGCCCAATTTAATCCATAAACAAATTTTGAGAGATCTACCTCCATTCTATGTTTTCCAGCAACCCAGACTGTGTTAGCTTTATGAAGGTATGGCCGGTGAATCGGAGGAATCCACAAAAGGAGTTCTTCATCTTCTCCATACATCCATCCATCACTATCAACTGGGAACTTCTCCGTAAAGTGATCTTTCTCAATCTTTTCTGCTCTGAGCTTCCCTACATGAATCGTGTGATCTCGTAAGGTCAAGGTGATCGGCTGCCAATTTAAAGTGGACACACCAGAGTTAGTCAATTGGGTGGGTCCGGTAGACGAGCACACAACATTCAGTGCTATTGTGGCATCCCACATGCGGATCGTGCAATCTCCCGAGGCCGAAATAATCCGCTGCCCATCTGGTGTAAATGCAACGGACTGGACCCATTCTCTGTGTCCGATAAACGGGCCTGCTACAGCTGCCCCTGTTGCAGAGTCCCACAAGCGAATCGTGCAATCGTGCGAGGCAGATGCAATGTGCCGCCCGTCCGGTGAGAATGCAACGGACCAAACGGAGTTGGTGTGTCCAGTAAATGGGCCGACGACGACTTTTCCCGACGCAGAATCCCACACACGAATAGTGAGATCTCTCGAGGCTGAGGTGATTCGCTGCCCGTCAGGTGAGAATGCAACAAATTCGACCCCGCTAGTATGACCAGTAAATGGGTCCGCTACGACCTCTCCTGTCGCAGCATCCCATACTCGAATTGTGAGGTCATCGGAGGCAGACGCGATGCGCTTCCCGTCCGGCGAGAACGCAACAGAGTTCACCTTCTTAGTGTGTCCAGTAATCGGGCCCACTACAACCTCTCCCGTCATGGCATCCCACACGCGAACTGTGCAATCTTTCGAGGCCGACGCGATGCATTGTCCGTCCGGCGAGAATGCAACAAACATGACTATATCGGTATGTCCGGTAAACGGGCCCGCTACAATATCTCCTGTCGCGGAATCCCACACGCAAATCGTGCGATCTCGTGAGGAGGAGACGATCCGCCGCCTGTCAGGCGAGAATGCAACACAAATGACCCAATCGGTGTGACCAGTAAATGGACCTGCTGTGACCTCTCCTGATGCGGCATCCCACACACAGATTGCGCAATCTGCAGAGGCAGAGGCTATCCGTTGCCCATCTGGTGAGAGTGCAACAGAAAAGATCGATTGGGTATGTCCGGTAAATGAGCCCCCTGCCTCTTCTCTTCTGGCATGCCATACACAAACCGTTTGATCTCCCGAGGCCGAGGCAATGCGCTGGCCTTCAGGCGAGAGTGCAACAGAAAATATTGAGTCGGTATGTCCAGTAAACGGGCCTGCAACGATCTGGCCTGTTGCCGATTCCCACACGCAAATCGTGCGATCAAAAGAGGCTGAGGTAATGTGCGACCCCTCCGGTGAGAAAGCAATAGAGTAGATAATATTGGAGTGTCCAGTAAATGGGCCAGCTACGACCTGTCCCGTTGCTGAGTCCCACACACGAATCGTGCGATCTTCAGAGGCCGAAGCGATGTGCTTCCCATCCGGTGAGAATACAACACACTTAACCTGTTCAGTGTGTCCAATACACGGGCCCGCTACGACATCTCCAGTTGCGGCATCCCATATGCGAATCGTGCAATCTTTAGAGGAAGAGGCGATACATTGCCCGTCTGGTGAGAATGTAACACAGTAGACCTCGTCGATGTGCCCAATAAACGGGCCTGCTACGACCTCTCCAGTTGCGGCATCCCAAACACGAATCGTGCCATCGTTCGAGGCCGAGGCAATGTGTTGTCCGTTCGGTGAGAATGCAACGCATCTGACCCATCTTGTGTGTCCAGTAAATGGTCCCGCTATGACCTCTCCTGTTGCGGCATCCCACACGCAAATCGTGCGATCGGCCGATCCCGATGCGATGCGATTCCCGTCAGGCGAGAATGCGACAGAGAAGACGAGATCAGTGTGTCCAGTAAACGGTCCCGCGACAGTTTCCCCCGTTGTTGCATCCCACACCCGAATCGTGCGATCTCGCGAGGCCGATGCGATTCGCTGCCCGTCTGGCGAGAATACAACAGACTCGACTGATTCGTCATGTGCTCGAATCGTCATTTCCAATGCTGGCCAATCAGATAACTGTCCGCGTGTCAAAAACAATGTGTGGCGGAATAGGTGAAGGTGGTGCTTGACGATGAGGGAAGAGGATGGTGCAAATGGGAGAGCAGATATATATATGTGCGGGACGCTTCTTGATATCGCCATCCCGAAGTACCGCACAAAAGCGAATGCATCATTCACTAATGCCAGCATATACTCAACGTCTGATTGGAATGATTCCTGCAAATGAGCCCAATAGTTACTATATGTCGTATAATGTGATACGATGCGCCTACCTTCTGCTGATCAGACCGCAACCATGTGTTCAGAGATCCCAGTGCTCGTGACCCAAGACCGATGCTGTTCCTGATGCTAAGCACTTCCAGCCAAAAAAGGAATCTTGACTCGAACAGCAATCGAAGTTTCGGAAACAGGTCCTCTTCAATACCAAGACGTTCTAAATGATCGCCCCAGAAAACGCACGCATACGATAGAGCAGGTGGAATATATTTGACAATTCGAGATTCCAGATCTGGCACGTCCCTGTTGGCAACGTATGACGATTCGAGTTTGCAAATGTTGAATTTGAGATCATTGAGCATTAATCCAAGGCAGGAATGTGCCAACCGACGGTGAGACTTCCCAAGGTCGATGTGAAATTCCCCACTCTTCTTATCCGCGAGGAAGTCACGAAATGAGGTGTGGAGAGGGACGATCGGGAGGGTGTCGTCGGATGAGGTCACGTTACTGAGCAGTGACCCTAGGTGACCGAGCATCTCAACAACACAATCAGAATCCTCGGGATCAGGATCCTCTGGGTCATCCTTGGGTGCATGCTGTCGCAGAATAGTCAAAGATCGGATCGAAAGCGGCACCATCGCAGCGAAAAGCTGTCCCATCACAGACCGAAATAGTGTCTGTGCTGCTAGCGGCTTGAAGTATCCTTCCAGAACTTCTCTGTACAATTGGTCCAAAGGATCCTGTCCATCCCGACCTCGTGAGTGTCCCAACAGACGCTGAATCACCTGCTTCCTGCTGAACCCAAAGCTAGGAGGTGGCTTATTTATCAACCCGCAGGAAACGGCAGCCCACTGAAACAAGCCTTCCGCCGCCTCTGCCAGTCTGGCTCCATGTCGTTCGAACAAGTCCAAGGGGAGTTCGCTCTCGAAATACAACCGAATATCTTGCTCCGTCTTGGCAGCCAGTTTCGGATCGTCCATGTAGAGGGTGCGTGCGGACAACGTGTTACCAAATACATGTTCGATTTCATTTTCCGGCCTCGAGGTGATGAGGATGCGAAAGTTCGATGGCAACTCGAACAGATGCTGAGCAAGAAACTTGTGTAATCCGTTTTGGCGAATTACATCACCGCTCTCATCCAATGCATCGATGACGATAAGAATTGGATCCCGAATCTGAACGTGCTTGACCGGTTCAAGCAGGAGCCGTTCGAAAAGCGTGCGATAGTGTCGAGTGCTACAAAGAGATGGATCATTCTCGAGCACCCTCCCGAGGGCGAGTTTGAACGGAGGATAGCGATTGGAGAGATCCCGAGCAAGTGTTGTGAACAGCTGGTGAGCCTCATCTTTGGAGCCCTCCTTCCGTAGAAAGGCAAAGTAAGAACCGAGATGCTTGTTTTCTAACCGGCGGGCGACTTCATGGGCAATCGAAGACTTTCCTGTGCCGGCCTGGCCGAGGAGCACGAGTCCACGTTGAGATTCTCGATTCTCGACCCAATTGATGATATGGTCCAAGAAATCTTGTCGTGTGCCCGGAAGACACCGCCTGTCATCTCCAAATCTCCAGCCTCCTTTGTACGGCAATTCTCTTATTTTTGAGTCGAGTTCTTTGTCCCCTCATCAGATCGACCACTCGACGATCCAGATCATCAGGATTACGTACCAGATTTCAGCACAACACCCCCGGTAATAACAGTAGTACCCGCGAGAAAATTATTTCGCAGTCGAGCAAGGTTCGTGCGGTAGTCATCGATTTTCCCGTCCACTTGGCGGACCACATTCTTCAAAGTCCGCTTTGCTAAATCAAATATTTATTACGATGAATGACCACAGAGAGGCAAAGACGACGTACCGACATTCACATCCTCCGCATACGATATGATAAATTTGGCACATTCCGAGACACACTCCAGCATCTCATCCAGGATTTTCGGTTGCGTAGACTCCGGGTCCATGTTCCTCAAAAGGTCCGCCTTCTTCGCAAAGTCGAATGCATCCAGTATTGCTTGAAGTAGTGTTCTGACGTTGTCATCACGCTTCAACTGGAGTAGCAATGTCTGACAGCAGGTGAAAAAGATATTGAACTATGTATATCCTCTTCCAGAGCACGGAGACGAACCTCGGGAATCTTTGAGAGTAATTTCCATGCTAACGTTGCGTGCGGGAACAACTGAACAGCAGTTTAGTAAGGGATACGGAAAACCCATCATGATGTTACTCATACTTCAGCGATCGGGTCGACAGTGTCCATCACTTGCTTCACAACATCAATGGCTTTCTTCCACGCTTTTATCGTATCCATGGCTTCCATGGCTTCTTCAGCACGACCAAGAGTACTTGACATCTCCGCCTGGCTGACTACTGCTGGTCTCACAGGAGTATCGCCCTCAGTGGGAAGGTCAAGCGTCTGGGATAAAGGAGATAGAGAGACGGCAACTGCCATGGGTTGCCTGGACTCATGATTTAATCGGATAGAAGGACGTACAGCATCTCCTTCAACAGCAGAATCGTCCAACTCTGTCGTCACAGGATTCGATGTAATGACTGCCGTAGTTAGAGAGGAATCGGCATTCGTGGATACGGTGATCGTCAAATGTGTATCCGGCATCGTTGAATGTTTACCACGTCCATCAGCGCTGTTAAATACTATATCAAGCTCTACATGAAGGACGCTCAGCAAGATGCATGATCAAGGATCCGAAGAAATGAACGAACCGCGTCGGGATTCACAGGATATTTCCTTGTGCCCGAGAAGCATGTCTTTCCGCATGGTCCTCTTTGCAAAAAGGATACTGTAATTTGAGAGAGCGGTTGTACGACGCTGCACAGGAGTCAATTGGGGATTGAAATGCGTATATGACATTTCTCACAATGCGTCGACTTTCTCGTTCCATTCGACGTGTGATCAACGCTTTGCATAGATCGAGTCTGCCATGTCTTCTCCCCGCTCGTCACCGTAACGTAAAACCGTCTCTCTTTCCCCGGGAGGGATTTCAGAGGAGGAAGATTACGCGCCCTGAGGACTGAAAGAGGAAACGTTCAGTACTTATCGGTGCAACATCGCCAAAAAGATAGACCTGTCACTTCGAGCTGAAGCACGCTCGGTTGTGTTTTGGCGACTTGATCGCTGATCAAAGGCAGCGATCTTAGCAAATATGGAGATGAAATGGAGTGACTGATGTACCCGATTCGGGATGTTTGAGGATCTGGGCTGGAGTAATAGTTAACATCGGGGACATCGGGTGAGAGAGACTTTGACATACGAGTTTGGTTGAGCGAATGACATCGTGGAGAAGTGAGAAGTTGAGATTAGATGACCACTGGGATGTTGTTCAAGTTGGCCTGTAGGGTCGTTAGAGCGCTTTGTGATTTGGAACAAACAAACAACAGTGAGAAAAAAAGCGCTGGTGAACCTTGTTGAGTTGGTGCAGATTCCAAGTTGTTTCACTAGGAGGGGAACTGAACATGGGGACCTCTCAAGGTCTATCGATTCTTACAGCTGCTACGCCTCTCCATAGTACCTCAGGATACTTACTACGGTATTTCTACCTAATCAAGCTGAAGTCGACTCAGGTACCGTAGTAGTAGGAGCCAACCGAAGGAAATCGTAACATTTTTCGCGTGTTGGAAGTCATGTGCATCCTCACCCCGCATACTGGCGCAATGTAAAAGAGCCGCGACGTCGCTGGGATGCTCGCCAAGTTGAGCGGAATCTCAACCAATAATTAATGAACATCGACGAATCGTGGAAACTTAACAAGCTACGATAGTACACAGCAAAAGAAAAGAACGAACGTAAATGCAATAGATGCATGACAGCCAGAATAGTCCCGTATAGGATGAAGCTGCAAAACGGTTGGTACCTGAATCAGATGGATCATCCTGTGTCCCTTTCCCCTATACCCTTTCCAGCAGAGAGAATGTGAGTGCAAGCGAGCAGCGTTTTGATACTAATCCCTCACAAAAATTGGGGATCCTCCAGGCGGATGCCTTGGCGGATCCGAGCGCTCATCGTGGAGCGCCAGCAGGGACTTTGACTTTGACGATTGTCGATTGCGCGGCCTCGGTGAAAGGTGTTGCACGTTTCTCACGCGGAGCACCAATGGCGGTCTCCTCATCAGTAGTTGTCTTCAACTGTTTCGTCGTGGACTCGTGGACAGCTGGACGTTGCCTTGTGCTCCCAGGGCTTGACGTTGTTGGCATGGGTGTTGTCTCCTGATAGACATCCTCTGTGCTCCCTCCAGTTCTTGAAGGGTGGTGACGATGAGTACATAGAAAACGGGGATGTCCCAGGTTGGGTCGAGCCAACGATCTTTGGAAAGCGGACCTGTTAAGATGGGAAGACGGATAGGAACCCAGCGATGCAGAGCGCGGCAGAGAAAAAGCCACCTGGGCTACCACAGTGGTATGGCGCTTATTGTTGCCTCCTTGAACCAACTCACTTTAAGTTTGGCCCTTCTCCTTCACCGTCACCCGTGACAGCTAACAGTTTCCCACTTTAAGGATAGGCATCGGCGGCACGAGCAGCTTCAGAAGGGGAAGGGTTGGGGAGGAAGTAGTGATGGTGGTCCGCGGTGGCGGTGGCAGGGATGTGTGTCAGGTTGAGTGCGGCGTGCCCAAACTTGTGATGGATCGAGGTGTGTGGCTGAATGCCCAAATGACGTCTTGCAATCCATCTGGAGGGACCGGGGCCTGTGCAACAGCAGAGTGGGTCGTGAGCCTCAGATGCCTAACAGTGGCGTCCTCACCTAACAGGAGACTAGACCTCATACTAGTAGGGTGAATGCCATTTGAGCTAGGAGCGCATGGGCCAGACCATGTACCGACATCCCCTCCAAGTCGAACGTGGGCTGGGCGTGGTAATAGATGGGAGGTTCGTGTCGGGTTTCAGCATTATCCTCGAATGGTGCCTAGGGCATCCCAGCCTATGACAAGGTGGGCCGGTTACGGGCCGTCAGGCGCGTCAGTTGGGCAGGCGCATGCGCCAGGTCAGCGCATCCTGGATTGCCGTCCCTGCCCTCGTTACCCCTTCTATCCCATTCTCGAGTAACAAGCGTGCGACAGCTTGAAGGAATCTCCTCTTCGTGTTTCTTAGCCATCGTCATGATTATTCCGCCTGTTTACGCGGCGTAGCGAAGCAATAGCAATAGCCGAGCAACTCGATGTCAGTCGCCACGTCCACAGCTATCCCCCCTCACAGACCCACCAACGTTTCTAGTACGTCCACAGACCTTTCTAGACCCGTGTCACCACCTCTCACCTCAACTGAACCAGAGGCTTCGTCTACCCATCTCCCGTTCCCCTCCCGCTTCCCACCTCTTCTGTCCTTGACGACCTACCCGCCAGGCTAGTGTTCCGCCACCGACTCCCACACCTTCACCCATTCAGCTGCCACCACCGCCTCCGACACCTGTCCACCTTCATATGGTGATCTCGAAAAGTGACCATGATGTTATGATACGCCTCAAGTTTTTCATCACCTCGAAAATACGCTCCTAGAACCTGTGTCTCTCTACCAAATGAGAGTGCATCAAGAAAGTGGTCCGTGGATTTGAAAGGCGCCAATGTACGTGTTCAGTAAGATGCTCCCAATTGAAGAAGTGCCTTATTGTGAATACAACCTCCGAAGATCTCGGCTCTCCACCGGGCTTTCTTTCCTGTGTTTCAATCTCTCAAACCCACAGATATGCCGCCGACTTCCGCAACAGCCGTGCTGAGGCCAATGAAGAGACGCAACTAAGCTCGCTCCCGCTCAAGGTTACTGGTACGTGTATCTATTATCATGCTCAGATAAGGATTACATCTCTTTCCCTGCAGTCCTCAGAGCGCACAACCCCCCTTTCTGTGCGTCGTTGATAACATCTTCCTCGAAGCCAGGATACGTTGAAAAACTTGGCAATATTCATCGCCGTCAGATGCTTGAAGGAGTTGTGTGGAGAATCCTCATGTGCTTTAGGGTATGTTTTCTCTGTACATAGAATGTACCCGCATCAGAGCACGGTACAAAAGAAATGGATGCGTATGCGTGTATATGCGTGTGTGCGACGTACGACGGGCAAGTTGGCAGCTTTGTCCGAGTCGTTCCTGTTTCGTCTCTCGATTGTGTGCTACTATATTGGACCGGACCATCGTCAGGACCGCTCGATCGTCAAGTCACACAATGTCACACACGGGCCGAACAGCTATAGCCAAGCTGATTCGAAGTCCGCTAGGGTGAGGTGATGATGTGCACGTTCAAGTGAGAAGAGTCCAGACTGTATGAATTTATCTATGTCATTACTACTACTAGTCTACTACAACGAATAACCATATGAATGACTTGAATATGTGTAGTAATAGTGAGGAGCAGGCCCAGGATACTGATAACTTGAAAGGGGGGTATTGGAGAGGACCGGGAGGTAACATAACTTGACTTGGAGGGCCCTGGCCCTACCCACAGGGCAGCCTTGTCTGGCCTGAGGTGACTTACATGCAGTGGAGGGGCGGTAGAAGGGGTTGAGGTTGCAAGTGATCGGGGCACATGAATGTTTCCAGCCACAGGCCTTTAGGCGGCAGTGGTGGGGGCAGGGTGGGCTGCAGGGGTGGCGCACAATGGTGGCGTCAGGACAGCTGTCAGTGTTGGAACGGGGGCGGCAGCATCGGGACAACAACCGCGGCGTCGGGATAGCGGCGGTGGCGACAGCGAGAGAGCGACCGCAGCGTCGGGATGGCGGCCGCCCCATTGGGACGCAACCACGGCGGCAGCGAGGGAGCAGGGGCGGCATAGAGGAGAGGACGCAAGGGGAAAATAAAATAAAAGATTAGTGCGAAAGTGAAAAAACAAAACAATACGACGCACCATAGACCATGCTAAGAGGCCATGGCAGTCGACAGATGGGGGTACCAGAGGGTGGACGACAGACCACGCAAGACCACGCGATGACGAGGGCGGGATGAAAGGTGACAGAGAGAGCGCGAGAGGGGAAGGCGATGATAGAGAGCGGGCAGTGCAGCAGCATTCAGCGCTGCCAACTGGCTTGTTCAATAGACGCTCATACTTAAACTCCGACATGCCGTCCAACCGGCATGGCCAATCATGCGTGACATTAGCACTAAATTTTACCTTCGCTCTACCTTGCTTGCGTGAAGAAACAATATATGGTACACATAATAGCAGTCATCTAGAATACATATTCGAAATTTGGTGGTGATTGAGCAAGTATTCATTGAGTTATTCAAAAAATAAAAAAAGTGACGATTGAGCGGTCCTGACGATGGTCCGGTCCAATATAGTATTCGGTTGCTTCGCGACTTCTCAAACTCGATTGGGGAAGAACTGTGATCGGTCTCCGGATCGTCCTCAGCTTTCCTCTCACGTACAAACACGTGATCATCGTCGGCCATCTCCATCTCAAGACCGGCCACCCCGGGCCATCGGTTCGTCGACTCGTGTCTTCAGTTACACGTCTCAACTTGAAGCTTGAAGCTTGATATGTCCCTCAAACCATCCGCATGCATTTCTTATGGCAATTCCGTCCCATTGTTGGCTTCTAATAGTCTGCTTGTTATATGAGACCGCTCTCATTTTTAACATGCGGGCCTGACTGCCACTGGGCAGTAAATTTGACTTTCTGAACTCCGAGCAGACTTTCGTTCACTAGTACCTCGCTGAAGCTGTGTTAACAGACACCTGGCCTGGGAGTATCTTGGCCCGTTCGATAAGTGTTTAGAAGAGTAAGGGTTGGCTCTGCAGAAGAGTACTAGGAGGGAGAGGAGCGTTACTGATAGGTCCATGGTGCCACCACCACTGGCACTCTCATCTATTCTGCGGTCCCCCTTATCTTCCGTTTCTCTACACACTCATTTCTTAATTCCTCATGTCGTCGTCGTCTTGTCCGAATAAAAATTGCAGTTGTCGTACTGACCCCTACATGATGCATCAGTAAAAGTCGATATTTATTAGCACTGGCTTGACACTCCTTAAACTGACTTAAACGTCCTTAAATGTCGTTTTAATAAGGTTTAAGGAAAATATTTTTTAATTAAAATTTTATTGACACAAGCAAGTTTTATTGGGTTAAGCAGATCCTTCCTATTAAACTGCTTAACGCTGCTGCTTAAGCAGGTTAATGCGACTGTTTAAGAAGCTTAATGTGACTCCTTAAGACCTTTTAATGCGACTACTTAAGACATTTAATATGACTACTTAAGCGATTGCTTAATATGTTTAATGCGACTGCTTACATCAGGAAGATCACGTTTTTCTTGTCACGGCTTGTACAAGCTTGCACAAGCTTGTACAAGCTTGTACAAGCCGTGACAAGCCTGACAAGTTGACAAGTCACAAGCTTGACAAGCAACGTCCAGTTTTTGACAAGTTCAGATAATTTTCATTTGAACCAGACTGACAAGACTGACAAGTTCACAAGCTGGCAAGCTGACAAGTTGGCAAGGTCAAAACCAAAAAATTGTGGCACTGTTTATTAAATCATTTCTATACTAGGGGTACAAAAACGAAGCTAATCAGTGCATTCCAGCTCTCTCACCACCAATGATAATCCTGGAATATGTCAACACAGCCTCAGCCCACACCGCCGTCTCACACATGAATGGTGGGCAGCTTCTCCGCACTCACACCCGCACGCGTTCCCACTCCCCCCATTCTGTCCACAACGAAATGGGCGCGAGCACCCCCCACATTCACATTTGCGTTCACCATGCTCTCAGCAGCGCTAGGAGAGAGATTTCAATCATTCCATTAGCGATTCTTACCAAAGGCCATTGTCACAGCTTAGGCCTCCCCCACGGGACATGTATCGTCCGTGATCCCGCTTGCGTTCTCGCTCACCGATTCGCCGCAGTCCCTACTCTGTGCATCAATCGTGCCAGTTGATCCAAACAAAGCGCACATACCACATCTAGTGCGCCCCATTCACCCACGGCCATGGACGACGGCGTCGAAATGAAGGGAGGCGGCGGCGATACAAGTTGGGGAGGTGGCAGCGACCCAGGCGGCGGGGCATTGGCCACATCACAACGTGGCGTCGAGAACTTGCTCACGCTGGAGAGCGACGCGTCGTGTGAGTTCAGGAGCCTCAACATCTGGCTCGAAGAAACCGTGCGTTTGGGCTTGCCTCCTGTCCCACATATTTAGTTTTTTTTGTCTGTCTTTTTTTTTGGCAACGCTCAGCATTTGACACGAACCGAATATCAAGTCATTACATGGCATCCAAGCACACTCCCGGGACTCGTAGGTATGCAGCTAATGCATTTACAACCACCGACGAAGAGGTCGTCTGTTGACGTGGCGGTGTCGGGCGGGAACGCGTGTGTGGGGGAGTTGCCAGAGGCAGATGAATGGTCAGTAAACAGCCAATGACAATAAAAACTAGATAGAATACCCACTGTAGAATAATACCACTCAGGTATGACAAGCTTAAAGAATTTCACTAGCGCGGGGATATGAGGGTTGAAACTAGGCAGTCATGCGGGCGAAATAAGTGAGGGAAAAAAAAATAATTTCAAGTCCGCTCCAAATTCAACCTGACTAATACAAACCTAATAACAAAGGAAGAACTTGTTTGATTTTTTTTGTCCAAGTCGACACTCACTCGTCTCGTCTCATCTCAGACATATGCCCGGCTTTAAAATGTATCTTGACAACATTCTCATCTGCAAATGTGACCAAGTAGAGCCCAATACTCCTTTCATTTCTGCTTCATTCCAATTCGCCACCCATCCAGGTATGCAAATGTACCGTTTGTCTCTTTTTTTTTCTCATACCCTCTCCTCCCTAGGTGGCAGCTCCCCTCCTCCCTCTGTCCTCACATGATTCTCAAAGGAGACTTGCGACTCTTGAGCATTGTGACTTGCTACATATCAATGGGCTTGTAGCAGGATGACCTCAGCCATCACAGACCCGCTTAAGTATCGTCCTAGGCTTGCACCCCAAGCACTCCCACGAAACGTCTTGCTATCCATGTAAATGTGTTCTCTTTATTCTTTTTGAGAGAGGATTCCGCCTTCGTGCTGTCATCGCGCAGCCGCCCAAGTGTCGCGCACCCGGATTGCACCTCGAACATCTGTCCTGGAAGTCTCGCCGCTGTTACCTCTTTCCTCTCCTCCTCTTTGCCAAGTCCCAATTCAAACCTTGCTTGACATTAATGCTATCTTTATCTTGATTGAGTGAGTTTTTTTTTCTTTTATTTTGGCATCAATTGAGGTCGCAAAGCTCCCGAATCTCGACACCCACGGAGTACCCGGTTCTGGCGCTTTCGTGAGTCCCCGTTTCATCACATCAACATCTGCTCTTCAGCTTACCAGAATCAGACCGCAAAGAATATTGCCCGCTACACTCAGGTCAATCGCTACACAATAGCTCGCTCGAAGCCCACGAGCGCGGAGATTCAGTCGGTCTCTTGTCTTCACCTTCGTCACAGCCAGGTCCGAGAGCCTCCCTTCTCAACTTGCGGAACTGCAGTGCGGCTTCGCTCGCTAGGATCAGCGGCGCATTCAGATCTCACTCACTCTCGTGGCACACTTCGATGCAATTCGCACGTCTCGGCGGCTAGCGTGTCGCTCGCGCCGAGCTGCACGCGGGCACAGAGCTTCACACACAGTATCGGTAGCGCATCGCGATCCAGCATCGAACTTTTACTAGGGCGCACGCCCAGTTCTCCCGGCGCGGTTCGGTTGTCTGGTGGGAATCGTCGGAGGCATCAGCGAGCGAGTGGGCGCTGAGTAATTCTGAAAATCATACTTTTTTTTGGCGTGCTAGGGGTCGGTGCTGGTGGGTGGGTCGTTGAGATGAACTGGTGGTGCGAGCGCGCGTACGCCCGAGAGTGATGCGGGGCGGTCATCGGTATCATTCCTCTCTGTCCTGACGTTTACCAAAATAGTCTCAACGGTCTCCACCTCCTTCCCCCCTTGGTCACTCCACAAACGACGACAACCCCCTCGAACTCCTCAATGTCGTCCTCGTAGCGTCCGTCGATGGCAAGTTTCATGCCCTCAACTGTTTGACCGGTGCCAAACTCTGGTCCATGCCCTCTTCGCCCCCGCCTTCCTCGGCCCCCCACGGCTCGGCGGCTGCGCAGTCCGTCCCGTCCATCCTCGAGCCTCTCGTTTCCACCAAGCACCTCGATTTTAGTACCAGGTGGGTCGGGCACTTGATGTGGGGGAATTTCGCACCCGCTTCCCCGGATAATTGGTTGTGTGCCATGTATTTTGAATGATGGGGTTCCGCCGAAAGGGAACACATCAAGTCATGAGGTATGAAGCGGCGGAGTCTTCTATCGTCCCATGTACTATCTAACGTTCCGTTTGATTTCATCGCTGCGCCTGCATTTCGTCCCGCAAGTAGTAGTTCTGCCCCTGCGTATGTCCCGCACCAGCCCACCAAATGGCGTGGTAGTGCCTGCACCATCTTCTTTCGTTCGTGGAGGCCAGTTGTGAGATGGCACAAGTACACTGTATACAGCTGCCATATGACCCCAACAGCGTGACTCACTTCTCATTGTAAAAACATCTCGTTTGTCACTATATTCGAGCACGCATGTGCAACTAGTACAGTAGTTAAAATACATTTTTCGTAACTTGTCAACTTGTCAAGCTTGTTGAGCTTGTCGGGTCTTGTCAGCTTGTTGACAAGCAAGAAAAGCCCTAACAAGCCCTGACAAGCTCGAAAAGTCGGCAAGAAAATTGTGATCTTGCTGATGTAAGACGTTTAATGCAATTACTTAAGACATTCAATGTGATTGCTTAAGATGCTTAATGCAACGTCTTAAGAAGCTTAAGATTGGTTTAAGAAAGGGCTAATATAAAAGGTACCAATGCAAGGAAAAACAGCAGTGGTAAGACAGTCCATCGTGATAATGAGATATAAGAGGGTCAAGTCCAGCAAGAAAGAACCGAGATCATAGATACATAACATCACTTGGGTTGAAACAAGCATTACGGTCAGCAAGGGACATCAGCAATTGTCTGTGTTGCTTAATGGTACTTAGTGGTCTTAATAGTCTTAAATTTACCTTTTTTGCTTAATTTTGCTTGATGAAAATTATGTTTAAGCACAATTAAGCAACTTAAGCAGGCTCAACATGCTCAGCACAATTAAGACTGGCATTAAGCATGCTCAGTATGCTCAGCACAATTAAGACTGATATTAAGCACACTCAAGATATTTAAGCAAGTAATGAAAATTTAAGTGGTTTCTAATCATGCTAAGCAAACAAATATAATTTACATAATTTGGCTAATCTGAAAATTTTGCGACTTGTGAAAATTTTGTGAAGTCGTTTGTTTATTCTTGTTGGCACGGATGTTGACTTTCGTGCCTATCCGTTTTCGTGCCTTCAACCACCTGTCGCGTTGCCTCCTGTGTGTCCTCCCCTTTGTCTCCGTGTCGCGTCTCCGTGTCGTGGCCTCCTCTGTCGCCACCTCTCGCCGTCTGACGCCTCCACAGGTTTCTGTTTTGGCCTGAGGTACTTAGCATCAAGTGCAATGTCTCAGCGTCCCCGCCTTCCCCTTGCCGCGGGTGTGTTGTTTTTTTTTATTTTCTTTTGACTTCTCAGACTAATTTTTTTTTGTAATTTCTTATATTCACCTAATGCCTGGGGCTGGTCCACGCTGTCACGGTGCCTGCCTCAACTGGCCACCGCCCATGCGAAACCTCACCCCAACTCTGCCTCAGCGACCACCTCCGCTCGAACGCCCCCTGACCCAAGTGTCCGATTTCTCCCGAGAGTTTTATGCTGCGGGTACTACTCCACCTTCCACAACTACAACTGGGCATCGTCAGTCTCCTCCTTATCAGCCTCGTTATGCCCCTCCACCTGGTCCTCCTCTGCCTCCCCGTCGTCCTCGCGCTACTTCTACATCTAGCGGTGCCGGATCTACGGCACCTCCCACGAGCGACGGCCATCCGACGACCAGGCCTACTCCGGGCCATCCCTTGCTATGCAGCGGACAGACACTGTCCAAAATGTGTGTCACCTGTCTTATCCTGCTCTGCTCACCCATTCACCTGCCCGCTCGCCGCCCATGTCCTACTCGCACGCATCCGACATCAAGGCCGCAACAAGAACTTTGACCCGTCTCACCCATGCCGCGCAGCGCGTCGCATCGGCCTCATTTGATGACATGATCAGCGTGTGGGATGCCATAACGGGAGAGATCGTGGCCGGCCCATTTTCTGGACACACCGATTCGGTCAATTGCGTTGCTTTCTCGCCAGGTGGGCAGCATATCGCATCGGCGTCGGACGATTACACGATTCGCATGTGGGACGCAACGACAAGACACATCGTAGCAGACCCCTTTACTGGACACACAACTCTGTGGCATTTTCACCAGACGGGTGGCACATTGCATCGGCCTCGGATGATCACGCAATTCGCGTGTGGAACGCGGCAAGTGCTGGGACCGCTTCGGCAAGCCCTTCACGAACGTGCTCGCTTCGAGCCTGTGTGGTAACCCAGGTGGTTTCATCTCCACGTTGAGCCAGAGCCGCTCGTTCCAGTGTCCGTTGCCTGTGTTCAAGCCCACCTGCGAAGCTCGATGCGGTCTGTCTATTCCTTCAAATTCTTATTCATGCGCTTGCTGAGTGTCCTACGAAGGAGATGGTACACGTCCTGGTGACCTTCCTACCGCCCCCAGGAACGCCTGAGATTGTGGCCCGCGCCATCGATGCCCGGCTCGTATCCCCGAACCCCTGCGCTTGCCCTGCCACCTGGGGCAATGCCCCTGTGCTGCCTCCTGTGTGTGTTGTCTCACTGCCTGCCAGATGCCCTGGCATTGTCCATCCTGTCATTCAGTATCACAGTGCATAGATAGTCATGTTGTAGTAGTTAGTTGTCTCTGAAATATATTCATTTGATGGCTAAATTCTTGTGTGATTGAAAATAATGTTTTGAAAGCAATTTAGCACTGTATGAATTGTGCTTAAGTTGTGCTTAACATCACTTAGATCAAGCAGATTGTGCTTAATTAAGCACAATTAAGCAGAATGGTGCTTAATCAAGCACCGGGGTGGCGTTAACCTGCTTAATCGTTTTGTGCTTAATTTGTGCTTAACGTGCTTATTAAGCACGTTAAGCACACATTAAGCAACATGGACAATTGCTGATGCTCCAGTTCCCGGCGAATGTCTTGTTCCGAAGGGAGGTTGCCTTCCTCGTCTTGGATGACCAGGACTCCATTAAGGAGGACCCGGACTGAGCCTTTTTGAGGGGCGAGAAGGCAAGGTGGGAAAGGGTCTGTGAGAATCTTGCGGAGGTGGAAGACTGCCTCCATGGGGGGGGAACCAGCAAAAGTGAGAACAAAGTTGTGTGAGTTGGGGCCCTGCCAGCGTCCGGCAAGGAGGGAGACACCGTCGGAGGGTACCGTGGATTGGCAGATAGCCTTCTGTAGGTCTCGGGTGATCACCCCCTGGTCCCCTTTTTTGGGCTCCCTGAGAACGATGGGGGTGGTGCGGATGAGCAAGTAATCAGTGGTGAGGGAGGGAGGGGGAGCCTTGGCGGGTGGCGCCTTCTGCGTGGAAGGCTTAGTGAGGTAGAGATCGATGATGGCGGGGGCCGTGAGGTTGTTGTTGGTCAATTTTTTGCCCCACTTGGCGTGGTAAGCAGCCAAAAGTTGAGGGCGGGACATCTTGAGAAGTTCCTCCTTAGTGAGCACGGAGGATGGTGGAGGGGACTGGGATGAGGGCACGGGAGGGCTGTTCTGACGCGCGGTGGACCGTTGGTTCATGGGTTGTTTCCCTTTCCCCTTCCAGCGGCCATGGACAGCGCTGATCCAGGGGCCAGTGGGGGAAGGAACCTTGTCCAGGGGGGCCGATCGGGGGTTAACGGCCAGATTGGCCGGAGGGATGGTCATCGGTGCGGACGGGGGGTGGACAGAAAGGAGGGGAGGGAAGGAATGGTCGTTGACAGGGTCGTCGATGCGGGCAATAGGGGCAATAGGGGGAGGAGAGGGGCCGTCCCAGCCGGTGGGTTGGGGGAGGACTGGCATGGCGGTCTGTGGGGGGTCGCCATAGTCCATCTCGAAATCGGGGCCAAAGTCGGGGTAGCCTTCCAACATCTCCACTCTGGTGTCAAGGTTCTTCACCTTTGAAGAGAGCAACGAGAGGTGGGCCAAGATTTCAGTGAGGCCTGGTGAGGACGAGGTTGGAGGGGTGGGGGCAGGGGGGTCTGCGGGGAGAGGGGTCGGAGTGAGGGGTTGGACGGGTTGGACGGCCGGGGCCTGGCCGGGAGAGGCTGGAGGGATCCCCGGACCGGGGAGGAAAAGAGCGGGGGGTTCATCTGGGGGGCAAATCGGGGACGCTTGAGGAGTACAATTGGGGGAGGGGTGAGCAGACTGGGCCCGGGATGGGGGGCGTGCGAGGGGGTTGACGCGATGGGTCTTGCGGGAAGATTTAGCAGCAGATTTCGGAGAAGGGGGTAACGCCTGGACAGCAGCGATGCGGGCCGCTTCTTTGGCTTCCTGGGCCTCAATACGGAGTTGCTGTTTATAAGCGAGAAAATCAGCATCCATCTGTTGGTGGAGGGAGGCACGGTAGGCCTCATATTCCTCAGAGAGTTCGCGGGAGGCTTGTGTCTGTAGGCGGGCAAATTCGTCTTTGTGAAGGGCGGTCACTTGGGCCCGTGCATCGTCGAGGGACTCACGGGTCAAAGCAGCAATGGTAGTGCGGCGTTCTTCCTCCGCCAGGGAGGGGATCACACGGTCAGAGATGTGTTGGGCCATATCTTGGACCCAAGTATTGAGTTCAGGGTGGGAAGTGTCAGAGGGGAGGTTAAGGACATGCCCAATCAAGGCAGCCTTAATTTCCATGAGTTGATCGGTAACCCAGTGATCGGCCAGCTGGGAGAGATCGCAGTGAGCGGCATTAAAGACGGACGTATGAGCCACCTGAATGTCGTGGCCACAGGACATGAGGGCAGCCTGGAAACATTGTTCCACCGAGGCCGTCTCACAATTCTCAAGGCAACGCATGCACAGGGACCATTGGGCAGGGTCAGTGCTGAAGGTGGAAAAAAAGGAGTCCATTGCTCGGATCCTGGCAGCGGTAGCGGCCACCAAGGATTCAAGTTCGGGGGAGGGGTGGGTGTTACGGTTATGCGGGCCGTCCGGCCCATTTCTTACTGTTTTCCGTCTATTTTTCGACTTGTGTTACGACCTAGGATCCCTTTCTTTGGCCAGCCCCCTCTGTTGGTCTTCCAGGGGCTGTGCATCGCTATTTTGGATGTGTATTTGACTCAGGGATCATGACTCAAATCTTGAGTCAGCGTTCTTGACTCAGATCTTGAGTCAGACGCACTGAGTCAGTTCTTGAGTCATCAGAACTGACTCAGGTCCTTAGTCAATGGTCTTGACTTCGCTACTTTACTGTAACCTTTGTAGGATAGTTGGCTGGCCCTCTGTACGCATAAATAGGGCCCTATGGACGAGCTAAAACCCCAGCTTCAGCTTTGTCGAGAATCACAGTTGTTGCTTGACACTCAAACTCCCTCTCTTTTTCTTGTGCATCCCCTCTTCATACCTTTGGTTAAGGTACCTTCGCGCCACAATCAGAACATCTGTTTGCTTGTTTACGCCTTGTAAATAAGCTCACAGACGCTCTGAACCTTGTATGAAATCGAGGGTGAAGGATTGTCTGATTCTTCCTCTTCCATTTCGCACAAACCTTAGTTCAACCTCCCATGAGTGTCCTTGGAAGGCGAGCATCCCTTGCATTCCAAATACACTCGCGCCCGCATTGCGGTTGAACTTACAGATCGTCCTTCGTCCATCTGCCACCATCTATCCTCTTTGGGAACGGTAACTCCGACCATCGCGTGCGCCGGCCCGTACTACCCGTCCCACGCGATACAGAACCAAGAGTTCGCACAGTCAAGTCTATCCTTCACAGGAACTCGCCTGCGCGTCCTCCACTGATTAATTGAAGCTCACTCCGAGCCACGGTCCCTGTGAACCGTGACAGTGGGGGAGGGGGTGAGTGTCTCGGGGGTTGTCAGGGTCGAGGGTCATGCAAGAACGGCGCATGCCCCCATGGATCTGGAGGATGACAGTGGCTGCAACACGGAACCAAAGCTCTCTAGGGATGGCGGAATCCGGGGAGGAGGAAGGAGTGGTGAAGCCGTGGCTGAAGAACTCTCCAAGGCGTTTGAGAGCCGCCCTGGTGACACTGCCATTGACGGTCACATCGAAAAAGGAGGAAGGAGGGGTAGGGAGGAGGTCTATGGTGAAAGAGGGGAGGGAAGTAGCTCCGGTGACGAGGTGCACGTCTCCGAGGCCGGGAGAGACAGGGACAGGCAGGGAAGGGTGTAGAGGGGTGTAAGGAATAGGGAGAGCGGGGGGTTCCCCAGAGGAAGGAGGTGGGACAACGGGGTCCATTGGAGGAGGAGGAAAGAAGGGGAAATGTCGACAAAAACAAACAAGGACGATGATGGCAGAGTCAAGTGGTGAAACATTGAGGAATGTAGAGTCAGGTCGCGAGATACCAGGCGGGTTCTGACTAGGGATGGTGGTGGTAAGAGGTCAAGGAGCTGGGTAAGAGGTCAAGGAGCTGAGTAAGAGGTCAAGGAGCTGGTAAGAGGTCAAGGAGCTGACCATAGCCCAATTTAATCCATACACAAATTTTGAGAGATCTACCTCCGTTCTATGTTTTCCAGAAACCCAGACTGTCTTAGCTTTATGAAGGTATGGCCGGTGAATCGGAGGAATCCACAAAAGGAGTTCTTTATCTTCTCCATACATCCATCCATCACTATCGACTGGGAACTTCTCCGTAAAGTGGCCTTTCTCAATATTTTCTGCTCTGAGCTTCCCTACATGAATCGTGTGATCTCGTAAGGTCAAGGTGATAGGCTGCCAATTTAAAGTAGACGCACCAGAGTTAGTCAATTGGGTGGGTCCGGTAGACGAGCACACAACATTCAGTCCAATTGTAGCATCCCACATGCGAATCGTGCAATCTTCTGAGGCCGAAATGATCCGCTGCCCATCTGGTGTGAATGCAACGGACCAGATATATTCTGTGTGTCCAATAAAAGGGCCCGCTACAGCCACCCCTGTTGCAGAATCCCACAAGCGAATCGTGCGATCTCCCGAGGCCGATGCAATTTGCTGCCCGTCTGGGGAGAATGCAACAGAGGTGACTTGACCAGCGTGTCCAGTAAAAGGGCCTACTAGTACTTGTCCTGTCACAGAATCCCACACACAAATCTCGCGACCTCCCGAGCCTGAGGCTATTCGCTGCCCATCAGGTGAAAAAGCAAGAGAAACAACTAAGTTAGTGTGACCAGTAAACGGGCCCGCTACGTCCTCTCCTGTCGCAGCACCCCATACTCGAATTGTGAGGTCATTAGAGGCAGACGCGATGCACTTCCCGTCCGGCGAGAACGCAACAGAGTTCACCTTCTCAGTGTGTCCAGTAAACGGGCCCATTAAAACCTCTCCCGTCATGGCATCCCACACGCGAACTGTGCAATCTTTCGAGGCCGACGTGATGCATTGTCCGTCCGGCGAGAATGCAACAGACTCGACTATATCGGTATGTCCGGTAAACGGGCCCGCTACAATATTTCCTGTCGCGGAATCCCACACGCGAATCGTGCGATCTCGCGAGGAGGAGACGATCTGCCGCCCGTCAGGGGAGAATGCAACACAAATGATCCAATCGGTGTGACCAGTAAATGGACCTGCTGTGACCTCTCCTGATGCGGCATCCCACACATAGATTGCGCAATCTGTAGAGGCTGAGGCTATCCGTTGCCCATCTGGTGAGAGTGCAACAGAAAGGATAGATTGGGTATGTCCGGTAAATGAGCCCCCTGCCTCTTCTCTTCTAGCATCCCACACACAAACCGTGCGATCTGCCGAGGCCGAGGCAATGCACTGCCCGTCTGGCGAGAGTGCAACAGAAAATATTGAGTTGGTATGTCCAGTAAACGGGCCTGCTATGATCTTCCCTGTTGCCGATTCCCACACGAAAATCGTGCGATCATGCGAGGCTGAGGTAATGTGCGACCCGTCCGGTGAGAATGCAATAGAGTAGATAATCTTGGTGTGTCCAGTAAATGGGTCGGCTACGACCTGTCCTGTTGCGGAGTCCCACACACAAATCGTGCGATCGTCCAAGGCCGAAGTGAGGTGCTTCCCATCCGGTGAGAATACAACACACTTAACCGGTTCAGTGTGTCCAGTAAACGGGCCCACTACGATCTCTCCGGTTGCAGCATCCCACATGCGAATCGTGCAATCTTTAGAGGCCGAGGCGATACATTGCCCGTCTGGTGAGAATGTAACACAGTAGACCTCGTTGATGTGTCCAATAAACGGGCCTGCTACGACCTCTCCAGTTGCGGCATCCCACACGCAAATTGTGTCATCGGCCGATGCTGATGCGATTCGTTTCCCGTCAGGCGAGAATGTGACAGAGAAGACATAATTGGTGTGTCCCGTAAACGGCCCCGTGACAGTTTCCCCCGTTGTTGCATCCCACACCCGAATCGTGCCATCTCGCGAACCTGATGCGATCCGCTGCCCATCTGGCGAGAATACAACAGACTCGACTGGTCCGTCATGTCCTCAAATTGTCATCTCCAATGCTGGCCAATCAGATAACTGTCCGCGTGTCAAAAACAATGTGTGGGGGAATAGGCGAATGTGGTGCTGGACGATGCGGGAAGAGGATGGTGCAAAAGGGAGAGCAGATATATATATGTGCGGGACACTTCTTGATATCGCCATCCCGAAGTACCGCACAAAAGCGAACGCGTCATTCACGAATGCCAACATATCCGAAACCTCTGATTGGAATGATTGCTGTAATTGTAGCCAATAGTCACTACATGTGGTATAACGTGATACGATGCGCCTACCTTCCACTGATCAGACCGTAACCATGTGTTCAGAGATCCCAGTGCTCGTGATCCAAGACCGACGCTATTCTTGACGCTAAGAACTTCCAACCAAAAAAGGAATCTTGTCTCAAATAGCGATCGAACTTTCGGAAATAAGTCCTCTTCAATACCATGAGGTTCTAGATGATCACCCCAGAAAACGCACGCATAGGACAGAACAGGTGGAACATATTTGGCAATTCGAGATTCGAGATTTGGCACGTCCCTGTTGGCAACGTATGACGATTCGAGTTTGCAAATGTTGAATTTGAGATCATTGAGCATTAATCCAAGGCAGGAATGTGCCAGCCGACGGTGAGACTTGCCAAGATCGATGTGAAATTCCCCACTCTTCTCATCCGCAAGGAAGTCACAAAATGAAGTGTGGAGAGGGACGATTGGGAGGGTATCGTCGGATGAGGTCACGTTACTGAGAAGTGAGCCGAGGTGACCGAGCATCTCAACAACGCAATCAGAATCCTCGGGATCAGGATCCTCCAGGTCATCCTTGGGTGCATGCTGTCGCAGAGTAGTCAAAGAACGGATCGAAAGCGGCACCGTCGCAGCGAAAAGCTGTCCCATCACAGACCGAAATAGTGTCTGTGCTGCAACCGGCTTGAAGTAGCCTTCCAGAACTTCTCTGTACAGCTGGTCCAACGGATCCTGTCCATCCCGACCTCGTGAGTGTCCCAACAGACGCTGAATCACCTGTTTCCTGCTGAACCCAAAGCTAGGAGGTGGCCTATTTATCAACCCACATCCAACGGCTGCCCACTGAAACAAGCCTTCCGCCGCCTCTGCCAGTCTGGCTCCATGTCGTTCGAACAAGTCCAAGGGGAGTTCGCTCTCGAGATACAACAGAATATCTTGCTCCGTCTTGGCAGCTAGTTTCGGATCGTCCATGTAGAGGGTGCGTGCGGATAACGTGTTACAAAATACATGTTCGATTTCATTTTCCGGCCTCGAGGTGATGAGGATGCGAAAGTTCGATGGCAACTCGAACAGATGTTGAGCAAGAAACTTGTGTAAGCCGTTTGGGCGAATTACATCCCCGCTCTCATCCAACGCATCGATCACAATAAGAATTGGATCCCGAAGCTGAACGTGCTTGACCGGTTCGAGAAGGAGCCGTTCGAAAAGGGTGCGATAGTGTCGAGTGCTACAAAGAGATGGATCATTCTTGAGCACCCTCCCGAGGGCGAGTTTGAATGGAGGATAGCGATTGGAGAGATCCCGAGCAAGTGTCGTGAACAGCTGGTGAGCCTCGTCTTTGGAGCCCTCCTTCCGTAGAAAGGCGAAGTAAGAGCCGAGGTGCTTGTTTTCTAACCTGCGGGCGACTTCATGGGCAATCGAAGACTTTCCTGTGCCGGCCTGGCCGAGGAGCACAAGTCCACGTTGAGATTCTCGATTCTCGACCCAATTGATGATATGGTCCAAGAAATCTTGTTGTGTGCCCGGAAGACAGCGCCTGTCATCTCCAAATCTCCAGCCCCCTTTATAAGGCAATTCTCTTATTTTTGAGTCGAGTTCTTTGTCCCCTCATCAGATCGACCATTCGACGATCCAGACGATCAGGATTACGTACCAGATTCCAGCACAACGCCCCCAGTGATAACAGTAGTACCTGCGAGAAAATTATCTCGCAGTCGAGTAAGGTTCGTGCGGTAGTCATCGATTTTCGCGTCCACTTGGCGGACCACATTCTTCAAAGTCTGCTTTCCTAAATCAAATATTTATTGTCATGAATGACCACAAAGAGGTAAAGAAGACGTACCGACATTCACGTCCTCCGCATACGATATGATAAATTTGGCACATTCCGAGACGCACTCTAGCATCTCATCCAGGATTTTCGGTTGCGTAGACTCCGGGTCCATGTTCCTTAAGAGGTCCGCCTTCTTCGCAAAGTCGAATGCATCCAGTATTGCTTGAAGTAGTGTTCTGACGTTGTCATCACGCTTCAACTGGAGTAGCAAAGTCTGACCGCAGGTGAAAAAAAAAATTGGATTATGAATATCCTCCTCCAGAGAATGGAGACGAACCTCGGGAATCTTTGAGAGCAATTTCCATGCTAACTTTGCATGCGGGAACAACTGAACAGCAGTTTAGCAAGGGATACCCAAAACCCATCATGATGTTAGTCATACTTCAGCAATCGGGTTGACAGTGTCCATCACTTGCTTCACAATATCAATGGCTGTCTTCCACGCTTTGATCGTATCCATGGCTTCCATTGCTTCTTCAGCACGACCAAGAGTACTTGACATCTCCGACTGGCTGACTACTGCTGGTCTCACAGGAGTATCACCCTCAGTGGGAAGGTCAAGTGTCTGGGATAAAGGAGATAGAGAGACGGCAACTGCCATGGGTTGCCTGGATCCATGAATTAATTGGATAGAAGGACGTACAGGATCTCCTTCAGCGGCAGAATCGTCCAACTCTGTCGTCACAGGATTCGATGTAATGACTGCCGTAGTTAGAGAGGAATCAGCATTTGTGGACACGGTGATCGTCAAAAGTGTATCCGGCATCGTTGAATGTCTACCACGTCCATCAGCACTGTTAAAAACTATATCAAGTTCTACATGAAGGACGCTCAGCAAGATGCATGATCAAGGATCCGAAGAAGTGAACGAACTGCATCGGGCTTCACAGGATATCTCCTTCTGCCCGAGAAGCATGTCTTTCCGCATGGTCCTCTTTGCATATAGAGATACTGTAATTTGAGAGAGCGGTTGTACGACACTGCACAGGAGTCAATTGGACATTGAAACGCGTATATGAGATTTCTCACAATGTGTCGACTTTCTCATTCCATTCGACGTGCTGATCAACGCTTTGTATAGATCGTGTCTGCCATGTATTCTCCCCGCTTGTCAATGTAACGTAAAACCGTCTCTCTTTCCCTGGGAGGGATTTCAGAGGAGGAAGATTACGCGCCCTGAGGACTGACAGAGAAAAAGTTCAGTACTTATCGGTGCAACATGACCAAAAATATATACCAGTTACTTCGAGCTGAAGTACGCTCAGTTGTGTTTTGGTGACTTGATCGCTGATCAAGTAGCTATCTTAGCAAATATGGAGATGAAATGGAAGTGACTGGTGTACCCGATTCGGGATGTTTGAGGATCTGGGCTGGAGTAATGGTTAACACCGGATGACATCGGGTGTGAGAGACTTTGACATACGAGTTTTGTTGTGCGAATGACATCGAAGTGAGAAGTTGAGATTGAGACGACCACTGGCCTGCACTCGTTAAGCGCTTCAGTTCGTCATTTGGAACAAACAAAACAAAAGTCAGAAAAAAGGCGCTGGTGTAAGCGCTGGTGATCCCCTGTTGAGTTGGGGCAGGTTCGAAGTTAGTTCACTAGGAGGGGAACTTAACGTGGAGACCTCTCAAGGTCTATCGATTCTTCTCTTTCCTTCAGCTGCTAGTCAGGTTACGCCTTTCTTTGTTCTTAAAGAGGTTGAGTTGGAATTTCGGTCACTTGTCAATATGTCGCAGGGACCTCGAACCTGGTGTTGATTCCAACTTCGATCCAACTATAAAATGCCAATTATTTGCTGAAGCTCGTCTTGGGAAGAGAGTTATGTTGGGTGAGAATGATCTTATTTTTCCGCACTTTTTTTTGAAAGCGCTAGCACTTATTCTCAAGTACCTCAGGTCACTTACTACAATATCAATATTTGCGATCAGCGCTACCTAATCAAGCTGAAGTTGACTCAGGTACCGGAGTAGTAGTAGGAACCAACAGAATCAAGTCGTGTAACCTTTTTCGCGTGTTTGAGTCATGTGCATCCTCACCTTCGCACACTGGTCGCAGTGGCAAGACACCGTCGGATGTTCAAACTGATGTGAGTCATGTGACCTATGGCTCGATGCTTACGGCAATGTGAACGCGTGAACACAAAACGCCACGTCCACAGCCCCCTTCACAGACCTGCCAACATTTCTAGTACGTCCACAGACGCCTCTCGGACCGCGTCACCATCTCTCGCCTCAATGGAATCAGAGACCCTCATCCCTTGCTTCCCAACTCTTCTGTTCTTGACGACCTACCCGCCAGGCTAGCGTTCCACCACCGACTCCCACACCTTCACCCAGTCAGCTGCCACCACCGCCTTCGTCACCTGTCCAAGTGGTGATCTCGCAAAATGACCATGATGTTTTGATACGCCTCAAGTTCTTCATCACCTCGAAAACACGCTCCTAGAACTGTCTCTCTACCAAAAGAGAGTGCATCTAGACAGTGGCCCGGGAATTTGAAGGGGGCCAATGTACGTGTTCAGTAATATGCTCCCGATTGAGGAGGTGCCTTATTGTGAACACAACCTCCGACAATCTCGGCTTCTCTCCTCCGGGTTTTCTTTCCTGTATTTCAATCTCTCAAACCCACAGATATGCTACAGGCTTCCGCAACAGCCGTGCTCAGGCCAATGAAAAGAACGGAACTAAGCTCGCTCCTGCTCAAGGTTACTGGTACGTATATCTATTATCGTGCTCCGATAAGGATTAAATCACTTTCCCTGCAGTCCTCAGAGCGCACAATCTCCCTTCAGTGCGTCGTTGACAGCATCTCCCTCGAAGCCAGGAAACATTGAAAAACTTGGCAATATCCATCGCTGCCAGATGCTTGAGGGAGTTGTGTGGAGAATCGTCGTGTGCTCTAGGGCATGTTTTCTCTATACATGGAATGTACCCGCATCAGAGCACTGGACAAAAGAAATGTATGCGTATGCGTGTATATGCGTGTGTGCGATGTACGACGGGCAACTTGCAGCTTTGTCCGAGTCGTTCCTGTTTCGTCTCTCTTTCCCCGAGAAGATTGTGTGCTATTCGGTTGCTTCGCGACTTCTCAAACTCGATTGGAGAAGAACCGTGATCGGTCTCCAGATGGTCCTCAGCTTTCCTAACGTACAAACATGTGATCATCGTCGGCCATCTCCATCTCAAGACCGGCCACCCCGGGCCATCGGTTACAGGTCTCAACGCTTGATATGTCCCTCAAACCATCTGCATACAATTCTTACGGCAATTCCGTCCGCATAGTTGACTTCTAATAGTCTTTTTTTTTTTTTTTTTTGGAAAGCACTTTTTATTTGGGAGTTATTAATAACTAAATCGCTAACTACCTAAATAAAGTTACCTTGCTTGCAAGGTATCAATGCGGTCAAAAATCGACCGTGTGCCTTGCAGATTCAGCAAATTCTATTGGTCCGGATCATTTCCGATCTGTCTTCTGATTGGCAGATCTACACAATAATGTCTCCATTTGGAGTTTGATATTCATAATTTGATATGCTTACGTTATCTTTCTAATTGAGATAATTGGGATACAGTATGGCTGTCTGTGCGATATACTCATAGTATATTGTCACCTACTGTACACACACAGCACACAAACTTTGATGACAACATAGGCTGTCAATATAACTTAAATTGAAGTGCTTATAATCTGAGAAAGTAAGGCCTGGGGTTCATTCACCAAGGTAGTGCCAGAGTGGCACATGCAGGGGGCACCAAGGGGAGGTATCAGAGGGGGAGGGGACTTGGGTGACGGGTTGCAGCGGTGGTGCCCCGCAATGGCGGCATCAGGACAGCAGCAGCAGTGGGGTTAGGGGGTGGCGGCGGCAGCGGCGGGTAGCAGCAGCAACAATGGGGCAATGGGGGCGGCATTTGGGTAGCAGCAACAACAGTGGGGTAGTGGCGGCAGTGTCGGGGTAGCAGTGGCCACGGCAGCAGTGGCAATGCGAGGGGGACCCAGGCTGCCGGGCAAAACTTTGGGGAGACATCACACGAGTGCCCCAGTCGCAGGCGTCAGGCATCGGACAGTCGCAAAAGCACCCTCAGAGCCAGCAGGTGGGGGAGGCGATCCCTCAAAGGGGATGCAGGGGGACGATTGGAAAAGGAAAATCAAAGAAAATTATGACACACCAGCATGTACCATGCTAACAAGAAAGCAGTGACGACAGGGGGCGGGCAATGGTGGCGACAGAGATGACATGAGAGAGGAGGTGAAGATGGTGAGAGAGGGCACGAGAGAGGGTGCGAAGACGATGACAGCAGATGCGAGAGGAGGCAGAGTAGGGCAGGTGTGGTGTCGAAAACGAGAGTGAAGACGCGGCAAATGAACACGCGCGCGGGAGCGGAACGAGCGGGAGAGGCGGCGCAGAGCAAAAAGAATGTGGGACGCGTCCTTGATCCCCCCAGTCTCGTATTTTGGTTTTTAACTAGTCTAGTGTGTGTGCTACGAACTGAATGGATTTAGTGCCAAGACGGCCGCTCGATCTTAGTGTGCACGAGGCGGGGCATTGCCATGTGCTCGGGTGAACTAAACTATGCTAAGGTAAAAGGGAATTTGTCTGTAGAAAGTGAATGGTATCGTAATGGGCGGCTGTGGGCGCCCGCCCCCAACGAGGAGCAGGCGTTGTCCACGCCGGCGGGCCCTCAGGGAGCCGCGGGCGTTGGCAATCCCGTCTCAGGGTCCCAGCGCACGCTGCACGCCGTTCTCGGCTGTCAGCCCCTCTTCGTGCCCGATTCGATTTCCCCAACACTCCCCCGCGAGCGCCGTCTGTCCTTGATGGATTCCGAGTCCGGTGACGTGCCGCGTGACCTTCCAGGCCGGTAGCGCTTTCGTGAGGATGTCGGCTGTCATGTCATCGGTGGGGCAGTAGATTAGGGATAACTCCCCCGCACTGATAACTTGCCGGATAAAGTGGAAACGAATGTCGATGTGCTTGGTCCTGGCTCGGTAGTTATCATCTGTAGCAAGCTTGAGGGCTGCCTGGTTGTCACAGTAGATTATAGTTGAATTAACGATAGGAGTGAGTAACTCTCCTTTGAGGCGGCGAAGCCACGCTGCCTCTTTTGCAGCGTGGGTCGCCGCCACGTACTCTGCTTCCGCTGTCGATAAGGTTACGATCTCTTGCTTTCGGGATCGCCAGGAGATCGCCCCTCCGTCGATAAGAAACGCGTATCCGGAGATCGCGTGGCGGTGCGGCTGCGATGCGCCATCCGCGTCCGTGTACCCCAAGAGGTCGTGCTGCTCACTGCCGTAGGTGAGTTCGTGATGTCGCGTTCCCGATAGGTAGCGCAGGACGCGCTTTACCGCGTCCCAGTGCAGCTCCCCCGGATTATCGAGGAACTGTGAGAGCGTCGAGATCGCAAACGAGATGTCGGGGCGCGTGGCAACTGCGGCGTACATCAGACTGCCGATCGCCTCTCGATAAGGTACCTTTCGCATGTGGGCAGCTTCTGTCTCATTAGAGGGGCAATCATCTTTGGAGTAAGATGTGTTAGGGATCATGGGTGAATTTTGAGCTTTGGCATCAGCCAGGCCATATCTCGCAACAATTGACTTGATGTACTCTGACTGCGAGAGGGAGATGGTGTGCGCGGTGCGATCTCGGGTGATCCGGATACCGAGGAGCCAGCTGATCGGCCCCAAATCGGTGAGGGCGTAGCGCGCGTGGAGCTGCGCCTTGTATCGCCTCATTAGCTTGCTCGAACTGCTGGTGATGATGCAATCATCGACGTGGACTGCGAGGATCAGGACATCGTCCTTCTCCTGCGCTCGGAAAACGCCCGGATCGGCTTGCGTGACGCGGAGGCCGAGGTCGTTGAGCGCGCGCGTGAGGGTGTCGTACCATCGACGCCCGGCCTGCTTGAGCCCGTAGAGGGACTTCCGCAGCCGTTTCACGCTGCCTGCGCTCTCCTCGAAGCCTGGGGGTTCCTGCATGTAGATCTCCTCCTCCTCCCCTAGCTCACCATTTAGGTAAGCACTGTTAAAGTCGAAAGTATCTATGTCCCAATCGTATCGCGCAGCGATCGCGAGGATGGTCCGGATACTAGTTAGTTTTGCGACGGGGGAGAAGGTGTCGAAATAATCGACGCCGTAGATTTGAGTGAATCCGCGCGCAACGAGGCGCGCTTTGTATTTGTCGATCGTGCCGTCGGCCTTACGCTTGAGTCGGAAGACCCACTTGCTGCCGACGACATTTTTGCCCTTGGGGTAGGGGACCGTTTCCCAGGTGCCCGCGCGTTCGAGCGTTTCGATTTCGCGTTCCATCGCCCGTTGCCACTCGGGCCAATCGGGGCGGGATCGCGCCTCGGAGACAGAGCGCGGGTCGCCGTTTGCGTCGTGAGCTGCCGCGGCCATCGTCATGTCGATCTCGGCATGGAATGCCATCTCCGCGTAGCTGGGTTCTTCAGGTGCTGTGGCAAAAGACTCGTTAGCTGAGTCTGTTCCACGCTGGGAGAATGTCACCCGGCGCGCGTGCCCTCGGAGACTGATTCCTGGGGCATCTTCTTCGTTGGGGGTTTGCCCAGCTAGGGATAGCTTGGCTATCCGCGCAGATCGTCGGGGCGGCTCGGGTCGTGGTGCCGGCGGCGGCTTCGTTTTTTTGGGTGCTCGGGGCAGCTGCGATGGCGGCGGTGCTTGTTCCGGCGGTGTGATCGGTGGTGGTATTGCATGGTCGTCGTATGCCGCTTGGTCCGGAGCCTCGGCATTGTCGTCTGGTGGTTCCGGGGTCGGGTCGACTTCCGGAGCGCCGGCGTCGGGTTGTTGCGCTTGGGGCGTCGGGATGGCGGTGGGCTGGATTTTCGGGGCTGTGACTTGGGTTTGGGCTTGTGTTTGAGCTTGTGGTGGAGGTGGTGTGTATAGTGTCACTGTGTCAGAGGTGAATTTTACATCCCTTTCAACTGAGATGGGATTTGGGTGCTTCTCTGGCCAGTAGATCCTGTGGGCATGAGGACTTTCTTTGTCATAGCCCACCCAATGTGCTGGGAGGCCCCGGGCATCTAGTTTGGAGCCTTTGAGGTTGCGGACCCAGACGCGTTGGCCCCACTCGGGGACACCGGCTAGGTTCGGCTTGCGCCCGTGGAGGCGTTCGTGCGGGGTGATCGCGCCTAGCGCGCGGGTCGATGATCGGTTTTTCAGCCAGATAGAGTGCTGGAGGGCCTCTCCCCAGAGGGTTTTGGGAAGTCCGGAGTGGTGGAGTATCGCTCGGACGCGTTCTAGGAGACGCCGGTTGAGCGACTCCGCGATCCCGTTGTGCTGCGGGGTGTCGTGGGTCGTGAGCCGTTGTTCCGTCCCCTGCTCTCGGAGGAACGCCTTGAGGTTGTTGCTCATGTACTCGCCCCCCCGGTCGGAGCGGAAGCGGCGTATCGACGCGCCGTGCTGCGTGCGCGCCCATGCGGCGAATTCTTTGTAGGCCTCGAATGCCTCTGACTTGGCCTTGAGGGTTCTGGCCCAGGTGTAGCGAGAATAGTCGTCAGTAAAGGTGATATAGTAGCGTTTCCCACCAATACTGTTGTCAGGAGAGGGGCCCCAAACATCAGAGTGGACTTCTTCTCCAAAGGAAGTGGCAGGTGGGGCTTGTCTTTCAGGCTTGATCACCTTCCTAGTCGTCTTAGCATAGTCACATGAGTTACAAGAGAAGGGGGATCCTTCATCAATGAGGTCTATTCCCTGGATGGAGTTGTGTCGGATGAGCGAGCGCAGAGTGTCGACGCTGACGTGGCCCAGGCGACGGTGGAGTTCGAAAAGTGTGACTCGTTCGAGTGTGACTGCGGCTGAGGCTGTCACAGGGTGTTCGACTTTGTAGAGTCCGCTGGCGTTCGCTTTGATGGTGCCGACAACTTTCCCCTTCGCGTTTTTTATGGTGCAGTGGTCTTTCTCAAAGGTAACTGAGTTTCCCAGCTTCGTGATTCGTGATATTGACACTATTGTCATGGCCATGTCAGGAGCATGCAGCACTTCTCGCAAGATAACTGAGGTGGAAGACTCCCCATGAGGGACCTCTACCCTGAGGTCCCCAATGCCTATAGCGTAGAACATCCGTTTGTCGGCCGCGATTATCGCACGCGGCGGGATCTCTCGGTATGTGGTGAATTTTGCTCGGAAGGGGGACATGTGGGTTGACGCTCCGGAGTCATATAGCTCAGCGTCGATCGGCGCGTTTCGCGGCACGCTTGCTGCAGCCGCTGAATAGTCGGGGAGCTCTTCTATGGCTGCCCACGCTTCGATGTCGTTCGTTTCGGCCGCCGTTGTCGCGTTGTTCGCGCTGGCGCCTCCTCGTTGTGGCCATTGGCCTTCCTGGCCTCCGCCCTTTCCCCAGCACTCCGCTTTGGTGTGCCCACGCTTTTTACAGTTGTAGCACTCGATGTCGGATCGTTTTCCCCTTCGTCCGGGTTTCCGCGCTTGAGAGGACGCGCCGAACGCTTCGTCCGCGTCCGATTTCGGCTTGTCGCCCTGGAGGCGGTCGTACTCGTCCAGCGCGAGTCGGGTTACGCTCGCGGGCGTGATGGTCGCCTTTGCGAAGTCGGCTGACGCGTTTATGGCGCTGATTATGCCCTGGTACGAAGGGGGAAGGGATCGGAGCAGAATGTAAGCAAACTCTAGTTCTGGGATATTACTTCCCAGAGAGGCCAATTTTTCTTTCATTACTTGCAGATTTTCGAGGTGTGTGCGGAGGTTCTCGTCGTCTCCGCACCTGATGTTGCCGATGCGCCATCGGAGCTCGATCGCGACCATCGGCGATCGTTTCTCGTGGAGCTCTTTTAGTGCCTCCCACGCCTCCTTCGCATTCGATTTATCTTTTATTTTGTTGAAGGCCGAGTCGGGGATTGACGACGCGATCAAGTTCATGAGCGCGGCCTCGTCATCCTCCCACCGTTCGTCCGGCGTCGCGCCGCTGATGGTGCCGCCGTCGATGTATCGCTTCGTCGGTGATGTGTTCGTTAGGTGGTCTTTCCATTTGTGGGATTTGACTATCAGGATCATCCTGTCTCTGTAGTTTTCCCAGTTGGATCCATCTGCTGCAAGCTGAGTGATTTTTGAACTGTGGACTTCAACCATTGTGAAGAAAAGGAGTGTGAGTGTTTTTGACTTTTGTGTGATCTCGTACTGATTTTTAGAATGCAACTCCAGGGCCCATAACCTGGTGTCGAAAACGAGAGTGAAGACGCGGCAAATGAACACGCGCGCGGGAGCGGAACGAGCGGGAGAGGCGGCGCAGAGCAAAAAGAATGTGGGACGCGTCCTTGATCCCCCCAGTCTCGTATTTTGGTTTTTAACTAGTCTAGTGTGTGTGCTACGAACTGAATGGATTTAGTGCCAAGACGGCCGCTCGATCTTAGTGTGCACGAGGCGGGGCATTGCCATGTGCTCGGGTGAACTAAACTATGCTAAGGTAAAAGGGAATTTGTCTGTAGAAAGTGAATGGTATCGTAATGGGCGGCTGTGGGCGCCCGCCCCCAACGAGGAGCAGGCGTTGTCCACGCCGGCGGGCCCTCAGGGAGCCGCGGGCGTTGGCAATCCCGTCTCAGGGTCCCAGCGCACGCTGCACGCCGTTCTCGGCTGTCAGCCCCTCTTCGTGCCCGATTCGATTTCCCCAACAAGGTGATAGCGACGACAACCTGAAAGGGGATGCAGATGCAGGGGACAAAAGGGAGGGAAAGTAAATCAAAGAGGGTAAAGAATTGGAAATGTCAGTGTAAGATGTCAAAAAAAAAAAAACTCGACACACTGGCATGGACCATGCTCACAGAGGCATGGGAGTATGTTGCCTGAAAAACAACCACGTCTGCTCGTTGATGGAAGTGACACCTTTTACAGTGTACTTGGCTTAGACTGTCGAACCCGCGTGAACGACGAAAATTTGTCGTCGTCGTCCCCTCCCAGTGACACCGGCGTGCCTCGGGCTGGAGCCCCTACCCCCGGTCAGGAAGTCCCATCCCGACGCTGTCGACAACCTCCCTTCTATTATGTCTCTTACGGTACCTTCCTCGTGTCGTTACTTGTCTTGTAGGCTATGTCTTGTTGCTTGTAGCAGGGACAATAAATTCCAATTCAAAAAAAAAAAAAAAAAAAAAGACGCTGTCGACAATCGTTGATGGTGGGGCTCCATCGAGTTTTCTTGTTTGACTAGAATTAGATTGTTTGCTGGACCTTTTTTGTGCGACCCGCCTACAAGCAAGGTCAATGTCGACACCGTCGGCATTTCTAGTATTAAGTGTCAGGAGATTTATCAGCTTATCTTAGCGCGCTGGAGCTGGGCCAGTCGCCTGGGGAGAGGACGAAAATGCATTTACGCACATCCCTAGAGGGGGATAGTGTGGGATTCGGGCTTGGAAAATGGTAAGTTCTCCGTGGAAAGCCAGTAACCTGAAAACAAGTCTAAAGAACGCCGTGGGTTTTCATGCCGTGACCCAAGTGTTAAGATGGCTCGACTGGCCATAAACTCCGAGTCGCTGACGCTAGCTGAATTCGAAACATACACTAATCAGAGTTTGCATATATACATGTGACTCTATTAAGATGAACTGTGAGTGTATACCATAGCCCAATTTAATCCATAAACAAATTTTGAGAGATCTACCTCCGTTCTATCTTTGCCAGCAACCCAGACTGTGTTAGCCCTATGAAGGTATGGCCGGTGAATCGGAGGAATCCACAAAAGCAGTTCTTTATCTTCTCCATACATCCATCCATCACTATTTACCGGGAACTTGTCCATAAAGTGATCTTTCTCAATATCTTCTCCTCTGAGCTTCCCTACATGAATTGTGTAATCTCGTAAGGTCGAGGTGATAGGCTTCCCATGCAAAGTGGACGCACCAGAGTTAGTTGATTGGGTGAGTCCAGTGGCATCCCACATGCGAATCGTGCAATCTCCTGAGGCCGAAATGATCCGCTGCCCGTCTGGTGTGAATGCAACGGACCGGACCCATTCTGTGTGTCCGATAAACGGGCCTGCTACAGCTGCCCCTGTTGCAGAATCCCACAAGCGAATCGTGCGATCGTGCGAGGCAGATGCAATGTGCCGCCCGTCCGGTGAGAATGCAACGGACCAAACGGAATCGGCATGTCCGGTAAATGGGCCGACGACGACATTTCCTGACGCAGAATCCCACACACGAATAGTGAGATCTTCCGAGGCTGAGGCGATTCGCCGCCCATCAGGTGAGAATGCAGCAAATTCGACCCCGCTAGTATGACCAGTAAACGGGTCCGCTACGACCTCTCCTGTCGCAGCATCCCATACTCGAATCGTGCGGTCTTCGGAGCCAGACACGATGCGCTTCCCGTCCAGCGAGAATGCAACAGAGTGGACCCCCTCAGTATGTCCAGTAAACGGGCCCACTACAACCTCTCCCGTCATGGCATCCCACACACGAACCGTGTGATCCTTCGAGGCTGACATGATGCGTTGTCCGTCCGGCGAGAACGCAACAGAGATGACTATATCGGTATGTCCGGTAAACGGGCCCGCTACAATATTTCCTGTCGTGGTATCCCATACGCGAATCGTGCGATCTCGCGAGGAGGAGACGATCCTCCGCCCGTCAGGGGAGAATGCAACACAAATGACCCAATCTGTGTGACCAGTGAATGGACCTGCTGCGACCTCTCCTGATGTGGCATCCCACACATAGATTGCGCAATCTGCAGAGGCAGAGGCTATCCGTTGCCCATCTGGTGAGAGTGCAACAGAAAGGATAGATTGGGTATGTCCGGTAAATGAGCCCCGTGCCTCTTCTCTTCTGGCATCCCACACACAAACTGTCTGATCGTACGAGGCCGAGGCAATGCGATGCCCGTCTGGCGAGAGTGCAACAGAAAATATCGAGTTGGTATGTCCAGTAAATGGGCCTGCTACGATCTTCCCTGTTGCCAATTCCCACACGCAAATCGTGCGATCATGCGAGGCTGAGGTAATGTGCGACCCGTCCGGTGAGAATGCAATAGAGTAGATAATCTTGGTGTGTCCAGTAAATGGGCCAGCTACGACATGTCCTGTTACTGAGTCCCACAGACGAATCGTGCGATCGTGCGAGGCCGAAGCGATGTGCTTCCCGTCCGGTGAGAATACAACACACTTAACCGGTTCAGTGTGTCCAATAAGCGGGCCCGCTACGACATCTCCGGTTGCAGCATCCCAAATGCGAATCGTGCAATCTTCAGAGGCCGAGGCGATACATTGCCCGTCTGGTGAGAATGTAACACAGTAGACCTCGTCGATGTGCCCAATAAACGGGCCTGCTACGACTTCTCCAGTTGCGGCATCCCAAACACGAATCGTGCGATCGTTCGAGGCCGAGGCAATGTGTTGTCCGTTCGGTGAGAATGCAACGCATCTGACCCATCTCGTGTGTCCAGTAAATGGTCCCGCTACGACCTCTCCGGTTGTGGCATCCCACACGCAGATCGTGCGATCGGCCGATGCCGATGCGATGCATTTCCCGTCAGGCGAGAATGCGACAGAGAAGACAAGATCAGTGTGTCCAGTAAAGGGTCCCGCGACAGATTCCCCCGTTGTTGCATCCCACACCCGAATCGTGAGATCTCGCGAGGCCGATGCGATTCGCTGCCCGTCTGGTGAGAATATAACAGACTCGACTGGTCCGTCATGTCCTCGAATCGTCATTTCCAATGCTGGCCAATCAGATAACTGACCGCGACTCAAAAACAAGGTGTGGGGGAATAGGTGAAGGTGGTGCTGGACGATGAGGGAAGAGGATGGCGCAAATGGGAGAGCAGATATATATATGTGCGGGATGCTTCTTGATATCGCCATCCCGAAATACCGCACAAATGCGAATGCATCATTCACTAATGCCAGCATAGCCTCAACCTCTGATTGGAATGATTCCTGCAATTGAACCCAATAGTTACTACATGTCGTAACGTGATGGGATGCGCTTACATTCCGCTGATCAGACCGCAACCATGTGTTCAGAGATCCCAGTGCTCGTGATCCAAGACCGACGCTGTTCTTGATGCTAAGAACTTCCAGCCAAAAAAGGAATCTTGTCTCGAACAGCGATCGAAGTTTCGGAAACAGGTCCTCTTCAATACCAAGACGTTCTAAATGATCGCCCCAGAAAACGCAGCCATACGATAGAGCAGGTGGGATATATTTGGAAATTCGAGATTCGAGATTTGGCACGTCCCTGTTGGCAAGGAATGACGATTCGAGTTTGCAAATGTTGAATTTGAGATCACTGAGCATTAATCCAAGGCAGGAATGTGCCAGCCGACGGTGAGACCTGTCAAGGTCGATGTGAAATTCCTCACTCTTCTCATCCGCAAGGAAGTCACGAAATGAGGTGTGGAGAGGGACGATCGGGAGGGTATCGTCGGATGAGGTCACGTTACTGAGCAGTGACCCAAGGTGACCGAGCATCTCAACAACGCAATCAGAATCCTCGGGATCAGGATCCTCCGGGTCATCCTTGGGTGCATGTTGTCGCAGAGTAGTCAAAGAACGGATTGAAAGCGGCACCATCGCAGCGAAAAGCTGTCCCATCACAGACCGAAATAGTGTCTGTGCTGCAACCGGCTTGAAGTATCCTTCCAAAACTTCTCTGTACAATTGGTCCAACGGATCCTGTCCATCCCGACCTCGTGAGTGTCCCAACAGACGCTGAATCACCTGCTTCCTGCTGAACCCAAAGCTAGGAGGTGGCTTATTTATCAACCCGCACGAAACGGCTGCCCACTGAAACAACCCTTCCGCCGCCTTTGCAAGTTTGGCTCCATGTCGTTCAAACAAGTCCAAGGGGAGTTCGCTCTCGAGATACAACCGAATATCTTGCTCCGTCTTGGCAGCTAGTTTCGGATCGTCCATGTAGAGGGTGCGTGCGGACAACGTGTTACCAAATACATGTTCGATTTCATTTTCCGGCCTCGAGGTGATGAGGATGCGAAAGTTCGATGGCAACTCGAACAGATGCTGAGCAAGAAACTTGTGTAATCCGTTTTGGCGAATTACATCACCGCTCTCATCCAACGCATCGATCACAATAAGAATTGGATCCCGAACCTGAACGTGCTTGACCGGTTCAAGCAGGAGCCATTCGAAAAGGGTGCGATAGTGTCGAGTGCTACAAAGAGATGGATCATTCTTGAGCACCCTCCCGAGGGCGAGTTTGAACGGAGGATAGCGATTGGAGAGATCCCGAGCAAGTGTCGTGAACAGCTGGTGAGCCTCGTCTTTGGAGCCCTCCTTCCGTAGAAAGGCGAAGTAAGAGCCGAGATGCTTGTTTTCTAACCGGCGGGCGACCTCATGGGCAATCGAAGACTTTCCTGTGCCGGCCTGGCCGAGGAGCACGAGTCCACGTTGAGATTCTCGATTCTCGACCCAATTGATGATATGGTCCAAGAAATCTTGTCGTGTGCCCGGAAGACAGCGCCTGTCATCTCCAAATCTCCAGCCTCCTTTGTACGGCAATTCTCTTATTTTTGAGTCGAGTTCTTTGTCCCCTCATCAGATCGACCATTCGACGATCCAGACAATCAGGATTACGCACCAGATTCCAGCACAGCACCCCCGGTGATAACAGTAGTACCCGCGAGAAAATTATCTCGCAGTCGAGCAAGGTTCGTGCGGTAGACATCGATTTTCGCGTCCACTTGGCGGACCACATTCTTCAAAGTCCGCTTTCCTAAATCAAATATTTATTACGATGAATGACCACAGAGAGGCAATGACGACGTACCGACATTCACGTCCTCCGAATACGATATGATGAATTTGGCACATTCCGAGACACACTCCAGCATTTCATCCAGGATTTTCGGTTGCGTAGACTCCGGGTCCATGTTCCTCAAAAGGTCCGCCTTCTTCGCAAAGTCGAATGCATCCAGTATTGCTTGAAGTAGTGTTCTGACGTTGTCATCACGCTTCAACTGGAGTAGCAAAGTCTGACGGCAGGTGAAAAAGATATTGAACTATGTATATCCTCCGACAGAGCAAGGAGACGAACCTCGGGAATCTTTGAGAGTAATTTCCATGCTAACTTTGCGTGCGGGAACAACTGAACAGCAGTTTAGCAAGGGATACGGAAAACCCATCATGATGTTAGTCATACTTCAGCGATCGGGTCGACAGTGTCCATCACTTGCTTCACAACATCAATGGCTTTCTTCCACGCTTTTATCGTATCCATGGCTTCCATTGCTTCTTCAGCACGACCAAGAGTACTTGACATCTCCGCCTGGCTGACTACAACTGGTCTCACAGGAGTATCGCCCTCAGTGGGAAGGTCAAGCGTCTGGGATAAAGGAGATAGAGAGACGGCAACTGCCATGGGTTGCCTGGATTCATGATTTAATTGGATAGAAGGACGTACAGGATCTCCTTCAGCAGCCGAATCGTCCAACTCTGTCGTCACAGGATTCGATGTAATGACTGCCATAGTTAGCGAGGAATCGGGATTCGTGGATACGGAGATCGTCAAAAGTGTATTCGGCATCGTTGAATGTCTACCACGTCCATCAGCGCTGTTAAGAACTATATCAAGTTCTACATTATGATGAAGGACGCTCAGCAAGATGCACGATGAAGGATCCGAAGAAATGAACGAACCGCGTCGGGATTCACAGTATATTTCCTTCTGCCCGAGAAGCAAGTCTTTCCGCATGGCCCTCTTTGCATAAAGCGATACTGTAATTTGAGAGAGTGGTTGTACGACACTGCACGGAGTCAATTGGGCATTGAAACGCGTATATGAGATTTCTCACAATGTGTCGACTTTCTCATTCCATTCGACGTGCTGATCAACGCTTTGCATAGATCGGGTCTGCCATGTCTTCTCCCCGCTCGTCACCGTAACGTAAAACCGTCTCTCCTTCCCCGGGAGGGATTTCAGAGGAGGAAGATTACGCGCCCTGAGGACTGACAGAAGAAAGAGTTCAGTACTTATCGGTGCAACATTACCAAAAATATATACCTGCCACTTCGAGCTGAAGCACGCTCGGTTGTGTTTTGGCGACTTGATCGCTGATCAAAGGCAGCTATCTTAGCAAATATGAAGATGAGATGGAAGTGACTGATGTACCCGATTCGGGATGTTTGAGGATTTGAGCTGGAGTAATGGTTAACATCCGATGACATCGGGTGTGAGAGACTTTGACATACGAGTTTGGTTGTGCAAATGACATCGTGGATCGAAGTGAGAAGTTGAGATTGAGATGACCACTGGCCTGAACTCGTTAGGGCGCTTCAGTTCGTGGTTTGGAACAAACAAAGCAAAAGTCAGATAAAAGGCGCTGGTGATCCCTTGTTGAGTTGGGGCAGGTTCGAAGTTAGTTCCCTAGGAGGGGAACTTAACGTGGGGACCTCTCAAGGTCTATCGATTCTTCTCTTTCCTTCAGCTGCTAGTCAGGCTACGCCTTTCTTTGTTCTTAAAGGGGTTGAGTTGGAATTTCGGTCACTTGTCAATATGTCGCAGGGACCTCGAACCTGGTGTTGATTCCGACTTCGATCCAACTAGAAAGTTCCAATTGTTTGCTGAAGCTCGTCTTGGGAAAAGAGTTATGTTGGGTGAGAATGATCTTATTCTTCTGCACTTTTTTTGAAAGTGCTGGCGCTTATTCGCAAGTACCTCAGGTCACTTACTACAATATTTGCGATCAGCGCTACCTAATCAAGCTGAAGTCGACTCAGGTACCGTAGTAGTAGTAGGAGCCAACAGAATCAAGTCGTGTAACCTTTTTCGCGTGTTTGAGTCTGTGTTCGCACATTACACTGTCGCAGTAGCAAGACTCCGTCGGATGTTCAAACCGATGTGAGTCATGTGACCTCTAGCTCGATGCTTCTCGCATTGTGAACGCGTGAACGCAAAACGCCACGTCCACAGCTGTCCCCCTTCACAGACGTGCCAACATTTCTAGTACGTCCACAGACGCCTCTCGGCCCGCGTCACCATCTCTCGCCTCAATGGAATCAGAGACCTCGTCCCGTTCTCCACCCGCTTCCCACCTCTTCTGTCCTTGACGACCTACCCGCCAGGCTAGTGTTCCGCCACCGACTCCCACACCTTCACCCATTCAGCTGCCACCACCGCCTCCGTCACTTGTCCACCTTCATATGGTGATCTCGAAAAGTGACCATGATGTTATGATACGCCTCAAGTTTTTCATCACCTTGAAAATACGCTCCTAGAACCTGTGTCTCTCTACCAAAAGAGAGTGCATCAAGAAAGTGGTCCGGGAATTGAAAGGCGCCAATGTACGTGTTCAGTAAGATGCTCCCAATTGAAGAAGTGCCTTATTGTGAATACAACCTCCGAAGATCTCAGCTTCCCTCCTCCGGGCTTTCTTTCCTGTATTTCAATCTCTCAAACCCACAGATATGCCGCTGACTTCCGCAACAGCCGTGCTCAGGCCAAAGAAGAGACGCGACTAAGCTCGCTCCCACTCAATGTTCCTGGTACGTATATCTATTATCATGCTCCGATAAGGATCAAAACACTTTCACTGCAGTCCTCAGAGCGCACAACCCCCCCTTCTGTGCGTCGTTGATAACATCTTCCTCGAATCCAGGATACGTTGAAAAACTTGGCAATATTCATCGCTGCCAGATGCTTGAGTGAGTTGTGTGGAGAATCATCGTGTGCTCTAGGGCATGTTTTCTCTGTACATAGAATCCACCACGGGACAAAAGAAATGGATGCGTATGTGTGTATATGCGTGTGTGCGACGTACGACGGGCAACTTGGCAGCTTTCTCCGAGTCATTCCTATTTCGTCTCTCGATTGTGTGCTATTCGGTTGCTCGCGACTGTGATCAGTCTCACGTCCTATAAATGGTCTCTGCTTTCCTCACGTGATCATCATTGGCCATCTCCATCTCAAGACCGGCCACCCGGGCCATCGGTTCGTCGACTCGTGTCTTCAGTTACAGGCCTCAACTTGAAGCTCGACATGTCCCTCAAACCATCCGCATACATTTCTTACGGCAATTCCGTCCACATGCTTGGATTCTAATAGCCTGCTTGTTATATGAGACCGCTCTCATTTTTGACATGCGGACCTCAGTAAATTTGACTTTCTGTACTCCGAGCTGACTTTCGTTCCATGGTACCTCACCGAATCTGTGTTGACAGACACCTGGGAGCATATTGGCTGATAAGTCTTTAGAAGAGTAAGGATTGACTCTGCGGAAGGGTAGGAGGGAGAGGAGCGTTACTGGGAGGTGCGGGATGCCACCACCACTGGCACTCTCATTTCTTCTGCGGTCACCCCTTACCTTCCGTTTCTCTAGCCACTCATTTGTTAATTCCTGATGTCATCTTCGTGTTGTCCAAATAAAACTTGCAGTTGTCGTACTGTCGTACTAACCCCTCTCTCAGTTGCCCTAACTTGACATCTGGACCACTCATAAATTGTACTCATGACGCTAACACTTGGCGTCCCTCAACATACTGATGCTATCACCAGCCTCAAAAAGCACTCGGAGGTGCAGCCACAGGCGGCTCACTAGGGTGGCCACGGAACATCGTGGCACAGGCAAGACCTGGCTGAGGCGCACAGCAACTCGCCCATCAAATAGTCAATATTTAAGGCGGCTAAGGATTGAACCTTGCTCACTGTTTTCTTCATGTACCTTCAGAACCGGGTCCAGGTCCGAGCCTTGGGAGTGGACAGGTATGTGTTATTCAGTTGGTCACCGTAGCGAAAGTTGGGTTACTGTAAGCATATTAATCTTTGGTACACACGGCGCCACTGCATCTCTAGATGTCTTTGGATAGCTGCACTATCTTCTGCAAGCCAGGAAATGATGTCTCAGACGAAATACTCGATGCCCTCAGCGACATCAGCGAGAAAGAGGGAACCTGAGCAAGAAGGATCATCCGAGACTCCGATCAGAGTTCAACTTTTGGAAAAAAAATGGCTCAAGTTCTCCATGGAAAGCCAATAAAATAAAAGCAACTATCTAACGCTTTACGAGTTCAGTGGGTTTTAACGCAGTGACCCAATGCTAGCTACCTGACATAACGACTCTATTAGCCATACCTCAGACAGATTCGCTGGCACTAACTGAATTCGAAGGATACACTAATCGGTGTTTGCGTATCATATACATGCGACTCTATTTAGATGAACTGTGAACGTAAACCATAGCCCAATTTAATCCGTACACAAATTTTGAGAAATTTACCTCCGTTTTATCTTTTCCAGCAACCCAGACTGTGTTAGCTTTATGAAGGTATGGCCTGTGAATCGGAGGAATCCACAAAAGGAGTTCTTTATCTTCTCCATACATCCATCCATCACTATCGACCGGGAACTTCTCCGTAAAGTGATCTTTCTCTATATCTTCTGCTCTGAGCTTCCCTACAAGAATTGTGTGATCTCGTAAGGTCGAAGTGATAAGCTGCCCATGCAAAGTGGACGCACCAGGGTTAATTGATTGAATGAATCCGGCATCATCCTGTCCTGCTGTGACATCCCACATGCGAATCGTGGAATCTTTCGAGGCCGAAATGATCCGCTGCCCGTCTGGTGTGAATGCAACGGACCGGGTCAATTCTGTGTGTCCAATAAAAGGGCCCGCTACAGCCACCCCTGTTGCAGAATCCCACAAGCGAATCGTGCGATCTCCCGAGGCCGATGCAATTTGCTGCCCGTCTGGGGAGAATGCAACAAAGGGGACCGGATCAGCGTGTCCGGTAAAAGGGCCTACTAGTACTTGTCCTGTCGCAGAATCCCACACACAAATCTGGCAATCCATCGAGCCTGAGGCTATTCGCTGCCCATCAGGTGAAAAAGCAACAGATAGGACCCAGTCAGTGTGACCAGTAAACGATCCCGCTACGACCTCTCCTGTCGCAGCATCCCATACTCGAATTGTGCGGTCATCGGAGGCAGACGCGATGCGCTTCCCGTCTGGCGAGAATGCAACACGGTTGACTGCCTCAGTGTGTCCAGTAAACGGCCCCACTACAACCTCTCCCGTTATGGCATCCCAAACGTGAACCGTGCGGTCGTATGAGGCCGACGCGATGCGCTGTCCGTCCGGCGAGAATGCAACACACATGACTATATCGGTATGTCCGGTAAACGGGCCAGCTACAACATTTCCTGTCGCGGTATCCCAAACAAGAATTGTGCAATCTCGCGAGGAGGAGACGATCCGCCGCCCGTCAGGCGAGAATGCAACACAAAGGACCCAATCGGTGTGACCAGTAAATGGACCTGCTATGACCTCTCCTGATGCGGCATCCCACACACAGACTGCGCAATCTGCAGAGGCAGAGGCTATCCGTTGCCCATCTGGTGAGAGCGCAACAGAAAATATCGATCGGGTATGTCCGGTAAACGAGCCCCCTGCCTCTTCTCGTTTGGCATCCCACACACAAACCGTCTGATCGTGCGAGGCGGAGGCAATGCGCTGCCCGTCTGGCGAGAGTGCAACAGAAAATATAGTGTCGGTATGTCCAGTAAACGGGCCTGCAACGATCTGCCCTGTTGCCGACTCCCACACGCAAACCGTGCGATCATGCGAGGCTGAGGTAATGTGCGACCCCTCCGGTGAGAATGCGATAGAGTAGATAATATTGGAGTGTCCAGTAAATGGGCCAGCTACGACCTGTCCTGTTGCTGAGGCCCACACACGAATCGTGCGATCTTCAGAGGCCGAAGCGACGTGCTTCCCGTCCGGTGAGAATACAACACACTTAACCGGTTCAGTATGTCCAATAAACGGGCCCGTTACGACATCTCCGGTTGCAGCATCCCACATGCGAATCGTGCAATCTTCAGAGGAAGAGGCGATATTTTGCCCATCTGTTGAGAATGCAACACAGTAGACCTGGTCGATGTGTCCAATAAACGGGCCTGCTACGATCTCTCCAGTGGCGGAATCCCAAACACGAATCGTGCGATCGGACGAGGCCGAGGCAATGTGTTGTCCGTTCGGTGAGAATGCAACGCATCTGACTGAATCCGTGTGTCCAGTAAATGGTCCCGCTACAACCTCTCCTGTTGTGGCATCCCACACGCAGATCGTGCGATCGGCCGAGGCCGATGCGATGCGTTTCCCGTCAGGCGAGAACGCGACAGAGAGGACTTCTTCTGTGTGTCCAGTAAACGGTCCTGCGACAATTTCTCCTGTTGTTCCATCCCACACCCGAATCGTGCGATCTCGCGAGCCTGATGCGATGCGCTGCCCATCTGGCGAGAATACAACAGAGTTGACTGATCCGTCATGTCCTCGAATCGTCATTTCCAATGCTGGCCAATCAGATAACTGTCCGCGTGTCAAAAACAAGGTGTGGGGGAATAGGTGAATGTGGTGCTGGACGATGAGGGAAGAGGATGGCGCAAATGGGAGAGCAGATATATATATGTGCGGGACGCTTCTTGATATCGCCATCCCAAAATACCTCACAAAAGCGAACGCGTCATTCACGAATGCCAACATATCCTCAACCTCTGATTGGAATGATTGCTGTTATTGTAGCCAATAGTCACTACATGTCGTATAATGTGATACGATGCGCCTACCTTCTGCTGAGCAGAGCGCAACCATGAGTTCAGAGATCCCAGTGCTCGTGACCCAAGACCGACGCTGTTCTTGATGCTAAGAACTTCCAGCCAAAAAAGGAATCTTGTCTCGAACAACGATCGAAGTTTCGGAAACAGGTCCTCTTCAATACCATGAGGTTCTACATGATCACCCCAGAAAACACACGAATAGGACAGAGCAGGTGGAACAAATTTGGCAATTCGAGATTCGAGATCTGGCACGTCCCTGTTGGCAACGTATGACGATTCGAGTTTGCAAATGTTGAATTTGAGATCATTGAGCATTAATCCAAGGCAGGAATGTGCCAGCCGACGGTGAGACCTGCCAAGATCGATGTGAAATTCCCCACTCTTCTTGTCCGCAAGGAAGTCACGAAATGAGGTGTGGAGAGGGACGATCGGGAGGGTATCGTCGGATGAGGTCACGTTACTGAGCAGTGAGCCAAGGTGACCGAGCATCTCAACAACACAATCAGAATCCTCGGGATCAGGATCCTCCGGGTCATCCTTGGGTGCATATTGTCGCAGAATAGTCAAAGAACGGATCGAAAGCGGCACCATCGCAGCGAAAAGCTGTCCCATCACAGACCGAAATAGTGTCTGTGCTGCTAGCGGCTTGAAGTATCCTTCCAGAACTTCTCTGTACAGCTGGTCCAACGGATCCTGTCCATCCCGACCTCGTGAGTGTCCCAACAGACGCTGAATCACCTGTTTCCTGCTGAACCCAAAGGTAGGAGGTGGCTTATTTATCAACCCGCATCCAACGGCTGCCCACTGAAACAAGCCTTCCGCCGCCTCTGCAAGTTTGGTTCCATGTCGTTCAAACAAGTCCAAGGGGAGTTCGCTCTCGAGATACAACCGAATATCTTGCTCCGTCTTGGCAGCCAGGTTGGGATCGTCCATGTAGATGGTGCGTACTGACAGCGCGTTACCAAATATATGTTCGATTCCATCTTCCGGTCTCGAGGTGATGAGGATGCGAAAGTTCGATGGCAACTCGAACAGATGTTGAGCAATAAATTTGTGTAATCCGTTTGGGCGAATGACATCACCGCTCTCATCCAACGCATCGATGACAATAAGAATTGGATCCCGAATCTGAACGTGCTTGACCGGTTCAAGAAGGAGCCGTTCGAAAAGCGTGCGATAGTGTCGAGTACTACAAAGAGATGGATCATTCTTGAGCACCCTCCCGAGGGCGAGTTTGAACGGAGGATAGCGATTGGAGAGATCCCGAGCAAGTGTCGTGAACAGCTGGTGCGCCTCGTCTTTGGAGCCCTCCTTCCGTAGAAAGGCGAAGTAAGAGCCGAGGTGCTTGTTTTCTAACCGACGAGCGACTTCATGTGCAATCGAAGACTTTCCTGTGCCGGCCTGGCCGAGGAGCACGAGTCCACGTTGAGATTCTCGATTCTCGACCCAGCTGATGATATGGTCCAGGAAATCTTGTCGTGTGCCCGGAAGACAGCGCCTGTCATCTCCAAATCGCCAGCCTCCTTTATAAGGCAATTCTCTTATTTTTGAGTCGAGTTCTTTGTCCCCTCATCAGATCGACCATTCGACGATCCAGACCATCAGTATTACGCACCAGATTCCAGCACAGCACCCCTGGTGATAATAGCATTGCCCGCAAGAAAATTATCTCGCAGTCGAGTAAGGTTCGTGCGGTAGTCATCGATTTTCGCGTCCACTGGGCGGACGACATTCTTCAAAGTCCGCTTTCCTAAATCAAATATTTATTATGATGAATGACCACAGAGAGGCAAAGATGACGTACCGACATTCACATCCTCCGCATACGATACGATGAATTGGGCACATTCCGAGACACACTCGAGCATCTCATCCAGGATTTTCGGTTGCGTAGATTCCGGGTCCATGTTCCTCAAAATGTCTGCCTTCTTCGCAAAGTCAAACGCATCCAGTATTGCTTGAAGTAGTGTTCTGACGTTGTCATCACGCTTCAACTGGAATAGCAAAGTCTGACCGCAGGTGAAAAAAAGGTTGTATATCCTCCGACAGAGCACGGAGACGCACCTTAGGAATCGTTGAGAGCAGCTTCCATGCTAACTTTGCGTGCGGGAACAACTGAACAGCAGTTTAGCAAGGGATACGGAAAACCCATCATGATGTTAGTCACACCTCAGCGATCGGGTCGACAGTGTCCATCACTTGCTTCACAACATCAATGGCTCTCTTCCACGCTTTTATCGTATCCATGGCTTCCATTGCTTCTTCAGCGCGACCAAGAGTACGTGACATCTCCGACTGGCTGATTACTGCTGGTCTCAGAGGAGTATCGCCCTCAATGGGAAGGTCAAGCGTCTGGGATAAATGAGACAGAGAGGCGGCAACTGCCGTGGGTGGCCTGGATTCATGGTGAAATTGGACAGAAGGACGTACAGCACCTCCTTCAGCAGCCGAATCGTCCAACTCTGTCGTCACAGGATTCGATGTAATGAGTGCCGTAGTTAGAGAGGATTCGGCGTTCGTGGATACGGTGATCGTCAAAAGTGTATCCGGCATCGTTGAATGTCTACCATGTCCATCAGTGGTGTTCAAAACTATATCAAGTCCTACATGAAGGACGCTCAGCAAGATGAATGAATAAGGATCCGAAGAAATGAACGAACCACGTCGGGCTTCACAGAATATCTCCTTCTGCCCGAGAAGCAAGTCTTTCCGCATGGTCCTCTTTGCATACAGAGATACTGTAATTTGAGAGAGCGGTTGTACGACACTGCACGGGAGTCAATTGGGGATTGCAACGGATATGCGACATTTCTCACAATGCGTCGACTTTCTCGTTCCATTCGACGTGCTGATCAACGCTTTGAGTAGATCGGCTCTGCCATGTCTTCTCCCCGCTCGTCACTGTAACATAAAACCGTCTCCCTTTCCCCGGGAGGGATTTCAGAAGAGGGAGATTGCGTGCCCTGAGGACTGACGGAGGAAAGAGCTCAGTACTTATCGGTGCAACATGACCAAAATATATACCAGTGACTTCTAGCTGAAGCAAGCTCGGTTGTGGTTTGCTGACTTGATCGCTGATCAAAGGCTGCTATGTGAGCAAATATCGAGATGACATGGAAGTGACTGATGTACCCGATTCGGGATGTTTGAGGATCTGGGCTGCAATATTGGTTAACATTGGGGGACATCGGGTGTGAGAGACTTTGACATACGAGTTTGGTTGTGCGAATGACATCATAGATCGAAGTGAGAAGTTGAGATTGAGATGACCACTCGTCGTCGTTTGGAACAAACAAGACAAAAGTTAGAAAAAAAGCGCTGGTGATACCTGGCGCTGATTCGAAGTTAGTTCACTGGAGGGGAACTGAACGTGGGGACCTCTCAAGGTCTATAGACGTCTATCGATTCTTCTCTTTCCTACAGCTGCTACGCCTCTTCTTGTTCTTAAAGAGGTTGAGTTGAATTTTGGTCAATTGTTTGCTGAAGTTGTCTTGGGAACTTGAAGAGCGTTATGTTGGGTGAGATGAATCTCATTATTCCGCACTTTCTTTGAAAGTGCTAGCGCTCATTCTCAAGTACCTCAGGATACCTAACTAACTTACAATATTTGCGATCAGCCCTACCTAGTGAAGCTGAAGTCGACTCAGGTACCGCCGTAGCCAACAGAATGAAGTCCTGTAACTGAACCTTTTTCGCGTGTTTGAGTGATGCGCATCCTTACCCTCGCACACTGGCATAACCTTTGGGTATAATGTAAAGGATCTGGGACTTGGAATAGGATGCTCGCGAGGTTGAGCGGAATCTCAACCAACAGTCAATGAACATTGATCCAACGTGGTAACTTCAACAAGCAGCGGGTGGTACACAGCAAAGAAAAGAGTGAACAAGATGATTCGTACCCTGAATCAGATGGGACCCTCCTGTGTCTCTCTCCCCTGTACCGAGTGCAAGCGTGCAGCGTTTTTAAGCCCTAGCGTAAAATCGGCCGACCCTCTAGGTTGATGCTTTGGCGAATCCGAGCGCTGACCCTGGAGCGCCGGCGGGGACTTTGACTTTAACGATTGTCGATTGCGCGGCCGTGGTGACTCGGAAAGGCGTCGTACGTTTCTCACATCCAGCTCCAATGCAATGGCGGTCTCTTCATCAGGTAGTTGTCTTCAACTATTTCGTCGTGGACTCGTGGACAGCTGGATGCTGGCTTCTGTCGTGCTCCCAGGGCTAGACATTGTTGGGATGCGAGTTGTCTCCTGATACACATCCTCTGTGCTCCCTCCTATTCTTGGGCTACCGTTGGTTCCTCTTCTTCGGCCTCACGTTTGCTCGGGGTTATGTCAGAAGGAAGGTACCTGGAATTGAGGTGGCGAAAACGACGGGTACATAGGAAGCGGGGATGTCCTAGGGAATGGAACGCAGACCCTTTTAAGATGGGAAGACGAATAGGATGCATAGCGCGGCAGCGAAAAAAGCCATCAGAGCCACCACAGTGGTAATGGCGCTCATTGCTGCCTCCTTGAACCACCTGTCTTTAAGTTTGACCCTCTTTCACCATCACCCGTGGCAGCTACTAGTAACAGTGGTCCGCGGTGGCGGCGGCAGGGGTGAGTGTCAGGTTGAGTGCGGCCTGCCCAAACTTGTGATGGATCGAGATGTGTGGCTGAATGTCCAAATGACGTCTCGCAATCCGTCTGGAGGGACCGGGGCCTGTGCAACAGCAGAGCGGGTCGTGAGCTTCAGATGCCCAATACTGGCGTCCGCACCTAACAGGAGGCTAGTAGACTACATACTGGTAGGGTGAATGCCATTTGAGCTAGGAGCGCATGGGCCAGACCACGCACCGACACCCCCTCAAAGTCGAGCGTGGGCTGGGCGTGGTAATAGATGGGAGATTCGTGTCGGGTATCTCGAACGGTGCCTTGCGTTGCGAGAGCACCCCCAGCCCTATGACCGTAACTCAAGGCGGGTCGCAACGGGCCGCCAGGGGCAGGCGCTCGCGCCACCCGTGACTTGGCAGGACACGGTTCCCATGCGAAACCGTCGAAACGCACTAGCAACCGAACTCGTGACCAGTCCGAGTGACTGGTACATGTTTTTATGATTGCGCTGTGAAAAGTATTGAATCTCGTCCCCTGTGCAGTCCTCAGAGGGCACAGCCTTTCCAATTTCATCGACATATCGTGGGAGACCCGGATGTCAGTGATATCTGGCATCTTCATGACCTAACTGATTATAGCGCAGCGCAATAGGACACGAGACACAGGGCGGCCCTGACAATTTTTATGTCAAATCCAACTAGACAAGAATATACTACCTAGATTGGTAGTAGTTGCTGTATGTGGATGCTAGTGCCTGGCTTTGATTATCGTAATTTGATTGTTGAACGACGAACTCTGAAACTTGATCGGGTGGTCCTTTTGCGGTCGAGAAAACCGCGCCCACATAAAAGGTTCCTACGATGTGAACGAAATGGCTTGGCACTTCTTTACTGTCCATCCCGCGAGAAATTGTTTCAGGTCGACCTCACATGCATTGGGTATCGGTTACTCGTTTGATCACCTTCGGTAAGACCTCCGAGCCGCATCCTCCCGTCTGGCAGCTTCACTCATTTCTGAACCACCTTGCGACAGTGGTAACAATCCTCATTTCCATCATCGTGGTGGGCTTGAGTGTAGATTTTATTGTATTGACTTGGCAGCCTGTCAGTTATTTCACCTTTTCAGCGCTTTCACTGGCCACCGGCCTGATAACGCTCATTACGATCATCCCAATGTACTGCCAACCTCGTGGTTTTTTTTTCCCCCGCATCACTGAATGCCGTTGATCTTTCTATATATAGGTTTATCATTGGTCTATGCCGACGAGGCTCATGCTTTTCGTATACCGTCGTTGAGATTGTATGGCTTTGTATGTTTTTTTTTTCCTCGTATAATTCTGGTGACCGACCGTGATTAGCGGTTCTTTGGGTGCTCTGGCTGTCAAGTGGATCTTACGCTGCTTCGGCGAACAATTCATTTGGTGTGGACTCAGGCTTAGGCTCAAGCTGTATGTACCGTGAGTTCATTCCTTCACATAAGGCCTTCGACGTCCAATTTAAGATCTTCGTTAATAGTCACAGGCGGGGACCTCCTGGTTTGCATTGAGTTCAAAGCCATTGCGGCCCTCTCTTTCTTGGAGTGGATCTTACGTAGGTCTTTTTTCTTCTCGCGTTACACAAATACCTCACTGTGCTGCTACTTAGTCATGGTGTACACCTCCATACTCATTGTGCTGAACATCCGGGCTCAGGGACGCGGTCACTCTGCGTGGTCAAAGGCTGTCTGTGATGACGCCCTTCTCTTGCCCGCTGAGAAAGCTGTGGCGAGTCCTGCTCAAGTGTTTGACCCACCGGTCACTGTCCCTCAGCCAGAGCCTTCGCTACCGTCACTGCCCCCCACGAGCACTGGCACCACATTCCGCGGGTATCCTGAGATATGACACGCCACATCGTTGAATCGGAGGTGTAATGTCGACCTTGCAACCACGCTTTGTATACGATGTTCTATTCTCCCCGGTCCTCCTCTCGTTCGCCTCATTCAATTCCTTCTTCGTCCACTCTCACCGCTCACCTCGTCGATTCACACACCCCTATTTCCACTTCTCCCTTAATGCCCAGTTACACGTGCCACAGCCACCATCTCAGCCACGGCACGCTTTGCGCCTCGGGCATAGGCCCGTCCATGTGGCCCCGTGCCACTCAAACGTTTCCTTTGTCTCGTCGTGTTCTCTACCTGACTCGTGTCTCTCAGTTTCCTGTCCACGTCTAGCCTTGGACTAAGTGCAGACCTTCGCTTTGGGACTTCTTCTCTTTTGAGGAGAGTGCGAGCAGCCTTCACGTGACTTCGAAATTTTTGTTTATAGGGACTCGCGTTTTACTTCTTACCCTCGCATCTGTTTTCGTGACCACTAGGATTGTACATTACTTTCTTGATTCGTTTTACTACTTCAAAAAATTGTATAAAAAGCTTTGCAAATTGTACTTTGAGGAGCAGGATTCGCTCGTCAAGCACCGCTACAAACCCTGGTGGCGCGACACAAGCCCCTTACCTGAACAACATTTTAATCACGTTGAAGTTGCACCTGACGTTACCTACTTTAGATCTGTAGATCCTTTACCCTCGCAGTCGTTATCAATAACTGCGCGTCATCACTTCAATTAGGTACAGTACATATGTTGGTTTTCTCTCAGATCGTCAGTAAACTTTTTTTTTTTTTTTTTTTTTAAATCAGCATTTATATCCCGCAACATGTGACTATGACAAAGACGCGGTCCCTATGGGTACAGGAATGGATCAGGCGGCGGGGGGAATGTGGGTGAGGTATAACGTTGGGCTGGACGGAAGGATGGCTGTTTTGGGGGCGGGGAAGGGAGTAGAGAGTGGGTACTATCTACAGTGAGAAGGTGTACAATCTATCTAAGGGGACATCATCCCGGGTTCCACGCTTCTCTCGGGGCTATGCAGGCGCGCGTCGCTTTCAGGAAGCGGGAGATCGTCAGTAAACAGTCGCATACTATTAGCCTATTGCTAGTAGCATCGGCCCGGGTGTCTTCTCTCTCGCTGAGCTCATTCTAGATCAGCTGCTTTCAGTTCGGGGACATTTCTCTTCAGCTACTTCTAGCCCCTGTACAGTACCTTTGCCGTGACCTATACTACGACATCTCCCGATCGTACCCTCGTGCCAGTGCTTGTGAAACACTATCACCATTCTCATGCAACTGCAAGCAAGATTTTCGGCGACAAAGCAAAATTAAAAAAAAAAAGCAATGATACAATTACGTGCGATGAGTCCGAGTTCTGTGTTACAAATGATCACCAAAAAAAACAACAAAGCATAGCAAAAAAAGAGGCACGATTGCGGTTATATATATAATATCATGAAGGTTGGACACGATTACGCTGCAAGGTGATTGGCTTCCCGCCGGTATTAGTACCGCCAGTGTTGGGAGTACCAGCGCTACCGCCATCCCCAGCAGCAGCAGCAGCAGCTGTCGTTGCTGGTGTAGTAGTTGTTGTTGCCGTTGCTGTTGTCGTTGTCGTTGTAGGAGCTGGTTTCAAACGTTTAGAAAGCGAGTCATCCGTCGACGCGTCGCCTTCTTCGCGTATCCTTTTAGTCGCCGCACCCATGATAGCTACCCCAGCACCACTACTCGCAGAACCTTGAGGTGCACCGGCCCCGCGGCCGGTACCAGGCGCTGCAGCGCCACGAATGCCAATATTCCCTCGAGTTACTCCTCGGCCACGACCCCGCGCGACTTGGGCGTGACCGGCAGCGATAGTCGCAACAGAGGGTTTGCGCACCGGAGCGGTCGGAGGAGCACCTCCCCGAGGTGGAGCAGAAGTTGTAGGAGAAGGGGAGGAGGTGGAAGGCGCGGCGGTTGGAGAAGTGACTGACGCGCCAGCTTTTTTGAGCTGTTCTACCTGCTCTTCAAGTTCCTTGACCTTGTTCTGGGCCTTGATCAGCTGGGTATCCTTCAACCTCAGCTTCATAGTGCCCTCCAGACGACCACTCTCCACGGCTTTATCGATAGCAGCGTCGTATTTGGTTTTCAGTTCCGCCTCTTTGGCAGTTACAGCCGTCGCTACTGCCGCATCGATGGTGGCTTTTTGATCCTCTGCAGTTGTCCCAGTTCCGGATGCAGGTGCAGATTCTTGAGCCTTGGATGTCGCTGCTTCGACGGCCTTTTCGAGTTCTTCTTGGTGCTTCGCAACGAGACGCTCTTCCAGGGCCCGCAATTCCTCGGCGTGTTTTTTTGTGAGTTCCTCAGACGTTGTAGATGGGACGCTACGCAAGTCGTTCGTAGCTTTTTCCACCGCAGCTTTGATTGCGGCATCTTGCTCGTCAATCGCCTTTTGGCGCGCAACCTGTTGCTCACGTATCCGAGTGCTGAGCTTTTCCTGTTAAATAAAGGTTCAGCCGAGATGAAAACGTTTATGCCGAGCACATGAGAATTACATTTGACATCCGGAGACCACGCTCTGCCTCTTTGAGTTTCTCTGCTTCCTCTCGCGCGGCCTGCAGGGGTGTTGAGTGCGTCCTTATGCAAGTTGGTAACGACTCTTACCTTGGCCTGCGCAGCAGCATCATCGCGGCTCTTGAGGAGCTCCACTTTTTCAGCTTCCCAGTCCTCCTTCCCTGCTTTGACCTCCGTCGCTTCGGAGTGCTTCTTCCATTCCTCCTTTTCTGCGATAAGTTGGTCTCGCTCCTGCGTAAGTGCGGTCTAGGAGGACAGTCAGAATAAGCGACATATACGTAGTCGAAACAGCATACAAGGCGAGACTCCAAATCGGATGTATCAGGCGGGGGCATCTGCGCGGGCTTTTTGGACTTCTCTTCCTCCAAGGCCTGCTCCAAAGAAACTTTCTCTTTTCTCAACCGTTCGAGTTCTTCTGCGAGTGGCTCGGAGGTGGCGCTTTCTGCAGCGGCAGAGGCTTTGAGGGAATCGCGCTCCTCCGTAATAGTAGCTGTCTCCTTCTGCGCAGTCTCGAGGTTCGACTTCAATTGAGTATTTTCCGCATTTAGAGTACCCATTCGCTGTCGGAAAATCTGGTTGTTTTTCGTGATCGCTTCCCTGTTACTCTTATTCGTTTTCTCCAACGTAGCGATCTATGATTTGAAATTATGTAGGTTATCAGCTGCAAGTGAGCGCACGATAATCACCTTTTCGAGCTGTTCGTTCAATTCTTCGGTATGCTTGTTCTGCTGAGCCTCCCAAGCCTCCTTCTCCGTTCTCAAGCTTTCGATCTCATCCTTGAGTGACTGGAACTCGGCGGGGTCAACGCGATCATACTGTGCCGTCAAGTCAGCACCTATCGTATAAGTGAAAAGTAAAACGAACGAACGTACCTTGCTGAGCAGCTGGCTGTTACGCTCTTGCCATCTGCGGGTTTCGTCTTCTAGCCGTGCAACGTGTTCACTCCGAACATCCAATTCAGCTTGCAAGGTGCGTGTGCGTTCACGAAGCGGATCAAGTTCTTGAAGCAGAGTTTTCAGCTTGCCATCGAGCTCACGGGAGCGCTTCGCATGAGCCTCCGAGTCTGTGCGAAGCGTTGCGTTGCTCTCCCGCAGGAGGTTCAACTGTTGGATCTTTTCGACCAGTTCCGCGTGTTGTGCATCCGTGGCGGCTACCGAGGCTGCACACTCTCGCTCCTGAGAAAATATGAGATCACGCATGGCCAATGTTCGGGTGATAAGACGGATTTACCTCGGAAAGAGTAGCCCTGGTGTCCTCCAGGTCACGAGTGAGGTGTCCGATCTGCGTCTTCAAGCGGGCGTTCTCTTGCTTGCACAGTTCGAGCTGCATGTCCACTATCTCCTTCTCCTTGCGTAGGTAATTGATCACCGCGCGGAGCTCAGACAGCTTGACCTCCGTGCCGTCGGTGGTCTCGCCTTCGCCCGGTGTGGATAAGGACGAATCGGCGGCTTGGCGAATGCGAGCAGCTTGCGAACTGACATTGTCCAGATGTTGATGGAGCACGTTGTTTTGCTCGGTCAGTGCCTTACACCTAGAAGATACTTGTCAGATGCCGCCGGGCGGGGGGCGAAAGCTATAATTACCTTGTCGCAAGATCAGCCATCTCCCTATCGAGCGCTTGCCTTTGTTGGTTCCAACTACTTTCAGAGGTAGTCAATTTAGCCTGGGCGGTCTCAGCTGCCATCCGGTTGTTCCGTTCGGATACTTGAAGGTCGTGGAGACGTCTTTTAAGATCCTCCATGACTTTGATTGCGTCCGCATGTGCAATGACCTCACGCGAATACTTCTCCTCAGCGGCCTATTTGCACGTAAAGGTAAGCGATTGAAGTCGGTCACGCCAAGGATGCACCTACTCTGACGCGCTCCTCATGAGCATGAACATCAGACTCGCGGATTAATCTGTCTTCGGCAAGATTCTTTTCCGCCGTCGTCATATCCACGATCGTGTCTTCAAGAGTCTTCTTGTCCGCCTGCCATTCCTCGCGCGCACTCTCAAACGCACGCTTCGTTTCGGCCAGGGAAGCTCTCGTTTCCTCGAGTTCCCTCTCAGCAGTCTTCAAAGTGTTCTGAAGGGTTTCTTGTTGGCCCTACAAGAATACGTAAGCTGTTGTCAAATTTCACTGGCTAACAGCATACCCAAGAAGCAGTGAGCTGAGCTTCGGTGGAGGACTTGTATTCATCATACGTCGTGTTTAGCGACGCTAGCGCTTCTTCGTTCGCCTGGCTGATCTCCTTGAATTGCTGGATATGACTACGGGCGGTGGCCAAATCAACCTCTGCCACTTTGAGCGAAGCACTAGGGGAAAAAAGCGTCACTCCATCGAAACATAAGAAGACGGCGTCATGCGACATACCGAAGGTCCGCCACCTCAACCTCCAGCTGATCCTCCCGAGATCCTCCTTCCGCGGCAGCATGATGAGCGACACCGTTGGCAACTGAGGATCTCCGCTCGTATACTGCTAGTCTCTCCCCATCTCCTTGAGACTTGCGAGATAACTCCTCTACTCGTTGCTCAAGATGTGTCTTGCTTGTCTCCGCCTTGGCGAGCGACATGCGCACTTCCGTGAGATCACGTGCCTTTTCCACGTCGTATTAGAGAAAACCAAGGCAGGCGGCTGCACATTTAGCGTCCATACCTGATTATCGATCGTATTTCGCAACTCCTTGGCTTCAACCTCCCGTTGTAGAGTGAGGCGTCGAACATTCTGCCTCTCCTCGTTGAGTTGTTGACGCGAATCCTGGCTGCAAAAGGAAGTCAGCCGCGTATCACGTGACCAAAAGCGATAAACACGAACGTCTGGTTTTCGAGGAGCTGAACCTGACTCTCAAGCCTGCGTCGGTCATTCTCACTCGAGCGCTCAATGTCATTGTGCATCTTCTGAACGTTCGCCATGAGATCGGACAGATGGGAACGCTCCATAGACAACGCCTTATTTTCTTCGACAAGGCGGCTCTCCACACTCTGTATCTCGCGGTGTCAGCACCTTTCGAAATCAGAGTTTTATGTGATACTCACCTCCCAAATCTTCTTCTCGGCTCGTAAGTTTGCGCACTCGTTACGCAGCTGATCCATTTTTCCGTTCGCAGCGACGAGATCCTCCGTGACACGATTACACTCGATATCCACGGAGGTGAAACGTTCGTACAAGTCACGGTTCCTCTTCGTCAGGTCGTCGAGGTCGCGCAGCGTCAGTGCCTGTTGCTCCTGCAACATCCTGAAGCGATCTGAATTATCTCGTCTGTAAGCGCCACACGAACTAGCAGTAGTCGGTGACCAAACCGTACCTCCGGTTATCTCCAATTTCGCGTTGGCTTTGGCAAGCTGGGCGGTGAGTTGGGCGACTTCGCGTTGTGCCGCGACAGCATCCTCACGCAGGTGCGTAGAGTCGACGCCCATCTCAGCCCGATACACATCAAACTGTTGCTGTATCTCCGCGAGCTCCTTTGCGAGATCGGGGTCTGCCACTGGTCCATTCGCTTGACCGTGCGAATCTTTTCCAGCACCGCCACGCTCTGCCCGCGCGAGGAGCACTCTGAGCGAGTCGCGCTCCTTGACGAACGCCTGCATCTTGACGTCGTGAGCACGGCGCTGCGCCTCGAGCTGTTCTTGTAGCGCAGTGATGGCTTCATGCGCTTCGCGCACCGCCTCACCTTGCTCTTTCTCGAGCGCCTCACGGTACTCGCGTTCCTCCGCCTCCATCTTGGCACCCATCTCACGAACGATGCCGAGCAACTTTTGATTCTGTGCCTGTAGTGCTGGAATGCTACGGAAGAGAACGAGATGATTGGTGATAACTTGATCTATGCTTTCGGCGGGTGCGGCGCTCTCATCCGCTTCCAGCTCCTCATCCGAGGGGATAGTCGGGTCCTGTCGTCTAGCAATCTCTTTCAACAAGCCCTGAACTTGCCGTCCGAGATCGTTCAGCTGTTTCTGAAGCAGTTCATTCTCGCGGTTCGTCTTCACAAGGCGTTGAGAGACGTCAGTCGCGGTAGAAAGACTGGTATCACGCTCAGCGAGAGCATCTGTAAGCTGAGACGCAAGCTGTGCTGCCTCGGATTGTAGCCGTTCGTACTCGGCACGTTGTTGGGCGAGGATCGGTGCCTATAAAAAGTTAGAGTTGTGCAGGAATGTAACTGAAAAAAAAGACCTACTCGTTCCTCGATCTGCGCTAATACCTGCGCAAGAGTACGGTCCATGCGGTCATACTCGGCGCACTTTTTCGCGTACTCGTCTTGCAGGCGTACGTGATCCGCATATACTTCAGTGAAAGTCTTGCCGCTCCGCTGCGCTCGGCTTGCTATCGCCACAGTTGGACTGAGGCCCATCATCCCTTGGGTCAACAGGTCCGAAGAGCCCCTGGCTGGCGTTGAAGGTAGGGAAGATCCGGGTGCGGGGACGGGGAATTCGCCACGATTGACCTTCTCCAGAACGCGCTCCAGTTCTTCGACGCGCGCTTCTGCAGCTTCGGTACGTGACCGTTCTCGCTCGACCTGCTCGCGCAGAGCAGCTTCACGACGATCTGCGCGCTCGTTGACGGTCGCCCACTCCTGCTCTACGTTTTCGACAATCGCCTTGGATTGAGCCTCGCGGGATTCGATCATCTCAATGAGTCGCCGCAACCCCGTAACCTCGCTCGTGTATGTCGCGTCCTGTTCAGCAATCCGAGCGCTTAGGTCTTGCACCCGGGCAATTGATTGTGAAAGCTGTTGGGACTGCGCGTTGTGTGCATTACGGAGAGCCTTGAGCGTCCCTTCGGTTGAAGCGTTAGCCTCTTGGAGCGCATCGTATGACGAGTGCAGCTGGGAAAGGGCAGCGTGCTTCTCGTGACGGTACTTGGCAAAGTCTTCAGACTTTTTAGTGAGTTCCTTGGAGGTGCGGTCCGCCTCATCCCGTGCAAGTTGGAGTTGTTGTGTAAGGGAATCCAGCTTGAACTATGCGCAGATCCGTTTAATGCTACACGGAGTACGATCAGAGGACACGCACTTTGGTGGAAGATTCGGCTGAACGAAGCTCTCTGAGTTGAGTCTCTAAAGACTGTTGGTCCTGCCTCGCCTCCTTGAGACTTGTGCGAAGTGTCTGGATCTCCTCTAGTGAAGTTCAGGTGCGCAAGACCATCCGAAAAGCGAAATAATGGAGAACATACCATCGCGCTGAGCACCATCCTCCTTTAACCTACTGACAACACCAAGGAGATCGCGTTTTTCCCGTTCAGTATCCTCGACCTTGTGCCTGAACGAGTCCAACTCTGTGGACGAAATGGACTGCGAACTATTCAAGGTGGAAAGTTGCGACTCTAAATTGCTTTTAGAAGACGCTAGATAGGCGAGAGAAGAGGGAAATAGAGTGTTGAATATAATCATGTGTTGAAAAACAAGGGTATTGGACTCACCAAAAGTGTCGCGCTCCTGCTTGACCTTGACCAACTCCTCTTGAAGTCCCTTGCACTGAGTTTCCAGAGCAGACACGGACGATTCGCGATCTTGTAGAGCTTGGTCGAGTTCAATATCCTTCCTTTCATTCTCAGCGCGCAACTCTTCCAACTCGCGGAGGGCTTCCTCCGAATCGACAGCTTGCGAGACTACGAGGCGGTAAAGTGACAAAACGGTGTCCGGAGACGGCGATTCGAAAGATACGTCGGGAAGAAATTTTGAGAGGTAATCGAGGTCAAAGTCGTCCGGGATCGACACGGAAAATTCGACCTTGGAGAGGCCAGCACTGGACCCCTGCACCTCAGAGGGCGCGACAGACCCAGCCGGCTCAAAGTCGTGTTCGGCGGCAGCGGCAGCAGCAGCAGCGGCTTGTGCCTTGCTTTTTCGACGCGTCCTCATGGACATGGTAAAAGAGAATGGAAGACGACGACCTCCAAGTACAAGTTACTGTACTGTACAAGAGTCAATGCCAAGCGAAAGTCGTGCCTTTGATTATGTAATTGTCGACCACGTGCTTCAATTTCTAGTAGCGCACAAATTGTTTACTGTCTCATTGATCAACGTAACGTATACTGTACACCACAGCAATAGGTGCGACTAGAATCTAGCATCTCAAAAACGCCACGCTTGGACATTCCTTTTCCCCCATCTACACTCAAGCCCCGTTCTTCACTGCCAGCCAGCTGGGCCTGGAGGTGATTTCGCTCCACCATCTGGATTTTCATGCGTTAGTACTACTAGTACTGGACATTTTGCCTTTCATATCACTTACCTGTGGACATTGGGATATTTTGTTAGATCTATTACCTTGAGGTGCTCAAAGACCATGCTACCGTATGGCAAGTGGGACAAATCCGCGAGGGTGACCTCCTACAACAGCAAGACTCATCAGTATCGGGCAGTTCACGCACATGTCTGACACGACGCACATTACCAGCGAGGTACTTCTGCTTGCCCAAAATGGCCTCATACCCCTCGAGCTTCCCTTCGAGGCTACTGATGAGTTCTTTGAGGTGATCCTCATTTGTCGTTTCGCCGCGGTAGCTCTTGAACAACTTCTCGTTGGCGATGCCGCTCGCATACGGATCAAATTGCGAATACTCGACGCTTGCTGCCTGCTCGAACTTGGCATAGGCCTTTGGCTCGGTGGGGATCAGCTTTGTGCCGGAACCCTTCGTGGCAAGGTAGCGGGCAATAGCGCGCGACTCGTACAGCTCGAAGCCGTCCTCATCCTACTCATCAGAGGAAATATCAGATACCATGAATATATGAAGGGCTTGGGAGAGACGTACGACAATGTATGGCACCTGGCCGAAAGGCTGGTGTGTCTTGTACGCCGCTTGCTTGTGGTCGCCCGCCATGAAGTCGATGGCGACGACCTCATAAGGGATGTTACACTCCTTGGCAATAAGTGCCACACGGCGAGTGCAAGTGGATTGAGGGACACCGTAAAGCTTGATTCCCATGGTGAGCTGAGTATTCGATTGCTGTAGTTGTTGTGGGGCGATGAGAGAACATCCCTGCTATTCTTATACGATTCGTGTGAGAAATAGCTACTACTTTGCACGTCTGATTCTTACAACTAAAAATGAAAAAACGCCGCAGGATGTCAGTTAAAACTGTCAGCTTGATCACTTCACACGCCGAACACATGGGAATTGAGGTGGCGAGGCAGCATGAATAAGCAATTTCGTCAGCGTAGTCACGAGAAACGACTCATCATCCATGACTGGCAAAACACTTTCCTGGACAATATTGATTACTACCGACTGCTGACTATCCATTTTTGCCTTTTCCTACAATCATGTCGCCTCATGATCACCGGCGGGCCTGGTCGTGAGAGATCACATCCCTGTGTGTTCGGCATCATGCTGACCATTGAAAACGTAGTAGTAAGTAAAGGAATCAACAGGATGACGTCGGCCCCCAACCTTCTTCACCACACCCCTCCACCACCCCACACTCATCTGTTATTGTGACCTCACAGGCCCACGTAGTCTACGTAGCCGAACGCGTCTTATGTTTTTCGTAATCGAACGAGAACGCCCTCCCACGCCTACAGTAGTTGTCCTGAGTGCGCTCAAGCGGTAATTGAAGGTGCCTTAATATGTCCGTGTGCACCCGTGAATGATAACTTTGCTGGCAGTCATCTAAAAGTGAACACTCCGACAACTGTTTTTAGTCCCACGCCCACGGGGTCCTTCCTTGCACCGTAAAGAGGCGAGCGATCGCGGATCTGTCTCATCAATCCCTTTGTTCCCTGCACCAGATGTCTCAATCTAGTTTTGACCGGCGTAAAAGTAATTCGGAAGCATTAATGACAACTTTGTTTTTGCACACCCAAAGTGAGACATTGATGCTATGAACTGAGAAAGGCATCGAAACGATTATAGACCACGATGACCGCTCCCTTCGAATCGCTGAGAAATCACATCACATATCAGTTCGGGTGATGTACATTCTCTCGGCGGCCATAAGATTACTGTAACTTAGTCTGTAGTAGCGACCATCCGAGGTATCTGGCTATTTCATAAGCACGCTTCGCGCTTGGTGGCCGTGTCACAAATTTGTCACATCTTGCGTGACATGTCTACACGCCTACCCCTCATTCAATTTCAATCCTACTCGGTCATATATGGCATGTTCCAGCACCTGAAAGCACTCGTATGCGTGCCACTATGCTCTGTACACTATAGCGCTCAGAGCCGATCTAATCTCATTCTCCACCGCAGGAAAATTTTAGACTTTTACCTAAGAACGTGCACCGCGGCGAGAAGGTCACGCAAGTCATCAGGCTTCCCAGTGTGATACTATCATCAATCCGTTCGTAATCACAGGTTCGTAATCTTGAAATATCTCAGTCTCAACCAACGCCGGCCAAGACGCCGGCTTTGATTTCTAGCATGTACAGTACCATGTGAATATATTCCATGTAGAAATAGAGCACGACCCTGAGCTGCTTATATTTTTGATGATTGTCATGACCTTGGCTGCCGTGTCAGACTCTCAGATCGAAGCGCACGTCAAGTACCATCTCGTCACGTGAAAGGTCCCTTATGGGATAATCGAGCTGAGTCTGATGAATGATAGTACGAAATTCATAACAGTTTATGCGTAGCTGGAAATTGAAACAAGTTGACGGGGAACAGACGACCATATGCAGGCGACGGATATAAAACAAGGTGAGAGGCTGCAGAGTGCCAAATATCTCAGATGACGAGCTTAAGAGTACATCCTTCATTATAATTGGCTATATATGAAACCTTGCAGCGCAATTTGCAGAGTCGGTCGTCACGTCCGAACAGAAACTCGCCAGTCTCGAGTGCGCGTTTGGCTAGTTGCTCATCAAGCCCCCCAGCAACCGTCCAGCGCACAGCACTCAGCCGAGCGGAGCTTTCGACGTTGACTATACATGGTTCATCGTGAGTACCTCTGAGGGAACAAAGCTTTCCGTCGGGGCGTACCTGTAACTTGATCAACGAGGCCTGACGTTGTCCGATCGAGCACAATGACAGTTACTTTGACCCGTGCAGTGGTCTCTTGTGCAGGAAGGGGAGGTAGCTAGATTCACTCCGTGAGATAAGTGCAAGGGAAACTTAGCAATTTGGTTCACCGTGGCAAGTGCCTCATTGAACGCCTCAAGCGATCCTCGTCTTTTATCATTGCCTCAGAGATGAGCTGCTCATTCTCGGGCCATTCACCGCCAAGCTGCGCGAGTGGGAGATAGTCAGAAAGTCGTAGATTGCGCAGAGAAAAAGGAGACATACACCGAAAGTATGGAAACAGTCTTTGATACGATCCTGAGCGATCGCGAGGGCCCTGGGGGCAGGATGGTCGTTAAAATCCACTGTCTCGAATATCTTCAACTCTGTCGCCGCGGTGATAGCCTCCTTCAAGGCCTTGAGCGTCTCATCACAAGCGCTAGCCGTACAAAACCTTCATCAGCGGACGGCTCGAGCTGGGACGAACTGGGAGTCCACGTACAGTTCGAGTGAAAGCGCATTCTCGGCTGTACGATGGCGTTCGTTGCCAAACTTGGTGACCAGTTCGCGGCACAATAGAGTAAGTGCAACACCCTGGCAATGGAATGGCCGTCTGACATTTCCTGCCTGCTTCAAAAGCTCCATGTATGACTTCGGGATCTTGAATCTTCAGGGTTCTGATAGTGTAGTGTAAAGTCAGGCGATACACTGTACAATAAACACAGATAACTAGACTCACGCGCTCTTGAAGGAGCCTCAGAAATGATCATACTTGAGACGGACTTTGTCAATCGAGACTTTATCTTCATTGGTCGTTAAAGTTAATATTTTGATTAGGCTGGAGATCGATGGTTATCGACCCTGTCAAGAAAATGCAGGTTGTACCTACTCTTTAGCTGCATCCCAGACAGGAGTTGACTTCAAGTAATTCTGAGTTTCCACGTCGATCGACGTGGAAGCCAGAGACATCCTCACGACACCTTGAATGAGTAGGCCCGATTTTATGGCGAGCACAACAAGTTTCTACACCAAGTGTGTCGGACGTATGGGAGTGTGAAGATAAAAGAATAGTCACAGGTGCCATAGATCCTGTAGTTAGTTTGGAATAGAGCCGGTCTAGCTTGGTATACACGTTGCGGATGGATGACGGAGGACTAGTCAACATGAGAGGGAATTCGACGAAAATTTATCTCGATGGCTCACCTCTGCAGCCTTGAGAGCATGTCATTCACTTCACCAAGCAATTCCTCAAATAACGTTTCGTCATCGAATTTCCGCGCATCTAAACGCTCTGCTTGACGTGAGGAGACATTCAACCCGGAAAACAATTTCTGCCGCTATGTCGGTAGCAGATAAGAACGTAGTGTGCAACTATACCATTATCTTCGTCCTTGTCTCGAGGATATCCAACGTGGACCATATTTGTCCTCGATTAGTGGCCCAACGTTCCGCAGAAGCTATACAGTCCTCAACAGAGTTCTCGCTCGCGAGATGGCGTGTTTTCTCGTCTTCCGTAAAAGCGATCAACTTGAACAAAGCGCTGAAAACAGCGCCAAAAAAATTGATCAACTCAACGGCACTAAAAAAAATCGTAAGTTCTGATGGCTCACTCCTCGACAGGATCGATTGCATTGGTGAAAGTGTCGAAACTCGTCCAATCCTCATCACTTTCCGCCCTCTGAATGTGACTATTGATAGCGTTGCAAATATCACGTGCTCTATCAACGAGCATGTAGGACACGTGCGCATTCCGTTGGAAGGAGATAACATCGGAGCCCAAGACATCGACGAGGTACTTGATAACTTCGGTAGCAGGATAAGCCTGTTGTGTGAGATTCACGAACAGGGACGAGGACATGATGGTCGCTCTAATCGGAGAAACTCAAGGACACCTATTGTCAGTACCTAACGCCATATCAATAATCAACGTGAGCGGCGTGCGAATTAGGAGACAAAAGCTGTCTTTTATTACCCAAGTTCCTGACATAGCTGTGAAGCTAAACGAAATTAGTGGCTGTGATGCCCATCAGTCTGAGTTAGAAATATTATGGGGGTCACCCAACGTGACCACCCAACGCGAACTCCGGGTCGCTTTGGGGCGCCGTGATTACATAAACGCCAGGGCAGCGCTCCTCAATGGGGTATTCGTTGTAGGCGTATATAAAGCTGTGCACACACCTACCATTCAGTCAAACTTAAGTTTGAGATATTCTGCCTTCAAGCGGGAAAACACCCAGCTGGTCCACGATCAATGTCCTACGTTACGACACAGCACAACTGGCTGTCGTTTACTGTCCCCCACAGAAATCTCTAAAAGTACGCGCGTCGCACGATCATTATAAAGCGTAGAGTCAGAGAGGATCAGAGAAGATACATTGGGGAGTTTATATTCATAAAATGATACACTCACACTCGTGCTTGGCTCGACAGTAATTCACAACGAGCCTGAGCTTGGCCGGCTAGAAATAAAACTGCCACCCCCCATGTTGATTGTCATGGTCAATCACCCCTCAGCCCTCGTTCATAAACAACTATATGACAGTAATGCTTTCAAGATAAATAGTGATCATGTACAGTAGCCCAATTCGGTCCGTGTACAAACTTTGAGAAATCCAGCCGTGTTTCGTGTTCGCCTGCTATCCAAATAGTGCTAGGTCGATGAAGGCACGGCCTGTGAAGTTCGGGAATCCATAAAAGAAGTTCGTTCTGCGCTCCATATATCCAACCATCTTGATCGATCAGTGATTGGTCTGTAAAACGAATCTTCTCAATGTCTTCTGTTACGGCCATATCCACGTGAACTTGAATTGCGCAATCGTCCGAGGTTGGGCCAGCCTGAGTGTGCTGTGCGTCCAGTGTGAATGGAACAGAATCATAAACGGACTCACCCAGACTTGTCCTGTCGTGGCGTCCCACACGCGAATCGTGCCATCGAATGAAGTGGATGCGACACGCTGTCCATCCGGCGAGAACGCAATAGAGGAAACTGAATTGGTGTGTCCAATAAATGGGCCTGCTATGATCTGTCCTGTTGTAGCATCCCACACGCGAATCGTAAGATCCTTTGCGCCGGATGCGATATGCCGCCCGTCCGGCGAGAATGCAACGGAAAGGACTGAACCGATGTCTCCAGTAGTAAATGGACCCGCTAGGACTTGTCCAGTTGTGGCATCCCACACGCAAATAGTGTCATCGGACGAGGCCGATGCGATACGCTGTCCGTCCGGCGAGAATATAATCGTAAGACACTGGACCAAATCGGTGCGTGGAGTAAATGGTCCCGCAACCTGTCCAGTCGTAACATCCCACACGCGAACCGTGAAATCGATTGATACAGATGCGATACGCTTCCCGTCTGGCGACAGCGCAACAATAGAGGTAGGGCCAGTAAACGCGTCTGCTACGGCTTGTCCTGTTGTGGCATCCCACACGCGAATCGTGCCATCGGACGAGGCAGATGCGATATGCTGCCCGTCCAGCGACAACGAATGGATGTCTCTAATTGTAAACGGGCCCGCCACGACCTGTCCCGTTGTGGCATCCCACATGCAAATCGTGCCATCGGACGAGGCCGATGCGATACGCTGCCCATCCGGTAAAAATGCAACGGAAAAAACCGTACCGGTTTGTCCAGTTAATGGGCCTGCCACGACTTGACCTGTGGTGGCATCCCACACGTAAATCATGCGATCGTACGATACAGATGCGATACGCTGCCCGTCTTGCGAGAAAGCGACAGAAAGAAACGAACGGGTGTGTCCAGGAAAAGGGCTCGCTACAGCCGGTCCTGATGTGACATTCCAAATGCGAATCGTCTCATCGGACAAGGTGGACGCGATACGCTGTCCATCCGGCGAGAGTGAAACAGAAAGAACAGAAGAGCTGTGTCCAGTAGATGGGCCAGCTATGGTCTGTCCCGTGGTGGCATCCCATATGCGAATCGTGGAAATGTACGAGACAAATGCAATGCGCTGCCCGTCTGGCGACGATGCAACAGACCTTGCAGGAAAACGAGGATCGGTGTCTCCATTGTTTTTGAATGGGCCTGCTACGACCTGTCCTGTTGTGGCATCCCACACACGAACCGTCCAATCGTACGAGGCCGATAAGATCCGCTGCCCGTCCGATGAGAATGCAACACATGCAACCGAATCGGTGTGTCCAATGAATGGGAGGGCTACGAGCTTTCCTGTTGTGGCATCCCAGACCCGAATCGTGCGATCTTTTGCGCCGGATGCGATATGCTGCCCATCTGGCGAGAATGCGACAGAAAGGACTGAACCTCTGTGTCCAGTAGATGGGCCCGCTACAACCTGTCCTGTTGAAGCATCCCACACGCGAATCGTACCATCAGAAGAGGCTGATGCGATACACTGTCCGTCGGGTGAGAATGCAACAAAATTGACTCGACCTTTATGTCCAATAAACGGGCCTGCAACAACCTGCCCTGTTTTGGCATCCCACACGCGAATTGTGCGATCCAATGAGCCAGATGCAATACGCTGCCCGTCCAGTGAGAATACAACAGAAAAGATGTGTTTGGTGTGTCCAGTAAATGGGCTTGCTACGATCTGTCCCGTTGTGGCATCCCACATGCAAATCGTGTGATCGCTCAAGGCCGATGCGATATGCTGCCCGTCCAGCGAGAAAGCAACAGAATAGAGCATTCCGTCGTGTCCCTGAATTGTCATTTCCAATGGTGGCCAATGAGACAACTGCCCACGCTCGAGGGTCAATGTGCGAGGAAATTGGCGAATGTATTGATTGAGGGTTTGGGAAAAACTTGGTGCAAAGGGGAACGCAGAGATATAGATGTGCGGAGCGCTCCTTGCCGCTACTATTCCGAAATACCGCACAAATAAAGACGCGTCATGGACCAATGCCAATAAATTCTTCACCTCCATTTGCGATCCCTATTGCGATGTTATGCAGAAGTCACTATATGCCATATTGCATAATGTGATGTACCTACCTCACGCTGCAGCCATATCAACGAGGATGACAACACTGGTGAAGCAAGGCCGACCCTGTTCTTGACGCTAAGCACTTCCAACCAGAACAGAAACTTTGTCTCGAAGAGCGATTGCAGTTTCTTGAAGATATCATGATCGAAGTCAATATGTTCTAAATGGTCGCCCCAGTAAATACAGGCATACGACAGAGCGGGAGGAATGTGTTTGGCGATTCGGGTTTCAAGGTCTGGGACGTCGCTGTTGGCGAGATACGACGAGTCGAGTTTGCAGATGTTAAATTTGAGGTTATCAAGCATTAAACCAAAACAGGAATGTGCCAATTGCGGTGGGCATCCGCAAGATCCACATAAAACACATGCTCGTCTTATTCGTCAGAAAGTCACGGAATGAGTATGAAGAGGGAGGATGGGACGTGTTTGATCAGACGAAGTCGCATTACTCAGTAGAGAGCCGAGGTAACTGAGGATTTCAAGAACAAGAACAGGATCGGAATCCTCGGATCATCACAGGTGCATGCTGTCGCAGAGAAATTAAGGAATCGATGGAGAGAGGTTCAATTGCAGCAAGAAGCTGTCCCATGACGGATCGAAATAGGATCTGTGCTTCATCCGATTTGATGTACTCCTTGAGAACCTCTTCGTACAAGTTGTCCAACAAACCCTCCCATTGCGGCCTCGAGTGTGTCCTAACAGGCGCTGTACGCGCTTTTTCATGCTTAGGCCAAGACTAGCAGGGCTATTTATGAACCCGGATGCAACGGCCGCCCACTGGAACAGGCCTTCTGCAGCCTTCGCTAATTTGTCACCATGGTCCTTGAACACGTCCTCAGGGAGCTCGTTTCGGAGATACACGCCAATATCTTGCTCCGTGTTGGCAGCCAGTTGAACGTCATCCATGTAGAGGGTACGGGCGGACTGTGTGTTGGCAAACGCAGGTTCGATACCATTTTCCGGCCTCGAGGTGATCAATACGCGGAAAGTTGGTGGGAGGTCGATAAGACGTTGAGCAAGAAAAGTGTGTAGTCCATTTTTGCCGGTTGTGACACCACTCTCATCCAACGCATCGACGACGATAAGAATAGGTCCGGGAAGTGGCAGGTCCTTGAGCGGTTCGAGGAGGAGGCTTTCGAAAAGTGTACGATAGTCTCGGGTGCCACGAAGAGACGAATTATCCTTAATCACTCTCCCGAGAGCGAGTTTGAAGGTAGGGTAGTGATCGGCAAGATCGCGAGCAACTGTCGTGAACAGTTGGTAAGCTTCATCTTTGGATTGTTCTTTCCGCATAAAAGCAAAGTATGAGCTGAGACATTTCTTGTCGAACCGACGCGCGACCTCATGCGCAATCGACGATTTTCCCATCCCGGCCTGGCCGAGGAGGATAAGCGTACGTTCAGATTCGGGATTGTTAATCCATTTGACGACATAATCCAAGAAGGCTTCACGGGTGCCCGGAAGACAGCGCCTCTCATCGCCGAATCGCCACCCTCCCTTATAGGGGATTTCTCTGATTTTTGCGTCCAATTCTGTGTCCCTTGTGAGATCGACGGTCAGGCGGTGTTGTGACTATCAAAATTACGCACCAGCTTCTAACGTCTGGTTTGACATGTCTCCTAGTTGTGCATTCGCTCTACTCAGATCCGCCCGCGTTTGACTCACATCGACCTGGTTTGAAGAACAGTGGCCTCAATGGTGACAGTAGCGTGCGCGAGGAATTCCTGCCGTAGTTGGGAGAGGGTGATGCGGTAGTCATCGACTTTTTCGTCAACTTGGCCGCCAATATTCTTCCAAGTCCGCTTCCCTAGACGCCACAAGTTAATAACGAGCAACGATCTGAGAGAAGTCAAGACGACGTACCGACTTGCACATCCTTCGCATATGATTCGATAAATTCGGCAGATTTGGAGACGCACTGCAGCATCTCATCAAGGATTTTTGCTTGCTTAGACGCCGGCTGGATGTTCCTCAAAATGTCCGCCTCCTTTGCAAACTCAAAGGCATCCCGTATCGCTTTGAGTAGTATTCGGATATTATCATCACGCTGAAATTGGTCTAACAAAGTCTGGTGGCGAAGTGAAAAAGTGAGTCCTCTGCCAAGGCAAGGACACCCACCTCAAGGATCTTTGAGAGCAGACCCCATGCTAACTTGGCGTAGGGGTTCAGCTGAGGGGCGCTCAGAAAAGGATGGAGGGAGAAAATAGTGGGCATACTTCTAGGATTGGACTGACGGTGTCCATCACCCGCTTGATATATTAACGGTATTCTTCCATGATTTTACAGTATCCATGGCTTCCTCGGCGTGATCAAGAGTATGTGACATCTCCCTCTGGCTGTCCATTTCTGCTCTCGAAGGAGTAACGCTCTCATCGGGAAGGTCGCCCGTATGAGAGAAAGGAGATGGGACGGTAAGGGCGGTGGGTTGCAGGGTACTATTGGCTTGAACAGTGGGACGCGCAGCACCTTCGGTGATAGGGCCATCCGGATCAGCAGTTGTAGGGTTCGAGGTGTTGGCGGCCATGGTCATAGACGAACTAGTATTTGCTGATATGGTGATCGTTAAGTAGGGTGCGGCCCACTCCGCTGGATGTCCAGCGTGTTCGTTAACATTGCCAAATATAATTTGAGTTCTGACATGTAGGATGCTCAGCCTGACGCATGGGTAAGGATTCTAAAAAAAGAAGACGAACCGCATTGGGGTTCACAGGTTATACCCTTCGTTCCAATAAGGATGTCTTTCCGCATGATCTTTTTCGCATGAAGGGATATTGTAATACGGGAGTTTGGTTGTACAACGCTGCAGGAGACTCAGTTGTGAGGAAAACGAAGATAGAACATTTCCAACAAAGAAGGGGTTTCTTCGTTCCATTCTACACGATTTCCCACGCTCTGCACAGATCGTGTCTTCCAAGTTTTCGCCCCATCTGTCACAGAAGCATAAAATCTTTGATTCAAAAGGGGGGAAGGTTGTATGCTCTGAGAACTGCAAGGAAGTAGGCTTAGTCCTTATCAGAACATGATAATAAAGATACGTACCAGAAACCTTGAGCGGGAGCGAGCTCACTTGCGTCTCGGAGACTTGAAGACCTGGACTGCAGTAACGGTTAACAACGGGAACACTGCGTAAAAAACTATTTAATACGAATTTGGAGCATCTTGGTGCTCTCGCAACAAACAAGTATGAAGTCGGAGGAGTAAAGATGAGATGAGGGGCCGCACTGCAATCCGCATTTTGCTGACTGAAGGCACTTCCTCATCTGGACAGACCTTTCACGTGCAAGCATGCATCTCTTCTTCCCGCTTGATCCACAGGATTCAGAAGCGCCTCGTCGTATAGTAGTGATTGAATTGTTAAGGCGTCATGGCCCGGCGACTTGTGCGAGATCGGCGGTAGTGATCGCTACGTGGTAGGTACCTGTCGCGGAAGGGCTGTAACTTAGCTCTAACAGAGGCCAACAAATAGATAGAGGCGGTCTGTTTTCTGAAAGGCATGAAGGTACGGTGGATATGTTATAGGACGAATGAGTCACTCACGCGTTTTTGACTACACGTCCTTTTCGTTCCTGGCTGCTGCTGGTTTCACAGTCAGTTAGGGCTTTGCCAATGATCTTTTCTCTCCTCCAAGTTCTATTGGGGGATGCAATGACGGGTGTGGTAACAGACAAATATCGATGCCAATTATTCCACGTCTTGATGACAATGCCACGTTGCGGTCTACGCGTCACACGTTGTCGAGTGGCCGCCCGACTTCAACAATAGGTTGACTCCGATTGGCCTGATTCAGACGTTCCTCAATAACTCTCGTTCCTTCTTTTTTTTCGACGCCACCCATCGATAAGCAGTCGTTTCAATTAAACAGAGGAGGTACAAAGATACGAGTTTGATATAATCAGGACAATGAATCCTAACTTCAAGCGATCGATTGAGCTAACCACTATATAACAGTCCTTTGTCCAACCCTATGACAAGCCTTCAGGCGTAGCCACGGACAATGCTAAAGTTGCAGAGCAACTCCTTGTTGAGGCTGATACATCAACCCCCACGTTTGTTGCTCCGACTCGGAGTAAACCTCTGTCGGAGCATACGACTCGGATAGCTGTGACGCTCTCTCTTCCTCGTCATCATTAACGCATTCCATCACCGTGGACTCGGACTCGGACAACTCCGATTCAGAATCGTCGTCGACCGTACCCTCCTTCATCTTTCGGTCCTCCTCGTCCGCCTGGCGGTCCAAGAGCTCTGCCCGCTGCCTCAGCGCCCAAGCTTCCATCCTCAACCGCTTAGCCTTCTGTTCGTGAAAGATACGCCTTGCATCCCGATGGCGCTGCAGCTCTACTTTTAACCGCGCAGCTTCCACGTCGACGTGGGTATCTTGACCAGACCGGATGGTACGGCGGCGGTTCTCCCCGCCCGCATCCGAAGACGCAGTAGATCCCCCCTGCAGCCCCCATGACTGACTTCCTTCCATCCCATTCCTGGGTGTTGGAATGTCAGGGGTGGAGAGGGGTCCTGTGGTTTTGGGTTGCGGAGCGCGTAGCTCCGCGGTGTCCGCGTCTGAGGGCAAGTGGCATCAGTGCTCTGCATAAAATTCTCAGTCCGGATTCGAACGCACTTTCTGACGGATCCATCTCTATGTTCTTTTTGCCTAGATGCCATGTGGACGGGAGGGGACGCGGTGTGTGATGCACCACGGACGACTCATCGAACGATTCGAACACTGGCATGAAGATAACTTGGTCGCAATGTTCTACCTTGGTCTTGTCTTTAGAGCGAAGGTTATATCCATGGGTGTTGACGCCAGTCATGTTGCAAAAGGACTCGGAAACAAGGGTGATGAGGAGAACAAGGAGGTTTGAAGGTAAGCAAGAATCGAGACGTTGGTGAATGTTGTGCTGGTGGCTGTTGCCAGAGTGTCAGCTTTATGTATTCACAGTCAGTCCCTTCTCGCTTATTTTTATTGGTCACGATTAATCTGTTATTTGTGGACGCGGTGCACCCACGGATTTGTGGCTTGGCTTTTACTTTGACTAACTTGAAGTGGTTCAAAACGCCACATTTTTCCCAGCGAGACAAGGAAGGCCCAGTGCGTCTTGTGTGAGGGTTTGCACTGGGCACTATGTAAGTGGTACTCCTGTTCACGTCATAATTCTCAATGACGACGTTGAAGTCATCTTTATGCCGCGTTGACGAGCTGTAGTACTTGGCCTTGGCTCTGGCGAGTCTGCTCCCCCCCGCCACACAATAATCAGAAAAGCACACAAAGGATCTGAACCTGCGCTGATCCGAGACACAATTGAAAATCGCCACAAAAGCATCAAAACCCCCTTGCGCGTGTTGATGCCAACCGAATGGGCGTCCAGATAGGATCTTCATCACCCCAGCGTTCGATGCCCACCAAAAAACAGGCGGGGAGACTTCTAGACACGACTGAATGAGGGATGGGAAACGGGGAGATGGACCTCGTAGAGTACTTGGACGACTTCGAACCAGGTGCCACACCATGAGGCGAGGATCGTGCCCATCACGTCGTTCTCGAGCGCGTTGAGCTCTTCTTCGCTCGCTCTATTCGGCTCATGGACCCACCGTGAAAAGACATTTTGCGGACTTTTTCGTTGAGACATGTTGCCACTGCTCTGACGCTCTAAAACTTCACCTTGGATCTGGTACCTTATGTCCCTTTCTTCATTCTTTCTCGTCCATACCTCTCATCTCAGAACAATGTATTGTAGTCAAAGTGAAACAGCCCAAGAACTGCATGACGGACAAACCAAGCCTTCCCTCAGTCCAACCGTGACAGAAACAAAACTGAAGGTACAACGAAGTTCTGGTTCCGAGCTGCAAATCAGGCGGTCAGTAACTGCATATTAGATGAATGTATACACGAAAGCGGGGGGCAGGTGAATACCGAGTTCCCATCAACATACCCTCAGCGTCCTTGAGAAGAAATAGGCTTCGGCCGGGACCTGACGTCAAGGGCTGGCTCGTAGGACCACAATCCGCGGATGCAGGCGACCATGAACAAAATGCCGAATACTCCACAGATGGCCTTGTTGAGATAAGGAAACGAGCGCATGATAGCTCCAGTGAAGAACAGGCACAATGCAATATACAGTAATCCTGGGATGCCGATCTCGAGCAACCAGGGTACCCCCCGCCGTTCTATACGTTCGTTCCACTCCATGCGCGCAATCATTCGATCGCGTGGGCTGGCGTCCTGAGGTGGAGAGCGGCTCTCGAAGCGACCGACCCAGCGTAGGGCGAGGTCTGAGAGGAGCGTGCAAATGAGAGTCGTGCAGAGGCCAGCGAGGAAGCGGTGTTGGAGTGGATAAAGGGAGCATCGGCCTCAAAGAAGAGGCTGACGATGGGGGAGAACGGAGTATTCCTGCCCTTACGGGCGATATGTCTGGTGCGAATCTTGGCTATCAAGCCCGGATGGGTTGCTTTTGTTCTGCGATAGAGCTCGATTGCGGTACAGAGAATAAGAACGGAGAGGACGTTCGCCTGGAGAGAACGAAAATCAGCGAGAGTATTAATGGTCAGGGTGTGATAACATACCACGACAAATGTCACACCTAACCCTGCCCTCCAGCGCTCATGGACCTGGCGATCACGTTTCTCTAAGACTGTGTCACCAAGTATCCAAATTGGCTGGTAATCATCACTTTCGCCTGGCAAAGTTAGTGTGACCCTTAAGCTATTTTAGTAAGACTTACTTGGTAATACGACGTTTGGTCTATCCGATCTACTCGCAGTGTTCGTCCTCGTATTGGAGTAAGTCGCATGTACGCGCCCAATGTCACTTGGACCGTTTACCAAACTTCTGGCACCCTCAGTCATCTCAGTCTCTGAAACTTCTTCTTCCTCGACGTCCGAGTCAGGGATGGGGATGAGTAGAGGACATGTTTCCAGCTTGCCGCCAGGCCCGCCACACGCAGACGAACTGGCAGGAAGTTCCTCATATTCACGATTCGATCCTGTTTCTTGAGAGCTATCCTCTGAACTTGAGGCAATAGGAGTGATCGGACTAACTAGAGCCTGGGCAAAAGGAGGTGTATGCGCGCCTTCTGGTATCCCAGAGGCTTCAACTTGCTCAGACTGAAAGGCGTCGGGTGACAGATTCTCGTTAAGTGGCTCAGGTTTAGTGTCGGATGTCAGGTGGTTAGAATCAGAATCCGAGTCAGAAGTCTGGTCGGGCATCGAGTTTTCTTCCAGTAAGGGGTGGGGGCGGGGGCTGTATAAGGGTAGGGGATACAGAAGTGGGTCGTAGGTCTGAAATTTCTTGGGGCGCAGCATGGGGAGAGGGTGGTTGGTCGGACATGGGGCGACGTGTCTATGTTCAAGTTGTAGTTGTGGAGAACATGACCGCCAGTCTCACACGGCCCGGGCAAACTTGTGATTTTGGGCGCTCGGAACGACACTCATACTCTTCCCATCATCATCCTTTTCGTGTTCACGCCCATCCGATATTCGCAACAACCCCCACCACCGCCACACTCGTCACCCTCTTAGCCCCATCCGAACCCGCCAAGCCCGCCGCGTATATGGGCTTCACGCTGCCAAAGTGGGTTCTAGGCGTAGCAGCAATGAGCGCACGCCCGAGCTGCTCCTTCATGTATCTCCTGCCGTTGCTGCCGAGCTTGATATAGCACCGGCATCGGGATCTACAATCAGCATCATCGATATCGTCACTCTCGTCTTCGTAATCGCTGCCTTGCTCGTCAGCGTATCCGCATACAGCCTCTGCGTCCGCACATCGTGCAATTTGGTGCGTGCTCTCCCAAGACTAAAAAATCTTTCTCGCCCGAACGGTTGGCATATTGTTATCATAGAGAGTAGGGATGATACCACGATGGAGGCCGAAGCAGCACAACCATGTTCTGTGGCACCAATAAGTGTATGTGAGACAGGAAGGGGCCTGGTTGGTGATGCATGTGCGGGATCGACAAATACTGGGTGTGAAGCAGAGCAGAGCAGATCCCGCTCCGGAGTGCTGGCTTACCCACAGAGTCCCATAACAATGCGCTCCCTTCTCCAGAAAGGCCCAACGCTGGCGGCAGAGTTCGGTAGAACTCGAACACCCCCGAAATGCCACCTTGGCTACGCTATCTGTTGATTATGTGCTATCAAAAGGGGTCGATGACCGAAGGGCACTTGTGCATTGAGCCTGGCCCATGACATCGATAAGATCCTCGACGACTTGTAGTACGGGACAAGGTTCAGGAACAGGCAGTACACGCGGTGACAGTACAGTGACTATTAAAACCAACGGGAGGGGTATGGCGCGAGTTGGCGGGCGCACGTTGTATTTTATTGTCAGCAGTCTAAACAGAATACAAGCTGAAGATTGGTGCTGAAGCAATGATTATCTGTCCGAGGTACAAATAAGGCCACTCACTGCTTGCCAATGACTGTGCGTTCGCCGTAGAAAGGTTGAGGGCAGCCAACACTCTAAAGTTCCCTTACCACAGTCCCATGGGGCTAACACCCCAAGTAGCCACAACCGAGTTCAACCAATCTCATGCGGCCGCAGTTGATCCGCCGTGATCCATGCAGTGGGTCCGTGACTACGATCTTCGGTGGAACCAACCATAAAAACTGTATTACGAGGGTTGGAATCATTGGAGTGCAATGCGAAGTCGAAGTTATGACTCGATATGCGAGGCAATGCCGTCATACTTCTATTGTTAGCCCAAGCCCTAGCTGAGGTGCTTTGTCGATGGGACCCGACGAATAACGCTCGTCACCATTGGGGCCATATACATGGATCGAACGCAAATTTCCCAACGGTTCTTTCACCAGGATAAAACAAAAGGGTTGGTACTAGTAGGGGCTAGGGGACAATCGTGAGACTCATCGGCTAGCCGATGTGCGGAAACAGCATGGTGTGATACGTGTGGAACCGCCCCACAGCTGGTAGTACCAGACAAGCTCCGCTGTGCTGCCACTGCGGGCTCAAAGAGCTTCAGATAATCCGACCCTCCAGCGAATCCCTGACTTGGAGGCAAGCACTAGTATGTCATGTTGGCTTTGTTGATCCAAGCTCGCGAGGTAAGGGTTCACGATTGGCATCAGTTCATATCCGAGACCTTATATACTACAGTGGCACCTATCGCCATCCACACTTACGTTTATCAGAGCCCATCTTGACTCACCATGCCAGTTAGCGAGGCCTTCGACTCTCTCATGCGAGATTTCCGCAAACGCGTCATTAGAATTGGACGCACATATCGAGGACAGTCCATCGCCCTCATCACGATCTGCCGTCACCTGGCCGAGAACTATACAAATCCGAGGGACAATGATGTTCAAACGTATGGCTTAGTATCCTTTTCGAGCCGTTGCATGCTACTTAGCATTCTATCAGCATTCTATCACTTGCGGACAGTACGTTGCTCGCCGCGGAGAAGGCTGGGAACAGCAAGACTCCCGAAGCTGACTCTGCATTCAAGTCCATTCGAATCGACTAGAAGGACACCCCATGGACACACACGACGGTCAGAAGCTGCTCAGCGCGTTTGAAAACGCTTTTTCGAAAGATAAAGCGACTATGGCAAGAATCAAGGTAGCCAATGAGAAGTCTTCACCTATCGTAAGCATCTTGTACATTCTAATTTCAAGATCGCTGATGGTTGGCCACAGCCCACAGCCGGGCCACGCAAGAAAGTGCACTTTGTTATTCTCAGATCATGGTGCTGGGACCCACCTCCGACCGTCATCAAAGGTTGGTATCCTCTTTTCCCCTGCGCACTCCAACATTCTCTCATTTTAAGAGAGCTTTTAGAGGAACTAGACGATCCTACTACTATTCCACAAATTTTATGGATTTTCCACAACAAAAAGGGCGACAAGCGAATCACCTTGAAGGACAATCCACATTTCTATCTTAAACTCCCATCAAAGGGTCTCGAGTCGGAGTTTGATAGCTGGAAGGACGGCAAGGGCTTTCATCGGGACCCATTAACTCATATTGGTCCCGATCTAGAGCAAAACGGAACCGTCTATGTAATCCTGGACAGGTCCTCTTCTCGACTTTACCTTGACGTCGCCGAATCCCGCGTATTCGGCAATCTGTGGCATCCTCGGAAAAAGATCATTCTGAAAGGTGTGAATGGGTTTCTTTCCTAGTTTTTCTCTTACGTTGCCAACCCGTGGGGTGTTTAAGATATCTGCGGCGTTTTGGATTCGGAGGACAACCTTCGTCCAGGAATCGAGGGAGAGTCTCTGGACTTTTGGTACCGAACGTCTCCCAACCGTGGCGGTACGCCTGCGCCGCCCGGCAGGTCATTCAACCACCATTGTTCTGATGGTGACCGTCAAATCAAAGACACACGATTTGGGAATTGGCGTACTCTGGTCCACGCAGCGGTCAAATCTCAGGATATCGATCTCATGATTCGGGCCAAACATTCAAGCCCGCACCTCCAAAGGACTCGGAATGGGTGAGTTTTTGCAGCCCTGGATCATTCCCGGTTACTATTTTGTCTTAAACACTTTTTTGTCCTGGTTCAGACACTGCTTCCTTCTCCGGGGAGGCCCGACGCTGTGCAGCAGAGATCGGTGGAACTTGAATACCCCCAGAAAAGCCACCACATCCCAACATCTGAGAAGCCCGCGGCATCCGACTCAGGCCAGGATCTCAGCTCCTCCAGTGTCGCCGCCAACAGCAAACCTGTTGCCTCTTCAACAACAACTTTGGTCAACGTGTCAGTTAATATATCGCCCGCAGTTCTTGTCGTTGCCACGGCCACCACTGGCTACCATTTGCCCCCGAACGGTACCGGAGATACAAAACCCGATGACTTTAACACATCCCATAATCCACTAGCATCGGATCTCCAAAAGGGACAAGGACCTGAGCCGTTGCGGCCAACGATACTCAATACAGCCCAGGATGCTTCCCCTTCTGGGGAGAAACCGACGAGATATCAACAACGGCCTCTGCAGCACAATCCCTACCTCCTCCACCTCTAACGCGACCACACAACACACTGTGTAAAACCGAAGCCAGCACCCCAGAAGGGTTGGTTCCAAAGCCTCAGAGACATGTATGAGGGAAAGGAAATGGTAGCTAGCAACAATCACGCGAGTCGAGTCGTGACCGCAGTAATCTTCTCATCGCTATTACTAACGCGTTTTCCTTGCCTTGTCATCCGTTACCATATGCGTATCGCGAGCCGCAGCATGTACTCAGCTAAACTACCCAACTATTGTATGCGGCAACGGGGTAATTTATTGTTTAATTACATCCTTAAATACAAACGGCAGCAGCAATTAGCACGGAAATTGATCTGGCGAGTGAGTTGGATCCGCTCTCAACAGAATTAGGCTATCCGGGTCGGAGCGGGGATGGAGTGTTGCGTTCCTTCATAGGTGGCATGAAAACTAACCCGGCGTCACGGAAAAGGCTGTGATTGGTGGTTGTAGCAAATAGACCACGCTGTCACCTCCCCGGGAGTGCGAGGCTGAACGCGGCAATGAAACATGTCAATGATCGGCATGGAAGTCGACGGCCCAACTTAGTACAGGTACACACCAACCGCCGGGTGGTGCGGCAGTGTCACGCGATAGTATGTCGTACCTGGTGTGACAAAATAACAGCATTTACCTAACTTACTGTATGTGTAGCAACGTCAACGCATGGACCTATCAATGGCGCGTTGCGCCGGTGACAGACTCATCCACACCGTCTCCGGGCGGGCGGGCGCAAGTATCGTCAGGGGGTGGGCAACTACCCCCTAAGTCTAAAGGGCCTTGGAAAGTGGGCTGTGGCCTTTATACTCGTCGAATGGGGGCTAATAAAAGGCATGCTAGGCAACCGGGCGATATTGTGTTGGAGCAGGCACGGAAGAGACCAAATAAAAACTCACTACTAGCACCCCTAACCCCCTTCAAGTTGAACGTTACGTTTAGAACAGGAGTTCAGCGCCAATGTAGTAGCTCTCACATCGGTAGACGTCCGTGAGTGGGGGTGTGATGGTGATGGTAGAGTGGAGGTGGCAGCGAGGCGACGGTTAACATTCACTCCGGGCTCGATTTGCATCTCGGACATCATGGACCTGACCATATCATCAGAGAAAAAGTAGAAGGTAGTTATGCCTATGGGCAATGTCGGGTTTCGGCGGGGAGAATCGAATGTTTGAGCAAATACATTACAGAAATATACTTGAAGAATGTCGCTTCCGAGCGGGGGACACCCGGCGTCTTGCCGCGTGCCGACCTCGAGGCTCGGGTGGTTCCGTCTTGTTTCAGTCCCTCACTAGCCTCACTCGTACGCCCTCTTGCTTTTACTTTTTATGTGATTCTTTCAAAATGTCACTCAACCTTACATTTGCCTTGCTGCTCTAATTGTCGTCATCTCCGTGGTCTCCAGGTGCTTATAAAAGCATTCACCCTCACGGGCTACTTATATAGGCACAACCCCAACGATTTCTGGTACTGTATATCGCTTGTCAATACAGTGATTGACATTCTTCCAGCAGAACTGGAGCCCCTGACCGTTCCCTGCATTCTGCTTCTTTCTTGCGGAATTCGGCGCCCAGTTACTCGTGGGCACATATGGTTTATGGCCACGTTGTAACCCTGCCACATCCTGGCGTGGTCAGCACAGCCTAGTGTGGACGTCGATCTCTGCGCATACACGCTCCCTGTGTGCCCTTGGACCTTTTTTTTTTTGAAACCTTTGGTTGTGCTATCACGTCCACCTTGCGGCAGATTCTCACCTGAGCAACGATGGACGATGCTTACACGTGTATCACACTATGTCAACCACGGCTAGTACATGAGAGCCGAGTCGTCGAATAATCCAGCGCATGAATTTCGGTTGCGCACGCCGCGCATACACACAACCTACGGCAACCTCGATACACCAGCTGAACCGAATGAAGTCCTCAAGGGGAGCATGTGTGATAGCATGCTTCTGACGTTGTCTCAGGTTCCGCGCCCGGCTTCTGGATTCAGTGAACCCCTTCGGATCCAATTCGTCGATCTCCCGGTGCGTTTCAGCACTGGCTTGGCATGAAAATTGTGTGACCCACCCCTTAGCAAAAGGCTTGAGCCATAGTCATAGTCTATGTCATCTTACATGTCAGTGGCAACTTGATGCCGACACTTGCAGGCCTCAAGGCTAGCTGATGTTGCGCCACGTGCTGGGCTCGCGTTGCGGCCCGGCTTGACATCTGTCAGTAAGTGGACGAAAGCTACAAGATGCATCGGTGACTAGCAATTGGCTCCATTTCTCATCAAGAACCCCCGTCTGAATAGTGTTCCAGATGTTCATGGCTAACATGAGCAACTTTTTGTTATGTTAACGTGCCTCCGCGGAATATTCGCATCGTGTAGTCTGACTGGAGTTGACTAGAAGTCATCAATTTTCACGTCATTGCAAACAGGGGATGACGCCTTTCATCTTCTCTAGACCACCACCCCTCATTGCACCATCGGCAGTGCAGTGAAGAAAATAAGCCTCACTGCTTCTGCGAGGGAATCGCGATTGGGCTTCTGCTAGGTAGTATAAGTACGTTAGGTGTGTGAACGGATCGTCAACCTAATCCCATCTCAGATTGTCCTTGCATCAACTAGACTCTAAGCATGTATCGGAGAACCAACGTCGCTTGTGAGTGGTCAGGCTTCACGTGATCTCAGTACTTTTACCTTGAACCCCCACATTTCTCAGACGAACTCCCATCCACGGTCAAGTCATTGAATGACAGTTGGCTGACAACTTATCAATGTTCAGCCATTCTGGTGCGCTTCTCATTTTACGTAGCATATACAGCGGGGGGAGGAACATCCTTCACTAAATTTGCTTTACCATCATCAGGCGGCGCTCTTTGCACTCCTCGAGGTCCATTTCCTCTCCTTCGTCAAAAACGACGCGCATTTCCAGAACCATCATATCGGGCATCCAGCCAGACACGCGCTCTTGATATTCACTTATTGCGCGCTATTCTTCTGCATCAGCGGAGCGGTCAGCGGACTGATCCTAACTGACGAGTTTGGAGAGCTTCCGGTGAGAGCCTCACGGAAAAGTGATCCCATTCAACACGGATTGTTCGATAGTGGATCACTTGATCTCCTTCAAAGCTATGGCGCTAGGCAATCGTCCGTTTGGGTCATGTTTCACTGTCAGTTTTTTTGTTTGTTTGTTCCGCGTTTTTTTTTTTTTCTCACTCGTCACGGATCAAATATCAGGGCTGTTCTCTCTCGTCGCCGGCGTCGTTTCTCTGTTCACACAATTGTTTTTATATATTTGGCTCGAAGAGTCCAAGTCCGTTAAAATCACCCTTTCAATTATTGGATTTTACGCCGTACTGCCTTTCCTTCACATTATACCCCGTCCGTGGGGCAGCAAGAAACGCCGTAGCATTGCTAGCAGCAATTGATTCGCATAGTTATAATTAGTTACTCATTAATCGTGATGATCTTAGATCACTCCACCTAACGTATCTCCTATTTCACATAGACCATCTGGACACAACCCCTCGAACTAAATAGGTGTTCTGGCAACACACTCTTACTCATACTGTATCTATGCTCACGCCATATGAAATACAGCGCCCACGCCCATAATGAGTTTGATTTAATGACAAGTCATTACTATGTGCGGAGCGACATCATGATATCAAGTCTTCGCCAACTATTTAAGGCTAGCGACGTCCTTGATCGCGTCTTGAGCATCTGATAGCTCATATCCCATGTATTTACGCGGAAGTGGATCGACGGTCACAGGACATGGCATCACAATACATCTTGGAACAGAACGCCTCAGCGATCGATGGTGGGAATGATACCTCGCAGATGAGGCGGAACAAGATCCGATGGTATTTTTGCAATTTGGTCGACTGGCGCACGCTTCGCCAAGGCTATCAGGTTCATTCGGAGTTCAGTTACCATGTCTTGTTCCTTGTCAACCGTCTCTTCAAACTTGACGTCCGTTCCTGTGGATGACGCGGCTTCGGCGCGCTGTGTATACACCTCGTGTAACTGTTCGAGAATATGTGCAGCGTGGTCGAGCGCACGGGACAACACGGCAGAGTCTTCATTCGCTCCAGCCCCCGCCCATACATTTTCCGCATCGAAAAGTTCGTTCGGGGCCGAAATGAGTGAGCCGAGGTCGAGCGGTGTTGGGGGTAAGGAGACAAACGGAGGCTCTGAGAGGGGTGTTACAGGTGGCTTCTGGTCCACTGCCTTTGACCCTTTTAATGTGGCCTCGATTACGCGATGGCGGCGATCTGTGAGTTCATCGATGAGCGTCGCATCGACATACCCTGCAAGAGTAGATTGGGGTCCTGATCGTTGGCGGTGGAGCTTGGTGTGAGGAACTCGGCCACACTACGCACGTAGGCTAACCCATCGAAGCCTCCAAACACGACTTCCCTCAGCCAACTTTGAGAGGCTATCGCCCGGTCAACCGAGGTTTCCGAACATAGGGCACTCTCCAACTTTGTGTGCAGTACGTCGAATAATCGTTCCTGTGTTCCTAAAACCTCGGTCGCCCCGGACCCTCCTAGGGATGAATTAGTTGCAAGCACCGGAAACACTCCAAAGTCAGTTGCGTCCAGTGGTCGTGGTTTGCGCCATTCAGGGGTCGGCGGTCGCTCTTCGGCAGTCTCTTTTGCTTTCCCTCGGGGAGGGGCCGAGCGGAGAATGGTCCAATGGCGATACTTGGTTCCTCCCGTTGGCTGGGGCACAGGCTCAGGAGGTTCTGGTGGAACTTCCGGGGGAGAAATATGAATCGGCAAGGGAACGTGAATTTGTGAGGGTTCTCGCGTAGGTGGAGGGAAGAGGGGAGTGACAAGGGGGCACATAGAGGATCAGGGACGAGGGCAGAAAGCACGCTGAATGGATCTTCCACTGTGTCACCGAACTCAGTACACGTGCGACAAATGTGATAAACCCAACTCACTCTCAGAATAGTCTAGACTCCCGTCGGCGGCGTACGGAGGCCCGCCTTTCTCCATCCGCAAGCGTTCTTTCTTCGAGCGATAACGTTTTCCTTACAAAAATCTCGGTCATAGCCGCGGAAAATGATGGGAGGCGAGGTTTACCCTTGAGTTTCAATGCTAGCATGGCCTCCGCCCAATCCGACCCTGGGGGGAATATGCCGACACCGTCCTTGTACCCAGGAAGGTGACCATCGGGTTCCAGAGTCTCGGAGATACCTTCTTTTTTCCCAGTGGCCCTCCCTCGTCGATTGGGAGGAGGAACAGAAGCAGAAGCCACAGATGGGGAGCGACGGACAGGTGTATCAGGCCCAGCGCTCGCCCCTCCTGCTGCGCCATCCTCATCAGCGTCGACATTGACATCTTCATCACGATCAACCTCGATATTCCAATCAGTCTCATATTCGATGACGCAGGAGCCGCTTTCGAAATGTGGTCAGATGCCCAGGCTTCAATTCGCTCGGCCTCACTATAATATATAGTGCCTGGTGGGTTGAACGTTTTGGCATTGGATATGACAAGACGAAAATCGTCCTGAGAGTTATATCAGACCGGGATTCGGAAGAAGTGGAGAGTCGTACGGCGAATTCATCCAAAGATTTATACTTGGATTTGACTATTTTTTCTGACATGGTCCCGAAATCCATCGGTTGTTTTATGACATCCATGTACCCTGGAACCTTTTCCGGGTCCACAGGCTTGAGAAAAAAGGCGTAGTCATCTTTTCTGATAGAGATCAGACAAATGTTGTACAGAATACTTCAAGTTTCTCACTTTTTTATCTTGGTAATTAATGATGTAAGTACCTCCTTCAGCGGCTTGAGCTTGATGGGCGGGGGACTTTCTTGACGGGAGTAGGCTCGAGCAAAGGACTGTACCTCTTTTTGCTTTTAGCTCTTTGAGTGCTTTCAACGACGGTAAGACAAGGGTTAGACCAGAGGAGCTCTGGCCCGCGCGATTGAGGTCTGCATCGTCCATACTGTGTCTATTACTGCTTCATAAGTAATCTTGTGAAACGTTTACCGCGAGAGGTGGCAGAGAGCGTAGGGACGGAGAAGTGTGACGTATACTTCCGAAGCCGGGGTTTCTTGTGCCGCGTAACTTTATTTCACTTTTTTGGTTACTATGCGTAGTAACTATATTTGGAAATACGCCTCTGCAATTCCTACCGCTTAATTCAACTTTCGGTCTTTTCGGCTGACTTTAGGTCGGTTCGGATCATACTGTGGGGGCTATTCTGGAGGCTGCGCTGTCTCATCTCCCACCAAAGAAACAACTGGCAGTGCTCAAAGCATTACCAAGGCAACCTGGCAACCGCTATCAGTGTGCAGTTGGACCTATCACTATCGTACTGCCCTAGTCTGGCAGGCTTCAAGTTAACCCGTTGCCAGTGCCGGCGCCGCAACTGTTTACTCATCTCGTTATCCGCTGCACCGATTCTGTGTATGAAACGGAGGGCTCATTAAAACATGCTAATTTTATCTCCGGGATCATTATCTCAAAATGACATTTGGTAACTACATTCAAAGGGATCCAAGCTGAGAGTTGGCGAAGAAGGGGAGACGAGGAGACCAACGAGGAGATTACATTCTAATCTAATTCTGGTAAGTCACTTCTCAGCGTGACATGATCCCAGCATCATTGGTAGCCTTGTATGACTCGGAGTTCTACTACCTTGGAAGCGCCGAAAGCTAAGCACCACTGAAACCTCAACCGGTATACGGCATTGCTCCCTGATTCAAGGCCCATCACACTTTCATTTATCCTTTGGACCCGGTATCAATATACATGGGCATCCCGGAACGGTCCGATGAAGACATCTCGTCCTCGGCCCAGACCCGTTGATGATAATCTAATACTGTCTCGAGCTCCCTCGTTTGCACTTTGAGGCTTGTGGGCAATTAATTTTGTGTTAGTTTTATCGTTTGATGAAATCAGTCTACATCTAGATGATAATTTCTGCACTCATACGGTCTCTGAGATCCTTGCTCCCATTCATCTAGCTCCCGGATTCATTATCCAGCCTTGCTAGTCTCCCTCTTCCCAGGGGCCCTACTCTGGAGTTTCGTTTGTGACACCGCCATCCTGAGAGGTCTCCTTTGGGCTTTTGGAAACATGCCTGTGGTACTCACGTTTTCGTCCATTTAATAAAGCTGTACACTTCTTCTTGGAACATCAGAATTACTCGGCCATGAAATTTTTTAGAATGGAACACGAGCCATTCTTCTGCAGCATCGCAACAACCAAAGTAGAAGCTGTGCCCGGGTCTCCCGCGTGACCTGGGTCCAAGATCAAGCCCTCATACAAAGAGGTCGATACCCTATTCAATGAGCAAGAAGCTCAATACATCCGGAAGCATTTCCGAGTCATAACCTGTTCCAGGCTGTCACCGGATCACCCTTCTCACTTTTTTTTATCATTAACGCCCTGAGAGAAGACCACGTTATTGTTTTCCCGCACTTGGTAGCTATGAGCAATTTGTAGGCGGCGTTATCTGGATGCGGGTTTTGGGTCCAAGCCTCATCTCTTTCTCATGCGGCGATCGATCACCTGAACTTGTATAACGACATCTTGGCAATTGACGACTTGGCAGTTCCCCAGGTGCCCATCCCCAAGTGATCAGTTACCGCACCGTGATAACGGCAATTTCTATTTCCAGGTCCATTCATTTATTAGGTCGGGATGCAATCACGAGGACCTCTGTGTTTGGGCGGAAACTTTCGTATGGCTTCGATTATCAAATGGGAAGAATTGCGGCGTTGAGGAGAGTGCAAAGACGATATGACCGATAAGATTTCTCAAGTGTAGAACCCTCCATCCAGACCATGACTCGGAAGCTTCAAGCTTTTAAAGGACCCCGATCGACCAGGATCTGGTTATCAGTACAGAATCTAAAAGACATTCGACGCTGAAGATAGCCGCTTCGTTTGAGTAAATCTAAGGTCGTGAACATGTGAAATTAGGCTTCGGGCATTATTCGGGCTCGGGATCGTCCCTTTAGTTGACACACGAACCCGTCGTTGTGCACGTGGATCGCAGCCGGCCGCCGATGGGAGATTAAAATTGCCAAGGTCTGGGAGCTTGGCAAAAAATACTCTCGCTACGGCGGGGACCTTTTCACAATTTTGATTTCCCTTTCACTGCCCCCCTTGGCTCTTAGCAAAGGTATTTCGGCTCAACCCACCTCATTTGGTGGCTTGTCAGGGTAACGCATGGACGATATACGTCCTACTTCCGGAAAAGCGCTTATCATCACCGTCACGGCATTAAGGCTGGTATGGTCGTTTTGAAACCGATTTTATTTTCTCCTCGCTGTAGTCGTCCATTTTGCATCTCAGGTCCAAGTCACATAAAATAAAGCACGTTGACTTGCCTGACAATAGCTGCACAGCCACAGGGCGCTTATTGGATTCACTAAGCGACCCGAGGGCACTCAGACTTTTTGATCAGAGTCTTGAACAAGTTCGTTGCTATAGCTCCCCGACATCTCATGTCACCCTTTAGGAAACCGTACCGACCTACTTATATTATATCCCACAACAAACATCACGCCAACGATGTCACGCTGCGTTTGGAAAAACGAGCCCACTTGAGGGGCATCACGTCCAACTTTGAACTTCCCAGCTGCCCTATCAACACGGAAGTGAAACTATAATTCCGCTCCCCAGCGTTGGCCCATCGGCACAGCATGCTGTCTCCGTATACTCGATCATGTTTCTCATCTCCACAATTGAAGTCTATATGAGAATCGATTATCCGGCCGGCTGGTTCGCAGTGCCTCACTTCTCTTGCTTTCTTCATCTACCCTCGCTTCGCTCCCCTTCCGTCCCTTGTACTATACCCCGTCCGGAGCGAGGGTGGTCCACGACTCCTCATCATTGCGTTCCTTCGCGTAACCACCCAACTTGGATGCGTCGTTATCCGCTACTCACCGCATCCCCACCGATTCAACTTTAATTGCACGTAATCATTTCGCTCCTTCCAAGTAGGACAGGCATTGGTCCTAGCCCACGATCTCTTGAAGCAAGAATTTTCCTCAAATAACTACCCTCACCTTCACCTCCTGTCTTGGCACCCTTTCATTTCAGAGTCCGAACCACAAGTTGCGCCCACTGGCACCTAATCCATTCATCTAATAACGAACCACCTTCCTCATATCCGTTTAGCACAGAGTCCAATCCCCCTATGAAGCACGAATCCTTCGATGAAGAGACGCAGTCGCGCTCATCTGCATCTTCTCATGATGCAGGAAACGCGGCTGACACGGAGATGGAAATGGGGCCGGGTGCCGAGAATACCCGACAAGCGGGCGAGAAGCGAGGAGATGGTGCACCTCCTCCCCAACCACAACCCGCAAAGAAAAAGAGAACGCGCACGCTCACGACACCACATCAGTCTGCAGTGCTTCATGCACTTCTTGCCCAGGTCAGCCTTATCCCTCCTACTGGTGCGGCTCGGTGACTAACCCATTCTTGCATGACCTTAGTCCCGCTTTCCAACGACTGCGATGCGTGAGGAAGTCGGCCGGTCGATTGGGCTGAGCGCTCGGAAAGTGCAGGTCTGTTTGGATCATTCATTTCTGCGTCAGATCATGTCATGTTCATCTCTTTGACTTTAGGTCTGGTTCCAGGCAAGTCTTTTAGCAAATAGTTGATTTTGGCACGCACAGGGAAGAATTAACCCTTTGGCATTCGCCTTCTCTTTCACAGAATCAGCGTCAGAAAGCTCGGCGCCCGCGAAATCAAGGTTCACCCCCGCCCACGCGTCTATCGCAGTATGGCGCGTATCCTGATGCGCCCGCACCCACATTGGCAGCTTCTATCGTTGGACCCTCAATTGTTCCTACCCACGATGAACAGGCCCCGTTCCGTACGGCACCTTCCGTTCCTTTCGTTCAGTTCAATATGAACCGGGAACACTCTTCACATGAGGATGTCGTCGGAGCATCTGTTACAGGAACGGGTTCTAGCTCAGGTAGTAGTAGTCGTCTATCTGGTCCAGGAGTCCCTGGAGTAAACACCTCCTTCGCTCCGCGATTCCCATCCACTCTCCCACCTATGACGGCCCCATCATCATCGATTTCTGGACACCATGACTCGACTCATCGTCGGCCTCCAACAAGTAATGGCCATGGAAATGTAGCACGCCACTCGGCACCACCCTCGCGGGATTTCACGTTCAATTTTCCTTTCCCTCCGTTACAGGTGCCACATGCTACCCAAAATTGGTTCCCACCACCGCACCACCACCGCATGACCGCTTCTCCGCCTCACCTATCAATGGGTGAGAAGCAGCTTCAGCCTCAGCCCCAACAACAACGACCACAACAGCAACAACATCAACAACAACAACAGATGTTCTTTACTGCTGCTCCTGGTTCGCGCCCTCACACTCCTAGGTCGTCGTCCGTCGTCCCTCCTCCTCACAGCCGCTTAGAATCCGCGCGTGATCTTCCGCGCCTGCGTATTCCTCCGCTCCATGTACCTGAATCACCACATGCAGCGGTGCGACAGCGCTCCTCCTGGTCTTATTCCCCATCTCAAGATCCGGTTCGTGCTGTTCTCTCTACCACCACCACCACCACTACCACCAACTCCGGTTCTTCACGTGGTGGGAGCCCCTCAGCCCCTCGCGCGAGACGTTTTGACCCTGTACGAGAAGCGGCGAGTGAACGGAGTGCTAGCCAGGGTACGGATTCGTCCACACCCCCGCGCATCGATACCCCCCACGTTTGACGCCCATTATACGACCCTTTCTCAACGACTCTTTACTGTTTTGTTAAAGTTGCCGCCGCCGCCGCCCCTCTTTTTTTTTTTTCATATCATCTGCTCTGATGTCGGCCTCGGGCCCTGTCCGCTCTCTGATTTGTTGCGCTCTGTGCTAGTTCTTTTCTCGTATTAAACCCCCCAATGTCTATGATTACATCGCGCGCGCTCTTTTTCATGATACCCGATAGATGACAATAATCAAGTTTCACACACTCCTTTTTTTTTAATTCTTTTAATTCTTCCAACTCATTCATGTTAAAAAATTTTTGGCCTCAGCTCTTTAAGGTGCGCAATTTTGCCGTTCGGTGATATTCTCGAGGCTACTGCGACTCTCACAGCACGTCAGTGCTTCATTAATGAACTACCGTACGTGGTCACTATAACTACCGCAATTTTGTATTGTCGCTACCCGATGCTTATCCATGTAAAGTATCTTTGTATCTGATACGCCCTCACATGACTACCGTTACGCCACTCGTCCACCGCAGTCAATGCGGCATTGATTCCATACGGATGCTCCCGAAATACGCCCGAAAATGAACGAAGCGGCGCAACGATCCCATCAACTCGTCCGCTGCGCCTAAGTTAACAGCTTGGCAAATATATATCTACATACTTTTTTTAAGGTAATGACAGGTCTTCCCTTCCCTCAGCTAGAGCGTCTAATTGTTAATTCTAATTTCCGAACCCCCCATAAAAGGCGCCAGTCGTTATTTGCGCATGCGCCACTCGGGACCGCGCCATAGGGAGGCGCAACCGAGGTCCCCGACGACGGAAGCTCCCCCGAAGGGATGGGATGTACTACACGGTGTTAGGCAACAAAGACTAACGACTATAGCGACGCGCACTCCCACGTGTCCTCTTCGCCCCTTACCATTTGTCCTGCGCGAGCTGGCGCTCGGCGGCAAGGCGCGCACGGAGCCGTGCCTGGGTGCGTAAGCGCGCCTCTCGGGCGATGGTCTTCTCGACATTGAGCCTATTGAGTAAATACACGCGAGACGAACGATGCGGCGCTTCTTCCGACTCTAAATGGCATGAAGGTGACGTTAGCCGCTCGTGTTGTGAGGGCAGCTGACCTTCGCAATTGTGCTGCAACCCACCGTGCAACTCCACCTTTGTTGATGGAGTCTCGTTCTTCCAAGAAGCGTCGTCGTCGTCGTCGTTGGCAGAGGGAAGCGAACACTGTTCGGGGCTACGGGGCATAAATTCCGCTTCGCCCTTTCCTCCCGTAATGTTGACGTTAGCTTCGAGGCCCTCAAGCCCCGCAACCGTCTCATCCGTCATACGTGCTAGTAAGCTCGGAACATATTTCAACTGAGCGGAGGGCGGAGGTCTCGGCGTTGCCGATGACGAGGCCCAAAGATAGGCAATAATAGAGTCGCGTTGGTTACGATACCGGGGTTGGCGTGCGGGGTTGGCGCGGATGGGACGATTACTAGATGACAGAGGCTCGGGTTTCTCCGGCATTGAGCTAGGACTTGAGGTAATTAATGAACAAAGACCCTCGGACGGTAAGGGGGTGTTATCGGTGGTATGAGTTGCACGTCCCGCACTGGGGCTTTCATCACAGCTTTGGGATGATGAAGTAACAGGGGATTCTTCTGAATAACTCTCAGGAGTTGTTCGGGATGTTGAGGCGGCATTATTTCCCCCGGAGGCATTATTGGCTGAACTCTTGTGATGCAAAAGGCTAGTCAGTGTCGTCGACACATCAACGGTAAATCTTTCTTGCTCGCGGGGCGCTACTAGTGCGGCACGAAGAATGCAAGATTTACGTGAAGGACTGGGGGAGCGCGAATGAGCCCTTTGCTTTCCCTTAGCCTTGACACTTGGGGGTGAGCGAGAGTGACTTGAATGGTTATCATCATCGTATGTACTGGATGGTGCATCGCGATGGGTGCACAGTTCCTGAGGGGAATCACGTGGTTGGGGACTGCGCTCGTGTCTCAATAAGGGAGGCTGCGACAGATTTGTAAATCGAGATTGTGACTGTGACGCGACAGGTTCCCAGTGGCGAGTAGGCTCGTCCGGCGGAGGTGATGGTATACCCGATGGGGGTTCATACTTTGAATAAGGCAACGGTTAATCCACGTGCAAGGGGGTTGTGATAGCCGAGCCGCCGTACCTGTACGACAGAGTCGTATACGTTGAGATCTCTGTATGGAGAACGTAGATAACAGTATATTTCTGGAAAGGTACAAAGGGATGAAACCGAAACGACAAAGGCCAGGGGATGTACAAAAGTGAAACTGACCGTGTGCAAAATGTTCTGCGTTGACGTGTCGTTCTCCGGGAACGTATGGTACATCCATGTCAAGGAACTCGGCGAGCAACTTGACGGCATTTTCCGAACGAATGTCAATGGACTTCATAAGTGAAATAACAAAGGTCACCAGGAACTTCATCCCAAACGACATCAGGCTGAAAACAGAACGAGGACAACGGGCGAACGCAACGCACCTCTACGTCAGCATTTGGCCATACAAGTAGCTCGCGCCGGAGAAAGACTGTCATTCGACTGATGAGGTCTTGCGACGCCGCGAACTGCGCGGGGGTGGGGTACGGACGGTAACGCGTATATTTGTTAGAAGCGACGTGCTAAAAGCAGAGTGAGTTCATTCAACGACGCAGACTGTCAATTTACCTTTGCGTAGAGATCATGCTGGTATATCCATCTGCGTCGACTGACGGCGCGCTCTAACGCGTCAGCCTCATCTTGCGCAGTATGATCGCGACGGCCCCACACACGTGTACGGCGCCTACGAACGGGTGCAATACGGGTACCATCGGTATGGGCAAGCGGACGCGGAGATGTACGAAGGGGGGGGAGAAAGTGCTTCTGATAATCAAAGGTGGAACGGATACGATGGATGAGGTGATCGCCAATATCTTGTGAACAGAGTGGACATCGTCTAGACTGATCTACAAAGGATTAAGTTCATCCTGTGCGGTACGGAATCTTTTTTTTTTTTTTCAATGGGTACGTACCGCACCAGATCATGAGACAATCGAAGCAGAACTCATGTGAGCATGTCGGAACCAGCGTGCGGTCAACGAAGGCATGCAAGCATATGGTGCAATGTTCCTCGTCGTGATCCTCGTCGAGCTCGGTTCCTGGCTCAGGGGGGAGTTCTTCGGTTTCATATTTAGGGGAAACGGGATCGGGATTTGAGTTGTGTGGTGGGTGCATACTGTACGGGTATGTCTCAGTCGCCTCGGAACTCGGTGGCATTATCGATTACTTAATTCCCACTGCCCCGGGCCGCCGCCCATCAATCTAACTAGTAGATAGATGGTTCCATCAAGCCTATAATAACTTTTCTATTGCAATTTACGTCACGGAAATGTATACAGTGGAGACGGAACGGTATGTTCTTTTGAGATATTTCACCTAAATCTATGTCGGTGCTTCTGAAAAAATTCTCTCGCACCGCCCGAATGAGTACCCTGCCAGTTCGCCGTTCATATGATCCGTATTATAATATTTGAGACTAGATATAGCAAGGGTTAGATGCCAGTTGAGCCTCTCCCGCAGGGCCGCAGCAACAAAAAAAAATAACGACGATAAGCAGCAACTACCGTGAAGTGAACATCGCCCAGTTCACGGTTCCTCCTTCCCTCCTTTCCTGCACTTCAAGATCCGACAGGTGCCTCATTGTAGGCCGCCCATGAGGACAGTTCCACGGCTGCTCTATCGTTCCCATATGTCGAATGATCTAAACCAAATGATCCGTCCCGTCAAAAAATAAATAAATAGGGGTTGTGACATGTGAAGAAGTGTTGGGGAAAGAAGAAAACTCACGGCTGTCATCTGTTTACCATTCAGAGAGTCACCGACCATGATGCTCTTGCGGCACGCACGCATTGCAAACATTGCACGCGTCTTGGTCGATCGCACGAGTGTTCCAGAGGGCCGATCTCTAAGCAAGTGTAAAATTTCTTCTAGATCTAACGTTTCAGAAGAGCCACATGTCAATGCCCGAGTGTGATATCGAACAGAGATCTTCTTGCCTTGGATATCAAACTCGGTGTTCTTGTTCACAGGTTGAGCCATGAGTTTGAGCCGCCGACCTGCCGGCTGGTCCTCCTCCAATGCGACTTCGAACCCATTCTGTTGTAGCACCTCCATATTTTCGAGAGCGACGAGTTCATCCGCAGCCGTCAACTCCAACACTCGGGGCCTATATATGTATACCCATCGTTACTTTTGTCTCGCAAAGGCAAGTCAATGCGAACTACGCACGCGAATAATCTCTGTGACTCGAGTCGCGATGTCGCCTGCAACGTCTCAAAGTTGTACTTCTCGTCCGACGCGTGCTGATCCACGATGAACAAGTCATCGGTCGAGCCCTCCGTATTGATCTTGCGGAGGCGCGCCACGATGAAACCGCGGTTAAACTGTCCAACAACGTCCATCGAGCTAAAATCCGCCTTTGAGAGCACGCGCGCCAGCGCCGCGGTGGCGTTTTCGTCGTCCGCCTTCAAGTCTGCAAGCTCAAGATCCGAGGAGGGTCGAATCGGAAGTGCGTGTGAGGTAATGATGGACCTGCGTTGGAGGTACACGGACCATGCGTTAGTTGTCCGTTCGAGGTCGAACGCGAGTGGTGGTGTATCACCGACAACCGTACGCACGACCTCGGTCCGAACGGCAGAGAGGCCGAGTGGTGATGACGGGGCGACAACGCTGCTACTGGATGGCGCTCCGTCCGAGATCGAATCCAGTGTAGGTTCCTCATTGGACGTGTCGTCGTCGACTCGTGACAAGTTTGGAAACCCGCGCTGGCAGCTACGCGCGACGGTTCATCCAAGCTCTCTATTGTCAGCGTCTCGTCCACTTCGTCCGTGGATGGTCGTCCTTCGTCGCTGCCAATTTCGTAGTCATCCTCGTCATCCTCGACACTCTTCGACGTTCTCTCCTTATCCGGAGCTTTCTGCTCTGCTGCACCTTCCTCTTCCTCTGGACTGTCACTATCGCCGTCCTCTTCGTTGTCCTCGTCCTGAGTCACCCGGACTCCATCACGGGCAAAACCAGCAAGTCGAGCGCGCATGCTCACTCTCGCGTTCTTCCCAGAACTTGATCCACCGGTGATATCCCCCAGATGTGGGCGCTTGCGTGGGGGCCCTCTTGGCCGGGCTTTAGATTCCATGACGCACCAGATGTGTCGAGTACCATCTGCACCCCTCGCCGGGTACCATCTGTATTTGCAGATAGGATCTGCTCCACGCGCGCTGGGGTTCGACCGGGGCCGGCTAGGCGTTGAGAGACGGAGGGAGAAGGCGCTGCTATAGCAGCTGGAGAGGGCGACCGAGTAGCAGAGGCTTTCTTGAGCGGTCGAGCCTCCTGGTCTGCAACGACGTCCACTGAGACGGAGCGCGGCCGTTTCTGTACCGATTGGGGTTTATCCAAAGTGACGATGTACTAGGTACTTCCTTCGTAACAGGGGCCATATCGTCGTCTATACACATTGGTTCGCTAGTTGCAGTATCTCGGGCTCCCGCTGTAACATCATCGCCATTTTGATCTTCATCGTCGGGGATAAAGAGGGGTAGCTTTTCGTTATTCGCCTCGTCCGCCGGGGTGTTTCCCACTTCTTTTTGGGCAAGCGCAACTTGTGTTGCATTGAGCACAAAGTTTGACCGTGCTGAATCGAACGCATCTGTCAGCGCAATCTGTGGACCTCAGCGAGGCTCATAGGTTCGTAGTTGCATACGCACCTTGAGCGCTTCAATGAGGTTATTTTCACTATGTAGAAGAATTGTACGCTTGTCCGGGCTCACATTGATATCACACGAGTCTACACCAAGATCGTTCGCATCGCGACGCAGATAAATAGACGGGTCAAGGGCACACCAGTTGGCAAAATAAAGTCCGCAATGACGAAAGGAGATTGGTTGGCGTTGAATGTGCGATAAACCTCGTTGATTGCCTTTTGCACCTTTACCGGTGCACATGGCCGTCCATTGATGAAGAAGAATTGGCGGTCTGTCCCTGTACGGCCAGCACCGGGAGCAAATTTAGACATGAGACCCTCCACTCGTATCTCACTGACCAGAGCGACGTAAAGTATGGGAGTTGTAGGATAGGAGAGAAACCTACTGGCTTCCCACACTACCTCTTCTCGGCGGCGCAGGACTGCTTTCTCCGGTACCACTTTAAAGGGCAGATTAAGGTCGACAAGATTTTCGAGCTGTTTTGGACCCCAGAGCGCGCCAACAGAGGCACGGACGGAGGTAGCACCGTCTGTACGGAGCTGAGTCGTCTTCTTTCTGAATTCCTTCGTAAGCATATCCGAAGACGCATGTACAGCATGCAAGAAGCGCACCCGCCATCTGGGGTATTTGTTACAGTCAAAACCACGCCACTGTTCTCGCGGGTGCAAGGAACTAGCGCATACGCTGTGAGGAGATGCAACGCTTTACCAAACTCGCGCTTCGCGTGGCGCTCAAACTCTTTGCGCCTCACGGCAGGGAACAAATAAACCGGAGACAGTGACGGTAGTACCGCGCTACGCCCACTATTAGCAAGTGGAAAAGGGGAGACCCTTTTTGAAAAGAGACAACACACCTGACGGGCAACCTTTCCGCTGTGACTGGTGAGGCGACCTGCGCTGTTGAAAGTAAGAACTGTACCCATCGGCGCTTGCGTTGCCGTCGCGGTGGTGACACTGATACTCTCGGCGAGCGCACAAAGAGAAGAAATAGCCTCCCCACGGAAGCCAAACGTGAGGACGGAGGTCAGGTCGGAAAAAGAAGCGAGCTTTGATGTGTGGTGTTTCAGTGCTTCCCAAGGTTATCAATCAAAAAGAGGCCAAGGGACATAACATACCAACGGATTCGTAGTCTTCCGGTGCAATACCGCTTCCATTATCAATAACCTCAATAGACTTTAGGCCGTAGTCTTTGAAGCGGACCTCTAACATCCCGGTTAGGGGGAGATGTGAAACAATCGAAGAGTGACTAACCAATGTTGGTTGCACCTGCGTCGAGAGAATTTTCTACAAGCTCTTTTGCGGCGGTCTGTAGGTCTATAACAACCTGACCAGAAGTGATACGATGGATAGATTGAGAATCAATAGGCCTAATGGCCCCGTAGACTCTGAACTCGTAGCGGCGTCGTGTGACATCCCGTGTTTAGGTATTATGGCGTCCTGATCATGTGCAGCAAGCAAAGGGGTACACAGTAGCAGTTCGGACTCGGTACCAGTGATTGACGCGCGCGTCAATGTCACAAATCACGTGATCGAGCACCTGACCACAGTGCCAGTGATCGTGAATCAGTGACTCGGCTCTCATGTCGCAGTGCTTTCGAGCATGAATGTTCAAACTGTTTGCCGCTGTAGCCTGCACGCACTGCGCTGTACGAGTCATTCGTGCCGTGCCACTGCCGTGCCCATTCAAGTTTTCGCAAGCACAATCTCTGAACATGATCCACATGTCTTGCGCGCGATTCCAACGTCGTCAGCCACATGAGCAGGATTGCTCAGGCTTTGAAGAAGTGGGTGCTGCAGGTGTGGACGTTACAATGGCATGAGGCTAGTAACCTCCAATCACTTATCTGATCGTCACGTTCAGGACCAGCACAAAGGATGCGTTACGGAAGGCGAACGGAGATTGTTTGTTACATGTTGCAGCCGCCAATCATTGCGTCCGCTTTCTGTTTTGCCTCGAGTGGCACCATATCCAAGTCCGTGTCTTCGTTTTGGTTCCTCACTGTCCGCAGTTTGCCAGTGACACCTGCGTGCTCATATCTGTGTGTGGAGGTTCTCTCAGTTGTTGCTGCATGCTTATCCTTACATTTTTCATTAGCACACTCAAGCATCAAAGTGACTGTCGATGGCACCACCGCTTTTCAGACACGGGCAGACAGGGTACCGATCGTTCAACTGCTTCTCAATGTCTTGCGATCCTCATTCCCCCATCCAAACCGGTACCCCAAGACAGGGGTTGGGGTTTTCACAGGGATACCCAGACCCGGAGGTTAGGGTTGGGTTTGACTTGCCCACTGCTCTCCACTTCTCCACCGGGGCTGTTCAAACCATGTCAGAGTCGCTGGCATCAGAGTCACGCTGGCATCGCCGTCGCGATTGTCTGAGCGCCTGATACCAGCAACTGGCGCTGGCGTGTGCCTCCCCCCCCGAAATTGTCGCCCTCAAGTCCTGAAGTCCCGGCTTCCCCTCAACCTCTGTGCCCCTTCGGGCTCGGAATTCCTTCTTTATCACATGCCGCGACCCTTTATTCATCCCTGTCTTCGTCAGGCCTCCCTCGACTCCCGTCACTCGACCTGTCGCTTCCGTTTTTTCCCTCAGACTCGCCACATCCGCACACACACCGGAGAAAAACCATTCTGTTGCACGTTCCCAACCTGCCAAAGCGCCTTTCCCGCTCAGATAAACTCACACGTCACGCGAGGATACACAGTAATGACCGTCGCCCATCAGGCTCTAGCTTATCTGATGAAGGATCGGAGCCGAGCAAACAGTGATGATGGGTATGTCCGGTGCCCCCGCTTCCATATCTCACATACAGTCTTCTGATCTTTTGATGTCACCTAGGAGTCCTTACCCCCGATACATACCTCAAGGCGCCCCAACTACACCGTTGTTATCTGACACCCTTCCTCCGCATTCTCTACCCAGTCAAAAATAGCGATCTATGCCCTCAACGCGAGGCTCGTCGTCGCGCGGAATACGAGCCAAACGCAGCGAGATGTCTGGCGCGTTGAGCATGCAGCCGTCATGCACCCACGTCAAGTCATCACAAGCTAGCGAAGATGTTTATTGATGGGATTCAGCGGTGCGTATCTGAGTCCTTTTGTACACTGCCTGTGTCCTCGCTCCCCCGCTCCCCCCCCCCTGTTGCTGTCGCCGCCCCCCCCCACTGCCCCCCCCCGCCCCTCCCTGCCCCTCCGCTATCACCTCCTCTTCACTCTGTGCTCCCAGTCACCCAATTACTTGCCTTCTTTGTCACCCGCTCTTGGCTTTCTGTCCCTATTGCCTCGCAGCCTCCGGCCTCCCCAATCGCTTTCACGTTGCCCGCCCATCCTCACGTCACCTGCCCTCTCTCATCTCCCCTGTCACTTCCCCCGGGCCCATTGCCTTATGCCACACCACAGCATCTTGAGTACCTTCAGGGTATGTTAAGACATACCCTTACCCTTACCCCATAGATGCCCTACCCGCAAACCTCGAGGGTCTGGGATACCCTTATTGATCATTAATCATTTTATGAGACACACCAGACAGGCATTCACATCAACCAAAATCGACATGCTACTCCTATCGAGATTTGAAATGTTCGGGTGGGATGTCCTTGGATGCGAGATTGCAAACCGCGCTGGATCGCCTGTTTGTGTGTCAACACGAGTCGGATGTGGAAAAAGATTGCAGAAAATCCCTGCTTGCCCAGCGCCGAATCGTACTCTTGACAGCACACTGGCTGGGTTACCTCATTCTGATGCGTGTGATGTGATCCGTCCATCCGTGCGGAGCACTAGTCAACGCTAGTGGTGTACGACGAATTGAACAGCGCCGCACACGACGCAATCTATCGTTCTATTCCAGTTCGGGGTTCCAAAAACAGTCATTGTGCTTCTTTTTACACAACTCAGACCAGACTGGTATACAATTTTGTGCATCTCAAAGTCCATTCTTGTACGATTGATGAGGATAGTCAACTGCCAGCACGGGGTGAGTCTGAGGAAAACTTATAAAAGGACGAGCGGATTTTTCACCTCCTCCCCCAGTCCAGAGTTCAGTCTCAATACTCAGGATTACCACAGTTTCTTCACAATGATGTTCTACAAGCCCATCGTATCTTTGGTCGCAAGCCTGGCTATAGCGGGCAGTGCTGCTGCCGCTACCACCCTAGTGCCAGTGCCTACGTCTCTCTTCATCGCTCCGCCAAACACGCCCACTGGCAATTCCGTCGGCCAGTGCGACACTGGGACGCTGCGATGCTGCGATATATACTTGTCTGCCGGAAATGCAGTCGCGGCTTCCATCAACAGCCAGGCCGTCGCGAACCAGAGCCGGGTCTCGGACCAAGCCCTCGGCGCTGGTATATTCTGCGAAAGGCTTCAAAACGGAACTCAATGGTAGTGCTCCCCTGTTCACCCTTTTGTTCACATAGAAAATGCTAACGGGTCGCAACAGCACCGACATCACCATCCCTGTTTGCTGCGAGTACGGTCACGGTCTGTGTCTTTCTCACCTTTGCCTCTTTATGCTTCCTAATTTTATATGTATTCACAGATGGCCTTGTTAGTCTTGGCTGCTCCCTTGTCACTCCCTGTGTTTAGGCGCGCACTGCATTCGTTGGGTTTGTGGAATGGTTCACAGGCAAACCGTGCCACAGAAAGCGGACTGTAGTCGGACATTTTTTTCTTGTAGTAATCGTACGCGCGCGCGTAAATGTCACAAATCATGTGATCATGGTTAAACCCGAGAGGCCACTTCTCTGAATGATACTGTATGTCTGTGTGCACTAACGAGCAAGTCTCGAGCCAAGAAAGGCAGGCAATTTGGGCAGAGTTACAATCACTCGGATAACGTACCCAGGCATTCCGGTATCGCCTTCGCACAGTCGGCACCCTATCCTATGTGTCTGCCGAGAAAAGAGCTCCCTGATGTTTCGCGTCGAAGCATGAATGCATGAATCAGTACTAGTAGTCATGAGTGTTCCGATTCACAATCATTGGCTAACAAGTCATAGAGGAAAACGTATAAAAGGACCAGGAGATCTTTCACCTCCTCCCCCAGTCCAGAGCTCAGTTTCAACACTCAGGATTACCACAGTTTTTTCACAATGATGTTCTACAAGCCCATCGTATCTTTGCTCACAGGCCTGGCTGTAGCGGGCAGTGTTGCTGCTGCTACCACCCCTGTGGCTATGGATGGCGATAACTTCCTCGCTCCGCCCATTGGCCCCATTCCCGTCAACCAGTGCGATAGCTCGCTGCTATGCTGCGAGATGTCCAAGCTAGCAGCGACTTGATCCCAACCTTGAGGGTGCTCGTCTGCCAAGGGACTGTGGTGGAGCCCGAGCCTGTTATTCGATCCTGCGTAAAGTTTTCATCGGAATTGATTGGTAGCGCTTCCTGTAACCCTGTTCACCCTTTTCTTTTTCACATCGAAAATGCTAACAAGTCGCGACAGCCCCGGCATCACCATCCCTGTTTTCTGCGCCTGTATTGATGAGCGTCTGTGTCTTTCTCACCTTTGCCTCTTTATGCTCCCTACTAATGTTATATGTACTAGGAGGGACAGGTGACGATCTTATTATGAGCTGCTTCCCGGTCGATCTGTGAACGTAGGCGCGCACTTCACTCGTTGGGTTTGCGGAATGGTTCACAGGAAAACCATGCCACTGAATGCGGCCTGGAGTCGGACAGTTTTCTTGTACGGCCACGGTAGTAATGTACGCGCGTGTCAATGTCACAAATCACGTGATCGTGATTGTCACACTCTAAACCCCGAGACCCACAAAAAAGCGAGTGGTCCCAAACAGTATGTCCATGTGCACTAACGAGCAAGTCTCGAGCCAAGAAAGGCAGGCAATTTGGGCAGAGATACAATCTCTCGGACAAGATACCCAGGCATTCCGTGTGGAAGCTTATCGCCTTCGCACTGCTGGTAACCTCGACACGACTGAGAATGAACGCTTACGTGCGAAACAATCAGAACTCGAGCAGCGCGGAGAAGCCCTCATGAAACGGTCAATCCCCCTTCCTCTTTCCTTCTGGTTTTTGACCTTTTTTTGCCAGACTTTCGCCCGAACTGGAATGGAATTCGGGGCAAGCTTCCAGTATCTAGTCATTATCTTCCCCTTCCCTAGTGATTCTCACCCTCTGAAGCCAGTAGTAATTCGATGACGGCCTCTCAAGCGTTGCCACATGCCACCCAATCGCATCTCGCCTCTAGCAACTCTCTTCAGTTACAGGCGAGTACTCACAATGGTTAAAGTGCTTGGGTATTGAAGTATTGGCCGTAGGGCACACAGAATCTAGCGTAATATATCGACAACACACTTTCGGACCTCTGCGGATTTCAAAAGGTTTCCAGGATCTTTGTGCTTCTATACCATCTACCAGATCGGGATATGTACATTAGAGTGGCTGCGTGGCTACGTTTCTAACTCCATTCAATGTATCCTTCAAACTGTTCGGTTACGCCACTTTTTGCCCGATTGCCCCGTACCCTCTATCTCCATGACGGGTATGCCATGGTGACAAGAACCTAAGAGCGTCGCGACACATAACATCGGAGATGACTGCGTCTGTAACTGCTTCTGACTGGGACTGGTAAGTGACAGAAAAGGGCAAATTCGATTACTTATTTGGTCTGTTGGTCTCAATCCGTGATTCTCGGGTTCCCCGCCAATCGTACTGCCTACATACCTCCATCAGCGGGAGGCTCGTACTGTTGAGATTGCAGCATTTTCTAAGAGCCCCCAGCTGGTAAGGTTTTTGATTTTTGGACTCGGATACTGAACTAACGTACATCTTGATCGCAGTCTGACACGTATTATTTCAAGTCCGCGGATTATCCGATTGGGTGCTCGCCTCACTAAATTTAGTCCTTTTGCTTCGGAGGGTTCCTTGGTTGTCTTTTTTAAAATACTGATGTGACATTGTGTGACTGACGGAACCGAGGGACATGGACAATAAGGACATTACTTTCCTTGAACGTTTCATCGCTTCGCTCTAATAAATGGCCAGGCTATGGGCTTCTGTGGTGTCCTACACTCTCCGTTTACCAATCAGCCATGGCCAACGACTTGGAGCAGCCTTTCAGATCTCTATCCGGACGACGCCCTTGCCCTCCTAAACCGTAAACTCGAGGACACCCGTTTCCCAGACGAAGTGGACGATCCGGGTGGGAGCGTGGTGCTCCTCTCTCAGACATCAAACGACTCGTCGAAAGATGGAAAAATGGCTATGATTGGCGAACTCACGAGCGCGAGCTCAACGAGCTGCCCATGTTCATGCGTTCCATCGAGGTGGAGGGATTTGGTGAGCTGAACGTACACTACGTGCACCAAAGAAGTCTCGTGAACAGGCCATTCCACTCTTGTTTGTTCACGGTTGTACGTCACTGTTCTATCCCTCTCCTACCTATCTGACGATACGACTCAACGCAGGGCCAGGGAGCTTCATCGAGGTGACGAAAGTATTGCCCCTCTTGACAGGATCCTCTCCAGAACACCCATCTTTCCATGTTGTTGCCCCCAGTCTTCCCGGGTTTGCATGGTCGCAGGGCGTACTGAAAAAGGGGTTTCATGGAAAACACTATGCTGAGGTATGTCCATTCTATTCTTTCTATCAACTCGGTTGCGCGTTCTCACGATCAACACCCAGCTCTTCAACAAACTGATGATTTCGTTGGGCTACTCAGAATACGTAACTCAGGGTGGAGACTTGGCCATGTCGTAAGAAAGCCTTATGGTTGACTTTCGGAGATGGAACTGACAGCATTCGTTCTAGCTGACACTCATCACAGCCTCTCTATATGGTCCTAAGAATGTCAAGGCGTCTCATACGAATATGCCAATGTAAGTCCAAACTATAATGGCGCACCCAGGGCCTCATCTTCTACGTATCTAGTTCTGACCCAATCAATTCCGACAAAACCCCCTGGGATATCTCAAGTTCCTCTTTACTCCTTATACGTCTCGCGAGATACAAGGAATTACCGCCACACAAACTTTTTCAAAACAGGGATGGGTTACTTTGCAGAGCAATCGACCAAGCCACAACGCTCGGGTATAGCCTGATGGATTCGCCTGTTGGCATGCTCGCATGGATATATGAGAAACTCGTGCATGGACAGACTCATACACGTGGTCGGATGATGAAGGTACGACCATTTATGTATCACACAGGATGACAACTAACAGCTACGCGCAGTGCTCACATGGGTCTCATCTACTGGTTCTCCCGTGCCGGGCCTGCCGCATCCGTTCGAATCTATTACGAGCTCACGAAATCGCACGAGGTGATCATGTTACCCAAGTCGACCGTCCCGATCGGCATCTCGTTCTTCCCAAAAGAGCTTGCTAGGTTTCCTAGAGGGTGCGTCTCTTCGTTTCCATCTTCCTCCCTTCACTAAAAATAATGTGTGGGCAATTTGGCAGGTTGCTGCGCGCCAAGGCGAAAGTTGTGTTCGAGTCCGAACATGATACTGGTGGCCATTTTGCGGCGTACGAAGAACCAGAAGCGTTGGTGGATGACCTGAGGAAGATGTTTGGAAAGTCTGGACCTGCAGCGTCCGTCGTTCCAGGGTGTCCTGGCTATTGATGTAAGGGGGATGATTTGGACTTCAGTTCCGGCGAGACAGCCACATGTCTATCAATTATTCGCTTGCCAACTCTAGAACATTGTGACCTTCCTGTACGCATGATGGAATGGAACGATGTCGGAATGACTTCTTTTGCTATAAATACGATTCATTGATTAGGTTGATTGGGCCGAAAACTGCGCTGCGCTGTGTGCTGTGACTCGGACATCTGCCGCGGGTTCTAGGTTCGATGTTGCGATGCGCCTTGGGTTCCCAAGGATGCCCTTTTCACCATCAGCCCCTCGCTTTCACATTCTATATCAATATCTTTGGCAACTACCTGTTATCAAGTGTGATCGCTGAGATCTGAGAAGTGGACTTCGCGGAGGGCCATTTCCTGAACGTAGGTAGGCACGATCACGTGATTCGGGTCGTCCTCCACTTTCACATGTTCACATTCTACAGTAACGGCTAGTATACTCTCATATCCGGCGTAAAGAAAGAAACTGGGGATTATGAGGTTCGCATCGTTCCCAACTGAAACTTCCTAGAAGAGAAATGCCCCCAACAAAGATTAGTATTGTACTAGTAAATGGCACAGACTGCAAAATCGGAGACAAGAGTAGTAAAGAGGTGGCGCTTTTGATGGACAACATCAAAATTAAGCACATTCTGGCGCTATCCAGTACGGGTTGTTTGCTCCGCTGAACGCTAGTGCAACTCGGCTGGAAACTGGAGGTGTGAGAACCAGCACGAGCGCCGCGCATACGGTCACGACCCGGGTATGTTCAACAATGGACTTGCCCCGATTCATCGATGTTCATCAACTATTGGTTGAGATTCCGCTCAACCTCGCGAGCATCCCATGCTAAGTCCCGGATCCTTTGCGTTACGCCACTGTGCGAGGGTTAGGTTGCGCATGATTCAAACACGCGAACTGCGGTACCTGAGTCGATTTCAGCTTGATTATGTAGAAATTCTGTAGTAAGCATCCTGACGTACTATAAGAAAGAGAAGAGTTGATAGACATTGAGAGATCCCCATGTTCAGTTCCCCTCCAAGTGGAACAACTTCGAATCTGTGCCAACCCAACAAGGTATCACCAGCGCCTTTTTCTGGCTTTATTTGTTTGTTCCAAATAACCAAGCGCTCTAACAAGCACAGACCAGCCTGAGTGGTCATCTCAATCTCAACTTCTCACTTCGATCTACGATGTCATTCGCACAACCAAACTCGTATGTCAAAGTCTCTTTCACCCGATGTCCCCCAATGTTAACCATTACTGCAGCCCAGATCCTCAAACATCCCGAATCGGGTACATCAGTCACTTTCATTTCATCTCGATATTTGCTAAGATAGCTACCTTTGATCAGCGATCAAGTCACCAAAACACAACCGAGCACCCTTCATCTCGAAGTCACTGGTATATATTTTTGGTCATGTTGCACCGATAAGTACTGAACTTGTCCTCTGTCAGTCCTCAGGGCGCACAATCTCCCTCCTCTGAAATCCCTCCCGGGAAGGAGAGACGGTTTTATGTTACGGTGACGATCGGGGAGAAGACATGGCAGTCCCGTTCTATGCAAAGCGTTGCTCAGCACGTCGAATGGAACGAGAAAGTCGACGCATTGTGAGAAGTGTCGGATTTCCGTTTCAGTGCCCAACTGACTCCCGTGCAGTTCAGTACCACCGCTCTCTCCTATTAAAATATCTCTTTACGCAAAGAGGACCATGCGGAAAGACTTGCTTCTCGGGCAGCAGGAGATAACCTGTGAAGCCCGACGCGGTTCGTTCATTTCTTCGGATCCTTCATCGTGCATCTTGCTGAGCGACCTTCATGTAGAACTTGATATAGTTTTTAAGAGCGCCGATGGACGTGGTAGACATTCAACGATACCGGATACACTTTTGACGATCACCGTATCCACGAATCCCGATTCCTCTCCAACTACGCCAGTCATTACATCGAATCCTGTGACGACAGAGTTGGCTGCTGAAGGAGATGCTGTACGTCCTTCTATCCAATTTCACCATGAATCCAAGCAACTCATGGCAGTTGTCGCCTCTATCTCTTTTATCCTAGACGCTTGACCTTCCCACTGAGGGCGATACTCCTGTGAGACCAGTTGCAGTCAGCCAGTCGGAGATGTCACGTACTCTTGGTCGTGCTGAAGAAGCAATGGAAGCCATGGATACGATAAAAGCGTGGAAGACAGCCATTGATGTTGTCAAGCAAGTGATGGACACTGTCGACCCGATCGCTGAAGTATGACTAACATCATGATGGGTTTTCCGTATTCCTTGCTAAACTTCTGTTCAGTTGTTCCCGCACGCAACGTTAGCATGGAAGTTACTCTCAAAGATTCCCGAGGTTCGTCTCCGCGCTCGGTCGGAGGGTACACATAGTTCAATATTTTTTTCACCTACCGTCAGACTTTGCTACTCCAGTTGAAGCGTGATGACAACGTCAGAACACTACTTCAAGTAATACTCGATGCATTCGACTTTGCGAAGAAGGCGGACATTTTGAGGAACATGGACACAGAGTCTACGCAACCGAAAATCTTGGATGAGATGCTGGAGTGTGTCTCTGAATGTGCCAAATTTATCATATCGTATGCGGAGGACGTGAATGTCGGTACGTCGTCTTTGCCTCTTTGTGGTCATTCATGATAATAAATATTTGATTTAGGAAAGCGGACTTTGAAGAATGTGGTCCGCCAAGTGGACGCGAAAATTGATGAGTATCGCACGAATCTGGCTCGGCTGCGAGATAATTTCCTCGCGGGTACTGCTGTTATCACTGGGGGTGCTGTGCTGGCACTTCTAGAATCTGGTGCGTAGTCCTTATGGTGATTGATCCTCGAATGAGCTGATGTGGGGCACAAAGAATTGGACGCAAAAATCAAAGAATTGCCTATAAAGGAGGCTGGCGATTTGGCGATGACAGGCGCTGTCTTCCAGGCACACGAGAAGATTTCTTGGACCATATCATCAACTGGGTCGAGAATCGAGAATCTCAACGTGGACTTGTGCTCCTCGGCCAGGCCGGCACAGGAAAGTCTTCGATTGCACATGAAGTCGCCCGTCGGTTAGAGCACAAGCATCTCGGCTCTTACTTTGCTTTTCTACGGAAGGAGGGCTCCAAAGATGAGGCTCACCAGCTGTTCACGACACTTGCTCGCGATCTCTCCCATCGATATCCTCCATTCAAACTCGCCCTCGGAGGGTGCTCAAGAGTGATCCATCTCTCTGTATTACTCGACACTATCGTACACTTTTCGAACGGCTCCTCCTTGAACCGGTCAAGCACGTTCAGAATGGGGGTCCGATTCTTATTGTGATCGATGCATTGGATGAGAGCGGTGATGTAATTCGCCACAACGGATTACACAAGTTTCTTGCTCAGCATCTGTTCGAGTTGCCATCGAACTTTCGCATCCTCATCACCTCGAGACCGGACAATGGAATCGAACATGTATTTGGTAACACGTCGTCCGCACGCACCCTCTACATGGACGATCCCAAGCTGGCTGCGAAGACGGAGCAAGATATTCGGTTGTATCTCGAGAGCGAACTCCCCTTTGACTTGTTCGAACGACATGGAGTCAAACTGGCAAAGGCGGCGGAAGGCTTGTTTCAGTGGGCAGCCGTTGGATGCGGGTTGATAAACAAGCCACCTCCTAGCTTTGGATTTAGCAGGAAACAGGTGATTCAGCGTCTATTGGGACACTCACGAGGTCGGGATGGACAGGATCCGTTGGACCAGCTGTACAGAGAAGTTCTGGAAGGATACTTCAAGCCGGTTGCAGCACAGAGACTATTTCGGTCTGTGATGGGACAGCTTTTCGCCGCGATGGTGCCGCTTTCGATCCGTTCTTTGACTATTCTGCGACAACATGCACCCAAGGATGACCCCGATGATCCTGATCCGGAGGATTCTGATTGCGTTGTTGAAATGCTGGGTCACCTTGGGTCACTGCTCAGTAACGTGACCTCATCCGACGATACCCTCCCGATCGTCCCTCTCCACACCTCATTTCGTGATTTCTTGGCGGATGAGAAGAGTGGGGAATTTCACATCGACCTTGGCAGGTCTCACCGTCGGTTGGCACATTCCTGCCTTGGATTGATGCTCAATGATCTCAAATTCAACATTTGCAAACTCGAATCGTCCTACCTTGCCAACAGGGACGTGCCCGATCTCGAATCTCGAATTGCCAAATATATTCCACCTGCTCTATCGTATGGCTGCGTTTTTTGGGGAGACCATTTAGGACATCTTTGTATTGAACAGGACCTCTTTCCGAAACTTCGATCGCTGTTCGAGACAAGATTCCTTTTTTGGCTGGAAGTGCTTAGCATCAGGAACAGCGTCGGTCTTGGATCACGAGCACTGGGATCTCTGAACACATGGCTGCGGTCTGACCAACTGAAGGTAGGCGCATCATATCACGTCATATGACTTTAGTAACTATTGGGTACAATTGCAGCAGTCATTCCAATCAGAGGTTGAGGATATGTTGGGATTAGTGAATGATGCGTTCGCTTTTGTGCGGTATTTCGGGATGGCGATATCAAGAAGCGTCCCGCACATATATATATCTGCTCTCCCATTTGCGCCATCCTCTTCCCGCATCGTCGAGCACCACATTCACCTATTCCCCCACACATTGTTTTTGAGACGCGGACAGTTATCTGATTGGCCAGCATTGGAAATGACGATTCAAGCACATGACGGACCAGTTACTCTGTTGTATTCTCGCCAGATGGGCAGCGATCGCATCAGGCTCGCGAGATGCACGATTCGGGTGTGGGATGCAACAACGGGGGAAATTGTCACGGGACCGTTTACTGGACACACCGATTCGTCTTCTCTGTCGCATTCTCGCCAGACGGGAAACGCATCGCATCGGCATCGGCCGATTGCACGATTTGCGTGTGGGATGCCGCAACAGGAGAGGTCATAGTGGGACCATTTACTGGACACACGATTGGGTCAGATGCGTTGCATTCTCACCGAACGGACAGCACATCGCCTCGGCCTCGACGATCGCACGATTCGTGTTTGGGATGCCGCAACTGGAGAGGTCGTAGCAGGCCCGTTTATTGGACACATCGACGAGGTCTACTGTGTTACATTCTCAACAGACGGGCAATGTATCGCCTCTGCCTCTAAGATTGCACGATTCGCATGTGGGATGCTGCAACCGGAGAGGTCGTAGCAGGCCCGTTTACTGGACACACTGAACCGGTTTGTGTGTTGTATTCTCACCGGATGGGAAGCACGTCGCTTCGGCCTCGGAACGATCGCACGATTCGTGTGTGGGATTCCGCAACAGGGCAGGCCGTAGCAGGCCCGTTTACTGGACACACCGATGCTATCTCCTCTATTGCATTCTCGCCAGACGGGCAACGCATCACATCAGCCTCGCTCGATTGCACGATTTGTGTGTGGGATTCCGGAACAGGGCAGATCGTTGCAGGCCCATTTACTGGACACACCCTTCGATATATTCTGTTGCACTCTCGCCGGACGGGCAGCGCATTGCCTCGGCCTCGTACGATCAAACGGTTTGTGTGTGGGATTCCAGAAAAGAAGAGACAGGGGGCTCGTTTACCGGACATACCCGGTCTATATTTTCTGTTGCGCTCTCACCAGAAGGGCAACGGATAGCCTCTGCCTCTGCAGATTGCGCAGTCGTTGTGTGGGATGCTGCATCAGGAGAGGTCACAGCAGGTCCATTTACTGGTCACACAGATTGGATCATTTGTGTTGCATTCTCGCCTGACGGGCGGCGGATCGTCTCCTCCTCGCGAGATCGCACGATTCGCGTATGGGATACCGCGACAGGAAATATTGTAGCGGGCCCGTTTACCGGACATACCGATATGGTCACCTCTGTTGCATTCTCACCAGACGGACAACGCATCGCGTCGGCCTCGAACGATCACGCGGTTCGTGTGTGGGATGCGATAACGGGAGAGGTTGTAGTGGGCCCGTTAACTGGACACACTGATGCCGTCGACTGTGTTGCATTCTCGCCGGACGGGAAGCGCATCGCGTCTGCCTCCCAAGACTGCACGATTCGAGTATGGGATGCTGCGACAGGAGAGGTCATAGCGGGCCCGTTTACTGGTCATACTGCCTACATCCAATCTGTTGCTTTTTCTCCCGACGGGAAGCGAGTCGCCTCAGGCTCTGGAGATGCACAATTCGTGTGTGGGATTCTGCGACAGGCCAAGGGCTAGTAGGCCCGTTTACTGGACACAGTAATTGTGTCTCTCTGTTGCATTCTCCCCAGACGGGCAGCAAATTGCATCGGCCTCGGTAGATCGCACGATTCGCTTGTGGGATTCTGGAACAAGGGTGGTTGTAGCGGGCCCGTTTATTGGACATACAGAGTGGATCCAGTCAGTTGCATTCACACCAGATGGGCAGCGGATCATTTCGGCCTCGGGAGATTGCACGATTCGCATGTGGGATGTTACAACAGGACTCACCCAATCAAATAACTCCGGTGCGTCCTTGCATGGGCAGCCTATCACATCGACCTTACGAGATCACATGATTCATATAGGGAAATTCAGAGCAGAAGATATTGAGAAAGATCACTTGATGGAGAAGATCCCAGTCAATAGTGATGGATGGATGTATGGGGACGATAAAGAACTCCTTTTGTGGATCCTCCGATTCACCGGCCATACCTTCATAGAGCTAACACAGTCTGGGTTGCTGGCAAAGATAGAACGGAGGTAGATCTCTCAAATTTTGTGTATGGGTTAAATTGGGCTACGGTATATGTTCACAGTTGAAGTTGATCTAAATCATGATAGAGTCACATCGCCCCAGCGGACATTGTCGGCATTTGTATCAGAGGTTTGTACTGTCACGGTGTGACAGCCACGAGGAGCCTGATCAAAGGAGCCCTGGGTTCAAATCCTACCATGGTCGTTTTTATAAAACTAACAGCAGTGTTGTATGGTGCTTAAACAATGGGCAGTTCTTATGTTATTTTCACATTTTTAAGCAGCAATTGTGGACGGGCAACCAAGGGAAGGGATGGCAAAGGTCATGGCGTGAAAAACGGGGAGGATCACATGCACCGTGCAATTCACCGTTAACTTACCATATTTGACCGTTTGCAGGAACCTACGTGACTCCTCCCTACAGGGCTTCCGAATCGCCTGTAATTGACATCGCTGTAACTACAGTACTAATCAGGACCATCGGATGCGAGCGTGCAGAAATTCCACCACGCAACTGAACACCGCTATCTCTCACCTTTCTGTGACAGATAACTCATTGATATCGCTGCAACATTTCTGCATTCAATCGTTCTAATCGTCAAAGTCACGCAGCGATCGTATCGTCGGCCTGTGCATCGTGACAGCGCAATCCCCCCCGTTTCACACCATGACCTTTGTCATCCCTTCCATTGGTTCCAGTCGATGCAATTCGCCGGTGAACTAAGCGAGTCGATTTGTAACGAGCCCTTCGATTTGAAAGTTGGACATGGTAGACAACGGCCAGCATTCAGGTGTTTTGGGAGTCTTTAATGAGAACGAAAAAGAGGTGAACTGTCACACTTGCTAAGTGCCACGTCTGTGCATGGGAGACGGAGGGTTGAGTCATGCGTTGTCCTATGTGGCCGAAGCTCTCCAACTGGACAGCAGCCCGTCAAATATACTATATTTGGAACATCAGTACAGTACTGTGATTGTTAGGCAAGTTCTCAATCGAAGCTCAAGGACTGTCTCTTTTATTAGTCGAAAACGAGTGCCAGCAGGACTTCCAGTGGCCGGTGCAAGGGCCCAGGCCTGTCCATCACGTGGAGCCGGTGTGACAGTGTGACCGTCCAAATGATTATTGCGGATACATCCGAAGTGACGTCACTTAGACCTTAGTTTAGTATAAGTAGTCGGGGTCATGATCACAAAGAAAATCTAATCTCTTTTCCCCTTGATCTCACACCGTTACCATCTCGGGTCACGTTCACCAACTTATAGGTTATGGGCCCTGACGCCTACCGCTAATACCTCTCTTCTCTCTTTCCATATACCCTTTGTGATTAATCGCTTTCCTCACATTAAACTTATTCAACGCATACATTCACCTCACACCCATCCTTCACCACATAACACATTAACTTATTCAACGCATACATCCACCTCATACCCATCCTTCACTACATAAAAGTTTTTTTTTATGTCTTCAACACCTTCCAATCCTCTTACTCCACCATCCCCTTCCGGAACACCAGCTTCTGGAACATCGACCTCTGTACCTCATGTCATTCCTTCTGGAGCTGTTCCAGCATCAGCGTCTACAACCTCAGTTGCTTCTTCCGGTACTACCGCCACTACTGCATCAATGTCCGCACTTGCTGCCGCCGCACATGTTATGCCGTCCTTTTCTGCCAACGATATCCCCCTCACAGAACGCTACATCTCAGACAATACCTGGCCGTCGACCCTTGTCTTGGACCTTCGTTCCTCAAATTGGGCAGAATGGAGTCATCGACTCGAAATTCTTGCCAGCAGAACTGGACTTGACCCTTGGCTCAACGGTACGCTTTTGCCACCCGACCCTAATCTGAAATTGGCAAATAGTTGGGTTTGGTGGACCAATAATAACTCACTCCGCGGATTCATCATCCAACACATTTCCACTTATGACTACGACATCATTTCCCCCCTTACGCTCGCCCATGAAATTTACAAAGTCCTGCGTACTCGCCACGAAAAACTCGGCCTGCATGCCCACGTCATCTTCAACAAGAAGCTCTCTGAGACCCACTTCCGAAAACATATCCCACTTACTCAAACCCTTACAGTCATCAAAGCCTTACACCAATCCATCGTCAACCTCGGCCCTTATGACGCAGACCGTATGTTGTGTACTTATATTCTCTACTCCTTAGGCCTGGAATTCCGCGAACTCCAATCCACGATACGCGCGATGACTATGGATCCCAACTGCACGTCGGCCACGATTATCCAACGTCTCGAATCCGAGGAAGACCTGAATCAGCGCCGCGGTGATCAAGGGTTGGAAGCGTATCCTGACACTCCGTCTAACGCGCTCGTCGCTCGCTCCGGTTCCGCCTCTCAATCTCAGACTCAAAACACGCGCGATCGCCCACCGAGACCGACCTGCGTCAACTGTAGGAAAGTCGGCCATACGATCGAATTCTGCATTCAACCTGGGGGCAAGATGGCTGGGCGCACTATCGACGAAGCCCGAGCTGCCCAAGCCGCATCGCGCCCTCGTACGCAACGCACGACCCAAACACAAACGCACTCCGCCAACGTCGCCACCACCGTCGCGTCGCCGACCACCACTTCCACACCCTCTACGGTCACCGTGAACGGTGTCACCTATTCTATTGCTCCTGTTACGTCGTCTGCCGCTCCGTCCGCAACTCCCTCTACTACTTCTGCTCGGATCGAGGAAGTCCTTGATTCCGGCGAAAATTGGGAAGCGCTCGCTGCACTTGATGATGACGATGACTCCCTTTTCGTTCGGCCTGATGGGCCTTCCGTTACTTCTGCCTCACCGCCGCCTACCTAACAAATCGAACTGCATCTGTTGCACTCGGAGGACGTACTCCCCACGAACTCTGGTTCAAACAGAGACCCTCCATTGCTCACCTTCGAGAAATTGGCTGCTCCGCCTACTCTCTCCTCCATAAGCACCCTAAAGTCTACGCACGCTCAATCTCAACAATTTTGATTGGTTACACCCTCAACTCAAGGGCTTACCGCCTTTGGGATCGGGAGCAAGACCGCGTTTTCGATTCCTTCCATGTCGTTTTTGTGGAGCACCTTGACTCTAAACCTCGCATCTTCCGTCCGGGCGAAATCGTCCCCGCTCTGCCACACGACCCCCAACTCCCCTCTCCTGAAACGCCTTTATATCCTCCTCTCTCTCATCCTTCTGAATATCTCCCGGCGGCTCCCCCGCTAATTCCACCACCATCGTCTGTTCACTTACCTCCTCAACCTCCTGTTCAACCGTTTTTTCCCCCTAACGCCCATACTGTCCCTCCTTTTTACCCTCCCCCTCAACCTGCATATAATTACAATCCGTTTCCTTTTGCTAATTTACCTAACATGCCAATCCCACCTGCTGCGCTAAGTGCGCCTCTTGTTTCGCCTCTGCAAAGTTTTTCTTCTACCATACCAATCAACGTCTCGCCTTCTAATACTGCTACTACCCCTCTTTCTTCGTCTTCCCATCCATCTGTTACTACTGTACTTTCTTCCAAAAATACCAACATACCGTCAACTCCTCAAAGAATACCGTCCATCCCTCAAGCATCGTTTTCACCACCTCAAGCTTCGTTTTCACCCCCTCAAGATTCGTTTTCACCACCTCAAGCTTCGTTTTCACCCCCTCAAGATTCGTTTTCACCTCCTCAAGCTTCGCTTTCACCTCCTCAAGATGCAATTTCACCCCATCAAGAAACGCTTTCACCTCCTCAAGTTCCGTCCGCTCCTATTTCTATACCTACGGTTTCTGTACCTACTGTTTTACCTACCGTTTTTGCTCCTTTACCTACTGATTTACCTACAACTTCTACTGCTCCTCGCCGCTCCTCTCGTATCGCTGCCCGCCAACGCGCCAATGCCCCCGCCCTACTTGCCGAGTTCGCTCCGCTCCGAGACTCACACACGCTCATTCCCCTTGTCGTCGAAACCGATACCACATCTAACTCCCTCGATGTTGTTCTTTCTGCCCTAACCTCCGGCTCCGCTACCCCCATTCTATCCGATGATGACGATCCATCCTGGTCTGAAGCGCTGGCTTCCCCAGAACGCGAATATTGGATCGCGGGCGGTCGTGAAGAACTCAAATCGTTGGAAGATCTCAACGTTTTCGTCCTTGTCCCCCGTTCCGCTGTCCCACGCGGTCAACGTGTCCTAAAAGGGAAGCTCGTCTGCAAACGTAAACGCGACGACGCTGGAAATATTACCCGCTACAAGGTTCGCTACGTTGCCAAAGGTTATGCCCAACAACACGGTATCGACTACGACAAAGTCTCGGCGCCCACGGCTCGCCTTGAATCTTTTCGCACCCTCCTCCACATTGCTGCGTCCCTTGACTGGGATGTGCAACAATTCGATGTGAAAACTGCATTCTTACATGGCATCCTCCCTGACTCGGAGACCATGTTCCTCGAACAGCCTCCTGGCTTCGAGGTGGAAGGCAAAGAAGAGTGGGTAATGCGTCTCATGAAGAGTATTTATGGGATGAAACAAGCCAGTCGCGTTTGGAATGCCACATTCAATGCGGCTGTCGAACAATGGGGCTTCACACGTCTTGCATGTGAGTGGTGCGTGTACAAGCGTTCTTCACCCTCTGGGACAATCCTTTTCGCGGTTCACGTCGACGACATCGTCGCGATCGCGTCGTCGCCCGAAGAGAATTCCCGATTCCTGTCCCTCCTTCGCACGAAATGGGAGATCTCCGCGCTTGGTCCTGCTAAATTCGCTCTCGGCATCTCCATCACGCGGCATCGACCAAGTCGTACCATCGCACTCTCCCAATCGACCATGATCGATCGCGTTGTTGACAAGTTCGGCCAAAGCGATGCCCACCCCGCGGACACCCCCATGGCAGCTGGTGTCGTCTTGGAACGACCTGACAAGTCAGTTCCGATTCCGTCGTCGGTTGCCGATTGGACCTCCCGCACTCCTTATCGGGAGCTCGTTGGTTCGCTCATGTACATTGCTATTGGGACGCGTCCCGACATTGCCTACGCAGTCAGTCGTTTATCCACGTTCCTGGACTGTTACCGTCCGGAGCACTGGGGGCAGCCGTAAGAGTGCTTCGCTACTTAAAGGGTACTCGCTCTCTATCATTAGTACTCGGCGGTAACACTCCCTTACGCCTTTCTGGATTCTCGGACTCCGACTATGCCAGCTGTACCACCAGCAGTCGGTCTATCTCTGGCTACTGCTACAATCTTGGCACCGGCGCTGTGTCCTGGAGCTCGCGAAAACAGCGTACTGTAGCCGATTCATCGTGCTATGCTGAATACATAGCACTCCACGACGCTTCGCACGAGGCGATCTTCCTGAGGCAATTACTCGAAGGTCTCGGTCATCCTGCACCCAACCCTACTCCTATCCACTGCGATAACCATGCCACGTCCATCATTGCCGAGGACCATGTTTGGCACTCGCGCATTAAGCACATTCGCGTCAAATATCACCATGTGCGCGACTTGGTTGCTAGCAAGGATATCACCGTCATTCGTGTCCGATCCAGTGAGAACACAGCGGACATCCTGACGAAGCCATTGGCCAGGACCGACTTTTGTCGCCTTAGAGGATTGTTGGGACTACGCGTTATCGGTGTTGGAAGTGAGGAGGAGCACCCTACCTAGGGATTTTTTCTTCTTCATTTTCCACTTTTTCTTTCTCTTATTTTCTTATTTTTCTTTGTGCCGTGGACTTACCCTTACTATGGGTTCACATTATACTTAGAGTAGGTCATACGCGACGAGGAGGAGTATTGCGGATACATCCGAAGTGACGTCACTTAGACCTTAGTTTAGTATAAGTAGTCGGGGTCATGATCACAAAGAAAATCTAATCTCTTTTCCCCTTGATCTCACACCGTTACCATCTCGGGTCACGTTCACCAACTTATAATGATAGGTGTGGCCGAAGGACAGGTTGGAAAAAAGGATATCTACTTTCCTTTAACGTTTCATCGCTTCGGCTCTAATAAATGGCCGGGCTTTTGGGCTTCTGTGGTGTCCTACGCTCTCTGTCCGTACCAATCAGCCATGGCCAACGACTCGGAGCAGCCCTTTCAGATTTCCATCCCAGACGTCGCCCTTACCCTTCTAAACCGTAAACTCTAGGACACCCGTTTCCCGGACGAAGTGGACGAATCCCAGTGGGAGCGTGGTCCTCCTCTCGCAGACATCAGACGACTCGTCGAAAGATGGAAAAATGGCTGATTGGCGAACCCACGAGCGCTAGCTCAACAAGCTGCCCATATTCACGTGTTCCATCGAGGTGGAGGGATTTGGTGAGCTGAACGTGCACTACGTGGACAAAAGAAGTCCCGTGAACGGTGCCATTCCACTCTTATTTGTTCACGGTTGTACGTCATCGGCTTCTATCCCCCTCCTACCTATCTGACGATACGACTCGATGCAGGGCCAGGGAGCTTCATCGAGGTGACGAAAGTATTGCCCCTCTTGACAGGATCCTCTCCCGAACACCCATCCTCCCATGTTGTTGCGCCCAGTCTTCCCGGGTTTGCGTGGTCGCAGGGCGTACAGAAGAAAGGGTTTCATGGAAATCACTATGCTGAGGTATGTGCAGTGTTATTCGTTCTAGCAACTCGGTTGCGCATTCTCACGACCGCAATACCCAGCTCTTCAACAAACTGATGATTTCGCTGGGCTACTCAGAATACGTAACTCAGGGTGGAGACTTCGGCCATGTCGTAAGAAAGCTTTATGGTTGACACCTTTCGGAGAATGGGGCTGACAGCATTCGATTCTAGCTGAGACTCATCACAGCCTCTCTATATGGTCCTAAGAATGTCAAGGCGTCTTATACGAATATGCCCATGTAAGTCTAAACTGTTAATGGCGCAACCCAGGGACCTCATCTTCTATGGACCTAGTTCTGACCCAGTCAAGTTCCGACAAAACCCCCTGGGATATCTCAAGTTCCTCTTTACTCCATATACGTCTCGCGAGATACAAGGAATTACCGCCACACAAACCTTTTTCAAAACAGGGATGGGTTACTTTGCAGAGCAGTCGACCAAGTCACAGACGCTCGGGTATAGCCTGATGGATTCGCCTGTTGGCATGCTCGCTTGGATATATGAGAAACTTGTTGCATGGACGGACTCTTACCCGTGGTCGGGTGATGAAAGTACGACATGCTATGTCACATAAGATGGCAACTAATCACACGACGCGCAGTGCTCACATGGGTCTCAATCTACTGGCTCTCCTGCGCCGGACCTGCCGCATCCGTTCGAATCCATTACGAGCTCACAAAATCCCACGAGGCGATCATGTTACCCAAGTCGACCGTCCCGATCGGCATCTCGTTCTTCTCAAAAAAGCTTTACTAAGTTTCCTAGAGCGTGCGTCTCTTCGTTTCCATCTTCTTCCTCCTTTCACTAAAATTAATGTGGCGGGAAATTTGGCAGGTTGCTGCGTGCCAAGGCGAAAGTTGTATTCGAGTCCGAACACGATACTGGTGGCCATTTTGCGGCGTACGAAGAGCCAGAAGCGCTGGTGGACGACCTGAGGAAGATGTTCGGAAAGTCTGGACCTGTGCGTCCGTCGTTCCAGGGTGTCCTGGCTATTGATGTAAAGTTCCGGCGAGACAGCCACATGTCTATCAATTATTCGCTTGCCAACTCTAGAACATTCTGACCTTCCTGTACGCATGATGGAATGGAACGATGTCGGAATGACTTTGTTTACTATAAATACGATTCATTGATTAGATTGATTGGGCCGAAAACTGCGCTGCGCTGTGCTGCGACTCGGACATCTGCCGCGGGGTTCTAGGTTCGATGTTGCGATGCGCTTTGGGCTCCCAAGGATGCCCTTTTCACCATCGGCCCCTCGATTTCACATTCTATATCGATATCTTTGGCAACTGCCTGTTATCAAGTGTTATCGCTGAAATCTGAGACGCGGACATCGCAGAGGGCCAGTTCCTACTGAACGCAGGTAGGCACGATCACGTGACACGGGTCAGAGGTCCTCCACTTTCACATGTTCGCATTCTACAGTAACGGCTAGTATACTCTCATATCCGGCGTAAAGAAAGAAACCGGGGATTATGAAGTTCTCATCGGTACCTCCTCAACTGAAAGAGAAATGCCCCCAACAAAGATTAGTATTTGTACTAGTAAGTGGCGCTGACTGCAAAATCGGAGACAAGAGTAAAGAGGCGGCGCGCTTTTAATGGACAACATCAAAATACGCACATTCTGGCGCCATCCAGTACGGGGTGTTTGCTCCGCTGAACGCTAGTGCAACTCGACTGGAAGGGTTTGATCCTCGGTGTGAGAACCAACGCGAGCGGACCCGGGTATGTTCAACAATGGACTTGCCCCGATTCATCGATGTTCATCAACTATTGGTTTGAGATTCCGCTCAACCTCGCGAGCATCCCATGATTCAAACACATGAACTGAACTACGGTACCTGAGTCGACTTTCAGCTTGATTATGTAGAAATTCTGTAGTAAGCATCCTGACGTACTACGGAGAGGCGTAACAGCTGTAGGAAAGAGAAGAATCGATAGGCCTTGAGAGATCCCCACGTTAAGTTCCACGCCTACTGAACTACAGTAACTTCGAATCTGCACCAACTGAACAAAGAATCACCAGCGCCTTTTCTCTGACTTTTGTTTTGTTTGTTCCAAACGACGAAGCGCTCTAACGAGTACAGGCCAGTGGTCACCTCAATCTCAACTTCTCACTTCTCTACGATGTCATTCGCTCAACCAAACTCGTATGTCAAAGTCTCTCTCACACCTGATGTCCCCCGATGTTGAACCATTACTGCAGCCCAGATCCTCAAACATCCCGAATCGGGTACATCACTCACTTTCATTTCATCTCGATATTTGCTAAGATAGCTACCTTTGATCAGCGATCAAGTCACCAAAACACAACCGAGCACGCTTCAGCTCGAAGTCACTGGTATATATTTTTGGTCATGTTGCAACGATAAGTACTGAACTTGTCCTCTGTCAGTCCTCAGGGCACACAATCTCCCTCCTCTGAAATCCCTCCCGGGAAAGGAGAGACGGTTTTATGTTACGGTGACGATCGGGGAGAAGACATGGCAGACCCGTTCTATGCAAGGCGTTGCTCAGCACGTCGAATGGAACGAGAAAGTCGACGCATTGTGAGAACACTGAGAAGTGTCGGATTTCCGTTTCAATGCCCAACTGACTCCCGTGCAGTTCCGTACCACCGCTCTCTGTATTACTATATCTCTTTATGCAAAGAGGACCATGCGGAAAGACATGCTTCTTGGACAGCAGGAGATAACCTGTGAAGCCCGACGCGGTTCGTTCATTTCTTCGGATTCTTAATCATGCATCTTGCTGAGCGTCCTTCATGTAGAACTTGATATAGTTTTTAACAGCGCTGATGGACGTGGTAGACATTCAACGATGCCGGATACACTTTTGACGATCACCGTATCGACGATCGCCGATTCCTCTCTAACTACGCACTCATTCCATCGGATCCTGTGGCGACAGAGTTAGACAATTCCGCTGCTGAAGGAGTGTTGTACGTCCTTCTATCCAATTTCACCATGAATCCAGGCAACTCATGGCAGTTGTCGCATCTATCTCTTTATCCCAGACGCTTGACCTTCCCACTGAGGGCGATACTCCTGTGAGACCAGTTGCAGTCGGCCAGGCGGAGATGTCAAGTACTCTTGGTCGTGCTGAAGAAGCAATGGAAGCCATGGATACGATAAAAGCCTGGAAGACAGCCATTGATGTTGTCAAGCAAGTGATGGACACTGTCGACCCGATCGCTGAAGTATGACTAACATCATGATGGGTTTTCCTTATCCCTTGCTAAACTGCTGTTCAGTTGTTCCCGCACGCAAGTTAGCATGGAAGTTGCTCTCAAAGATTCCCGAGGTTCGTCTCCGCGCTCGGTCGGAGGATATACATAATTCAATCTTTTTTCGCCTGCCGTCAGACTTTGCTACTCCAGTTGAAGCGTGATGACAGCGTCAGATCACTACTTCAAGCAATATTCGATGCATTCGACTTTGCGAAGAAGGCGGACTTTTGAGGAACATGGACCCAGAGTCTACGCAACCGAAGATCTTGGATGAGATGCTAGAGTGTGTCTCGGAATGTGCCAAATTTATCATATCGTATGCGGAGGACGTGAATGTCGGTACGTCGTCTTTGCCTCTCTGGTCATTCATGATAATAAATATTTGATTTAGGAAAGCGGACTTTGAAGAATGTGGTCCGTCAAGTGGACGCGAAAATTGACGAGTATCGCACGAATCTCGCTCGACTGCGAGATAATTTCCTCGCGGGTACTGCTGTTATCACCGGGGGTGCTGTGCTGGCACTGCTGGAATCTGGTGCGTAGTCCTTATGGTGATTGATCCTTGAATCAGCTCATGTGGGGCACAAAGAATTGGACGCAAAAATCAAAGAATTGCCTTATAAAGGAGGCTGGCGATTTGGCGATGACAGGCGCTGTCTTCCAGGCACACGAGAAGATTCTTGGACCATATCATCAACTGGGTCGAGAATCGAGAATCTCAACGTGGACTCGTGCTCCTCGGCCAAGCCGGCACAGGAAAGTCTTCGATTGCCCATGAAGTCGCCCGTCGGTTAGAAAACAAGCATCTCGGCTCTTACTTTGCATTTCTACGGAAGGAGGGCTCCAAAGACGAGGCTCACCAGCTGTTCACGACACTTGCTCGCGATCTCTCCAATCGCTATCCTCCGTTCAAACTCGCCCTCGGGAGGGTGCTGAAGAATGATCCATCTCTCTGTAGTACTCGACACTATCGTACACTTTTCGAGCGCCTCCTCCTTGAACCAGTCAAGCACGTTCAGAATGGGGGTCCGATTCTCATTGTGATCGATGCATTGGATGAGAGCGGTGATGTAATTCGCCAAAACGGATTACACAAGTTCATTGCTCAACATCTGTTCGAGTTGCCATCGAACTTTCGCATCCTCATCACCTCGAGGCCGGACAATGGAATCGAACATGTATTTGTAACACGTTGTCCGCACGCACCCTCTACATGGATGATCCCGAACTGGCCGCGAAGACGGAGCAAGATATTCTGTTGTATCTCGAGAGCGAACTCCCCTTGGACTTGTTCGAACGACATGGAGCCAAACTGGCAAAGGCGGCTGAAGGCTTGTTCCAGTGGGCAGCCGTTGGATGCGGGTTGATAAATAAGCCACCTCCTAGCTTTGGATTTAGCAGGAAACAGGTGATTCAGCGTCTGTTGGGACACTCACGAGGTCGGGATGGACAGGATCCGTTGGACCAGCTGTACAGAGAAGTTCTGGAAGGATACTTCAAGCCGGTTGCAGCACAGACACTATTTCGGTCTGTGATGGGACAGCTTTTCGCTGCGATGGTGCCGCTTTCGATCCGTTCTTTGACTATTCTGCGACAACATGCACCCAAGGATGACCCCGATGATCCTGATCCGAGGATTCTGATTGCGTTGTTGAGATGCTGGGTCACCTTGGGTCACTGCTCAGTAAGTGACCTCATCCGACGATACCCTCCCGATCGTCCCTCTCCACACCTCATTTCGTGATTTCTTGGCGGATGAGAAGAGTGGGGAATTTCACATCGACCTTGGGAGGTCTCACCGTCGGTTGGCACATTCCTGCCTTGGATTGATGCTCAATGATCTCAAATTCAACATCTGCAAACTCGAATCGTCCTACCTTGCCAACAGGGACGTGCCAGATCTTGAATCTCGAGTTGCCAAATATATTCCACCTGCTCTATCGTATGGCTGCGTTTTCTGGGGCGATCATTTAGAACGTCTTTATGTTGAACAGGACCTGTTTCCGAAACTTCGATCGCTATTCGAGACAAGATTCCTTTTTTGGCTGGAAGTTCTTAGCATCAAGAACAGCGTCGGTCTCGGATCACGAGCACTGGATCTCTGAACACATGGTTGCGGTCTGATCAACGGAAGGTAAGCGCATCGTACCATGCTGTACGACATGTAATGACTATTGGGTACGATTGCAGCGATCATTCCAATCAGAGGTTGAGGATATGTTGGGATTAGTGAATGACGCATTCGCTTTTGTGCGGTATTTTGGGATGGCGATATCAAGAAGCGTCCCTCACATATATATATCTGCTCTCCCGTTTGCGCCATCCTCTTCCCGCATCGTCGAGCACCACATTCACCTATTCCCCCACACATTGTTTTTGAGACGCGGACAGTTATCTGATTGGCCAGCATTGGAAATGACGATTCAAGGACATGACGGATCAGTCGAGTCTGTTGTATTCTCGCCAGATGGGCAGCGGATCGCATCAGGCTCGCGAGATCGCACGATTCGGGTGTGGGATGCCATAACAGGGGAAATTGTAGCCGGCCCGTTTACCGGACATACCGGTTCCGTCTTCTCTGTCGCATTCTCGCCAGACGGGAAACGCATCGCATCGGCCTCGATGGATTGCACAGTTCGCGTGTGGGATGCCGCAACAGGAGAGGTCGTAGCGGGACCATTTACTGGACACACCGGTTATGTCAGATGCGTTGCATTCTCACCGAACGGACAGCACATCGCATCGGCCTCGTCCGATCGCACGATTCGTGTTTGGGATGCCGCAACTGGAGAGTCGTCGCAGGCCCGTTTATTGGGCACATCGACGGGGTCCACTGTGTTACATTCTCAACAGATGGGCAACGTATCGCCTCCGCCTCTAAAGATTACATGATTCACATGTGGGATGCTGCAACAGGAGAAGTCATAGCGGGCCCGTTTACTGGACACACTGGACCGGTTAGGTGTGTTGTATTCTCACCAGATGGGAAGCACCTCGCTTCGGCCTCGAACGATCGCACGATTCGTGTGTGGGATTCCGCAACAGGGCAGGCCGTAGCGGGCCCGTTTACTGGACACACCAATCATATCACCTCTATTGCATTCTCGCCAGACGGGCAACGCATCACATCAGCCTCGCTCGATTACACAATTTGCGTGTGGGATTCCGGACAGGGCAGATCGTTGCAGGCCCATTTACTGGACACACCTCTTCGATTTTTTCTGTTGCACTGTCGCCGGACGGGCAGCGCATTGCCTCGTCCTCGTACGATCACACGATTTGTGTGTGGGATTCCAGAAAAGAAGAGACAGGGGGCTCGTTTACCGGACATACCCGGTCTATCTTTTCTGCTGCACCCTCACCAGACGGGCAACGGATAGCCTCGGCCTCTGCAGACTGTGCAATCTGTGTGTGGGATGCCACATCAGGAGATGTCACAGCAGGTCCATTTACTGGTCACACCGATTGGGTCGGTTGTGTTGCATTCTCGCCTGACGGGCGGCGGATCGTCTCCTCCTCGCGAGATTGCATGATTCGCGTGTGGGATACCGCGACAGGAAATATTGTAGCGGGCCCATTTACCGGACATACCAATGTAGTCACGTATGTTGCATTCTCTCCAGACGGACAACGCATCGCGTCGGCGTCGGACGACCGCACGGTTCACGTTCTGGATGCCATAACGGGAGAGGTTGTAGTGGGCCCGTTAACTGGACACACTGAGAGAGTCAACTGTGTTGCATTCTCGCCGGACGGGAAGCGCATCGCGTCTGCCTCCAATGACCGCACAATTCGAGTATGGGATGCTGCGACAGGAGAGGTCATAGCTGGCCGGTTTACTGGTCATACTGACTACATCGAATCTGTTGCTTTTTCTCCCGACGGGAAGCGAGTCGCCTCAGGCTCGGCAGATTTCACAATTCGTGTGTGGGATTCTGTGACAGGCCAAGGGCTAGTAGGCCCGTTTACTGGACACACTAGTCGTGTCTCCTCTGTTGCATTCTCCCCAGACGGGCAGCAAATTGCATCGGCCTCGAACGATCGCACGATTCGCTTGTGGGATTCTGAAACAGGGGTGGTTGTAGCGGGCCCGTTTATTGGACATACAGAGTGGATCAGTCAGTTGCATTCACACCAGATGGGCAGCGGATCATTTCGGCCTCGGGAGATTGCACGATTCGCATGTGGGATGCAACAACAGGACTCACCAAATCGACCAACTCTGGTGCGTCCACTTTGCATGGGCACCCTATCACGTCGACCTTACGAGATCACACGATTCATATAGGGAAATTCAGAGCAGAAGATATTGAGAAGGATCACTTAATGGAGAAGTTCCCAGTCAATAGTGATGGATGGATGTATGGGGATGATAAAGAACTCCTTTTGTGGATTCCTCCGATTCACCGGCCATACGTTCATAGAGCTAACACAGTCTGGGTTGCTGGCAAAGATAGAACGGAGGTAGATCTCTCAAATTTTGTGTATGGGTTAAATTGGGCTACGGTATATGTTCACAGTTGAAGTTCATCTAAATTATGATAGATACATCGCCCCAGCTGATGTCGGCGGCATTTCTGGCAAGTGTATCAGAGGTTTGTACTGTCACGGTGTGACAGCCACGAGGAGCCTGATCAAAGGAGTCCTGGGTTCAAATCTACCATGGTCGTTTTTATAAAACTGACAGCAGGGCAATTTATTGTATGGTGCTTAGACAATAGGCAGTTCTTATGTTATTTTTACATTTTAAAGCAACAATTGTGAACGGGCAACCAAGGGAAGGGATGGCAAAGGTCATGGCATGAAGAATGAGGAGGATCACATGCACTGTGCAATTCGCCGTTAACTTACCATATTCGACCGTTTGCAGGAACCTACGTTACTCCTCGCTACAGGACTTCCGAATCGCCCGTAATTGACATCGCTGTAACTACAGTACTAATCAGGACCACCGGATTCGAGCGTGCAGACATTCCACCATGCAACTGAACACCGCTATCTCTCACCTTTCTGTGACAGATAACTCATTGACATCGCTGCAAGATTTCTGCATTCAATCGTTCTAATCATCAAAGTCACGCAGCGATTGTATCGTCGGCCTGTGCATCGTGACAGCGCAATCCCCCCCGTTTCACACCATGACCTCTGTCATCCCTTCCCTTGGTTGCAGTCGATGTAATTCGCCGTTGAGTCAATCCGGTTAATTTTGTTTGCTTATAAACTAAGCGAGTCGATTTGTAACGAGCCCTTCGATTTGAAAGTCGGACATGGTAGACAACGGCCAGCGTGAGTACTGGATCTCCAGTACTATATCCAACCTGTCCTTCGACCTCTCCATCATTCAGACACTTTGTTATATCTCACTCATTTCTGGCCATGTCATTTTATATTTGGCAGGTATGATATTTCAGGTGTTTTGGGAGTCTTTAATGAGAACAAAAAAGAGGTGAACTGTCACACTTGCTAAGTGCCACGTCTGTGCGTGGGAGACTTGGAGGGTTGTCATGCGTTGTCCGATGTGGCCGAAGCTCTCCAACTGGACAGCAGCCCGTCAAATATACTATATTTGGAACATCAGTACAGTACTGTGATTGTTAGGCAAGTTCTCAATCGAAGCTCAAGGACTGTCTCTTTATTAGTCGAAAACGAGTGCCAGCAGGACTTCCAGTGGCCGGTGCAAGGGCCTGTCCATCACGTGGAGCCGGTGTGACAGTGTGACCATCCAAATGATGGGTGTGGTCTTGGAAAAAGGATATCTACTTTCCTTTAACGTTTCATCGCTTCGGCTCTAATAAATGGCCGGGCTCATGTGGTGTCCTACGCTCTGTGTCCGTACCAATCAGACATGGCCAACGACTCGGAGAAGCCCTTTTCGGATTTCTATCCCCTACCTTCTAAACCGTAAACTCGAGGATACCCGTTTCCCAGACGAAATGGATGAATCCAGGTGGGAGCGTGGTGCTCCTCTCGCAGACATCAAACGACTCGTCGAAAGATAGAAGAATGTCTATGATTGGCGAACCCACGAGCGCGAGCTCAACGAGCTGCCCATGTTCATGCGTTCCATCGAGTGGAGGGATTTGGTGAGCTGAACGTGCACTACGTGCACAAAGAAGTCTCGTGAACGGTGCCATTCCACTCTTGTTTGTTCACGGTTGTACGTCACCGGCTTCTATCCCTCTCCTACCTATCTGACGATACGACTCAACGCAGGGCCAGGGAGCTTCATCGAGGTGACGAAAGTATTGCCCCTCTTGACAGGATCCTCTCCAGAACACCCATCTTTCCATGTTGTTGCCCCCAGTCTTCCCGGGTTTGCCTGGTCGCAGGGCGTACTGAAGAAAGGGTTTCATGGAAAACACTATGCTGAGGTATGTGCAGTTTATTCGTTCTAGCAACTCGGTTGCGCGTTCTCACGACCGCAATACCCAGCTCTTCAACAAACTGATGATTTCGTTGGGCTACTCAGAATACGTAACTCAGGGCGGAGACTTGGCCATGTCGTAAGAAAGCCTTATGGCTGACTTTCGGAGAATGGAACTGACAGCATTCGATTCTAGCTGACACTCATCACAGCCTCTCTATATGGTCCTAAGAATGTCAAGGCGTCTCATACGAATATGCCAATGTAAGCCTAAACTGTTAATGGCGCCACCCAGGGACCTCATCTTCTACGTACCTAGTTCTGACCCAATCAAGTTCCGACAAAACGCCCTGGGATATCTCAAGTACCTCTTCACTCCTTATACGTCTCGCGAGATACAAGGAATTACCGCCACACAAAACGTTTTCAAAATAGGGACGGGTTACTTTGCAGAGCAGTCGACCAAGCCACAAATGCTCGGGTATGGCCTCATGGACTCGCCTGTTGGCATGCTCGCATGGATATATGAGACAACTCATTGCAGGGACGGACTCTTACCCGTGGTCGGATGATGAAGGTACGACCATATACTATGTCACATAAGATGGCAACTAATCACACGACGCGCAGTGCTCACATGGGTCTCAATCTACTGGTTCTCCTGCGCCGGACCTGCCGCATCCGTTCGAATCTATTACGAGCTCACAAAATCCCACGAGGCGATCATGTTACCCAAGTCGACCGTCAAGATCGGCATCTCGTTCTTCCCAAAAGAGCTTTCTAGGTTTCCTAGAGCGTGCGTCTCTTCGTTTCCATCTTCCTCCCTTCCTCCCTTTCAACGTCGTGGGCAATTTGGCAGGTTGCTTGGTGCCAAGGCAAAAGTTGTATTCGAGTCCGAACACGATACTGGTGGCCATTTTGCGGCGTACGAAGAACCAGAAGCGCTGGTGGATGACCTCAGGAAGATGTTTGGAAAGTCTGGACCTGCAGCGTCCGTCGTTCCAGGGTGTCCTGGCTATTGATGTAAAGGGGGATGATTTGGACTTCAGCTCCGGCGAGACAGCCACATGTCTATCAATTATTCGCTTGCCAACTCTAGAACATTCTGACCTTCCTGTACGCATGATGGAATGGAACGATGTCGGAATGACTTCTTTTGCTATAAATACGATTCATTGATTAGGTTGATTGGGCCGAAAACTGCGCTGCGCTGTGCTGTGACATCTGCCGCGGGGTTCTAGGTTCGATGTTGCGATGCGCCTTGGGTTCCCAAGGATGCCCTTTTCACCATCAGCCCCTCGCTTTCACATTCTATATCGATATCTTTGGCAACTACCTGTTATCAAGTGTTATCGCTGAGATCTGAGAAGTGGACTTCGCGAAGGGCCATTTCCTGAACGTACGTAGGCATGATCACGTGATTCGGGTCGTCCCTCCACTTCCACATGTTCACATTCTACAGTAACGGCTAGTATACTCTCATATCTGGCGTAAAGAAAGAAACTGGGAATTATGAGGTTCACATCGTTCTCAACTGAAACTTCCTAGAAGAGAAATGCCCCCAACAAAGATTAGTATTTGTACTAGTAAATGGCACTGACTGCAAAATCGGAGACGAGAGTAGTAAAGAGGTGTCGCTTTTGATGGACGACATCAAAATTAAGCACATTCTGGCGCCATCCAGTACGGGGTGTTTGCTCCGCTGAACGCTAGTGCAACTCGACTGGAAGGTTTTGATCCTCGGTGTGAGAACCAGCGCGAGTGGACCCGGATATGTTCAACAATGGACTTGCCGCGATTCATTGATGTTCATCAACCATCCTATGGCAAGTCCCGGATCCTTTGCGTTACGCCACGTGCGAGGGTGAGGTTGCGCATGATTCAAACACGCGAACTGAACTACGGCCCGGGTTCCCGAGTCGACTTTCAGCTTGATTAGGTAGAAATTCTGTAGTAAGCATCCTGACGTACTACGGAGAGGCGTAACAGCTGTAGGAAAGAGAAGAATTGATAGACCTTTGAGAGATCCCCACGTTAAGTTCCACGCCTAGTGAACTAACTTCGAATCTGCGCCAACTCAACAAGGGATCACCAGCGCCTTTTCTCTGACTTTTGTTTTGTTTGTTCCAAACGACGAAGCGCTCTAACGAGTACAGGCCAGTGATCACCTCAATCTCAACTTCTCACTTCTCTACGATGTCATTCGCTCAACCAAACTCGTATGTCAAAGTCTCTCTCACACCTGATGTCCTCCGATGTTAACCATTACTGCAGCCCAGATCCTCAAACATCCCGAATCGGGTACATCGGTCACTTTCATTTCATCTCGATATTTGCTAAGATAGCTGCCTTTGATCAGCGATCAAGTCAGCAAAACACAACCGAGCACGCTTCAGCTCGAAGTCACTGGTATATATTTTTGGCCATGTTGCACCGATAAGTACTGAACTTGTCCTCATGTCAGTACTCAGAGCGCACAGTCTCCCTCCTCTGAAATCGCTCCCGGGAAAGGAGAGACGGTTTTATGTTACGGTGGCGAGCGGGGAGAAGACATGGCAGACCCGTTCTATGCAAAGCGTTGATCAGCACGTCGAATGGAACGAGAAAGTCGACGCATTGTGAGAAGTGTCGGATTTCCGTTTCAATGCCCAACTGACTCCCGTGCAGTTCCCTACCACCGCTCTCTCCTATTACAATATCCCTTTATGCAAAGAGGACCATGCGGAAAGACATGCTTCTTGGACAGCAGGAGATTACCTGTGAAGCTCGACGCGGTTCGTTCATTTATTCGGATCCTTCATCGTGCATCTTGCTGAGCGTCCTTCACGTAGAACTTGATATAGTTTTTAATAGCGCCGATGGACGCGGTAGACACTCAACGATTCCGGATACACATTTGACGATCACCGTATCCACGAATCCCGATTCCTCTCTAACTACGCCAGTCATTACATCGAATCCTGTGACGACAGAGTTGGCTGCTGAAGGAGATGCTGTACGTCCTATCCAATTAAATCACGAAACCAGTCAACCCATGGCAGTTGCCGTCTCTCTATCTCCTTTATCACAGACGCTTGACCTTCCCACTGAGGGCGATACTCCTGTGAGACCAGCTGTAGTCAGCCAGTCGGAGATGTCACGTACTCTTGGTCGTGCTGAAGAAGCAATGGAAGCCATTGATACGATAAAAGCGTGGAAGACAGCCATTGATGTTGTCAAGCAAGTGATGGACACCGTCGACCCGATCGCTGAAGTATGACTAACGTCATGATGGGTTTTCCGTATCCCTCGCTAAACTGCTGTTCAGTTGTTCCCGCACGCAAAGTTAGCATGGAAGTTGCTCTCAAAGATTCCCGAGGTTCGTCTCCGCGCTCTGTCGGAGGATATACATAATTCAATATTTTTTTCACCTGGTGTCAGACTTTGCTACTCCAGTTGAAGCGTGATGACAACGTCAGATCACTACTTCAAGCAATACTCGATGCATTCGACTTTGTGAAGAAGGCGGACATTTTGAGGAACATGGACCGGGAGTCTACGCAACCGAAAATCTTGGATGAGATGCTGGAGTGTGTCTCGGAATGTGCCAAATTTATCATATCGTATGCGGAGGACGTGAATGTCGGTACGTCGTCTTTGCCTCTCTGTGGTCATTCATCATAATAAAATATTTGATTTAGGAAAGCGGACTTTGAAGAATGTGGTCCGCCAAGTGGACGCGAAAATTGATGAGTATCGCACGAATCTGGCTCGACTGCGAGATAATTTCCTCGCGGGTACTGCTGTTATCACCGGGGGTGCTGTGCTGGAACTGCTGGAATCTGGTGCGTAGTCCTTATGGTGATTGATCCTCGAATGAGCTGATGTGGGGCACAAAGAATTGGACGCAAAAATCAAAGAATTGCCTTATAAAGGAGGCTGGCGGTTTGGTGATGACAGGCGCTGTCTTCCAGGCACACGAGAAGATTCTTGGACCATATCATCAGCTGGGTCGAGAATCGAGAATCTCAACGTGGACTTGTGCTCCTCGGCCAGGCCGGCACAGGAAAGTCTTCGATTGCCCATGAAGTCGCCCGCCGGTTAGAACACAAGCATCTCGGCTCTTACTTTGCATTTCTACGGAAGGAGGGATCCAAAGACGAGGCGCACCAGCTGTTCACGACACTTGCTCGTGATCTCTCCCATCGATATCCTCCGTTCAAACTCGCGCTCGGGAGGGTGCTGAAGAATGATCCATCTCTCTGTAGTACTCGACACTATCGTACACTTTTCGAGCGCCTCCTCCTTGAACCGGTCAAGCACGTTCAGCATGGGGGTCCCATTCTTATTGTGATCGATGCGTTGGATGAGAGCGGTGATGTAATTCGCCACAACGGATTACACAAGTTTCTTGCTCAGCATCTGTTCGAGTTGCCATCGAACTTTCGCATCCTCATCACCTCGAGGCCGGATAATGGAATCGAAGATTTATTTGGTAACACGTTGTCCGCACGCACCCTCTACATGGACGATCCCAAGCTGGCTGCGAAGACGGAGCAAGATATTCGGTTGTATCTCGAGAGCGAACTCCCCTTGGACTTGTTCAAACAACATGGAGTCAAACTGGCAAAGGCGGCGGAAGGGTTGTTTCAGTGGGCAGCCGTTGGATGCGGGTTGATAAACAAGCCACCTCCTAGCTTTGGATTTAGCAGGAAACAGGTGATTCAGCGTCTATTGGGACACTCACGAGGTCGCGAAGGACAGGATCCGTTGGACCAGCTGTACAGAGAAGTTCTGGAAGGATACTTCAAGCCGGTTGCAGCACAGACACTATTTCGGTCTGTGATGGGACAGCTTTTCGCTGCGATGGTGCCGCTTTCGATCCGTTCTTTGACTATTCTGCGACAACATGCACCCAAGGATGACCCCGATGATCCTGATCCGGAGGATTCTGATTGCGTTGTTGAGATGCTCGGTCACCTTGGGTCACTGCTCAGTAACGTGACCTCATCCGACGATACCCTCCCGATCGTCCCTCTCCACACCTCATTTCGTGATTTCCTGGCGGATGAGAAGAGTGGAGAATTTCACATCGACCTTGGCAGGTCTCACCTTCGGTTGGCACATTCCTGCCTTGGATTGATGCTCAATGATCTCAAATTCAACATCTGCAAACTCGAATCGTCATACGTTGCCAACAGGGACGTGCCAGATCTCGAATGTCGAGTTGCCAAATATATTCCACCTGCTCTATCGTATGGCTGCGTTTTTTGGGGAGACCATTTAGGACATCTTGGTATTGAACAGGATCTCTTTCCGAAACTTCGATCGCTGTTCGAGACAAGATTCCTTTTTTGGCTGGAAGTGCTTAGCATCAGGAGCAGCGTCAGTCTCGGATCACGAGCACTGGGATCTCTGAAGACATGGTTGCGGTCTGATCAACGGAAGGTGAGCGCATCGTATCACGTTTTACGACATGTAGTAACTATTGGGTACAATTGCAGGAAAAATCATTCCAATCAGAGGTTGAGGATATGCTAGCATTAGTGAATGACGCATTCGCTTTTGTGAGGTATTTCGGGATGGCGATATCAAGAAGCGTTCCGCACATATATATATCTGCTCTCCAATTTGCGCCATCCTCTTCCCGCATCGTCCACCACCAGATTCAGGCATTGGAAATGACAATTCAAGCACATGACGGAGCAGTCTACTCTGTTGTATTCTCGCCAGATGGGCAGCGGATCGCATCAGGCTCGCTCGATCGCACGATTCGGGTGTGGGATGCAACAACCGGGGACATTGTTGCGGGACCGCTTACTGGACACGCCGAAGAAGTCTTCTTTGTCGCATTCTCGCCTGACGGGAGACGCATCGCATCGGCCTCGATGGACTGCACGTTCGCGTGTGGGATGCCGCAACAGGAGAGGTCGTAGCGGGACCATTTACTGGGCACACGAGTTACGTCAGATGCGTTACATTCTCACCGAACGGACAGCACATCGCCTCGGCCTCGTCCGATCGCACGATTCGTTTTTGGGATACCGCAACTGGAGAGGTCATAGCAGGCCCGTTTATTGGACACACCGGCGAGGTCTACTGTGTTACATTCTCAACAGACGGTCAATGTATCGCCTCTGCCTCTCACGATTGCACGATTCGCATGTGGGATGCTGCAACCGGAGAGGTCGTAGCGGGCCCGTTTACTGGACACACTGAACCGGTTAGGTGTGTTGTATTCTCACCGGATGGGAAGCACGTCGCTTCGGCCTCGGACGATCGCACGATTCGTGTGTGGGATTCCGCAACAGGACAGATCGTAGCAGGCCCGTTTACTGGACACACCAGTCCTATCTCTTCTATTGCATTCTCGCCAGACGGGCAACGCATCACATCAGCCTCGATCGATCAGACGATTTATGTGTGGGATTCCGGCACAGGGCAGATCGTTGCAGGCCCATTTACTGGACACACCTACTCGATATTTTCTGTTGCACTCTCGCCGGATGGGCAGCGCATTGCCTCGGCCTCGTACGATCAAACGGTTTGTGTGTGAGATTCCAGAAAAGAAGAGACAGGGGGCTCATTTACCGGACATACCCGGTCTATCTTTTCTGCTGCACCCTCACCAGACGGGCAACGGATAGCCTCTGCCTCTGCAGATTGCACAATCTGTGTGTGGGATGCCGCAGCAGGAGATGTCACAGCAGGTCCATTTACTGGTCACACCGATTGGGTCGGTTGTGTTGCATTCTCGCCTGACGTGGGGCGGATCGTCTCCTCGCGAGATGGCACGATTCGCGTATGGGATACCGCGACAGGAAATATTGTAGCGGGCCCGTTTACCGGACATACCGATATAGTCACGTCTGTTGCATTCTCTCCGGACGGACAACGCATCGTGTCGGCCTCGAACGACCGCACAGTTCACGTTTTGGATGCCATAACGGGAGAAATTGTAGTGGGCCCGTTAACTGGACACACTGAGAGGGTCAACTCTGTCGCATTCTCGCCAGATGGGAAGCGCATCGCGTCGGCCTCAGATGACGGCTCGATTCGAGTATGGGATGCTGCGACAGGAGAGGTCATAGCGGGCCCATTTACTGGTCATACTACCTACATCGACTTTGTTGCTTTTTCTCCCGACGGGAAGCGAGTCGCCTCAGCCTCGGGAGATTGCACAATTCGTGTGTGGGATTCTGCAACAGGCCAAGGGCTAGTAGGCCCGTTTCAAACAGGACTCACCCAATCAACTAACTCCGGTGCGTCCACTTTGCATGGGCAGCCTATCACGTCGACCTTAAGTGATCACACGATTCATATAGGGAAATTCAGAGCAGAAGATATTGAGAAGGATCACTTAATGGAGAAGTTCCCAGTCAATAGTGATGGATGGATATATGGGGAAGATAGAGAACTCCTTTTGTGGATTCCTCTGATTCACCGGCCATACCTTCATAAAGCTAACACATACTGGGTTGCTGGAAAAGACAGAATGGAGGTAGATCTCTCAAATTTTGTGTATGGGTTAAATTGGGCTACGGTATATGTTCACAGTTGAAGTTCATCTAAATCATGATAAGAGTCACATTGCCCCCAGCTGACATCGTCGGTATTTCTATAATGATGTTCGCACCGTGACGTCACCAGCATCGCACATTTATCACATGTATTAGTTATTGCACAAGTACTTAAGTTGGGGACTTTGGGGCAAAACAATACAATAACTTTTCTCTCCTTCCCCCTTATCATCACGGCGTGATTGTGTCACAGTCCCATTTTCATTTTTCTAGTACTATCGCCCACCAGAGGTTCGTAATCACCAGTGGTTCGTAATCTTCAAATATCTCAGTGCGCACTGTCTCAATCAACACCGGCTTTGATTTCTAGCATGTAAAGTGCCATATAAACATATTCCAGGTAAAAATAGAGCAGGATCTTGAGCTGCAAATGTATTCCTTTTTTGACCTTTGTCACGCTGGCCGTTGTTCTGCCGTTTCGGACTTTCAAATTGAAGTGCTCGTTATGGCTAGTTGCAAATCGCCTCGCTTAAATTTTGTGTTTATATGCCAAACAAATGTAATCGGGATTGACTCAAACGGTGAGCCACGGAGCCTATTGCATTGACTGTGCACGTGATCCTCCCCGTTTTGCGCACCATGACCTTTGTTGTCCCTTCCCTTTGTTGCCTAGCCACAATTGTTACTTTGAAAGGTGAAAATAAATAAGAAAGAACTGTCCATTATCCAAGTATCATACAAAAAATTGTCCTGCTGTTAGTTTGGAACAATGGCCATGGTCAGTGTTGGCATGACCTAGGTCGGACAGTGTCAGTCAGCTGACATGTGTCAAGGCGGACAAATAGTTCGAGATGTTCGTGACCCGGCCAAGGGTCTATACAAAAAAGGAAAGGGTTTGTAATCTATGGTGACAATGCAACTACCAGTAGAAATCGCGTTGGAGATTGGACATTGACCAGCCCTAAAGTGGCTGCGCACGGACCATCGAGTCACTTCGCGACTGTCATTCTCTTTACTTCTTTTGGTATAGTCACTCATTGACACAGCCTGACACTTGTCAACTGATCCGTCAGCTCGGTTGACATCAAGAGTTCGTGACATCCATGACACGTTGTCAGGCTGACATGTACAACACTGGCCATGGTAGGGTTTGAACCCAGGACTCCTTTGGTCGGGCTGGTGGCAAAAAAGGCACAATAACCACTGAACTATTTAGCCACAAAATTTTGTCCTGCATTATCATATATATCGAGCCGATCAAAGAGTGCTGTATATGGAAGGTCACTTGATTATCCAATGTCATTTGCTAATGACGTTCAAGCGAGCGAACGGCCTAAAAGACCGTCCCGTCGTCACGTGAAAGATCCTTGCGAAGCGGAGTCTCAACCTCGCGGCTGTCACACTGTGACAGTACGAACCTCTGGTGGATTACGAACCTCTGGTGGACGATAGTAAGTGTAACTTATCAGAGGTTTGTACTGTCACGATGTGACAGCTACTAGGAGTTAAGTGGTTAAGGAGTCCTCAGGCTGGGTTCAAATCCCACCATGGTCGTTTTTCTAAAACCAACCACAGGGAAATTTGTTGTATGGTGCTTGGACAATAGGCAGTTCTTATTTTATTCTCACATTTTTAAGCAACAATTGTGGCCAGGCAACCAAGGGGGGATGGCAAAGGTTATGGTATGAAAACGGGGAGGATCACGTGCACCGTCGATGCATACTGTATTCGACGGTTGCAGGAACCTACGTAACAGTCTCGCAGCGATCGTATCGTCAGCAGCGTCAGCCTGTGCATCGTGACATCGCAATCCTCCCGTTTCCACACCATGTCATCGGCTGCAGTCGATGCAATTCGCCGTCGAGTCAATCCGGTTAATTTGTTTGCTTATAAACACAAATTCTAAGCGAGTCAATTTGTAACGAGCCCTTCGATTTGAAAGTCGGACACGGCAGACAACGGCCAACGTGAGTACTGGATCTACAGTATTTTCCTTCGACATTTCATCGCTTCGGCTCTGATAAATGGCCGGGCTTTTGGGCTTCTGTGGTGTCCTACACTCTCTGTCCGTACCGACCGCCATGGCCAACGACTCGGAGCAACCCTTTCAGATCACTATCCCGGACGATGTCCTTGCCCTCCTAAACCGTAAGCTCGAGGACACCCGTTTCCCGGACGAAGTGGACGAATCCCAGTGGGAGCGTGGTGCTCCTCTCGCAGACATCAAACGACTCGTCGAAAGATGGAAAAATGGCTATGATTGGCGAACCCACGAGCGCGAGCTCAACAAGCTCCCCATGTTCACGCGCTCCATCGAGGTGGAGGGATTTGGTGAGCTGAACGTGCACTACGTGCATCAAAGAAGTCGCGTGAACGGTGCCATTCCACTCTTGTTTGTTCACGGTTGTACGTCACCGGTTCTATCCCTCTCCTACCTATCTCACGATACGGTCAACGCAGGGCCAGGGAGCTTCATCGAGGTGACGAAAGTATTGCCCCTCTTGACAGGTTCCTCTCCCGAGTACCCATCTTTCCATGTTGTTGCGCCCAGTATTCCAGGGTATGCGTGGTCGCAGGGCGTACTGAAGAAAGGGTTTCATGGAAAACACTATGCGAGGTATGTGCAGTTCTATTCTTTCTATCAACTCGGTGATGCGTTCTCATGACCGCAACACCCAGCTCTTCAACAAACTGATGATTTCGTTGGGCTACTCAGAATACGTAACCCAGGGTGGAGACTGGGGCCATGTCGTAAGAAACCTTATGGCTGACACCTTTCGGGGAATGGAGCTGACGGCATTCGATTCTAGCTGACACTCATCACAGCCTCCTTATATGGTCCTAAGAATGTCAAGGCGTCTCATACGAATATGCCACTGTATGTCTAAACTGTTATTCGCGCCATCCAGGGACCTCATCTTCTTTTCTACCTATCTAGTTCTGACCCAATCAAGTTCCGAGAAAACCCCTGGGATATCTCAAGTTCCTCCTTACTCCTTACACGTCTCGCGACATTCAAGGAATTACCAACACACAGAACCTTTTCGAAACAGGGCTGGGTTACTTTGCAGAGCAGACGACTAAACCACAAACGCTCGGGTATAGCCTCATGGATTCGCCTGTTGGCATGCTCGCATGGATATATGAGAAACTCGTCGCATGGACGGATTCTTACCCGTGGTCGGATGACGAAGGTGTTTCACATCTGCTATGTCTCACAAGATAGCAACTAATCTGACACGACGCGCAGTGCTCACATGGGTCTCAATCTACTGGTTCTCTCGCGCCGGGCCTGCCGCATCCGTTCAAATCTATTACGAGCTACAAAATCCCACGAGGCGCTCGTATTTCCCAAGCTAACCGTCCCGATCGGCATCTCGTTCTTCCCAAAAGAGCATGCTAGTGCTCCTAGACCGTGCGTCTCTTCGTTTCCATCTTCCTCCCTTTCACTAAAAAAATAATGTCGTGGGCAATTTGGCAGGTTGCTACGCGCCAAGGCGAAAGTCGTATTCGAGTCCGAACACGATACTGGTGGCCATTTTGCGGCGTACGAAGAGCCAGAAGCGCTCGTAGATGACCTCAGGAAGATGTTTGGAAAGTCTGGACCTGCAGCGTCCATCGTTCCAGGCTGTCCTGGCTATTGATCTAAAGGGAGATGATGTCAATTCCGGCAAGACAGCCACAAGTCTATTAATTATTCGCTTGCCAACTCTAGAACCTTCTGACCTTCCTGTACGCATGATGGAATGGAATGATGTCGGAATGGCTTCTTTGCTATAAATGATTCGTTATGATTCGTTGATTAACTTGATTGGGTCGAAAACTGCGCTGCGCTGTATTGTGACTCGGACATCTGCTGCGGGTCCTACGTTTGATATTGCGAAGCGCCTTGGATCCCAAGATGGCCCTTTTTACCATCGGCCCCTCGCTTTCAGATTGGAACATTGGATGAGACGGACAGTTATTACGTTATAGAGTGTCTCGACATTATCGCTGAGATCTGAGATGCGGAGGGCCCATTTCCTGTACCTTGTTGGTTCTTGTTCTCGTTCTACAATAAGGCTACTCTCACCGGGATTATCTATAAAATGAGATTCGCGTCGTTCCTCCTTAACCAACTGAATGTTCCTAGAGATGGGTGCCTGTGAGAGAGGCTGTCATACTCGCGTAAATGAAACGCCCTATGCTCTCTACCAACGCAGTATGGCGACGATACCGTCCTCGGTGTTGCCCCTTTCATCGAGTGCTGAGTCACCCTCGCTCGCTTCCCCTCATGGCCTCCCCGAATCGACCGTCAAACAGGAGTCTGATATCGCCGTCGATTTACATCAACTTTCTGCCACCACTACCACAACCATCATCATTAAATATTCACTCGTCTTTGTAAAAACTGATCCCCCTCAAAATCCCGCAGTTTTTCCGCAGTTTTCCGCAGTCCATCCCCCTATACCGTGAACGTTGTGAGTGCGTAATACGTTACGTGTGGGTTGGGAGCCCTGCGTTCACACGTGTGTTGCTGATTCTAGACAACTGTTTATTTTAAAAAAATAAAGTTAAACCACCGTAATTGACTGCAAAATCGGAGACGAAAGGCGGCTGTTTTTATTGGCGCATCAATACAGCAAGTACATTCTGGCGCCATCCAGTTACAGTCGTACAGTCGTTTTGCTCCGCTGAACGCCAGCGCAAACTCAGGCCAGAACTCCGCCACTTTGGAGGTGTGAGCCCTGAGATCATGTAAGAACCAGCGCTGAGCGCGCATACGTCACGACCCGGTTATAGTAATAGCCGTGTTGAACTCGTGATGTTCAACAATGGACTCGTGATCCAGGAAAGTGTTTACGCCCTACCACCCCCCAACAACAAACAACAAAGGACTGTGTATACGAATCGCAAGTGTGTATCTATTACTTCCGCCAGTTAAACGGAAACTTATGAATAATATCTGAGGAGACCTGCGCCCCCTCATCAATAAAGTATTAAAGAGTTATTAATAAAGTAACAACAAGCACAGTGATGATCGATGATGATGGATCTCGGTTTCAGATTATTTCCAGCAATCAATCCGCACATCGCACCTCAACAACGCAACGCTGACACTTTACTGATAGTTTCTAATTTCGAGGGTCAACACGCTGACTTGGTACCACCCACTTACTGCACCCAACCCCACATGTCCCCCTCCCAACCAGGGCGGGGGGGAAAGGGGGGCGGAAAGGTTTTAATTTACGTTGGAAATCATTTCCGGCTGTCCCATTGTTCTTCTTTGTCATGTGTGAGTGAGTTTGTGTAAACAAAGCCGGACGGCGGCGGTTGAAACTGAACTGTATGACCGCAAAGCCGTGTGTAAAAAAAGAGTGCGGCGGCGGCACAGCCTTCCACACCCACACGATTTTGCTCGTTTTAGGGGATAGTTGCCGTACGCCCGACTGAGGAAGGGAAAAAGAAACGGTTCATCAGCGGGCGAATACCGCATTCGGATACCAGGGGTCTGGACATTTTGTCGAGAAGGGGAGGGAAAGTAGAAGGACCCCTCGATATATAGTGCAACACGTGTAAACCACGCTGATTCACATATATACAGCACGCCATGACACAATTGATCATGACGTACCTAGGTCGCGTGTTTTGTGTCCGTGCCTTACCTTTGCCGTACATGGTCCACCAGTCCACTCGCCACTCGCCGCCGTCCACTGCCAAACGTCATGATGAATGAATGATGGATACAGTTACAAAAAGCTGATTCTTTACAAAAAAAAAACTTCGATGATTGGCAAGTTAAACATACAGTACATCACATTCATTAAGAGCGGTCGTATAATCTGATCGGAGGGGAGGCTTCGTAAAAAAAAATAACGTAGAATGATGGTATATGTACAGGGTCCTGGGATATGTACGTGATGCGATGAACACAAAGACAAGTGGATGAAGCATGTAACAGGCCAGCAAAATATGAAAGAAAAAGGACAACAGCAGGCTTTTAAGTTTGCAACAGCGGTCAGCTTGGCGAGATTGATTGATCAAGGGGTGTGTATGCGAATGGGTCGGTTCGGAGGCAGTGGAAGAGGCGGGAAGAATTGCAGTGCATGCGAAGTGTGATGCGACAATCGTATAATCGGCTTCTTCGGGCTTACATCGCGAAGAACAGACGAGGATCGCTGGCCATCCGTTGGGGTGTCCTGTGCGGCAACCACAACGATGGCGTCGACGCTGACGCTGACGCCGAGACTGCCGATGACGACCAGCCTGAGCCGTCGGGAAATGCACGACGAAGGGCGTCCTGGATTCGATGCCGAAGTTTTTCACGCTGAGGTGGCTGATAATCCGAGTACCCCATCGGCCAACAACGTTCCGATATCCACTGCTCCATGCTTTGAAGCGTCCAGCATATACCACGTTCTTTAAAGCCGAGGCGGAGAACCGCGGCGCAGTCGGGCGGGTCGTTCTTCTCGTAACGAACCAGTTTGAGAGCGACGGCCCACGGCCACGGAACAGCGACCAGACGGAGGCCGCGCTCGTTGAAAATCGTTTGCGGGGCAGCGTTGTTTTCTCGTATGGATGCGGTGTAGATCGGGTCGTACATTTGGCCTGTGTGACTGCGGTGGGGAGCATAGCATCAGCAAAAAAATTTGAGAAAAAAAATGTTGAAGAAAAAAAAACGTACTCGTACGCCATGGGAAGAGCCACGTCTGCGTGATCGTTCATCCAGTCGGCACCCAGTTTGAACTTGTATGCGGTTTCTGCGATGCATCTGCGGAGTCGTTCCCCGGCATCGGCGAAACCTAGCGCACGGTATTCGGTTACAAAAGAACGATGGATGTAATCGACGTCTTGGGTGTATTCTCGGTGGTTGAAATGAGGATATAGCACCATCACGGCGCCGCCGTGGACTACGAGGCGAACCTGTCGCCGGAAGGAATGATACAATCGCTCGGAGAGATCCTTCAAGGCTTCCTTGAGAACTTTTCTAGTGAGAGGGACGGCGTTGACCTCCTTGAGAGTGGGAGTAGGAACAGGTCGGACAGGCAGAACAGGTCGAGGAGGTTGAACATGAAGCACGGGAGCAGGAGGGGTGGGAAAGGTCCATAATACTTGGTGGGGCAGATTGTATAATGCCATGTCGAAGCGAGGAGGATGAAAGTGAGGAGAGATGGGAGGGGAAGAGAAAGGTTAAAGCGAAGACTTTGGGGAGAAAAAGGAACGGACCGGCGAGGACGAATGAAGGGAAGATAACGAATGGAAGCGAGATCAAAAAGGCCGAATTGGAGAGCTCTATAATATACTTTTCTGTGGCTGTAGGGGCCCCTCACGGAAATGTCAACGAGAGACATTTGAAAAAAGGGCGGATTTCCAGGGTGAAGGTGTACTGATTGTCTATGTACGTATACATCTGTTTGTGGCGGGTCTCTCACCACAGACATACGGAAAAAACGTGGCTGAAACCAGTAATTTGGTCAGCCGGATACGGGGATTTACGATCCCTAGCCGGTCAGGCGCTCAGGGGAGAACCCAAAGAACAGGTGCAGACAGTATAGTAGTTCCTTCGCAACGTACGAGGCGGTGCTTGTTCGCAAATAATACAGCCGCAATGCTCACGACGACGACGACAGCGGCAGAGTGAATCGGCGTAACTCCTCACCGATACGGCCGGTGGCCGAACAATGAACTCGGCTCATTTCATTGTTCGGTGACGCTCGTCATTGTTCCATCGTTGGCAATAGCCGCAATCCATGAATATGACTGGCTAAATCAGGTCATCTCTCCAAATGCGCTCTTTAACAACAAATGTACAGTCCTATTGTATGGGACGACCAACAGACGTTTCCGTGTCACATCAATATGCCACTATTTCTAGCGCTCGATGTCTGTTGTGTGGCTATCATACATCACCCTGACAGTAGCACCGTGATTGGTACCCTACGTGGCTAACCTCGACTGTAGTGCGCTGCTTTCTTTCCCGTTGTAGATGCGACACCCTGAGCGACAATCAGAAGTTCCACGGCCGCGGTCCTGGCTTTTAAACTGCGCGGAGCCCGAGCCCCGTCGTGTCAGCTATCTGGCTTTATCGTCTCCCATCCAGGGAAGGACATTTGCGTAACTATCCAGTCCTCGTCACTACGAGTCATCTCCTCGTGTCCTCGCCGCATACCAGGGCTTTAGGCAATCACATTGATAAGATTCAAGCGTCCCCATCAGGAATCAGTGCTTATTCAGCATGAGAAGCACGTTTGCCGCGTGCAAACCACGAGTTTTGCCACGGATTCCAGGGTCCTGAATGAAGGCCAACCCGGCTTCATATACGTTGATTCACTGATATTGTGTGAGAATGACAGGTATTTCAGCCGCCCGTATCCCTAGGATGTTTGCGCCCGGTGAGAGTATGGCTAGGTGTGGCGTCCGGTAGGCGCACGCACCACTCGTTTGCCGATAAAATAGCTCATACAGAGCTTGGTATACACAGTAGAGGATGGTTCATGAACGCCGCATATCATTTTCATGACAACTAGGAAATTTCAATACCAGGAGTTGGCTCGTTTCCAGGCAAAAAATGGAGCACATACAGTAATGGATCAGACAGGGGTCCAGAAGTCGAATTCCCGCATAACTGTAGTACATTTCCCAGTTCCCGGAATTCGTCTCTCAGGGATGAGTTGAGCCAAAGTATGCTGGGAGGGGATGATAGTGGGAAAGAGGAGTCGGAGGACCGTAAAGGAGGTTACGATAAGTCGCAATAACTTTGATTTGTGAATCAGACATCGATGTTAGGATTGGCACGTCCGTGGCACTTCCGATCGCAGCACCTGCACCTCGGAAGGATTGTGGTAACCCTAAGAACGTGGCACGTTGTGCGGTCGGCCCCCGCCGCTCGCTCCAGCTTTGGTGTCCTCTTGCTCGGTAATGCTGTAACGCTCCAGAGGGATACTAGGGCTGTCATACAGAAAAAAAATAAACATAAAAGTGGGTGCCCATGTCCGTGAAACTTGGATGTTGGTGTGTCATAGCCAAACGGAGGCGACGCCGCAACAGATGTCAGGGTCTATCAAAATGGCATCGCCTTACATAATCATTCGCGCGTCGCCAACTGTACAGTTCCGAGCCATCTATATAGTACAGTAGTACAGTACTGTACATCTTTGAAATCAAGAGGGTTTGAGAGATTTTTCCGATTTTGGCGTGGGAGGTACAGCCATCCATATCCGAGTGGCCACAGGCCGGCCTCGACCGTGCTCGCTCTCTCTCCGAGCCGGCGCCAGCACAAAAGCACCGCGTCTCGCTTCTTTTCACAGCATTTCCCACCGATCTTTCCCGATGTCCCGCGCTGGCCATCACGAGTATTTCCGTGACGGATGAAGTACCGGGAAAGTCGGCCAATCCCTAATTAACTTCAACCGCCTTCGGGGATGATGGGATAGCCGTGTAACCCTCGTTCTGGCAGTGCAAGTCGGCAGGCTAAAACGTTGATGGGCGATGGTGCGATAGACTCTGGCGTTATGTAAGCCACCCTCGGTCACGCCATCCTCCGAGCATTTTTGCAACGACGTGTCAGAACACTCTACTGATGGACCTCAACGTACTTCTATGATCCTACATTTACTTTGTCGCGATTCCTTTCTCCAATGAACGACATTCGCTTGGGACTTCTTTTGCTCTACAACACCCCACGACAATCATTTCTACGCCAATCACAGCTTCCGTCGGTGTCACTCATGGCACGACTTTGAGCGCCTCTTCGAAATCCGCGATGATGTCTTTGATGTGCTCAATTCCCACAGATACCTATTCCAAAGGAGACGTCCGTGCTGCGTTATCACTCAGTTAGTGAATCGGGACGCACTCGGATAAGGTCTGGGGTAACACCAGTCGCCACTTGCTCCTCGGCTGTCAATTGTTGATGCGTCGTCGTCGCTGGATGTATTACGAGCGTCTTCGCATCGCCAACGTTGGCAAGGTTGCTCGCCAGTCTGAGCGAGTCGATCACTTTGTTGCACAAAGTGGGGTCGTTGCCTTTTACCCCGAAGCTCAGCATGCCGCCAAATGCCCTTCCCTAAGCGTCTTGACAGCCATTCGGTGGGAAGAGTGAGACTCGAGTCCGATGTAGGAAACCCAGGCGATCTTCTCGTGCTTCTCGAGGTGGAGAGCGAGAGCGAGAGCATTGTCTGAATGGCGTTGCGCACGAAGTGATAGCGTCTCTAGACCTTGCAAAAGCAGGAACGCCGCGAAAGGGTTGAGCGTAGCTCCGACATCACGTAGAATCTCCATACGCAGTTTCACCGAATATGCAGTATGCCCCGGCATCTCTGACAAGTTGAGCCCGCAGTAACTTTCGGCTGTGGAAGTAAAGGAGGGGAATCGGCCAGAGGTCCAATCAAAATTTCCTAAAATGCCAATTGGATCGTGCCAGTGTGAGACCAAATATGCATAGAACAGCCGATTGATGACCTTGCCTGAATCGATGATCACACCAGCAATGGTGGTACCATGACCTCCGATCCACTTGGTTGCGCTATGCACGATGATGTCTGCGCCATGCTCAATTGGACGAATGAGGTATCCTAACATTCGCGCTAATGAGCACAAACTGGATCGAACGAAAAGACAGGGGAGGGGGATCCCACCTCCCATTCCAAACGTATTGTCAACGATTAACGGAACATTGTGTTTGTGTGCGACCTGTATCGCACTTTTGATGCAGCTGTAGATAGAGCCCTGCATGATGGATTTTCATACCTCGGAAATCTTACTTATCGGACTGACATTGTATTTGGGATTTCCGATCGTTTCTACGTATACGGCCTTGGTCTTGTCGTCGATAGCAGCTTCAAACGCTGCGGGATCGTCCGATGTGACAAACTTTATACCAATTCCGTATTTCTTGAAGAGCACTAAAGAAGGCCTGCTTCAGCGCTGAAACTCATTTCCGGAAAAAGAAGTCCCTACCTTGAATTGATTGTAGGTCTAGGAAGCAGATCAGCAAGGTGTGATGGTTGAATCATGCCAGGGGATCGCTCACCCCACCGTAGACATACGAGGTGGACACGATATTATCACCTGCTCCTGCGATGTTGCTGATGGCCATAAACTGTGCTGCATGACCACTGGAGGCCGCCACGGCTGCTACACCACTTTCCAGTGCAGCCATACGTTGCTCAAAAACGTCCTGGTGTGTGCGTCAGTGATTCGGGCGTCGTATTCGCCGCGGCACGTACAATCAAAAATAAGAACAACACGCACTACTGTTGGATTCCCGAAGCGGGAATAAATGTTTCCGAACGTACGGAAACCAAAGAGATCTGAGCCATGCTGTGGATCATATCAACATAAATATAGATCATCACTACAATGAGTGCCTTATTCTCTGCCGCACATACTGCGCAATCATTGAAAACGAATGAGGTAGTTGCGTAGATCGGTGGCGCACGCGCATTTGTAGTGGGATCAACAGCTTGGCCCGCATGGAGCTGGAGAGTCTCGAACTCAGGTTTCCTGTGATTTATCGTGAGTTGCGCCAGAGAGAGATCGGCAGCGTCGTTACCTATATAATCTGGAGGTCATGGGCAGAGACTACGGGAGGGACCACAAAACACGGAGGGTGCCAGTGGGAATATTTGTTCCCAGTAGGGGTTTTCCTTTTTAACGACTCGCTTGATCGTGAGAGGCGAATTCCATTTTACATCCGAATGGCCTGATCCCTGTACTAGGCTGAAAGCGTCTCCTGTACGTGCGGGAGTACATATACAGGCGAGTTTGGAAGGAGCGAGACGGGCGACAAGGATATACTGCAGCGATGTTTCGCTACTCCTTCTTTACACAACTCATAAAACCCTTCAAACCTCGTAGCTATCGAGAACCAAGAGTGGGTGAAAGGTCGAAAGTGAATTGGCCAAAATGATGAAGCACAAAGATAAGATAATGGCGTTCAGTTACTAGTAATCAGAACTTTATTACCGACAGGTGTAGTGATCACATAATCAATATGATCAGATGTCATATAGTAGCCTTGAACCGAGTTGTGCATTTATATTTTTGTTAAAAATCACAACAAAACATATATTCCTGGTAGAACGTAGAAGTACAATTATTTCAGTCTCGGTGCGAGGATCGCACATGCAATGCGCCCCATCGCTTACTAGTACCTATCACGTGCACCATTCTCCGGCTCATAAGGCAGATACTTTTTTTTTCTGGAAGACAAGTTGTTACCATCACCCGGAAGTCCAACCGGCGCTTTGTCCTGTCTGCTACCACGTCCGGGCGCTCCGATACCCGTCAATTTTACGTGAAAGCCTGCCCTTAATCAATCACTCCCAAATTACTCCTAACAGTTTTCTTATCATCTCCAGCCTCTTTGTATGCCGCTTCTATCCTGTTGCTTCAGCTTCCTCTCGCCATGTTTTGGAGCGGGCTCACTCATCATGAGGTAACTTGTGACGATATAAATGGCCCGATTTTTCCGACAAAAAGAAGCAACGGTCACGAAATGATCAGTCATGCCATAAGTTAGTGTTTACCAAAGAAGTGGCAAAAATGCTTCTCGGGCCTGGCGCGAGGATCCACGTTATTAATAACTCAGGGCCGTGCGCGTTATCGTCAATCATCACCTTACAGCATTGCCAGATGAAGTCAAAAAACAACATGCTCCAGAGCCGAGCACTCCAGAGCGATGACTCTGTAGAGGGGAGAGCACATCATGTTCAAGGTGGTGGGCTTGTATTGGACCATCGGAGACAGTGATTTGCCATTGCCACACTTACGCTGAGTGCTGAGAACTGAGTCCCCGGAGACCTATGATCCAACTACACGATACTAGGGAGGTCGGAAAATCAGAGTTGACCATCGATTCCTGACAGAGTATGTTAGAGTCCGTGGAAGGCCATGGCTCAGCGTTCAGCCGTAGACAAAAAGCCTGGTTAGAACTGCTTCGACTGACCCGAGTTCCGTGCGGAATATACAGTACAGTAGAAGACATCCGTACATCGCAATGTTTCAATATCTTCAAGGTTCTGACGCACAGATGCCATATGGCGGCAACTCCTTCTCGTGCCGCCGTAAATGAAAAGCACGCCCTTTTGCTCTCGTAGATTTGTTTATCAGGTTTACCCGACTAGAAATGCCGACTGCGTCGGCCCAAACCTTGCTGGCACACATGTGTGACTATGAAGAACTACAGCCATGTCTCGAGGCACTTCTACTAGTGCCGTGGGAGACCGGCTTGACCACCTTGAAAAGCCTGTCGCCGCGGTCGTCAAGCAGTATGCCTTGCAGGTCAACAACCTGAGCGACTTGAAATGGTCTGTGCATGTCCCTAAACCGCACGCTAATTTTCCGACAGGAAAGCGTGTTGTACGTGATATATAGAAGTGTTGCTACTCCCCATACATCACAACAGAAAGTGCGAAAGAAAATCAAACGTGGAAGGAAAATGCTCATGAAGTACAAAAGAGAGACGGATCCCCCGTAAGAAACGAACGGCTTCAGTCACGCTTGATTTTCATCATGATATCTGACTGTCAAAAATGTTTTGGTTGAATTGGTTCGGGGCATTATTTGTCATTTTTTGACAGTCAGATTTGAACGCCGTGGATATCCAGCGCCTCGTACCTGTCTTTTGGTCGCTTCACTCATTTCTGCTCCGTTGCCATATAGATTCGAATCCACCTTCTTCACCTTAAGGCATGGATAGTTTCCTCCCATTTATCAAGTCGCAACGTGTTCGCCTCGCGTAACTTCGTTGATATGCGCACTGGTAGGCGCAGTTGGATTATTGATTTGGTAGCTACAACACAATGTCGTGGCTTTCACCGTGCCGACATCGTTTTGTTTAACAGCACATAGGTCATGTCACCAAACGTTCGACCAACACTCCACTCTCGTCAGGGTTCCCAATGAGTTCTACGCTGAGCCCATCTCCCTCTCAAGCTGCCCCATCAGGTTCCAGGCCAGAGCGCGAGGCTCCAAGCGAGACTACTCCTATGGTCACTGCGGCCCTACCCCACTGGCACCCCACACGGGCCCCCAGTAGAATCCACATCCAATACCCATGTAACGTCTACGCCATCCCATTTGCTAACTGCAGCGCACCACCCTACCGAAGCAGAGACCCAAACAAGGGTTGGGGTCGATGCGCCTACTTTCATTTGAATTCCTTCCCTCTGAGGGTGACTCCCCCACGGTTATTCCACAGTCACAACATTACGCACCCATACGGTTGCCATAGTCGCTCTACACCGCCTTTGTCTCTAGCAACTGATTTAGATTTGGTACGTCTCCCTTGAACCTCATGTCGCAGCGTTAATCATTGTGAGGTTCGGGGTTAGGGGGAATTTCCTGCTGGGTCCGTCGGCAAACGGCTATGTCGTACCTTGGATGAGGCAAGAAGACTGCGGGATCAAGCGCTCCGCAAGGGTACGTGACATTTCGAACCCCATTCCGTCTAGTGATGGTACCGATCTATCTAGCTACGTGGATCATGTATTCCATCAACATGGCAATTGCCCTGCAAATCCTCCTCGGAGCGGTTTCTGTCACATTAGACAGCTTCGTGCGTGGGAAAGCTGTGCGTCCACTTCTCCCCCTTCATCTTTCGTTTTACCAATATGCTTCAAACAAAGAATGATATACCTGGTGCAGTTCTTGCTGTTCAACACTAGTCGTGTCCTATCTTGCAGCTATGAGGGGCTCGAGTGAGCCTGAGTGTTCATTCCTTCGCCAATACACGCTTAGCGGTTTCATATGTAAAGTCAAGGATTTCCTCCTCGACCATGGACTTGAAAGTGGAAATGGCCACGATCACGTTGTGGAGATGTTTCGAGGGAAATTTGGTCGACTGCTGAGTCCACCAAGCTGGAGTGTTAACTTCATTTTTGATCGGGAAAAGGGAACGGAGATCAAAGAGCTCAAGCTCCAGCGACAGGAAGAGTGCTACAATGATGGCATCGAACTGGCATATCCAGTGGTTCGTGAGCTTATAACGACTTTGTAACTACTTATTGACTATATCTGCAAATGGACAGTGCCGGACATCGGTTAACCTGACACCTTCTGGCTTCCTTGTAGCAACTCAGAAATCGGTAAACTATTGTCAGAAAAAAAGAGCAAAATGCCCCAGGGCTCATTACTCCGGAACCGCAGTACGCTACTAGTAGTACGATGGAGGGGAGCTTCAGGAGCTTCGGAGCCACAGGACTAACACGAAGATGCGTTCTCACGTAGTTCCTGGTTCTTTCCATGCGACTTGTACGATAAACAGACCCTAATCACTATAGTTTTGATTGCAACAGTTCACCTATCTCGACTGCAAGATGCTCCCCTTTATGACTAGCTCTTTCTTCCCACGGCCCACAAAATCGCCGAGTCGATGAACGCATCAAGCTCTGGCCGCACATTCCCTGCGGCATCCCGACTGCCAGTGTATATACGGAGACAAGTTCACATTTGGTCTGTGCCCTTTGGCATCGTGATTGACCTCAGCTAGAGTGGATGGTCGACTTCTTTTCCACTGCTTTGCTAGGGCAGCGACGGTGTGAGTGTTGGAATTAGCATAAGGTCACGGTATCCATGGGTTTTGATGAGCTTATAAGGGCTTATAATATTTCTGTAACCACTTATTCGTCCCGTTAATTACATGTGCAAATAATCGCGCCATTAGCCAGGTTCAAAGTTGAGCCCCGACTTTCGCGGTCGCGGTTGGGGTCGTGGTTGGGGCTCATCACATAAGCATTAATTCATAGTCCGCATTGTTACCGCCCGTTCGGGCCTGTTCAGCAACCGTAGGAACGGGTTTTTCTCCGACAAACTCCGCAGCTTAGTCATAAGGTCTTAACTTTCTTTTTGGGAGAGAAACCTTAACCATAGTGTTTAAAAATTGTTATTCATCCATATAGGGTAGTCACCGCTTTGTTAGAGCGGGGTTTCAGAACCCACATATGTAATCATCACTTCATCACTAGATCTGGTTCTAGTGATTGTGATAACAACTTTCAATCAATAAAAAGGGTAAGGTGTGCTCTGACTTTGCTGAATTGCATCTATCCACCATTAATTCTCCAAACTAAATGTCAAGTAATCATTTTGTGTACTATAAAGTATGCTACATGTTAATTAAAAATATTGACTCATGTGGATTTGAACCCAGAACACTCCTAAGGTGGGAATGTGTAGTCAGACGTTCTAACCGCTGATCTATTCGGCCCGGGTTTCGGGCCCTACTGTGCTTGCATAAGACAACAGTTCGGGCACGGCCAGAATTGGGAGTGGCTTTGAAACCCCGCACTGATGACTAACCTAAACCACCATATATGGGCGAAATACGAGATTCAAAAAACACATTAGGATCATATGACTAAGCTGCGGAGTTTGTCGGAGAGAAACCCGTTCCTACGGTTGCTGAACAGGCCCGAACGGGCGGTAACAATGCGGACTATGAATTAATGCTTATGTGATGAGCCCCAACCACGACCCCAACTGCGACCGCGAAAGTCGGGGCTCAACTTTGAACCTGGCTATTACCAACCTCTGGCCGCCCGCTCTTGCCCACTATCGCCCTGCTTGTCTGACCTCTTTTGCTGTTCACCCCTGCCTATTACTTGGTCTGCCACTGTTTTAATTGCTCCCACCCTCACTGCCCTCCGTCTTCGCCACCGCTGCTTCTCCCTCCTGCCGTCGCTCTCACCACCCCACTTCCACTCCCATTGCTACCTTCATTCTGACAAATTTTTGTGCCTGACCATATCAGGTGCTTGTGTGAACAATCAGCTCTTGATAAGTAATAAATCTCTAGTTAAAGTTTGGGTGACAACCTGACTCAGAGCATGTGCATGCCTGAAAATTTTATTTTCCTGGGTCGGCAAGAAATATGCACCGGGCATTGTTGTTTGAGCACGCGTGGGAAGGGCCATAGATCTGTTGGCGTCAAGAATGACCGCGTTCAATTACCTAACCCCCATCATTTAAAGTTTGTGACCACACCCTACCTGAAGCTGAGGCATGTCATGTGAAGCATCACGAAATGATTCCCTTGAGTCCACTGGCTAGGGTCCCTATCGAAGCAAAGCGCTTGCAGACCCGACTTGCCGCTCTATGTCTAGCCTTGTTCAAAAACGGTACACTCACGTTATCCGGCTGCCCTGCCAAGAGACGCTGCCGCTCAAGATATGCCCAATGCTTGCCTCGGTCATCACGGGGGTTTTGGACTCATCCTCGTGTTCCTTGTTACTGTACTGTGCATCATCTCGACGATTCCCCATTCGGTTCTACTCTGTAGCCATTGCACAATTGATACAGTTTACCAAGGGACCGCTCAGGCTCCACCGCGTGCTTATCGGGCCAAATGGATGTGGCTTTTGACCTCTGTTCATGCCATATCGACACAGCGCAAGTCTGCATCCAGCTTCCTCTGCCGCATTACCCCAATCCTTCACATGGATCATCGTAACTCAAAATGAAACCATCATCGGTGATCTTCCCGCGATTCCTTTTTTTTCCAGCAATCTTCGCTTAAGCCGTCTTTCGCACTTGCTCGCCTGACAACAGCCATTTCTGTCTTCCGACTCGATCCGTATAGATCCCTGTTTCAGACATTCGCGTCAGGGTCGGTTAAAGATTTGGATGCACTTGGATGAGGACTGGGTTACCCCAGTTGAAACTAGGTCCTCAATTTTCGGTGGGTCGTCATTGCTGGTTTGATCACGAGCGTCTGCACATCTCCAACATTTACAAGGTCGCTCGTCACTCTGAGAGAGTTGATAACTTTGCTGCCAAGTTTACTATTCTTTGCAGCGTCATTGCTTTTCAGAGCTCAGCACGCCATCGAAGGTACCCTCCCTAAGCTTCAGTCTAAGCATCTTGAGTTGGTGTGATGAAGTTCGTGTACAGTCGCGGCGTACATTCTGTCAACTTGCAAGAGGGATGACATTAGTGCAACTTGACAGCATGCAATAGGGACCTAAAAGGACACAGGATAACGTGCACTGGACGCCCGCGTGGACGCCTGAGGGTGAGAATGACGAAGGCGGAGCGATTGAGAACACGAAAAACGCAGACGCTACGGGACGAGACGTCGAGACACCGTGACAAGCAGACGAATTGATCCGAAACAACTAGTATTGGATGCTTTTACTGGCCCTTCAGCCTCGACTTTGATCTTCTCCGAGGATTTTTTTTCGGCGGAAATCGGTCGTAACCAGGGGCAAGCGAGTATCTGGTGCCTTTGGCACGGCTGAAGGTTGTAACTTCCTGCGATGTTGCGGACCATAGAGTGGAATCTCATTTATTGTCCATAAAGTTCACATGCACCCATCGTTTTAGTTAAAGGTGCGTCAAGCCACATCACCAAAAGTTCGGCCAGCATTTTCCTCTTCCCGGGATCCTCGACTCGGATGAGTGCAGCTCTGAATCTTTTTCACTCTCGAGCTTATACATCAGATTCTAAGCCAGAGGTTGAGACTCCAAGCGAGCCTCGTCCTACCGTCACTATCCCACTGGCACCCCCCACGGAATTCCCCACAGAGGCCACGTCCGATTCCGGTGTAACGTCAATGGCTCCCCAACCATCGGCTGCAGTACACTGCCTCACCAAGGCAAAAACCCAAACGAGGCCCGAGCCCGATGCTCAACTAACGAATTCTTCACCCAACCTATTCACGGAAGAAGCGCGATATACAGTTTCTCCTATCCCCATAGATCCGATTTCGAGGGCTGGTGTCGATGCACCTACTTTCCTTTCTACTTCACTCCATCCGAAGGAGTCTTCCTCCAGAATTTTTCACAGCCACAGTATTGCTCACCCTTTCCGTCACCGTGGTCGCTCTTTACCGCCCACGCGTCTACCCCTGAGCCTTCCTGGGGCTACCAAACGGTCGTCTACTGTACATTTCGAAAGCTTAGGAGTTAATTCATCTCCAGTAACTGATTTGCATCTGGTACGTCTCATTTGAACCCCCGACGTCGCATCGTATGGTCATGACAAGACTTCGGGCCAGGGGCGATTTCCCTCTGGGACTGTTGGCGCTCGATTAGATCCTACCTTGGTTGAGGCACTAATACTACGTGATCAAGCGCTCCGGAAGGGTACGCGATATTATTCGAATTCTCTTTCCATGTAGTGATGGCGTTGATTTATCTAGCTTCATGGATCACGTATTCTATCAATATAGCAATTGCCCTACAGGTACTCCTTGGGGCGATCTCAATTACACTTGACACTATCGTGCGTAAGAAAGACGTTCGTCCCACTTCACCTTTTCACATTTCACTTTACCAATATGTTTCTCACACAGGCTGAGATACCCGATGCCGTCCTCAGTGGCTGCTCGACAATCATCGCATCCTATCTTGCATATATGAGGGGCTCGAGTGAGCCTGAGTACTCATACCTTCGCCAACAAACGCTTACCAACTTCATACGTAAACTCGAGGGTTTCATTCTCGACCATGGAACTGAGAGCGGATATGATCACGATGACACTGTGGAGACATTTCGTGAGGAATTCGAGCGACTATTGGTTCCAACTAGCTGGAGTGGAAGGATGGTAGACTTCCATTTTGACTGGGAGAGGAGAAAAGCAGTAGGAAGAATTGGGGCCCCCTGAACCGCAACCACCAGGCCTGGTTTTGGGACAGGTGATAGGAGAACACTGCATGACCAAGGCAATGACAGTGCCAAAAATCTAAAAGTAGAACTTGAATTATGTTTAACTTGAATAGTGGATAGACTTGAAACAACCTATCATATTTCCCTAAGCCCTTTGCGCGAGGAGGTGGCCTGGGAGAGAGAGGTAGATGGATGACGTGGGAGGCGCGGAGACGCTCTTGGAGGTATGTCGAGTGTTCAAGAACGTGTGTGACAAGCTTCGCACTAGTGGGGCTCGAGGCAGCAATTAAGGGGGCGTTACTGAGAGAAGTCGTGTAGGTAAGGCCCTCGTCGAATCAACAAAAAAAAATTTACTCATGAGCATATCCAAGTCAAGAGCACACGCTCTACCAAAAACGCAGCAAGCGCCTTGTCAAATTTATGCCAGTCAAGGACGCCATCGCGCCATCCTCCAGTCCAAGAAGGGGTCGTAAGATAGCGAAACGAAAGGGGCTGTTTACGTGACCAGGCAATCGCCGACCGTTTCATGTCACGCTCCTCTCGCTCTGTATCGTCGTCAATGTCACTCGAACCTCTCGTTTGGTGTTGGGTCCTTGGCGACAAACCTCCGAGCCTGAGGGTGTTTCATGTCCAGATATCGCATGAGGTAACCGTTGGCGAACTGAAGAAAGCGATAAAGGAAGAGAAACGGGTGGATTTCGATCAGATTGATGCCGACAGTCTCGACCTCTACGAAATCTCCGTCGCAGAGGATAATATGGACACGGAATTGCCAAATATTAACCTCGATTCTCTCAAGGGTAATGAACTCCGGTCTATGCACAGGCTGTCCCAGGTCTTCCCCGATCCTCCTACCGACGGCCATCTTCACATCATTATCATAAAACTCCCTGGTGGTGAGTGCAACTAGTCATTTCATCCTCAATCATCGTTTCATATTCACAGCTGACCAACCTCTCTTATCTTTATCTCGTATCTTTGCTCCCCCACATTCACACTCCATTGTAACAACGTGTTATCGCACCCCACGATTTTGTGCTTTCGCTTGCCTCCTCCACAGCCGCACGCAAGCGTGGCCTCAATGGTTCCGATGAAGAGAGAGGTAAAAGACATAAAGCGGGTGAGTGGGTGTTGTCTTAGCACTCGACATCATGTCTTTCATTCTCATCTGACTTATTGCGATATCTCCTTCGGATAACATCTCATTCCTATATGCGTCATATCACTGATATTTACAGATTCTTCAATTGTGGATGATGGCCATTTTCGCGTGAAATTTGGTACAGCTTTTATGTTGCTCTTTGCTACGTTGCCGCCTTAAATAATGTTTTCAGGGTTTGATCTACTGCGCTATGATGGAACCCGGTCGGATTCGATCTTGGATTTCTATAAGCAGTTTTGGGGAGATCCTCTACCTCCGGAGCACCTTTCTCTTAAGAGTTCAGTCCATGATCCTAACGATGAAGAGAATAACGAGGAGAATGGAGGAGAAAATGACGACGATCTCCTTCCCGCTTCCCCCCCCCCAATCATTGACACCGAATTGTGTCGACTTCTCATTCGTGCTGAATACCTTAGAATTTATAACTGGGTTGAACAACAATACGCGAGGGGCACGCTACAGCGTCCGGCTGCAGCTGTTGTCACAGGTCATCCCGGAATCGGTCAGTACTCTATCATCGATACGAGAAACTTGTGTTTTTTTATACTCCTTTGTGCATAGGAAAATCGTTCTGGGCCTACTACGTCCTGCGTCGACGGTTTGGAGAAAAGTCTGCTACTCTGTGGTTTCGAAGACCCGGCGAGGGGTTCTATCTCTTCTGTTCCGAAGGGGTCCTCGTCGTCCCTGAAAACTTCGACTTCAGCAAATTTAGGCCGCGCATATGGACTATCATCGATTCTGCTCAATCACCATACGGGATTCCGATTACCCTGACCCAATCCCCACCTGGTGTCTTCCCCATCTATCTCTCCTTCCCTCATTCAAAACACTGGTCAAAGAATGCGCAGTCATGGAAGTCCTTTCGTGTGATAATGAATCCCTGGACAAGGGAGGAGATCAAATATGCGTGAGTATGTTCCTTCCATGACCCATTCATGCTGAGTCCTCTCTTCCGCTACAGCATGAAAGAACTATCTCCAGATAAAGGGATAGATGCTGTGTTACAGAGATATGATCTCTTAGGCCCCATTGCACGCCTCTGCCTCGAATTGGATCCTAATCAAGTTGAAGACTATATCTCGGAACGTGACACCGCAATCGCCAGCGCTGGTTCCAAGGTCTTTAGAGATTATTTCTCAGAAAGTACCCTAATACAAGCGCCATTTGATTCCGTCTCGCATAAAATCTTCCTGCTTCAGCGCAAGCGAGGATCTCCACTTGGCGAGGGCTATACAATTGAGCTCATCTCGGCTGCAGTTGAACAAATCATTGTACAGAGACTCGAGGACTTCAGTAATGGTCAGCTGTTGGATATGTGGAAGAACTTTTCGAGGCTTGACGACTCTCGGGGAATGGCTAGTTCGATATTTGGATCTTTCATCCATCGGCATTTCAGATCGCGTATCGTTCTGGATGCTACGCCAATGGTTCGGTTGAACTGTGCTAATTCCGGTTGGCATGCTTCATTCAGCACCAAACGGCCCGACGCCACCACCATTCATAGAGTGATACAGCAAAACTTCTCTCTTGACATTGATGTTGACAGCGTATTTGTCTACAATACCACCACCACCACGCTACATATTCAACAAGGCATCTACTATGTACCCCGAAGTGGCCAACAAGTCACTCTTGGCTCCTTTATACTACATGGAGGATATCTCAACATATTTCAGTGCACTGCGGACCATAATCACAACATCAAGGATGACCTTGTTCGTTTTCTTACATCTTGCAGTGGGCTACCTCACCACACCTCCTGGCGTTTCGTGTTTGTTGTCCCAGATGAGCTTGACTTGTTCTATTGTCCTGCTTCGAATAACTCCATAGTTAAGGAAATTGGGTTACATACAGCTCGCATTTCAATGTCGGGCATGACTGTGGAGAGTTAGCTATTGCAGTAATATGAAGCTATTTATCTACATCCAAGCCTGATGGTTATGATGTCACAAGTTGCATTGAGTGTGCTCTTACTCCCACCGTGTTACTTACTCAGACCTCTAGCCTGCCCACCAAATAAGAACCCTCAAAAGTGATTCCCTCTCTGCCCTCCCATCTTCGCTGCCGTCGCTCTCACCACTGGCACCCCACTTCCGCTTCCATTGCTGTCTTCATTCTGAAGCTTTCGTACCCGGCCATATCAGGTAACTGATTGTGTGTGCAATCAGTTCTTGATGAGTAATATAATTCTAGTTGAAGTTTGGGTGACAACCTGAGCACGTACATGCCTGGATTTTCATTTCCCCAAGTCGGCAAGAAATATGCACTGCCAGTGAGAGTTGTTGTTGCTAAAATGCCAGCAGTGCATGGTCTCCTCATAGATCTAACCCATTTGAGCACGCGTGGGAAGGGCTATGCATCATGTTGACGTTAAGAATGACAGCGTTCAATTACAGTGCTTCATACAAAGTTTGTGGTCCGTATCGATCCTGTACAAGCTTGGCCGCTTGCAGACCCATTCCTAGTTGGCACGCGCAAACGCCGCCTCGTGCCACTTAAAGCCCATTACAGTTCATGTAATATTTTGCGCTGTCACCCGCTCACCCAGAACCTGCTATTCTTAGTTAGTATTAAGGTCATCATGGTACTACGTTTGGCTGTTCAGCACGTTCAGTGGGTGTGACTGCTATAACGAATTTCTTCGCTTGCCATTTTTGTAACATTGTAAAACTCCGACACAGGTGCTGTTTTCTTTTTTCTTTTTCTTTTGTTTCATTTCACTACTGTACACACCCATGGAGGGTTGCCCTCCCGCCTGGTCAGATCCTGTCAGACACTCAGACAGACTCGGAATAGTCCAGAAGGCGCCAATCACGCTAACCGAATCGAAGCCATGGGTGTGATATAATTCTGGCCGCTGCCCTAGAGCCGTAATTGGGAAGTTCAGGTTTTCTGAAGGTACGCGGTCTGTTCATTACAATCTGATGGACTTCGGGATTGCTTACCCACTGGCATCGAAGCCCTCGCCATACCTATGTCGGTTTGCTTACTATAAAGTGCGACAACTCGAGTCCGAATGCCCGATCCAACACTTTCTATTTCCCCAAGCAAGCCTGATCTCACCTCACTACCCCACTCTTGTCCCCACTGCTAACCCTCACGGGACTTCCAGCAAACGCCTCCGAGTCCATGTCTGATTCCCATGTAACATCAATGTCGCCCCAACTATCAGCTGCAGCAGTACACTCCCTCACCGAGGCGGAAATTCGAAAGAGGATCGAGCCCGACGCGTCAGTTCTTTCGCCGGATCCGCTCGCAGACTCGGAAGCGCTCCATACAAAGTCTGCAACTTACTACCCCACCATAGATCCGACCGGCGCGACGGTTGCTTACGTTCCTTTCAACTTCACCTCTCCCGAAGGGGATTTCGCACGACGGTCATTCCACACCCACCGTGATAACAATGCGCACTCGGGCCCTTCCCGTAATGTCGGTCGCTCTGTACCACCCACTTCTCTGGCAACTGATTGGCATTCGGTCACGGTACGTCTCACATAAAAATCTCCACCTCGCAGCGTAATCATAGCGAGGTTGGGTTTAGGAACAATCTTTAGTCAGGACCGTCAGCGCTCGGTTAGATCCCACCTTGACTGAGGCACGAACATTGCGGGATCAAGCACTCTGGAAGGGTACGCAATAATTCAATTCACGCCCCTTCCGTTAGTGATACCACTAATCTATCTAGCTACATGGACCAGGTATTCCGTCAATCTAGCAATTGCACTGCAGGTCCTCCTCGGAGCAGTCTCGGTTACACTTGACACTATCGTGCATAAGAGAGAAGTCCGTCCTACCTCACTCCTTCATTATTCATTTTACCAATATATTTCCCACAAGGTTGGCGTACTTGACGCTGTACTCAGCGGCTGCTCAACAGTCATCGCATCTTATCTTGCGGCTATGAGGGGCTCTAGTGAACCTGAGTATTCACTCCTTCGCGAATTCGTGCTTACAGGTTTCATACGTAAACTCGAGGCTTTCCTCCTCGACCATGGAGCTGAGTGCGGGAATGCTTACAAGGAGGATGTGGACAGGTTTCGTGACGAATTCAATCAACTCCTAGTTCCGCCCGGCTCCGGTGGAAGGATGGCGGACTTCCGATTTCATCCGGCAAGGAAACATTAAGTCTGATTTCCTGTTCGCGTATTTCACAAATGACCTCTTCACTTCCCTGCTGTGGAGACCCACGCCCAGTCTGACCAACTGGACTGCCTCAGGTTGGATCCCATAGGGAGGTCAGTCATACGATGAAACAGTGCTGTCATTCTTTTGTATACCACAGTTGAACTTGAATAGCTAGCTGAATGAAAGACTTCAGTTTCCTATAGATTCGCCTATCTCCAAGTCATTGCATCCTTCAGGTTTCCTGATGTCGGTAAGCGTATGCTATGTCAGGCCCAATTTTTTGCACGACAAGACAAGAACTCCCCACGGATGGTTCTCGTGGCACACTACTCTTTCTCACGCCTCCCTGATTCATGGCACCGCTTTGAGGGCCTCTTCGAAATCCGCAATGATATCTTTGATATGTTCAATTCCTACTGATACCTGTTCCAGACATTTCCATCAGCTCCCTCACTTGGTCAGGATGTGCCAGTGACGTACTCGGATTAGATCTGGTGTAACCCCAGTGGCAACTTGTTCCTCATCAGTCAATTGTTGGTGCGTCGTTGTTGCGGGATGGACCACGAGCGTCTTCGCATCGCCGACGTTTACAAGGTTGCTTGCAAGCCTGAGCGAGTTGATAACTTTGCTGCTCATGGCGGCATCATCACTTTTCACCCCAAAGTTCAGCATGCCACCAAAGGCACCCTCCTTAAGCGTCTTGACAGCTTGTTGGTGTGATGGGTGAGACTCGAGTCCAATGTAGGAAACCCAGGCGACCTTCTCGTGTTTCTCGAGGTATCGAGCGAGAGCGAGAGCGTTGTCTGAATGTCGCTGCGCACGAAGCGAAAGCGTTTCCAGGCCTTGCAAGAGGAGGAACGCGGCGAAGGGATTGAGCGTAGCACCCAGATCACGTAGAATTTCTATACGGAGCTTCACCGAAAATGCCATATTCCCGAATGTCTCTAAAAACTTGAGTCCGTGGTAGCCTTCGGCCGGAGAAGTAAAGGAAGGGAATCGGCCTGAGGCCCAATCGAAATTTCCTAAACACCAATTGGAAGGTGTCACGATAGGACTCAATATTAAGATTAGAGGACCTCACCTGAATCGATGACCACACCAGCAATGGTGGTACCGTGGCCTCCAATCCACTTGGTCGCGCTGTGCACTATTATGTCCGCACCATGCTCAAAAGGACGGATCAGGTACCCTGACATCCTCTCTCATGAACAATAATGGAACGAAGATGAGAGTGGGGATGCCTACCTCCCATACCAAAGGTATTGTCGACAATCAACGGGACATTATACTCGTGTGCGACCTTTAATCGCATGTAGGTCGATCTGTAGACAGAACAGAGTATATGGCGTTACATACCTTGGCAATGTCACTTATCGGACTGACGTTGTACTTAGGATTTCCAATGCTCTCCACAAATATCGCCTTGGTCTTCTCGTCGATAGCAGCTGCAAATGCCGCAGGATCGTCTGATGTGACAAACTTGACGCCGATCCCGTATTTCTTAAAGAGTACTATGCTGGCCGTCAGCCATGAAATGGATTCCGAAAGAAAGCTCTACCCTTGAATTGATTGTAGGTCTAGGAATGCACTTGAGTAAGGACGAGATGTTGAAATAATGGCAGGCGGATTGCTCACCCCACCATAGAGATACGAAGTTGAGACAATATTATCACCCGTTCCTGCGATATTGGTGATAGCCATAAATTGCGCAGCCTGGCCACTGGAAGATGCTACAGCCGCTATTCCACCCTCAAGTGCAGCCATTCGCTGTTCAAATACATCCTTAGGTGGACGTTAGCGGTTTGGAGGTTATAGTCGCGTACAAAAAGCAACGTACCACCGTCGGGTTCCCGAAGCGGGAATAAATGTTTCCGAACGCTTGGGGACTGGGAGGATCTGCACTGGGCTATCATTCATATCCACCTCAGTCTCTATTGATGTTTCCACGAAGCACTACGCTCACATACCGCAGAGTCATTGAAAACAAAGGCCGTAGATGCATAGATAGGTGGCGCACGTGCGTTTGTAGTAGGATCAACATCCTGGCCAGCATGAAGCTGGAGGGTCTCAAATTCAAATTTCCTGTTCTTTGATATGAGTTGTGCTGGAAGAGTATCGATATTGTCGTTATTACCTGTTTAATTTGGAGGTCATCACCAAGAGACCACAGGGCGTAGGAAAGTAGAAATATTGAGACCCCTTTTATCATTTAGCGTGATTAACGGCGAATGCGCCATCAAATGGCCTAATACCTCTACTTAGCCTTGTGAGCCTACCTACTCACCGCGCGACGATCGCAATCGAGTGCCACATCAATTACGTCACGGCTAGTCCGTACTAGGTCTGACTCACCAGCGGGCTGCGGGCCCATACTGTACACCTCTTAGGGTCAGATCTGTGGCGTTCTCTGGCAGGGTCTCAGCGCTCAGCGCTCAGCTACAGCGATTGCGCAATTCACGTCACGCGGAAGGTCGAAATAGAGATACTGAGAACGCAAAACGAAGGAAATACTATGCATTGTACTTAGGCTTTCCTGTGCTGGCCCCTCAAAGTGGATGACGACGTGTCCATGGAGCTATTCAGCATGGAGCTGCGGCTGAGGGTGGCATTGACGCTTGGGTTAGCAGGAGTTTCTGAATTTAATTTTCTTGTTGAGACGGACCAGTCCACCATCTCCTCACGAATTAGGCCACTGACAACGTGAAACATGAAGTTCCCCCACTGCCTGCGGACCCTCCGTGGAGCCTGCGCATATGACAGCACAGTCGCTGGAAACTATCACTGAGCAGTTGAGAAATTTGACACGCCTGAAGGAGCTAGCAGTGGGTGTGGCAAATCGAGTCAGGTGAGACCCGAACCCTAACCTCACGTAACAAAATTTGGTAGGCCGTCCCGTCTATGCTTTTAAAGGTCTTGCCACAGATCCAATAGCATCTAGTAGGCGGACTTTCGAACCAGTCCCTGCCAACACCTCAGGCTTCCAAATATTTTGTGCTCTATCTTGCCTGAGAGTCTGAGACTGCACCAACTAAGTAGACCGGACAGAACGGCTTGCCCGTCGACCGTTCCTCACTTGCAGCCAGCCCAGAACAACAGGCAAAAAACAAAACCTCTACGAACATGTCCTTCATTGTAACCCTCCTCTCCTTACCCCTCTTCTCCCTCACATAACAAGGCAAAAAATTGCTGCAGAAAGAGCTCACGCACACGATCATGTTACACCCGTCCTCGCCTGCAGCAGTATCTCGAATCGAAGCTCTACTCGGACGTCGAGGGAACCTGCTCTGGCCAAGTTCGTGACAAGGTATCGCGCTATCGTTTTCAAACCGCTCAAGGGTGAGGTCGTCGACGGAGTCGTCTACAATGTCACCCTGGTGCGTGATATTTCGGTCCTCAGGCTTTCATATGCTGACTCTCGTATGTACAGACAGGTATCTTTGCGGAGGTTGGACTCAGAACTGCTTCGTCTCGCAGAAGGTGCGCAGCGAGTTCCCTTTGTTCCTGACCGCATCCCATAATCCTGCAGCTCCTCCATCCGATCCGTCGTCGAACCCATCATCCTACACCTCACAGGACCAGGTAAGCCCCTCGAAAAACGCGATTCACCCCATTCCTTTCCCATCTCCCCGTGACAAACAAGTCATCGAGAACAGCACGAAAATTTAAATTATAGGCACGCGCGTGAAGACTTTGTACGAATCTCTTCACATTTTTCTCATTCGCGATCTCAGTTTGCAATAGGGAGTACCACCTAGGCGTGATCGAATAATGCTTTCTTTGTTCTGGTGAAAATAGAAGGGGGAAAGATAAGGAGGGTTTATGAATCCAGTATTCACACCCGCTGATCCAGACCATTCTATTTTGGGTAAGTTTCACAATCCTTTATGATGTTCACCCGGAAGTTTTTAATGTTCCAGCGCTCGCAGATTGCAACACTGCCCTCTAGAGCTGTAACTAGAAAGCCTACTGACGATACAGGCCTTCTCTGTGATGGAAATTTGGTCATTCCTTAATTTTACCGCGCCCATGTCGTTTCGTTAAAAGCGCGAATCTTGAAGGTCATGTCATCAAACGTTCGACCGACCCTTTTCACTCCCTTGGATCCTCAATGGATGCTGCGCTGAGCCCCGCTCAAGCTACCTCATCAGGTTCCAAGCCAGGGCGCAAGATTCCAGCCAATCCTGATTCCACAGTCACTTCCCCACCGGCACCCACCACTAGACTCACTGAAGCAGAAACCCAAACAGGGCCCGAGCCCTTTTCTCCGATTCCTTCACCAGACGTGTTCGCAGAAGAAGTAAAACCTGCAGGTTCTCATGCCCCGTAGATGAAGCTACGAAGGTTGAGGTCGATGCACCTCCATTCCTTTGGGCCCCACGCCCCCCCGAAGGCTCGGCGTTTGGTACGTCTGACATGGATCCCCACCGCAGCGCGTGATCATAGTGAGGCTTCGGGTTAGGGACAATTTCCGGCCGAGTCCGTCGGCGCTCGATTAGATTAATACCTTGGCTGAGGCATTGACGCTGCGGGATCGAGCCCTTCGAAAGGTACGCAACATCATTTTAACTCACCCTCAATTCAGTGACATTACTCATTCATCTAGCTACATGGATCAGGTATTCCATCAATATAGCAATTGCGTTGCAGCTCGCCCTCGCAGCGGTCGCCGTTACACTTGCGGCTATCATTAATAAGAAGGCGGTTCGTCCCACCTCACCACTTCACCTTTCACTATATCAATACTATTTTACATATAGGTCGAAGTACCTGACGCTGTTCTCGTCGGCAGCTCAACACTCGTCGCATCTTATCTTGCAACTATGATGGGCTCGAATGAGCCTGAGTATTCATACCTTTGCCAGCACATACTTACCAGTTTCATACGTAAACTCGAGGCTTTCCTCTTCGACCATGGAACAGAGAGAGGAAATGCCCACGATAAGTCTGTGGAGGATTTTCGCGATGAATTCGAACGACTTCTGATTCCACCCCGTTGGAGTGGAAGGATGATCGACTTCCTTTTTGATCGGGAAAAGAAACGAGAGTAAGAGGGATAGTTCTAATCTCTGGCTCTGCGCTTCGCTGATGAGTTCACTTCCTTTCCAGTGAGAAGACTAGACGAACGGAAGATACGGCCGTAGGGAGGTAGACGCTCACCAATCTACAAGTACCTCATCTGGCATAGCTGTCACCTCTGAGAGTGGCCGTGATGAGCTGACACCATGACCCTAATGCTGAGATTCCTCCACCGCAACTCGAATGCTATCGGTTGATGGGTCTCAGCACTGGAGATTGGGCTCTACCATCGCTACTATTTGATGTCAACGTACCATATAGGAAGCTTTTTTTTTTCATTTTGATAACAATTAGGACTTTTTTTTATTTTCGTTCTGCATGAGCACTTTAACGGCACCCTCCCCATGAATTGGACGACATTGCCCAGCTCTAGTTCGCACTAAGCGTCACATGACCTCCGGAATTGGCCGACTCGGTACCGGGTTCACCAAGTCGCTTGCAAGACCCAAATCGCCGCTCTATCTCCAGCCTCGCTCAAACGGCACGCTCACCGTTCCCTTGACTTGTGAAATCACAAGCGCGCGCACTTTTAATTGCTTACGTTATACCCAGGATATCATGTAAATCTCGGTGATTTACCGGCTTACCTTCGTGTTCTGTTCCGATATCTTCATCTCGGCGTTTCGTCCTAAAATCAGGGAGATGTGACATGACGCGTAGGCCTGTAGCCGAGGGCCTGGCGGTTCGTGTTATAGTATATTTGACGTCGCAAATCTGGGCGGCCCCGCTTCGCACACCGCATCACGCTGGATGACTTCTAACTCCAGATGATGAGTGCTCGATGAGTGGCCGTGGACATTGCGCGATATATCTGACAGTACAGATATGCACGCTAAAACTTCGTATCAGGCGCCTTGTTCCGAGTCGTTGAACTACTCGTGATTGGCTATCGTGATCGATGTGCCGCTGAGAAAATTGTAGTTGATCTCGAGCTGATCTCGAGACTGAAGTTTCGTAGACACCAGGCACACAGAATAGACATACGTCCCATCTATCCTTTTTTTTTTTTTTGGAGAACGCTGATCTAATATTTATCCCCACACTTCCGTTTCTCCGACTACTCTCGTACGCAGCTGACGACTGCCTTCCGTATTCACGGTACAGCTTTGAGCGCCTCTTCGAAATCCGCAATGATGTCATTGATATGTTCGATTCCGACAGATACCTGTTTCGGGCATTTCCATTAATTCCCTCACTCGATCAAGGAACTGCGACGCACCCGGATGAAATCTGGTGTAACCCCAGCCGAAATTCGCTCCTCTTCAGTCAATTGTTGGTGGGACGTCGATGCAGGATGGAGCACGAGCGTTTTCGCATCGCCGACGTTGGCAAGGTTACTCGCCAGCCTGAGCGAGTCGACGACTTTACTGCCCACGGCGGCATCGTTGCTCTTCACCCCAAAACCAAGCATGCCACCAAAAGTGCCCTCCCTAAGTGTCTTGACAGCTAGTTGGTGTGATGGGTGAGACTCCAGTCCAATGTAGGAAACCCAGGCGACCTTCTCGTGTTTCTCGAGGTATCGAGCGAGAGCGAGAGCATTTTCTGAATGTCGTTCCGCACGAAGTGAAAGCGTCTCCAGGCCTTGCAAGAGGAGGAACGCGGCGAAGGGGTTGAGCGTAGCTCCCAGATCACGCAAGATTTCCAGACGAAGCTTCACCGAAAATGCCATATTCCCAAAAGTCTCTGAGAACTTGAGCCCGTGGTAGCCTTCGGCTGGAGTGGTAAAGGAAGGGAATCGGCCAGAGGTCCAATCGAAATTTCCTAAATGCCAATGGGATGGTGTGAGGCCAAATGTTCATAGAACCATAACTGGTGGACCTTGCCTGAATCGATGACCACCCCAGCAATGGTGGTGCCGTGGCCGCCAATCCACTTTGTTGCGCTGTGAACGACGATGTCCGCACCATGCTCAATTGGACGAATCAGGTAACCTGACTTATGAGCACAAATTGAACAAAGACGGCGGAGGGGATACCTACCACCCATACCAAATGTATTGTCAACGATCAACGGGATGTTGTGCTCGTGTGCAACCTTCATTGCGTTTAAATCTATCTGTAGACCGAACCAAGTACAAGGGGTTGCATACCTTGGCAATGTCGCGTATAGGACTGACATAGTACTTAGGATTTGCAATGCTCTCCACATATATTGCCTTCGTCTTCCCGTCAATAGCAGCCGCGAATGCTGCGGGATCGTCTGATGTAACAAATTTGACACCGATGCCGTATTTCTTAAGGAACACTATGTCGGCTGTCAGCCGTGAAACCGCTTTGGGGATAACGTGCTCTACCCTTGAATTGGTTGTAGGTCTAGGGCCCAGGATGCACATGAGTTGAGACGAGATGTTAAAACAAACACAAGTAGGTGAATCGCTCACCCCACCATAGAGATACGATGTTGAGACGATATTATCACCTGTTCCTGCGATAGTGCTGATGGCCATAAATTGGGCGGCGTGGCCACTGGAAGATGCCACTGCTGCTACTCCACCCTCTAGCGCGGCAATCCGTTGTTCGAAGACGTCCTTAAGTGTGGATCAGTAATTCGGGCGTTCTCTTCGCGCAGGAGAAATATTTTTAAAAAAGGCACGAACTAGAGTTGGGTTGCCGATGCGAGAATAAATGTTTCCCGAAGCACGGAGGCTAAATAGATCTGCAGCATGCTGTATCACATCCAATCGGTAAAGATCGACACTGCCGTGAAGCCTTACGTCTACGTACCGCGGAGTCGTTGAAGACAAAGGATGCAGATGCATAGATCGGTGGTGCACGTGCGTTTGTAGCAGCGTCGACACTCTGGCCCGCATGGAGCTGGAGGGTCTCGAATTCAGGTTTCCTGTGCTCTGCTGTGAGTTATGCTATGGAGAACCGATGTCGTTGTTACCTGTATAATTCAGAGGTCATTGGGGGTAGGAAAGTGGAAATACATTGATTTGGGGTCGCTTTATCTGCTGGGGGTGATCACGACAGGAGCACGCCATTCTACCTTCGAATGGCTGATGGCTCTACTTCTGGCTTTAATTCTTCCTAATTTACCACAGTGACTGTAGCGAGGACCGCACTCACTGCGCAAGAATCGCGGTTGAGTAGCACACCTTACGTCATATCATGTCGTTGGTCGCTAAGAGAATCACTTTGGCAGCCTTCTATTGTACAACCAATTTACTTACCCTCTCAGGCTGCGTTCTCTCCATGCACTTGAAGTCACAACGTTTGTAAGTGTATGATTTGCAACAACGAACGCTTGTCTCAAGTTGTTTGACTCTTATTTCTGTCATCGTACAAGCAATTGAACTGAAGCACGCACGTGCCAGTGCCATCTTAGTAGGAAGCATTTTCTTCAAAGGCTGCAAGGTCTTAGCAAGTCCGAGCTTGATCGTGACATTTAGGTTGCCCAAAGGAACAACTCACTGGCAGGTACCAGTTACATGATGTGCAGCGTTAACTCGAACGCGGAGTAGTAGTATTCCAGACGATTTGGTGCTGAACATTGTGGCCAATCATTCAAGCACCTTATACAGTATGTACGAATCCCTCGCGCTTTCTCAGCGCGTCGTCGATCACAAACGACCCAACATAGCAAACCCGTGTATGCTAGCCGATGCTATCGGCTAGCACGCGCAGTGACACAGGCGGCGGGTCACGAGGCCGTGTACATGGATGACGTAATACATGAAGCAAACAACCACCCGCAGTGGCAGGACACGACACGCCCCTCCATCGTATCGTACCCCCTACACTTCACGGGGCCCATAACGCTCTCTCAGAACAGATTGTCAATGTGTGCTGTTGCTGCTGTGCTTGTGCTATAGTGTGACACTGTCGTTATGGACTCCACATACGATATGTGTTCGTTTGTCTTGCTTTTGCCACTGTGTTTTTGTGAGTTGGAAGTCGCGCCATGCTAGTGCGGTGACTCGGAGGATATCTTCTCCAGAAGAAACGGCCTGACCATGCTAATGACTCGGAGGCTCTGAACCCAGCGGCGTCGTCACACGAGCTCAAGCGCTCAAGCTCAAGGACTCGGCCGAGGTGTCGGAGACGACACGATTTCTCTCCCAGTGAGAGGCACAACTCACCTGCGCGTTCTATAGTGCCCCTCACGAGCCTCACGGCATTCTTGTCTCGGATCATCGCAAACCTGAGATGCTTGCAGGCCCGAATTGTCGCTCTTCGTTCGAACCGTGCCCTTACCGTATATACAAGTGCACACATTGTAATTGTACACCTTGTCTCGCAGCCAGGAAGGACATCGCATATATCACAAAAGCCCCTTCTGTATTCACTTCCTTTGATGATCACGGGACGACCCTCGTGTCTTCGGGTGCAAGGAACTAGGGATAAATTGCTTGTCCAAAGCGGGTGCGTTACATGCAGCATGTCAGTAGCACTTGCACGTGTGTGGTTTCTACATCATCTGTGTGATTTCTGTGCTGTAAGTGCGAGCGCCAGCAGGAAGGCCTAGTAGGTTTTTTAGATGCCTCGATGACTTGCGGATCGATGGTCTTCGAGAGTACAGAGAATTTATTGTGTGGGCCAAGGGGAACACAATACGTACGTGGTACATTGGCGTAATAGTTCCAGAGGTATCATAATTCATGAGCGCCATGAACAAGAATCCCTCTTGCATGGAATATGTGCACGTGACTCAGATTTGACCATTTTATTTACGTAGTCCCAATATAGACTAAGCCCCGTCCACTCGAGCAAACTCTTCCGAGGTCCGTTTCCATAGCAGGCACAGAAGCACGAACCACTAGAGGCTGTCATGCCATGACAAACTCAATTCTGAGTCAATGCTAGGTCTAATTGAGTGTTCAATCCCGTGTCAATTTTATTGTTTCCCAGATAGCCTGAGAAATGCCTCAAGTTATTCGTATAAACGCCGCGAATCGGATTGGCTCCAAGATTGGCTCCGCACTTTACTCCATTCATTGCGAACAAATTGCTCCCGGCTGGGTGGTTGCCTTCAATTCCACATCACTATTTTCGCCGAAAAGGCAGCATCTATGGGAGACTACAATACTCACTGGCATTATGCGTCGGTTAGCCTCAAACAAGGCGTGTGACGGTCCTTCTGTTCAGTAACACTAGTCTCGCAAGGCAACTCTTTGATTACAAGCGGTTGAACGTGCTGCACTATTCCAAGAACGGCCATATTCAAGCTTAAGCATTACTTCGCAACTGTATTTGACTTCAAATCACATGTTCGTCAATGCATTTTCGATTTGTCACGTGACAGGGGTCAATTGAATTATCGACGAATGATCGACGAACATGTGGTCTAACGATGGACCATTCACAGTGGTAACTCGCGATCGATTACTGGGACAACCCACCTAGCCAATATGTCCTCGAAGTGTGCTATTAAGTTACGCCAATACATATCGGGTATCCAACCTCCAAGGATAATAAAATACAGGCAGTGTTACTGTCTCAAATTCTCAAGCCCGAGGAATTTACGTCAGTTACTGCTCCCATATCACATCGGCTACTGTACTGTACTGTGCGATACGGTAAAACGTGTTGCCGCTCTCTTGGTCCTGACCAGCCAATCATTGTTCTTTTGTGACTTACTAAAAGATCTTCAGATTCCTCATCAGCAACGAATAATGCCGAGACTACTTCCATTTTGGGTACATCGGATCTTTTCTCGACACGGAGAACGGAAGTCCATTGAATCCCTGGATTGTGGCACACCACGCCGCCGCGGCGAAGTAGGTGCCCGTGGTCTTCATCCGCGACGCGTCTGGATCCGAAGCTAACACCCATGCCGCGGCGTCATGGGATTGGTACAACGACTCTGATTAGTTAGACCTCCTGGCATCACATCTGGCAAGCAGACCTACCCTGGCACCCAGTTTGTTGCAGCAACCGAGGGTTAACTTACTAGCGCATTTAGGGGACAGGCACAGTCTGTTCGTATTGTCGTCTTCTGTTCCATTACTGCTGTCCATCTTGCTTCTAGCCGTGGCTTTTAACCGCATACTGCAAGGGAAGCATGACAGAGTCTTCCTTCCCCTTCTCTCCTCCCCCATGAGTACCTCGCAGCCAAACGAGCCCAACCCGTCCACGGAATCGTCCCCTGCGGCGCCCTCACAAACTACTCCGCCAGCTGCAGCACAAACCACCCCCTCTTTGCAGGCGCAGTCGTCCGTCCCTCGAGATAGCTCAGTAGAACCGTCCACGCAAACGACTCCACCGGATGCAGCTCAAAATGTGCATTCTCCGCTTGGACTTGCCTCTATTGAACGGAAGCGTTCATCAGATGCACCTGCACCTGCGTCAATCACCGCACTGGGCAGCACGCTGGCACAAGCCGTGCCTTCACTGCTATCGCCGCCTCCTGCCCTTCGAGAAAGTCTAGGTGATACTTTCATGTCCGCTATCCAGGCAGGTTCTGTAAGGACCGCGGTTTCTCTCCCTGAGCAACCCTCGACAACCCCCATTACACAACTATCTCAACCACGGGCCAAATCACTTCAAGAACCCTCAGCGGATGTACTGCGGCCTGCACTCGCAGAATCGTCAAAACGTGAGGTGGAAGCGACCCCTCCGCCTCTTACCCCCATCCCCTCTCACGGCTCCAGGAGAGAACCTACACCCCCACGCGGACTTCCGCGCATTGGGCGGTTGCACCCAGCCCAACTTGACGCTCCTTTGCCATCGCTACCACGTGACTCGCGTCCCGCTCCCGCTCCTCCCCCAAACGTCTATCGTCGTTCTGGAGTGACCTACCCCGACAGTGAAACAGCATGGCAGACTCGAGATGAAATTGTGCGTTCTTTGACGCCATTTATGTACCTTCTTGCCGGACTAACTCCTCTGCCGCGATCCTCTCTGGTAGCATCGTGAAAGGACTCTCGCGGAGCGACTGAAACCAACCCTTGACGCAGCCATTGCAGAGAAGAACAAGTCCGAGTATCGAGGTGAGTCATACAAAGTTGGTATAAGCGCTGTAAAAATGTCTACCGACTCCTGTGTCTCTCCTACAGCAAAATGGACGAACATGGCGATTAATGTCGCCATAGGTCTGCAAGTATTTCTTGGTGCCCTCACCACCGCTCTCGGAGCTGCACTGACCGGTAAAAGTGTGCGTAGAGTCTGAGTCACTGTTACACTGCTCCACGACTTGCCTGACTTCTCTACTAGACATCTGTCGCAATCTCAGTCCTTGGTGGCGCATCAACTCTTGTGGCGTCCTACCTCGCTCGTACGCGGGGCTCGAATGAGCCAGAATTTTCGATGCATCGTACGCACGCGCTCGAACACTTTGTGCGTGAGGTCGAGGGGTTCACCCTGGACTATGGGAACGAGGTCGGGCACCAGTGGGACGATAAAGTCAACGGCTTCAGGCTTGGGTTTGAGGATATACTTTGGGAATCGCCCAGGGAGTCTCGCGGTCAAGCCAGATGAAGGAGCCAAGCCTGGCACCAACACCAGTCAAAGTCATGAGAAGGGGATAGGTATATCAGATCCCACTACGGGGTTTAGTGGGAATGAGTGAGTGCAGGATTTCCTGTACTTCTGCGGGTATTTGCTAACGCGGCAAATTTAAATAGGAAGTATCCCGTGAGCGGTACGAACCACAAGTTGGGACTCTTGGCAGTGTAGGATCACAACCGACGAATCGAACCACTCGGAGCATTTTTTTGTTCTGCACGTCGAGCGCATGTCCGTGAACATGTAACGCAGCAATTACGACCCTGAAGGCGCACCACCACTAGCAACTGATGATAATGAATGAAACATTCATGATTCAGAGCGGCCAGTTTGGCAGTATGAGATTGTAACGTACTAAATCGACGAGGCAGAAGACTGAAAGGATGTATGTCTTCCTACATTGACTCGGATGTTGATTGTTACTTCGTGAATATATCGTACGTTGGGATGTTTTCCAGTTTTGGTTTGTCTCTTTGAAGCACAGTGATCCAAGCGGTGGTCGCGCGTCGACGCGTTGACGTACTGATCATGACAAGGTATCATTACTGATAATTTCCCCTAAGGAGTCCCTTTCTCAATTCATTCTCAAAGCAAAACGGTAAAGAAACCGTGTCCAATACCATCTCTTGACGACACAAAGGGGAGATTGCCAATTGTCAAAGTGACAGCACCACGTGACCATAATGGTATCCGCGGATTGCCGCGCGGCAATAATAATCCGGCAAGACTGATGCCGGTTCCAGAGATATCGCCGTACAGTATTCCCGAATCTGGTCTGCGAAGAATAAATCAAACAAGTGTCTGACAGCGAATAAAGCCTGGGAAAAAGGTATTCGAATACTGATCGTTCGGGAGGGATGTTGTAAGAGTAAGTTGAAAACTTGAATGTAACTTTTTACTACTGAATGTTCTCGGCGCCAGCCGATGTCCCAAACACAATACTGTGGTAGACAGTTACGTACTGGTGCCTTGTAGGCTTGTACTAGTTGTAGACAAAGCGCCCCACGGTGTACCTGTTTTTCGACGGAGGTTAGAGGATTTCACAAGAGTTTTCAGTCTCTACGCACGGCCGAGTACTAAACATGCTGAAACTTCGTTTCATTCTTGTAGCACAAGAGGTATAAAACATCCTCACGATATCTCCCAAGCCTATTCCATGAGGAAGAAGCATTGGAGCAGACTTTTTATTGAAGGCTGAATTATTCCGTAAAGGTTGTGACAGCCCGAGCCGGGTATGGAAGGGAACCAAAATTAGCTAGCACCAACATTAAGGGCAAACCCGGGACAAAGAAAGTTCCTTGAGCGGCTCCTGAATGGCTCAGTTTTTTGAAAGTTATGGCTGCGGAGCGGAGAAATAGCGGGTCATCCTTTTTACAAGATGAAGGTCATCGCTCACTCACTGCACAGTTCAGGAGTAAGGGAGGGTGAATTCAAGGTGGGATATCAGATGATTAGTCACAAACATGTTGGAACAACGTATCACTAGTAAAAGTAAGGAGGGTATGATGCTGTGAGCGTACTGCCCAGTCGAGTGTCCGTGAGCCTATGAAGAACAGACAGTGGCACGTGGATACAAAAACAAAGATGAAACTGGATGTATACAAGGGAAGTCCCACGAATCCTATACTATCTTGTTCGCAAGATATTTTCTATTTGAGTTACTCCTTTAGCAAGCTCGTGCACAAGTAGCGTAACTGCTGCACTCACCCGTTTCCACTTCCCGCGATGGAATCGAGACCGCCGCCCATTCCCTTCAAGTTACCTTGGCCGGTGTTGGTGTTGGCTCCCGGTATGACGCTTCCTGGGCCATTTCCGAGTATAGTCTCCAACCCGTGCCGGAAGCCTTTGATCTTCACATCCCACTCGGGCACGACCTCATCAAACTCATGGTCATCCTTGAACCCGTTGATCTCACGTAGAAAATGATTGAGCCCATCTTTAAGACGTATCGAGGTCTCCGGCTCATTTGAGCCACGCATGCGCGCCAGGTACGACGCCACAAGCGTTGATGCACCACCAAGGACTGAAATTGCGACCGTTGTCTAGCAGAGATGTCAGACAGATCACAGAGCGGCGTAGCATGATGCCACGCACACTTTTACCATTCAGTGAAGCACCGAGAGCGGTGGTGAGTGCGCCGAGAAAAACTTGCAGACCAATTGCTATATTAAGCAACCACTTTGACCATTGAGCTAAATCGAAAGGCACGAAGATCGACAGAAGTTTCATAGCGCGTATACCAACCCTCTTACCTTTCTTTTTAGCCTTTTCCATCTCATCAGTGGCTGTTGTAATGGTTCTCTCCAGCCGAGCACCGACGTTCCTTCCAGGGGGCTAGCGAAGGAAATCCCAGCCAAAGAGTCAGTCCCGCCAAGTAGATAAACGTCATTATGGAACACACATGCTTCCTCCCATCTGGAGTGCGCCATGCCATTTCACTGTTTTCATAGGCTACGTCTGAACGATGTCGGGCACTTGTGGAGATGGAAACTGACGGAAAAGAGGCATCATGTTGGGGTGAGTGCCCGGAACGCGCAGTTCCGCGTGGATGGGTAAAGTCACGCCTTTCGCGCCTGGCGTCGTGAGAGGCGATAGGGGCCGGAAATGTTGGCACCACACCACTTCTTGGCATATCTGCAGGTGCGCGCTGACGCAGATGCGCTGAGTTTTCTTGAAGAGGTTCAGGCCGAGGTTGAGGTTGAGGTACTTGATCAATACGAGGTGTCGAAGGTTGCTCATTGAGCGAAACCGTGGGTCTTTCCATATCCACAGGGGTAGCCGACATGTCAGAATCACTGGGACTTTCTCGAGGGGCGGGAGGCGGTAACGGTGCGTTTTGTGTTTCACCAAGTGGAGATACTTGGGTAACCTGGGGTATGGAGGGCTGTTCTGGGAGAGAATCCGTGATTCTCGCTGCACCAATTGGGGCAGCCGATGTAGGGGATTCCCCCGGACTTTCTCGAGAGGGAGGAGATGATGACAACCGAAGTATAGTTTGTGCTGCACTCAGCGCTGCACTGGACGCGGCCGTGGGTCCATCTGATGAGTTCCCCCTTTCAGTAGAGGGCCGGAGCAAGGCAAGAACAGTTTGGGCATCCAGTTGAGTCACTGGAGTGTGTGCATCTGTTAAGCTATCTCGACGGGAGGACGACTGCGACAACAGGTTAAACAAGGCTTGTGCAGCACTCAGTGGACTAGGCGGGCGGGACAGGGTAAGGGAGGATTGCCTGCGCGACTCGGACTTGGGCTCGTTGGGTTGCGACGTACTCATGGTGGGTAAGAACAGGTGAAGGAGAGGCTCGCCAGTCATGTTTCCCACATCGCGCAATTAAAAGCAGCAGCTCAAGGTCTGAAACTGTGATGGCTGATACTGTATTGTAGACAGCAGTAATGGAACCGGAGAAAACAGTACCTGATCAAGGGCTGAATCGGCTGATCGATGACAACCTGTGCCTGAGGACGTAACTGCTGGGACATAAAGTGTACCTGGCCCGGTAGACTTGCTCACGGCGTGCGGCAAAGAGGTTCTCAGTTCAGAGTTGAACGAATGAGAGTCATTTGCACCAAGTCCCCAACGCATCCATGAAGCTGAGTGGTGCCAGTGGATTTCAATTCAGACTTGCATCGATCTTGGCGTGATGTATCAACTTTGCTCAACAAATTCAACAATAAAAGCGCCTTCTCCGCATCGAGAAACGACCCGAAAGTGACCGAAAAGGAAACGGACGATGGGATGGGGCCAATGGGCTCGTTCAACAAAGGAAATCCTTGAGGATCTGGTAAGGTTACATTAAGCTATGTATGAGACCGACCTTGTCCCCGTGAATCTCCCACGATTGGCCCGGGCTTTATCACCGGGTGACAGGTTGGCTCAGCACGGAACTGCCTCGGAACAGTTACCGGAAAGTCGCAGAGCGGACCTATTGGCTACGGGGCAAGTACGGCAAGCGGCACGAGCGGCGAACCTCCCATGATCCCTAAAAGGATGAGGTCGGACACACGTCAAATGTAAAAAATATGGCGCACAAGAATCGAAACTTCGACTCATCTGTTTTCCCACCAGTTCCCAAGCGCAGAGAGACCGCTGGCGCATAACCATCTACTGTGTCTCATTGTACCCTCCTGAATGGTGACGCTACCCCAACGTCCCTTGTTTCCTTTCTTCCTGTGGGCATTGACGTTAGAACATCTCTGCAAAACTACCAGTGAGAACTAAGTCTGGACATAGTTGATGGTATGTCGTCTGAGCTTTGGTCAATGAAGACATAGCGTTCAACTGTCCGTCATCATTAACCCTCCGAGTCAATGAACGCTTTCTGGGGGGAGGTTCCAAGAGGAGTTATTCGTCCATTAGCTCAATCGGTTCCCCTCCGAACTTGGCGCTTTGCTACCATCGTGAGTTACTGGGAGATGATTGATGCAAACTGAACTGTCACGACACAAAAATTTATGTCCCCCTGAGGCACGTGCACATTCCCACGAGTCACTATGCCCACGCGGGCGGAGTGATGAAGTCCGCTTCAACGGGCTACTGTATACGTTGAGTATTCGCGGAGAACGATGGATAGATGATTCAGGGAATCCAAGACCTCAAGGCGTCAAGGTGCACCCACTTTGACTATATCTAAGTAAGTTCTTGACACATTTGACGATACATGGCAACGCTCAATCTCAAAGTGTTTCATTCTTAAGTGAATGGTGGAAGGAGGTTGTGAGAACGAACATTACCACGTCAACAAGACATAAGAACAACAAGGACTTTGAATTCCAGTGTCAAGCGAAGACAAAGTGGTAACTCATACAGCGTGCGACACCTTTATCTCTCCCCAAAAGACAACCAGGTACGCAAGCAGATACGCGCCCAACTTTTAGAGTTTTGAAGAAAAAGAAGGCAGGGCTAGACCATAGAGTGTGCCAAGGACGCCTTTGCGCCTGCGCCTTGCATTTGCTGAGCCGCCGTAAAGGGGGGCGGCGCGTTGCCGCCAAACGCAGGGCCCGCCATGCCTTGTACCGCCTTCCCCTGGTGCTGTACTGGCTGTTGCTGCTGCTGTGGAGAAATAGCGAGTCCGGCGCCAAGACCGTGACTGTTTCCGTGTGGCACCCCATTCAAATTTGCACCGAATCCCGTATTCGTGCCAGTGCCGATGCCGATGGCCGCACCACCACCGCCGAGACCAAGCACCGCGGGTCCTCCAGGACCGTCCCTCCGCGGGCCCATATCCTCGGTCGTCGTAACGCTCGCCATGGGGTTTCCGAGTATATTCTCGAGCCCAAAGCGAAAACCGTCGATGCGCTCGTCGAAGGTGTGACCGAGCTTGTGCCCGTGGTCGAGCTTAAAGGCGTAAATCTCGCGGAGGAACTGGTTGAGGGCTCTAGCGCGCAGCAGTGAAAACTCGGGCTCGTTTGAACCACGTGCGCGAGCGAGGTACGAAGCCGCGAGCGTCGAGGCGCCGCCAAGGATCGATATGGCGATTGACGACTACAGCACAAGTTGGTTGGTACAGGTTACAATTCCGCGGAGCCAATGGAAAATAGAGCTTTGTACGTACGGATTTTCCCGAGAGGGCGGCGCCCAAGCCAGTTGTGAGCGCTCCAAGGAGGACTTGGACAGCGATGGCCACATTGAGCGAGTAGCCTGTCATCTTTGCTGTACATATATGCGTGGTTTAGTGTGGAGAAGCCTCAGGCGACATGACGAATACGGTATACGTACCTCGCTTGACAGCCTTGTCTCTCTCATTGGTGGCCGCATCGATTGTTGGTTGCAGCCTCTCTCCAATTGTCATTTCACGGCGCTGCCAGCATACACCCCAAAATAGGAACACAATGCATATATGCGGACGATATATCAGCAAAAGGAGGAAGGTGAAAAAATAGGTTGTTTATCCGTACCTGGCGTTTTTCCGCTGGGACGATCCAGCTCGTCGTATCAGGCACAAGAATCGAGTGTCGCTCATCATCCAGCGAGTGTGGGCGTTGGAGGCGTTGGTCATGGTGAACATGAGGAGGCTCGCGAGAACGTGATCGAGGCTGTGGCAAGGATTGTGTGTTACTTGGGATTCGACCGAGATGCTCATGATCAGTGGCGGCAAGAGCCAGTGACGGGTGGTCATCAGCCGGTTTTGGACGTCGACGGGGCTCGTGGTGGCTTGAACGTCGAGGTGGATGTGGAGTGGGAGCATATATTACGTGCTGTTGGGTTTGCGTTTGCGTTTGAGGTTGTGAAGGTTGTGGGGATGCATTGGCATTGACATGCCTCGATCGCGAGTCGTCTGCAGGGGGCACCGATCCTGGAATAGGCTGCGTCGGAGGCTGGGGGTGCTCTTGCTGCCGCTGCTGCTGCACTGTAGTTGTCGAGAGGGGAGCTTCACTAACCGTGACCGCCTTTGTCGTGTTTTTCTGGAGCTGTGCGTCGTTGGACATCGCATCAAAGCTCAAGTCCAAGCTCAAGCTCAAGTCTGGGGCGAATTTGCTTCAAATGCCAAACGACCAGCATACAAGTCGCTCCATCCATTTCTCAATAAGTTAATCTCATTTCCTGCTAAGGTAAATCGTTCAAGAAGCCGCGACTCGTAGCTGCATCCAAGTCCTCCGGGCCCGGTGGAACAAGGTAGTGCGAAAAGTCATGAATTACGCCTCGAAGCATAAGGCCGCCTGGGAAGGATGATAACATCATAGCACGCGCACGAGAGCATACTCGAATTACAGAAAGCCATAAAAAATACATCTTCACCCTCTAGATAAATTGTGATTGTACTGTAGCCCACTTTGATCCGTGCACAAACTTCGAGAGATCAAGCCGTGTCTCATTCTCACCCGCAATCCAGACATTGCTAGGTCTTTGGAGACACGACCTGTGAAGCTCAGGAATCCATAAAAGAAGTTCTTTCTCCTCTCCATATATCCAGCCGTCACTGCTGATCACGGATTGATCCATAAAAGGTGCGCCATCGATCTTCTCCATTTGATTTGCGTCATCAGCAAACGGGGCTGCTACAGCCTGTCTTGTTCCGGCACCCCACATGCGAATCGTACGATCTGACGATGCAGATGCGATGCGCTGCCCGTCCGGTGAAAACGAGACAGAAACGACCGAAGAGGTGTGCCCAGCAAATGGGCCAGCCATGACTTGTCCTGTTGCTGCGTCCCATACACGGATCGTGCGATCAGCCGAGGCCGATGCGATGCGCCGCCCGTCTGGCGAGAACGCAACAGAGATGACCGAATCAGTGTGCCCGGTAAATGGTCTCGTTAGGGCCTGTCCTGTTGTGGCATCCCATACACGAATCGTATTATCCCTTGAAGCGGATGCGATGCACCGCCCATTCGGGGAGAATGCAACAAAAGAGACCAAAGAGGTGTGTCCAACAAATGGGCCCGCTACAACCTGTCCTGTTGTGGAGTCCCACACGCGGATTGTGTGATCAGACAAGGCAGAGGCAATACGCCGCCCTGGGCCGTCGGGAGAGAAGACAACTGAAATGGCCGAATCATAGGTTCCAGTAAACGGGCCTGCTACGACCTGTCCTGTTGCGGCATCCCACACGCGAATCGTGCCATCGGAAGAGGCAGATGCGATACGCAGCCCGTCCTGCGAGAACACAACAGATCGGACCCAATTGGTGTGTCCCGTGAACGGGCCCGCTACAACTTCTCCTGTTCTGGCATCCCACACACGAATCGTGCGATCAGACGAGGCAGATACAATTCGCTGGCCGTCTGGCGAGAATGAAACTGATGTGACCCAGTCAGTGTGTCCCGTAAATGGGCCTGCGGCGACTTCTCCCGTTGTGGCATCCCACACGCGAATTGTGCGGTCGGACGAGGCCGATACGATGTGTTGGCCATCCGAGGAGAACGCAACGGATCTGACCCAGTTGGTGTGTCCGGTAAAAGGGCTCGTTGCGACCTGTCCTGTAGTAGTGTCCCACACGCGAATCGTGCGGTCAGACGAAGCCGAAGCGACGTGCTGGCCATCTGGGGAGAACGCAACTGATCTAACCCAATTGGTATGTCCAGTAAATGGGCCCGCTGCGAGCTGTCCCGTTCTGGCATCCCACACGCGAATTGTGCGATCGTCCGAAGCAGAAGCAATGCTTTTTCCATCCGGTGAGAACGCAACAGAAAAGATCGAATCGGTGTGTCCAGTGTATGGGCCCGCGACGATCTGCCCTGTTGTGGCGGCCCACACACGAATCGTGTGATCGTCCGAGGCCGAAGCAATACTCTGTCCGTCCGGCGAGAATGAAACTGAAAAGACCGATGAAGTGTGTCCAGTAAACGGTCCCGCTACGACCTGACCTGTTGCGGAATCCCACACGCGAATCGTGCAATCGGACGAGGCCGATGCGACCAGTTGTCCATCTGGCGAGAACGCAACAGAAAAGACCGAATCAGCATGTCCAATAAACGGGCCTGCTACGACCTCTCCTGTTGTGGCATCCCAAATGTGAATCGTGCAATCCGACGAGGCAGATGCGATACGTTGTCCATCCTTCGAGAATGAAACTGATGTGACTGAATCAGTGTGTCCCGTAAACGGGCCCACAACGACCTCTCCCGTTATGGCGTCCCACACGCAGATCATGTAGTCACATGAGGCGGATGCGATGCGCTGTCCGTCTGGCGAGAACGCAACAGAAGTGATCCAAGAAGTGTGTCCAGTAAATGGGCCTGCTACGGCCTCTCCCGTTGTGGCGTCCCACACGCAAATCGTGCAGTCGGATGAGGCCGATGTGATGCGTTGGCCATCAGGTGAGAATGCAACAGAGGAGATCCATCCGCTGTGGGCCTGAATCGTCCTTTCTAACGCAGGCCAATGAGACAACTGTCCACGTTCCAAGGTCAATGTGCGAGGGAATTGGTGAAGATATTGCTTGAGGATGAGGGAAGAGGTTGGTGCAAAAGGGAGGGCCGAGATATAGATATGCGGAGCACTCCTTGCCACGGCCGTTCCAAAATACCGAACAAATGCGGACGCATCGTTCACCAGTGCCAACAAGTTCTTCGCTTCCGCTCGCGAATGCTATTGCAAATTCACCCAAAAGTCAGCACATGTCATATTCGATTATACAACGTACTTACCTCCCGCCGCAACCATATTGATAGAGATGACAATGCTCGCGAAGCAAGGCCCACGCTGCTCTTGATACTAAGTACTTCTAGCCAAAACAGAAACTTCATCTCAAAGAGTGATTGAAGCTTCTCAAGAATGTCATGGTCGAAGGCAAGATGCTGTAAATGATCGTGCCAGTGAATGCAGGCATATGTTAGAGCAGGAGTAATGTGTTCGGCAATTCGAGATTCAAGGTCCGGGACGTCGGCGTTGGCGAGATATGACGACTCGAGTTTGCAGATGTTGAATTTGAGGTTATCGAGCATCAATCCAAGGCAGGAATGCACCAGCTGGTAGTGGGCGTCGCCAAGGTCCACATAAAAGACATCACTTTTCTTGTCAGTCAGAAAGTCACGGAATGACGTGTGGAGAGGAATGATGGGACATGTTTGATCAGATGAATTGACGTTGCTCAACAGTGAGTCGATGTGACGGAGCAATTCAACGACCGGACGAGCGTTCTCGGGGCCATTAATGGGGGTATATTGCCGCAAAGTGGTCAAGGCACGAACAGAGAGGGGTTCGATGGCAACCAAAAGCTGCCCCATGACGGACCGAAAAAGAATCGATGCTTCCTGTGGTTTGAAGTACGCTTCGAGAACTTCTTCGTATAAATTGTCCAGCGGATCTTGTCCATTGCGATCTCGTGGGAGTTCCAACAGGCGCTGTACGCACTTATTCTCGCTAAAGCCAAAACTAACAGGAGGGTTATTTATGAACCCGCATGCGACGGCTGCCCACTGAAACAAGCCATCTGCCGTCGTTACTAGTTTGACGCCATGGTCTTTGAATACGTCCGGAGGGAGCTCCTTTTCAAGATACACGGTGATGTCTTGCTCCTTCTTTGCGGCCAGTATGACGTCATTGATTTGGAGGGTGCGGACAGACAGCGCATTGGAAAACGCAAGTCCGATGCCGTTATCCGGCCTCGAGGTGATGAGTACGCGGAACTTTGCCGGGAGGTCGAAAAGATGTTGCGAGAGAAATATGTGGAGTCCAGATTTGCCGATTGCGTCACCACTCTCGTCTAATGCGTCGATGATAACAAGGATTGGGTCAGCCAGTCGCAGGTTCTTGAGTGGTTCGAGGAGTAGCCGTTCAAAAAGTGTACGATAGTCTCGGGTACGGCGAATAGATGGATTGTTCTTAATGACTTTCCGCAAGGCGAGTTTGAAGGCCGGATAATGGTCGGAGAGATCACGAGCAAGCGTCGTGAAGAGCTGGTAAGCCTCGTCTTTAGACTGTTCCTTCCGCAGAAATGCAAAGTAAGAGCCCAGACGCTTGTTCTCGAAACGGCGGGCAACTTCATGTGCGATTGAGGACTTTCCGGTGCCTGCCGGCCCTAGGAGGACGAGCGCACGTTCAGACTCGGAATTCTCAACCCAGTTGGTGACATAGTCCAAGAAATCTTGGCGTGTGCCTGGAAGACAGCGCTTCTCAATATCGAATTGCCACCCTCCCCGATAAGGCATTTCTCTGATTTTAGCATCCAATTCTATTTGCGCCTTATCAGGTCAACGAATCCAACACTCGTACGCATCAAAATCACGCACCAGCTGCTAACGGTTGGTCTGGCATCTCGCTTAGGCGCCCGTTCACTTGATTCACATTGTCCTGCATTCGAAGCACAGTAACCTCGGTAATAACGGCAACACGAGCGAGGAAACTGTCTCGCAGTCGGATGAGGGCGGTGCTGTAGTGTTCAAATTCTCCGCCAACTTGACCTCCGATATTCAAAAATCTCTTCCCTGTCAATTATATGCATATAAGGACCAACGAGAGATCAGCTCAAGATGACCTACCGACTTGCACATCATTCGCATACGATTCGATAAACTTGCCAAATTCATAGACACGCAGCAGCATATCCTCGAGAATTTTTGCCCGCATAGACTCGGGCTTGATGTTCCCCAAAGCATCGGCCTCTGCTGAGAACTCAAACGCATCGCGTATCGCCTCGAGCAGTGTTCTGACGTTGTCGTCACGTTGAACCTGCTGTGGCAAAGTCTGGGGGCGAGGTGAAAGTGAATAAATGTTGTATGTATTCTAACAACGAAGGAGAGGTGACGGACCTGAGGGATCGTTGAGAGCAGACTCCATGCTGACTTTGCATAGAGGTTCAGCTGAAGAGCGAAAATCAGCTCAGAGAAGGATGAGCAAAACCGCGTTTGGCCTACTTCTCCGATCTGACTGACGGCGTCCATCACCCGCTTGATAGTATCAATGGCACTTCTCCATGTCTTCATTGTATCAATGGGTTGTTCGGCCATATCGAGAGGTATTTCCGTGGGTTCCGTGGGTTCGTCGTTGACTTGAACGGGAGGACATGGATCAGCTTCTTCAGCGACAGGATTGTCCGGAATCCGTGTTTTTATCGTATCAATAAGTTGTTCAGCCATATCGAGAGGTATTTCCGTGGGTTCCGGGGGTTCGTCGTTGACTTGAACAGCAGGACACGCATCGGCTCCTTCAGCGACAGGATTGTCCGGAGTCCATGTTTGCATCGTCTCAATGGGTTGTTCAGCGATATCGAGACGTGTGGCCGTGACTTCCGTAGCTTCGGCGTTGACTTGAACAGCAAGACACGCATCAGCCTCTTCAGCGACAGGATTGTCCGGAATCGCTGTCGCATTTCCTGACACAGTAATAGTCAAGTAGGTTGTGGCCGGGGCTCAGTCGGCCGTCCAGGATGTCGATCAGCGCTACCGAAAACGATATCAAGTTCTACAAGCAGGATGCTCAGCCAGACTCAGAGTTCAAAAAAACGAAGACGAACCGCTTTGGGGCTCACAAATGAACTCCTTCCTCCCAACAAGGGTATCTTTCCTCACGGCCCTTTTGGCATAAAGAGATATAAGTATACGAGAGAGTGGTCGTATATCACTGCAGGAGAGTCAATTTTGTCACTAGAAATCAAAGGGTACGACATTTCTCACAATGCGTCGATTTTCTCGTTCCATTCTACACTATTTCCCACGCTTCGTACGGACCGTGTCTGCCAAGTTCTCGCCCCGTCGGTCACACTAGCGTAAAATTTTGTTCTTCCGAGGGGAAGGTTGTGCGCGTTAAGGACTGGAAAAAGGGGAGAGATTTAGCACGTTGTACAGAGTATGGCCATTAAAAGATTCGTACCCGTTACCTGCAGTTGGAACGGGATCTGAGAGTGAGGAATATGAGGATTCGGGCTGTAGTGATAGTTAACAATAGGGGACATCGGATGTGAGAGACTTTGGCATACGGATTCAGGTTCATTTGGATGTTTTTCTAGCTACAAATACAGGTAAGAAAACTTGGGGGAAGGGAGGAAGAACTGAGAAAATGAGCTTCGAGGTATCCACTTGGTGCCGTCGGCATTTTATCCATTCAGGCACTTCTCATCTGGCAGAACGACAACCATCAATTAGCTTGACGTTATCTCGGCATGGCACAACTAAGAATACCACAGCGTTAAATGTTGCCCGTTGAGCGCCCCGCTCCAAACCGTCGAACATGTGATCACTTCCTGCCCGCTGCACACGGCGGCTTGGCAGGAAGTGTCTCTCCCCTCAGAAGCCGTGGTTCACTTCTTCGACTCCTCCCAACCCTGTGTCCGCCCAGGACGTACCTAGAACCCGGGATAACCCCCAAGGCCCGTATAGTGTATAGTGTAGCTACCTGCCCACGCCCTAGCGGCGCTCCCTCCATCACACACTGATCGGTCCAGTAGACCAGACTAAGCTGTACTGTACTGTACTTCCCCTTCCGCCTCTTCCAACCATGTAGATTCGCCGGGACCGCGTCTTCTTTCATAGATACCTGCTGCGGAATAGAAATGCTGACTTTGAAAAAAAAAAAAGAAGGGAAACTTACCTCCGTCACTGGCGTGACGTTTTCTCCGAGTCGAGTCTATACAACAAATAAACATGCGATAAGTTAGGAATGAAATTTAGCTTTGATGGGACGAGAGATGCTTTTCCTAGAGTCCCACCACTCGAGTTTCCCGCTTCGCCATAACGTGACACCGCGTGTATCCCCTTTCAAATTTTTTGAAAGGGCAGGGCACTCCCATTCTTGGCCACTCTTCATCCGTCTCCCCTGAAAATGGCTGGTTGCTGCTCTACTACAGTATAGTTCGTTTTCCCCTCATTAGGCTCGGTCGACGTGGACCACCGCTAGCAAGTCGTGAGTGCCAAACTCTGTGACCCAACTTGTAGATCGATAGAACCTATTAGCAATACACCCGACTCACCGATCTATACCCTAAACGATGATGTACTTCTCAATGTTTTTCACATCTATCGATTAGCCCATCCAGACGAATATGTCGATGAGGAATGCAAATTCAGATACGCTTGGGATAGTGGTACGTACAAACTAGCGCATGTTTGTCGACAGTGGCGGACCCTGGTTCTTATTTCACCATCTCGTCTGTGCCTAAATCTCGTCTGCACATACGGTGTTCCACTGTTCCTGTAGCGGACATGTTGACATATTCTCCACCTCTGCCGCTATCCGGATGCCACCACGGACGATGAATCGGGCATATTTCTCGCACCTGGCACCGTGATCGCGTGATCGCGTGCACCTCGGATTTGGCCAATTTCATCACGGCTAAGGAATTTTAGAATGCATGCATATCGAGCACCCAATCTACGCAATTTCAAACTCTCGGCCGCTTGGATCTCCCTTGCTCACAGCTACCGCGGGCATCGTCATTCTCATCCTTCTCTATTATTTCCCTCCAAGTTATATACTTACCAGGCTTTCACTTATGCCCCAGCTGAAATCGCTTGCTCTTGCCCTCTTCCCAACCGCGACGTTGAGAAGCAATCGCTCCATACCCCGGACATGGCCCAGGTCACACTAAGTAACCTACGCCATCTTTTGTTCCGGGTATGAGTCCATATTTTGGAAGGCCTCGCTTCTCGGATCAGGCCCCGCAGTAGTCCACTGGCGCTCTAGTCACGGATCAGTGAGACTTCGCGCCCCACATGTATGTCACCCCGCGCTGTCATTGTCAGATCAAACTGAAATTTGCTCAAACGAGTCCTGGCCGCTGCATGGTACAGTATTTCCCATTTCCAATGCCACAGTTCTTCTCGTTTGGTACTGTTCCCATACATACGCTATATTCGTTTGAATCTTTTTCTCCCATCTTCGCGGCTCCACCATTGACTCAGTAGGTGTCTTATTTTGTCTCCCGGTGAGCCTTGCGTCACTAGGGTATCCTTTATTAAGATGCTGTTCGAAATAATGTGTACACCTCATGTATATACCCATGCCCAACACGAAATCCAAACCTTCTGCCCTGCTTCTTGGGGCCACGCCTATGGACTTGTGCGGACTTGTGAGGCTCCGCCGAGGCAAGTAGTTCAAGTTGTTAACAACACTATGACCCTAGGCTCGAGATGACGGCGTGGTTGGAAGGTGAATAATGAAACTCACTCTCACATGCTCAGGTCCGCCTACACTGCTTCTTCGGAATCGTCACTTTGTTCCTGTAGTGTACATTCCAGAACGATTATACTGTTTCAGAGCCTCCGAGTCCGTGACGAGGGTTTTTGAATCGCGCAGTTGCACACGATTCTACTTGAAAGAGTGAGTAAAAGAGGAGGGCAGGGAAACGGTGGCCAGAGTGACAATGGTGACCGTGATAGGAAATATGGTAGACGCAACAGAGAAAGCACCGTGGTGCGGGGCCGTCACGGTTGGATTTTGGTCGGGGCAGCGCAGCGCATGTTTCGGCGCGACGCGTCATTATGTAATGTCCTTCCTGATATAGACACGATAACGTGTTTGCCTCAAGGCATCGATGCATCATCAACCCTCTCACTCAGTTCTCCGTCAAACATTCACCATTACTACACCCCAGGTCCTCAAATCTCCAGAATGTCAAACATCAGCCGCTCTCAGGTCAGTGAAATTCAACTGAGCTCAACCCGACTCCAGGTGACCAGTACGTATTTCATGACTGTGCTCTGATATATACTAAATCGCTTGCCCTTGCCAGTCCTACAGTGCACAATCTTCCCCGTCTCAAGACCTTCCTTGGGAAGAAAAGGAGATTTTACGCCACATTTACAGACGGCGACAGGATATGGCAGACACGATCTGTGCGGAGCGTGGCGCAGCGCGTAGAATGGAACGAGACCGTCACACATTGTGGGAAATGTCGTATCTTCATTCTTGCTAACATCTGAGTCTCCTGCAGTACTGTACAACCACAATCTCGTGTTACTATATGTCTTTATGCGAAAAGGACCACACGGAAAGACATCCTCGTTGGAAGTCAGGAGATAGCCTGCGAATCCCAACGCGGTTCGTTTCTTATTTCAAAAATATACCCATGTGTCTGGCTGAGCATCCTACATATAGAACTTGATGTTATTTTCGACAATGCGACAGACGTCCGACGGAACTTGTTACACCTTCCTTAAGGATCACTGTATCAGCAATCGGGAGTTCATCTATGACGGCGGTAGTCAATTCCCCAATCCTTACTAGCACACCGGTCGATCCGGGAAATCCTATCGCTGAAGGAGGTGCTGCGCATCCTACTGTTCAAACCGACAATGAACCCATGCAACGCGCAGCAGATCCCGCTCTTCTACCCCAAACGAGTAACCTTCCCATCGAGGGCGGTCCCTCTGTGGGAGCAGTACCAGACAGCCAGACGGATATGTCAAATACGCTCGATGGCGCTGAGAAGGCTTTTGAAACGATGAAGACATGGAGTAATGCCGTTGAAAAAGTCAAGTGTGTAATCGACGTCGTCGGTCCAATCGCAGGGGTATGCTTTAGAGAAGGTCTTATCGAGTGCTGAGCTAACTTGCGCTCTTCAGCTGAGCCCATATGCGAAGACGGCTTGGGCTGTGCTCTCATTTATTCCTCAGGTGCGTTTCCTTTCCCATTCGCAGAATATGGCGCATTCATTCCCCTCGCTTTCAGACTTTAATACAGCAGGTCGCGCGTGATGACAACGTCAGAACACTACTTGAGGCAATACGAGACGGATTTGAATTTGCAAAGGAGGCGGCTATTTTGAGGAATATCCAGCCGGGATCCATGCAAGTAAACATCCTCGATGAGATGCTGGAGTGCGTCGGCAAATCGCCGAATTCGTCGAGTCATATGCGAAGGATGTGCAAATGGGTACGTCGTCTTGACCTCTCTCGTTGCTCAATATGAACGTGTGACTTTCAGGAAAGCGGGCTTTGAAGAATATGGTCGGCAAAGTTGACGGAAAAGTCGAAGAGTACCGCGCCACTCTTGTTCGACTTCGAGAAAGGTTCCTCGCATATGCTGTTGTCAACACTCAGGCTACTGTCCTTCAGATGCGGGACGATGGTGCGCGATAATTCAGACAGCTCAAGACCGGATCGTCGAACTGACGATCAATACACAGAATTAGACAGAAAAATCGGAGAATTACCCTATAGGGGAGGCTGGCGATACGGCGACGAGAAGCGATGTCTTCCAGGCACCCGTGAAGACTTTTTGCACTTCATCGTCAAGTGGGTCGAGAATCCCAAATCTGATCGTGCGCTCGTTCTTCTCGGCCAAGCGGGAACAGGAAAATCTTCGATTGCACATGAGGTTGCACGTCGTTTCGAAGGCAAATGTCTCGGCTCATACTCCGCCTTTTTGCGCAAGGAACAGTCCAAAGATGAGGCTTACATGCTTTTCACGACAATCGCTCGCGATCTCTCCGATCTCATTCCTGCGTACAAACACACCCTTGGAGAGGTCATCAAGAATAAATCCTCTCTTCGTGGTACCCGAGACTATCGTACACTTTTCGAAAACCTCCTCGTGGAACCGCTCAAGAACTGCCACTTCCCTGTCCAATTCTTATAGTTATCGATGCCTTGGATGAGAGTGGGGATGCAATCGGCAAAAATGGATTACATTCATTTCTCGCCGAGCACCTTGTGAGCTTCCATCCGAATTCCGGATACTCGTCACGTCCAGACCTGAAGATGGCATCGAGCCTGCGTTTGTCAAAGCTTCGTCCATCAATACGCTTTACATGGATGATGCCGAACTGGCTCTCAAGACAGAGCAAGATATTGGGGTGTACCTTCAGAAGGAGCTCCCACCGACGTATTCAAAAGCGATGGGGTCAAACTAGCGAAAGCGGCAGAGGGCCTGTTTCAATGGGCAGCTGTTGCATCCGGGTTCATAAATAGCCCTCCTGCTAGCTTTGGCTTTAGCAAGAAAAAGTGTGTTCAACGCTTGTTGGGACACTCCCGAGATCGCAGTGGACAAGATCCGTTGGACAAGTTATATGAAGAAGTTCTCGAAGCGTACTTCAAACCGGATGAAGCACAGATCCTATTTCGGTCTGTAATGGGACAGCTTTTCGCTGCGATCGAACCGCTCTCGATCGATTCTTTGATTGCCCTGCGAAGGCATGCCTCAATTGAGGAACCCGAGGATCCTGATCCAGCTGTACAGATGCTCAGTCACCTCGGCTCGCTGCTGAGTAATGTGACTTCATCTGACCATACGCGTCCCATCGTTCCTCTCCATACATCATTCCGTGACTTTCTGACGAGCAAGAAGGGTGGTGTGTTTTACGTGGACCTTCAGGATTCGCACCGTCAGTTGGCACATTCCTGCCTTGCTTCGATGATCGACAAACTGGAGTTCAACATTTGCAAACTGGAGTCATCATATCTTGCGAACAGCGACGTTCCAGATCTTGAATCTCGAATTATGAGATACATCCCACCTGCTTTGTCGTATGCCTGCCGTTTCTGGGGCGATCACTTGGAACATCTTCCTTTCGATGACGATCTCTTCGTAAAACTTGGATCGTTGTTCGAGACAAAGTTACTATTTTGGCTGGAAGTGCTTAGCATCAAGAGCAGTGTGCCCCTTGCTTTACGGGCAATGTCGTTCCTGTCGACGTGGTTGCAGCAGGAGGTAGGTTCTCCTCACAATTCAGTATGACATGCGGTGACTTTGGGTAAAAATATAATAGGGTTCGCAAACGGAGGTGAAGAATTTGTTGGGATTTGTGAATGATGCGTCGAGATTTGTGCGGTATTTCGGAATGGCGATGGCAAGGAGCACTCCGCATATCTATGTCTCGGCGCTCCCATTCACACCCAGCTCTTCCCACATCTTCAATCGATACATTCGGAAATTCCCTTATACATTGAGGATGGAACGTGGGCAGTTGTCTCACTGGCCGGCATCGGAAATGGTGATTCAACACATGATGGCCCGGTCTTTCTGTTGCTTTCTCCCCAGATGGGCAGCGCGTCGCATCGGCCTCGTACGATAAACGATTCGGGTGTGGGATGCCACAACGGGACAGATGGTAGCGGGCCCGTTTACTGGACACACCAATTCGGTCAATTCTGTTGCATTCTCGCCGGATGGGCTGCGCATCGCATCGGCCTCGTACGATAAACGATTCGGGTGTGGGACGCGACAACGGGACAGATGGTAGCGGGCCCATTTACTGGACACACCATTGGTCATTCTGTTGCATTCTCGCCAGACGGACTGCGCATCGCATCGGCCTCGTCGATAATACGATTCGGGTGTGGGATGCCACAACGGGACAGATGGTAGCGGGCCCGTTTACTGGACACACCGATTGGTCAATCTGTCGCATTCTCGCCAGACGGACTGCGCATCGCATCGGCCTCGCGATAAAACGATTCGGGTGTGGGATGCCACAACGGGACAGATGGTAGCGGGCCCGTTTACTGGACACACCGATTGGTCAATTCTGTGCATTCTCGCCAGACGGACTGCGCATCGCATCGGCCTCGTCGATAAACGATTCGGTGTGGGATGCCACAACGGGACAGATGTAGCGGGCCCGTTTACTGGACACACCGATTCGGTCATTCTGTTGCATTCTCGCCAGACGGACTGCGCATCGCATCGGCCTCGTCGATAAAACGATTCGGGTGTGGGATGCCACAACAGGACAGATGGTAGCGGGCCCGTTTACTGGACACACCATTCGGTCATTCTGTTGCATTCTCGCCAGACGGACTGCGCATCGCATCGGCCTCGTCGATGAAACGATTCGGATGTGGGATGCCACAACGGACAGATTGTAGCGGGCCCGTTTACTGGACACACCAATTCGGTCAATTCTGTTGCATTCTCGCCAGACGGACTGCGCATCGCATCGGCCTCGTACGATAAACGATTCGGTGTGGGATGCCACAACGGGACAGATGGTAGCGGCCCGTTTACTGGACACACCAATTGGTCTATTCTGTTGCATTCTCGCCAGACGGACTGCGCATCGCATCGGCCTCGTCGATAAACGATTCGGGTGTGGGATGCCACAACAGGACAGATGGTAGCGGGCCCGTTTACTGGACACACCATTCGGTCAATTCTGTTGCATTCTCGCCAGACGGACTGCGCATCGCATCGGCCTCGTACGATAAAACGATTCGGGTGTGGGATGCCACAACGGGACAGATGGTAGCGGCCCGTTTACTGGACACACCGATTCGGTCAATTCTGTTGCATTCTCGCCAGACGGACTGCGCATCGCATCGGCCTCGGACGATAAACGATTCGGTGTGGGATGCCACAACGGGACAGATGGTAGCGGGCCCGTTTACTGGACACACCAATGGGTCATTCTGTTGCATTCTCGCCAGACGGACTGCGCATCGCATCGGCCTCGACGATAAACGATTCGGGTGTGGGATGCCACAACGGACAGATGGTAGCGGGCCCGTTTACTGGACACACCGAGAGGTCAATTCTGTTGCATTCTCGCCAGATGGACTGCGCATCGCATCGGCCTCGTCCGATAAACGATTCGGGTGTGGGATGCCACAACGGGACAGATGGTAGCAGGCCCGTTTACTGGACACACCATTCGGTCTATTCTGTTGCATTCTCGCCAGACGGACTGCGCATCGCATCGGCCTCGTCGATAAAACGATTCGGGTGTGGGATGCCACAACGGGACAGATTGCATCGGGCCCGTTCACCGATTTGGTCAGATCTGTCCGTGAGCAGCACATTGCCTCGGGTCAGCGACTGTACAATTCATGTCGAGAGTATCGTGACCGAAGATATTGAGAAGTTCTTATTTACAGACCAATCCCTGGTTGGTGGTGATGGTTGGATATGTGGAGAACCCAAACAGCTTCTTTTATGGATTCCCGCGCTTCATAGGCCGTGTCTTCATGGACCAAGGACGGTCTGGATTGCAGGCGAGCATGAGACCCGGCTTGATTTCTCAAAATTCGTGCATGGATCAAATTGGGGTAAAATATATGACCGGAATATCTGAATATGATGAATTGGTATGTTCTTTTTATTACTGCAGTGCCACCTCTAAACTTTGCGGTATATGCCAACAGTGCCCACCCAAACACCCTGAGCTCGCTCACTCTCCCAACGCCAGCCATCGAAACCGTGACCCACCAACGATGCAGCTTCGCCTGCCAGTGTATGTGTTGTTTCTGCTTCACTCCCACTGGGGTTTGAGCACGAGCTTTCTTTAGCATGCCGCTCTGCCTCTTCTGCACGATCGCATAGGCTCCATCCCACATGCACATCGAGCTGTCGCTCGCCGAGGTGGCGCCTTCTGAGGGAGATGCGCGTGGTCTGGGCGCGCAAGCACCTCTTGTATATTTTCCCACATGCGAGCTGCCGGGCGAGGCTCGGGCACGGAGCAGCGCGGGGACGTTCCAACCCAAAAGGACTCGTGTGGCATAATTGGCAGAGGATCCACTGTCTGAGGGCGTATATCCAGCACGGTAGTAGACGACCTAGCCCCCAGATTTCTACCAACTAGAATTTGTCGACAACTTTCCTTCGTCATGTATCCTCATCCCTTTGTAGCTCCATCAATGAGCATAGACCCCCACGCGTGCCATCAAATCATACCCTCTGCATGTTTCGGCGTGACGTGGCCACGGCCACTATCTGTCTTTCCCCTCTGGTCTGGTGCTGTGCTGATGCCCGATGCCCTCCGCTACCTATTTACACACCTCCAGTTCCACGTCCTCTCCCGTGGCACTTTGCGTGTTCTGAGAACGACGTTCATCCCCGTAGTAAAAGCTTTCCACAATAAGTGGTTATGGGTCTTTAAAGTCTCCGAATGTGCAACAAAGGAGCGGCGAAGCGCCGTCTCCACGTGGCACGGCTATTCAAGTTCTATGTGTCATCGAGGAAGGAGGCTGGGATGAGTATCGGGAGTCTGACAACTAAATGGCCTGCCAGTGGTTACAAACTCTTGCAAAAGTCACAGGTCCGCTGGGCTGTGCGAAGGAAGAAAGAAATTATGTTTTCATTCTGTACACCAACACAATCCTTGTCTTGATATATATATAACCCACATCGACAGCTGCTGCTGCTGCATTGCTAGTACGCGCACCAGCCCAGGCTGTTCTTCGGGTCGAGATGAACAAAGAAAGACCTTATTAATATTTTCCAAACATTTCATCCACTTCTTACTTGATACGGACGCAACTAAACCTGACCACCTCACTGGCAAATGCGAGATGAAACTGACTTTCAATGCTAGGCCATAGATGGCGGTCATTGTAGTTGCACGACCCTTTAGGAAAGCGATCGCGATAGGCCCATGAAGGAGGAATAAACAAACCCATTGTATGCGTCGTAAACGCCAAGTGCTGTGACTAGCCTGAGAGCGTGGCTGTGTGCATGATCATGATCGATCATGATTCAACATCATCTGTACGTTGTGATTATTATAAAAAAAACTCTTTTCCTCTTACTTTGTTTGAACAGGGCTCTTAGTAACTGTTGTGTAATTCGGAGTATTCTTCTTAGAATAGAACCTATTCGGTATAGTTTAACTGTAGTACTGTCAGATTCACAAGAGATCCTAACCTATCTACAATGTACTTTGCTGATAAACTCTGAACGCCACTTGAGTCAAGGAACGTGGGGAGCGCGAGTCGACTGTGATCACCTCTCTCACTGAGACCATAACTTTTGAAATGTCTCGTCGCGCCCTTTGCACTGACGATTATAGTCGTCATGTGATTTGGGGCCGGAAAAGGCCATGGTGAACATTACCGTTCATTACCAAAAGGTTGGACTGGCATACATGGTTCCCAGCGGGTCCCGTTCTTTTCCCAACGTCATTCTTGTAACAAATGAAAGATCTACTGCGCCGGAATGTAGTATGTTCCCTTGGGTAAGATAACAAATGATCCATGACCCTTCCCTTCACGTGCGTGACCGTACCCCATACGATGTAGTACCTGGTTAGTTGTACCTGCATCTGGTCAGTGCTCATCGGTCAAATTCGCAATGAGGAAAGGGATGTATGAGACGGCATCAAGGAACATCACGTCGCACCCTTCTGCGGTGAAGAGGCGGAAATGAAAGTGCCGGGGTGGACACATGTTCGGAGAAGGAACAAAGGTCGCATGTGATATGTCCTTTGACCCGAGTGGGCCAAGGGAGGAACACCAAATGCTGCTTTGGGGATATAGTGAGATTTCAAAAGTGTGTCATCTCGACAGAGGTAACGATCAAATTCAAGCGAACAATGCATTTTCAAAGACAATACAAGGACATTCAGCGCGATATAAACCATTCGCCTTGGAGCCGATCATTCATTCTCGACAAGCCGTCCGCAGACGATATATTTGTTCGAAAAATGGTCGATCCAGCCCTTCATGTTCTCGCTGAGAAAGGGGGATTAACGAGGTCAGCCATCGTAGATCGAGAAAACTCGAAGCGGGTTACTACTGACATTTCCTCTGGAGTGAGATCCTCGAGCTTATCTAGTGGTTGATCTACCGGCGTTAACATCTCTACGATGATTGAGTCAAACAAGGGTTTCTGGACAAAAAAAACGTATTGGCGCACCGAGATCGAAAGACTGTTTCGCCATACCGCGGGACGCATCTCGCCCCGCAAAGTTACCGTACATCCCATCTAGACGACTTTTTGAGCAAATAGAAGAAAGCTGTAAAGTTTTTTTTTACCTGGGCCGTAGAACCCCCTACCGGCGGTAACGTCAAAGACGGTGCCGGCTATAGCGAGCAAGATCCTTCCGCCATCAAGTCCGTTAAACTTTGTGAGCGTTCGAGGGGTAAAAGTGGTAAATAGCAACGCGGGTGCGTGCGAACGTGGCCTCCAAGAGTATCCGGCTTTGAATTCTGCTGGGGGAATGCGCGGGACGGACGTAGAGGGTAATATGATGCGTTGTAAGAGGTAGAGGATGTAAAGTAACAAGGCTGTGTTGATGGGGTGCGATAGGGAAGTGAGAAGGACATGATGAGAGTGAAGTGAGTCGAAGCGAAGAGTAATCGTGACCCTAACCCAAGACGGTATGAACATAAATAACGGACCTCTTCGGAGGTTCTTCAGCTTGCGCAATTACCCGCTTGGCCAGCTCTTCACCGCAAAGCGCGACCGATTACCCCATACGCGTCGGCGCGTCCAAACCTCTCTCTCAACCCAATCTACTTGCCAAGTCAACAAACTCTCTATCAGCTAAAATATGAAGAATAGAAACAAGACGACAAAGTTCCCTGTAGTACGTTCTCTTCCAATATCCAAGCTGTCACAATACTCAACGCGTGCGCCATCACTATTTTTCTTTCTTTCTTTTTTTCCTATTTGTACCAAAAAGGCGCGCATCAAAAAGATTATGCAGAAGGATGAAGAAGTTGGCAAGGTCGCTCAAGCGACGCCTATCGTCATCTGTACGTCGTTTGTACTCCTACTCTCTCCGTAACGACACATTTCTAACAAAAAATGATTCAATGCAGCGAAAGCACTCGAGCTCTTCCTACAGCTTGTAGTCGACGAAGCTTCCCGCGTCACCATCGCGCGTGGTTCCAAGAAAGTCGAAGCGTACCACCTGTGCGTCACTCTCTATTTCTATTTAAACCTCATCTAAACGTCCCTCTCCGCCCAGGAAGCATGCGATCGAGACAACGGAGATGCTCGACTTTCTCAAGGAGCTCGTGGAAGGCATCCAGACCCATCTGCCGGTGGTACCATCCCACTCGACGTACCAAGCGAGAGCGAACCCGCCTCGTCATCCCGGCGGAAGGGCAAAAAAGCCGCAGCCAGTGCTACAGACGATGCCGATGATGACGGCGGTCGTGCAGCGCCGACAAAGCGTCGGAGGCGAAAGAAGAAGGAAGAGGCGCCCGAGGTGGATAACAGTGCCGTGAATGGGGAGGGGGATGAGACGATGCAAGATGTCGCGCCGCCAACCGAGGGGATGAGAACTGGGACGTGGACGACGAGAGTGGCGGGTATCGATAATGACAGACCGTGCGCGCGGCCTCCACCCCTGCCCGCGTGCTAGAACTATCTTTTGTAATGCGACGATGTATGATGATCAGATCGGATTGTTGAGGATCCAGTTTTTCTTGCTTGACTCGAGTTAGGGATGGTCACGGACGAGGAGCGATATGTTAAATGAGCTCCACGGAGCCCATCGCGAGGAGTTGTTCGACTACCGCGTATGGCGTCAGCACTATTTGACCCTTTTGCATCTGCATCGTCGTCCCACTGTAGACGAACGATCAACTCGATGTATTCTTCAACGTCAGTGATCGCACGTACTCGGGAAGTCGCACTGGTGGACACTCGTCCCGTGCATGTACGAAAACTGCGCGTGACTTGTCTGGCTCTGATACTGCGTCCCCGAGAAGAAAGAAGTGAGAAAAAGAGCACGATGGAGAGAGAACAGGCGTACTCATCGGTGGCGTAAATGGGGTATTATCGTCCAGCCTTGTTGATGCGGTGGTAACGCCTGCAGGACGGACACGCGAAAATGGTTCTCGGTCAACTGTGCGAACCTTCAACATAGAGTTTTGTTAAAGCTCTCAAGACAAAAAACAAAACTGGGAAGACGACGAACCGTTTAGCATGCTCGAGTTCCGTCTGAGACAACCTTTCTTGCATCTCGGGTGTAGCCACTATATATCGAGCGAACCTTTCGATCTGTGATAAACGTATGCTTGTTGGAGAGAGAAGGGGAGAGAGAGAATGTTGGGTATACCTTGTATAAGCGCGTACGAATGTAAGAGCGCACGACAAACTTGACGCGTTCGACTTCGGTCTGTACGAGCATGATACGCGCATGTTCCGCCTCTGACGAATCGGGATCTCCACGCAAGGCCTGTACCGTATCCGTCTGACAACAACATCAAAAAGAGGGAACGTTATTGTTATTATTATTACATACTTGTCTGCGGATGTGGTCGAGGAGGAATTGAGCACTTCGGCTTGAACGGGGAGTAAATCTGGCGCTTGTCGCTCGTTATCCAATGTCGGACGAGCTGTTGAAAGAGCGTTTCGGGTGGTGAATCGGTAAAGTTAAAGTCGAGCGGGATGGGTTCTGCAGTCATCATTGCTGCATCGTTGTGGTCGTCGTCGTTGTCGTCGTCGAGGAGGGCGCGTCGTGGTTGTGGGGCATCGCTCAAAGGAAAGGTATCACGTGATGGGGTTACCCTCCACCTACTATCACACTTGAGTTACTTAGTAAGTTACGGTATGGGCGCTGCTGCTCCAGTCATTGTGGTGGAGCATGGAGCCTATATATAAATTGTCTGATGGAGTCTTATGCCACGTTTACCACGTTTTTTTTAATCTTTCACTCACCAACCTTGACTGAGATGGGGATCATCTTTTCTTGCATCACCTGTATCATCGGCTGCATTGGCGAATGTATCATGGGCATAATCAGCTGCATTGCTGATTGTTTAGAATGTATCATTGGAGGTACGCGCATCATCATCCATATTCTTTCTGCCGTCACAATATTTTTTTTTTTTCTTAGCGATCACGGGGTGTCTCTCAGGTATTTTCAATTGCATATGCGATTGCCTCTGCTGCTGGTGAGTGTTAGTTGGAGTTTCTGGAATATGGATGCTGAGGTTCGTTGTACTAGTAACCGACCAGGAGCCTGATAGAGGCCTCCCGGGATTTGTAGGAGGGAATCCCCGGAGGCCAGATGCTACCCACGTGTACGATTTAGAATATTAAGGTACCAGGAACTGGAACGATAAGATAAGATTGGGTTTCATTAAATAGAGTCAAACAACAGATCAGCGATAAGCTTGGCAAAAAAAGCGTGTTGTATTCGGGTTTTCTTTTACCCTTCATTCAGAGGCGGTGTGAAGAAAAGGGATCGCATCTTTGAGGAAGAAAAAAGGGGGGAAAAAGGACTTTTTAGTTGTCATGTCCGTTCCCACCCCCACCACATTGGCAGAGCCCACGCTTGGTCGTTCTACCAACCTCCTCGAAAACTCAAACATTCGTCCTATCGTCACCCGCTCTCAGAGTTATGCTCCCAATGGTATTCCTGCCCCTCCGATAGCCGCACCTCGGCTTCATACTAGTGACACCCAAAATGCTCCAGACGCTGTTCTGGAACTCCTCGACGGAACCGCATTTTGCGGTATCAGCTTTGGCGCACTCGGGAAGAGCGTCGCTGGAGAATGTGTATTCCAGACAGGTGCGCGCATAGCGCCCACACGCATCTTCTCTGCTTTGTGCTGTGTCCTCAAGGACCCATTGAACAGGCATGGTCGGATACACAGAGTCCCTCACCGATCCATCTTACGAGGGCCAGATCCTCATCCTCACTTATCCTCTCGTCGGCAATTACGGCGTTCCCACTCGCCCACCGGACTCCATCCTCGATTCCATCTCCGCATTACCTGCACACTTTGAGTCGTCGCGCATTCACGTAGCCGCCCTCGTCGTCGGCTACTACTCTGAAGATTTTCACATTTTCTCGCACATTCTTCCCTCGGTGCATGGCTCAAAGAAAACGACATACCCGCAATTTGTGGTGTCGACACGCGTGCGCTCACCAAACGCATCCGTGAAAAAGGTGCCATGCTCGGTCGACTCCTCGCCGCAAGCCGGAGGCCCCCGCACGCGACCTTGAAATGGAAGTTCCACGGCGCCTGCGCCTGCGCCCTCGTCTCCCAACTTGGGTTTAATCAGTCTGAGGTTCCCATGGCGCGAAGACTATATTCACATACCTTATCGTGATCCCAACACGGACAATCTCGTTGCCGCCGTGTCTGTAAGGACACCACGCGTGTACCCGCCGACGTGCACCCCGCTCCCGCACCCCTCTGGCCGAGCCCTACGCGTGCTCGCGGTCGATGTGGGCATGAAGTATAACCAGATTCGATGTTTCACTTCCCGTGGTGTCGAGTCAAAGTCGTACCGTGGGACTACAACTTTACCGCGCTCTCCGAAGAGCCTTACGACGGTCTCTTCTCTCCAACGGCCCCGGTGATCCGACCACGGTGCAGATGACGATCGACGCATCGCGCATGCGATGCAAAGAGCCGATCGACCGATCTTTGGTATATGTTTAGGTCACCAGTTGCTCGCATTGGCGGCCGGCGCGTCGACGAGCAAGATGAAGTACGGTAACCGCGGACACAATATCCCCTGCACGGACTCGCTCAGCGGTCGGTGCTACATCACTTCGCAAAATCACGGCTTTCAAGTCGACACTGCGACGCTGCCGTCGGGCTGGAAAGAGCTGTTCAAAAACGCAAATGATGGGAGCAACGAGGGTATTTACTGCCAAGACAAGCCCTTCTTCTCGTTCAGTTCCATCCAGAGTCGACACCCGGTCCGCGAGATACCGAGTTCCTCTTTGATGTGTTTATTCAGAACGTCGTCGATTGCGTCTCGACTACGGGCTCGCTCCTATCCCCCATATCCCTCCCTGGTGGAATAAAAGCCGAAACGATGCGCGCACGCCGCGCTCCAACGTCCACAAGGTGCTCATCCTCGGCTCGGGCGGCCTCTCGATCGGCCAGGCGGGCGAGTTTGACTACTCCGGTTCGCAAGCGATCAAAGCGCTCAAGGAAGAAGGCATCTACACCATCCTAGTCAATCCGAACATTGCCACGATCGCCACGTCCAAAGGACTGGCCGACAAGGTCTATTTCTTACCCGTGACGCCCGAATTTGTGCGCAAGATTGTGCAGTACGAAAAGCCGGACGGGATCTACGTCACCTTTGGCGGACAGACGGCGCTCAACGTGGGAATTAAACTTAAAGACGAGTTTGAGGCTCTCGGGGCTAAAGTGCTCGGGACGCCGATCGAGACGATCATCGCGACGGAGGACAGAAGGCTGTTTGCGACGGCGATGGAACAGATTGGGGAAAAGTGCGCGCAGAGCGCTTCGGCGACCACCATCGACGAGGCTATATTGGCAGCGGCCGAGATTGGGTATCCGGTCATTGTGCGCGCGGCGTATGCGCTCGGTGGGCTCGGATCGGGCTTTGCGCAAATGAGGTGCAGCTCAAGGCGTTGTGTAGCAAGGCGTTCGCGACCAGTCCGCAAGTATTGGTGGAGAAGAGTATGAAGGGCTGGAAGGAGATTGAGTATGAGGTCGTCAGGGATTGTAGGGATAATTGCATCACGGTCTGCAATATGGAAGTGCGTCGTTCTGTATCTCTGAACAATTTTTTTATATTCCTAACTGGTATTAGAACTTTGACCCACTGGGATTCATACGGGCGACTCGATCGTCGTCGCGCCTTCGCAGACGCTCTCGGACGTCGACTATAACATGCTGCGGACAACGGCTATAAATGTTATTCGTCATCTTGGGGTCGTCGGCGAGTGTAACATCCAGTACGCGCTCAATCCAACATCGCGCGAGTACTGCATTATCGAAGTGCGCACCAGTTCCCTTTTCTCTAATCTCTATGCAGACGCGTCTTGTGATAGGTCAACGCACGTCTTTCTCGATCCTCGGCGTTGGCTTCCAAAGCGACGGGCTATCCGCTCGCCTTCATAGCGGCCAAACTCGGACTCGGCATTCCGCTCAATGAGATTAAAAATTCGGTCACCAAGGTCACTCGGCGTGCTTTGAGCCGAGTTTAGACTACGTCGTGGTCAAGATACCGCGTTGGGACCTTAAAAAGTTTAGTCGCGTGTCGAGGTTGCTCAGTAGCAGCATGAAGAGCGTCGGTGAGGTGATGAGCATCGGTCGTACGTTTGAAGAGACGATACAAAAGGCCATCCGGGCTATCGATGATCAGTTTGCTGGATTTGCAAAGGTACGTACATGTTGGTGAATTTGTTTACCTACAGGCGTTGATGGTTAGGAGCCCCTTTTCAGAATGACTTTGTCGAGGATGTCGACGAGGAACTCGTCAACCCGACGGACAAGCGCATCTTTGCCATCTCCACCGCCTTCCATCGCGGTTATTCGGTTGATGAGATCTGGCACATGACCAATATCGACAAGTGGTTCCTCACCAAGCTACAGAACATCTTCAACATGGAGCAACGCCTTTCGTACGCTTTTCCGCGATGTCATTTTTCTTTCCGTTGCTGATGCCTCGGTCCAAAGCGCTCTGAACAAATCTCGAGCATAAATCCGGAATTGCTCCGCCAGACCAAGCAGCTCGGCTTTTCGGACCGCCAGTTGGCCGTCTGCCTTGGCACCAATGAGCTCGCGGTGCGACGGCTGCGTGAAGAAAACGGCATCTTCCCGTTTGTGAAACAGATCGATACGGTTGCGGCAGAATTCCCGGCGTTTACAAACTATCTCTATACCACGTACAACGCCGTCGAACACGACATTGACTTTGAAGATCGGGGCGTGATGGTGTTGGGCTCTGGCGTGTACCGCATCGGCTCTTCCGTCGAGTTTGACTGGTGCGCCGTGCGTGCGATACGTACCTTGCGCGACCAAGGTTTGCCTACCGTCATGGTGAATTATAACCCAGAGACCGTCAGCACGGACTATGACGAGGCGGACCGTCTGTATTTCGAGAACATCGCGCTCGAGACGATCCTCGATATTTACGACACCGAGTGCTCCCGTGGTGTTATTCTCTCCATGGGTGGGCAGACACCAAACAACATCGCGCTGCCGTTGCATCGGCGGAATGTCAAGATTTATGGAACTCCCAGAGATGATAGATACCGCTGAGAACCGGTACAAGTTTTCGCGATTGCTGGACGAGATTGGCGTCGATCAGCCAATGTGGAAAGAACTCACCGCATTTGAAGACGCCGAGGCGTTCTGCCAGACTGTTGGCTACCCTGTCCTCGTGCGCCCATCATACGTGCTCTCGGGCGCGGCGATGAACGTCGTCTCTACTTCGAGCGATCTGTCAAACTATCTGCAACAGGCCGCTGAGGTGTCGCGCGAGCACCCGGTTGTGATCACTAAATACATCGAACAGGCCAAGGAGATCGAGATGGACGCGGTCGCCAAGGACGGAAAGATGATCATGCATTATATATCGGAGCACGTCGAGAACGCCGGGGTTCACTCTGGCGACGCGACGCTCATCCACCCGCCACAGGACCTCGACCTCAGACGGTACGCCAGATAGAGGAGGCGACGGCAAAGATTGGTAACGCGCTGAACGTGACGGGCCCGTTCAACATTCAATTTATCGCGAAGAACAACGAGATCAAGGTGATCGAGTGTAACCTGCGAGCGGCGCGCTCCTTCCCGTTCGTGTCCAAGGTCACGGGCATCGACGCGATCGAGATGGCAACCAAAGTGATGCTCGGATTGCCCGTGGAGCCGTATCCGGACGCTGGACTCCCCGCGGATTACGTCGGAGTGAAGGTACCCCAGTTTAGCTTTAGCCGCTTGTCGGGTGCGGACCCCGTACTTGGCGTAGAGATGGCGTCGACGGGAGAGGTGGCGTGTTTTGGAAGGGATAAGTACGAGGCGTACCTAAAGGCGCTCATGTCGACGGGCATCGTCCCGCCGGAGAAGAACATACTCTTTTCGGTCGGAGGATTCAAGGAAAAAGTAGAGCTGCTTCCTTCTGTGCAAAAGTTGCAAGCCGCCGGTTACAATATTTTCGCCACGTCTGGGACGTCAGATTTTCTCAGCGAGCATGGAGTTTCCTGCAAGGTTCGGCCCCCCCCCCCCCCCCCTTTTTTTTTTGGTCGTTCCGAGAATATTTTTGACGTTCTATACGTTACAGTATTTGGAGGCGCTCGGAGATGGGGGAAGTGAGGACAAGTCTGAGTATTCTTTGACGCAGCATCTGGCCAACAACCTCATCGATATGTATATCAATTTACCATCGAAGAATCATTACCGCCGACCGGCCAGCTATGCCAGCAAAGGTTACCGTACTCGTCGTATGGCCGTCGACTTTGCCGTCCCACTCATCACGAACGTCAAGGTGGCAAAGCTACTGGTGGAAGCGCTCGTGCGTAAGATGCCCCTGAACGTCTCGGCCGTCGACGCCAAAACGTCGCACCTGACCCACGTCTTCCCCGGTTTGGTCAACATGGCCGCCTTTGTGCCGAACCTGGTCGTTGCTGGAAGCGACGACGTCGTGGAGGCCACGAAGGCTGCGCTCAGCGCGGGCTTCACGACCTCGCTCGTCATCCCGCTCGGGAACGGCAACGAGATTTTTGATCGCGCGACTCTGGATCAAGCACGCGACAACTTGTCTACCAACCCTGCGTACGGAAATTACGCCCTCAGCATTTCGCGTCGCCCACGACGAACGCGGTGAAAAATCTGGACGAGGGATTACAGGCGGATGTCAAGTCACTCTATATCCCGTTCTCTCCCGGAAACGTGGCCACGCAAGTTTCGGTCGTTGCGGCTCATTTTGCTTCTTGGCCCATGGACAAGCCCATCATTACTAATGCCAAAGGCGCCGACCTTGCGTCCGTCCTTTTGGTCGCGTCGCTCAATAGCCGTGGGGTCCACATCAGCGATGTGCAAAACAAGGAAGATCTGTTACTGATCAAGCTCAGCAAAGCGAAACAGCTCAAGGTCACTTGTGACGTTAGCGTCTATACCTTGTTCTTCACGAAAGATCAATTCGGTCCTGGCGTAAAGTCGCTCCCGACCAAGAACGATCAAGCGTTCATCTGGCAGAACCTAGATGTCGTTGATGCTTTCACAGTCAATGCCCCCCCGTTCTATGCCGGCCTGGAACAGGGCGAGAAGGGATCGCCATGGTCCGGCGTAGAGGAGTCACTTCCTCTGCTGCTCACGGCCATCGCTGAAGGTCGCCTTACCCTGAGGGATATGCAGGAACGCTTCCACGACAATCCAATTCGCATTTTAGGACTGCCAGAGCAGACACATACACAAGTTGAAGTTGTCCTCAATCGGTCGTTCATATTCCCTAGACGCGGTGAATATTGGTCTCCCCTCTCCGGCAAGCCGATCAAAGGTGCGGTCCATCGAGTCATCCTTCATGGCCAGACCGTCTTTTTGGACGGCACTTTTGTCGCTCCTCCGTCTGGGAGAGACGTCTCTGCTGCGATCATTAGTCACCCGATAGAGAAACCGGCGGCGGTGCTCGCAGGCCTCTCCGCAGCCCAACTTTCTGGGCCATCCACAAATGTCCGTCCGACGCCAACAGATACTCCACCTGGTATGAGCGGCACCCCTTATGGCCTACCGCGTCCACATCCTACTCTTGCGCACTTTATGCCGCATCCAGCTTTCCATCGCCGCCACATCCTCTCTGTCAAAAAGCTCACACAGCGTGATATTTACGATCTGTTCTCGCTTGCACATGAGATGCGTCTGCAAGTGGAACGTTCCGGAACTGTTGACATCCTCCGGGGGAAGGTTCTTTGTATGCTATTCTACGAGCCGTCGACACGCACAAGCGCTCTTTCGAGGCGGCAATGAAGCGCTGCGGTGGAGACGTCGTGTCGGTTTCGCGGACCGGAGTAGTGTAAGGAAAGGTGAGACACTGCAAGACACGATTCGGACGCTCGCTTGTTATGGAGACGCGGTCGTGCTGCGCCATCCTGACGTGGGCAGCGCACAGCTTGCTGCCAAGTACTCTCCCGTTCCGATATTGAACGCGGGAGACGGCACAGGCGAGCACCCGACCCAGGCCCTTTTGGACTTGTATACGATACGCTCCGAGCTTGGCACTGTCAACGGTCGAACGATCACGATGATTGGCGACTTGAAGAACGGACGCACGGTACATTCGCTCGTCACGCTCCTCTGTCTGTACTCTGTCCGTCTCAACTTTGTCTCTTCTGCTTCCTCGCCATGCCGGCGAGCGTCGTCTCTGCGGCACGCAAAGCTGGCGTGTCTGTACGCCAATGCGAGAGCCTGAAGAAGTTCTTGGAGAGACGGACGTGTTGTACGTCACGCGTGTACAAAAGGAGAGATTTGCGGACGAAAGGAATGGGAAAAAGTCAAGGATGTTTACCGGGTCGATCACGCCGTCCTCTCGCGGGCGAAGGAGGACGTGATCGTCATGCATCCCTTTCCTCGAGTCAACGGTAAATCTCCAAATCGACCTTCTCTTCGTGCAGCAGACCTGATCATTTGCGCTGCTCTGCAGAAATCGACCCCGAGGTTGACTTTGATTCGCGACGCGCGGTGTACTTTCGCCAGATGCGGTATGGATTATACGTGAGTTGTGTTTTTTTTTTTTGAAACCTTTGTCTGTTTTTGTCTTTTTGACCACACCACCGCATTGTTAGATTCGCATGGCGCTACTCGTCAGCGTGCTAGGCTAAATGGGGACGAAGAGTCTATTGTTTAAGGTTTGTTCCCTTTTATAGGTGAATCTATATAGATGGAGAGATAAGCGATCCAGGGTACATACGTGTTTCTTTCAAAGCTTGAGCAAAAGCGCTGCAAAGGAAAAAAAGTTCTTGTAATCCCATATAATTTCTGTGCCGGCGTGATCAAGTTTGTAGAATTATATCACACGTATTTTGGCCACAGTTGTTGTATCTGGGCACATTTTACGGAGTATGCTTGTGACATGCGGTGCCCGTGTGTATTGTGGTCAGGTCGGGTGGTCGGACCGATAGTCGTGCCTGAGGTTGTGTTGTGGCCCTGCTTGCCTATTTCGTCTTCCACAACACCATCACTCTTTGCCCGAACCCTCCTGCACATTACATCTGGTTCTGAGAATCTGAGCCCCATGCCACACACTCTGCCTGAAAGGTTACCGCTTATGGTTCTGTCATGTCTTTATAGCAATCGTCTCATTAGGCATAGCCCCCTTTTCCGACCACAGTTTCAGCTCATTCAAAAAACACCTCGGCTGCGGAAACGTTTTGGTTGATCCACAACGAAAAAGCTAGCAAAGAGATTCTTTGACTTGTGTGTGTGGAACTCTATGCCACCAACAAGCAAAAAACGTCTCCACAGAGCGAGACGGGTGAGCTCTTGACCATTTAAAAAGGGGGGTCCCCATGTCCTGGAATTCGACATCTTCCAACTCAATCATCGCAGCAGCAGCAAGTGTTCATCATCCAGTATTTTCATTCACCGTCTTTTTTAAAACATGTCTCGTCATTGCCACATCGGTGTCGCGTTCTACTCTCTCCCCAACTTTCCCATTCAATGGACGCTCCTCCTTTCCGAAAGCCAGGATTTCAGCGGACACGTCTTGTGCGGCGTCGTCAGCGAGACCGTGAACGGCTTTGGCCTATCCTGGACCTCCTCCACTTCTCTCACCACGCTCAATCCGATGGCCTTCTTTTGGGCATCGTTTACGTCACCAGGTCCACCCAGCCGATCACTAGCACGAAGGCTATGGCCACTCTGGATAACAGCGTCAATTACCAGATCGGAAGCGAGAATTACGTCGTGCTCGTACTCTTGCAGCTTTGCAAGAGAGGTGCTATCAACCTCAACCTCCCCGATCAGAGGCCGCAGGGTGTCTCACACTCTATTCGAACGGCCCTCGCCGGCTTCCAGCGTTCGGCCCCCGTCCCAGGAAAAGGTTATCCTGTCATCACCCTCTAGATTGGCAAATTCGTTGGTCGTCGAAGCTTTGGTCGATGCCCTGTTTCTTGCATCACTGTCTCTCAACCGTGACTCCCGTTTGATACCCTTTACTTCGCCTATAATAGATCATTGTTCGCTTGTCTCCATTTTAGACTACAACTACTACCGCTACCACTACATTTAATACTACAGGGTTGTGTGATAGATATCTGTATTTTCGTGATACTTAATTCTTTAGAATGCCGTGGCTTTGTATGGGTACATGATTCGAATGCGATAGATGGTGTGATTTCACTTGACGACTGTTTACCATTTTAACAACACTGTTTGAGTGGGTGATCGAACAGTCCGTGACGTGTGTTTACACACAACCCTGATTGAAGAGAAGATTTTGGTCGTTGTGTGGCAATTAGGCTACGCGATTGATCTCTGCATAGATCTGGAGTTCGAGATGCAAGTCTAAGCCACTGTGAACGATCACAAAGAGAACCGGAGCTCGTCGGCAATCGTTTATGCCACAGACTCCCTCGTCCGCGAACTCCCCGCTGACCTGCCACACTTGGTACTACTTTTGACTTTACGAAGTTCTCTTCTCTGTTGGGGGGCGGGGGGGGGGAATATCAGCTCCTCATTTGTCGTGTAAAAGGTCAGCGCCGCCGTGACGATTTGCCGCTTTGCCTTTGTCAAAAGAGCACTGCATTTCTTTCACTTTCACTATCCGTCTTTCAAATCCCGTCGTGTTCGGTGCTCTGACAACTTTCCTGGATCACCGGCGCGCCACCAAGTTCATGCCCTGTACCCTGCGATGCCACCTCGACCCACCCTATTTTTCTTTGCGCCTCGGGGCTCGCCGGTCCCTTATTGCACTACAGTAGTATCCAGCGCGCCGCGCCTCCCATTTGGTCCCCCTCAAAGCCTATTAATTAGTGCCTTCCTACTACGCGTCTTGTATCACTCTATCCTCTTAATGATCCAAGCTTGCCTCGCGTCTCTTTTTGTTCCCTTTTTATGGTGATCCTTTCTGCATCGTCTCCGAGTCTCCGTACGACTCGGACTGCGCGCTGTGCGGCCTCGTGTCGTGTTCTTTTAGTTCACGGTTCCATACTCTATCCTTTTGAGAGAGCGCATACGCACACGTCACTCTTGTCTTACCCTTTTCCTCGGTTCCGCGCCTGTCCATGAGTTGTCCTCGGACATGCCTCGGTGGCCTTGATAAACAAAGCACCCTTTTTCAGCGCGGCATGCGTCTTCGTAGTTTCGTAAATTCTCATTGATTACTAGCCACTAGCGCCGTCCGTACTCACTCCACATGGATGAACGGGATAATGACATACTAGACAGACATGTATCTCGAGCGCCAAATGGTTATTATAATCTACTGTACAATGTAGTAGGCTCAGCCCTGTAAGTCGCTTTACATTACTAGTCGTCGAAATAAACAACCGAGACACGGGAGTGCATAAATCTATTTATTTGTTGATTTTATTTTATTGGGAGGACCTGAGTTGTAAATATGAGTCATAGCTGAGAGGCGATGATGGAAAGAACGTACTGGCAGGAAACAACCTGGTATCACCATAGACGGCATTACCTGTTGTGAGATCGAGAACAGGGTATTTACCCGTTCGTGGGATATCCGCCTTGTGGAGATTTTCGAGACGTCCTCGAATCAAGTGGGTGAGCTCTTTATGATCCGTGCCAGGGACACTGATGTATCGATTCTCGCAGAGATGTGAGAGGATGAGGCCCACGTATTTCTCACTGTCGGTCCCGATATCCTCCCAGGCGACGGATGAGAATGATGGATTGACCTTTGAAACCAGCTCGCCCATGGGAATTGCATCCTTCAGGGTGTTGAACGGGATCGGGGATTCCGCTACCTTGACGATGCCGGTGAAGAGCATCGATTGATTCAAGCAGGCTGGACTCCAGTCGAGAAACATAGAAGTTGCGCCGCGACCCCCCGTGTTCTCGATGAGGGTGGAGACCCACACCTTACCCTGGAACCATTCGCTTCTGGAAATTACGAAGGTCCACTGGGTGGGATAGCCAGGTGTCGTGTGGAACGCTACCCCGACGCTGCAAAAAGCGTGTACAGGAGCCATGGTCGAGGTGATGATGGTGATATGTGAGATGATGATGTGCGATGAGGATGTGATAGAGTCTGACTGAGTGGGTTGTTGGGTTGTACATAGACGCTGGGAGAACGCTTCTTATCTGCCAAGGGGCACAATACCTTTCCGTGAAATATGTCTGTGGATCCACAGGGAACCACATTGAGAGGGGCTGTAGAATCACGGCGAGCCTGATTGTGGATATTACCAGCCACAAAGGATGAGAAGGGTCTCCCCCATTTTCGCTAGCCGAGTGTGGAGAAAAGGCGCGCAGGTGGAATAGCTTTCCGCACGCATTTTCAAGTTTGATTTGTCTTGAGATGTCATTGGTAAAGGGGAAAGGCTACAGAGGTAGGACACCAGAAGCTACTAGTCATACTAGTTCGGCAAAGCAACTTGAAGTGTAGTTTCCGAGCGCGACGACAAAGCGGCAATCGTAGTCGAGCCAGGCCAGTCACAGTGGGAGACGACGACATGTTGATTGTGGATGGACAAGTAAGTGCTTCTCTCACTTTGGAGCTCCGGCTAAGGTTATGTAAGCCAAGGAATATGCCGCCCTAAACGGGTTCACCCTCGAGTTGTCATACCACTCCGATGAGCTCTACGTACCCAGTCATAAACTCGCGTCCAGTGCATCCTCACATTCAGTCATCATGTCCATCATGTCATTTCCAACTCGAGTTCCCTCTGCCCACCCCCGTGCCTAACATTTCAACTATGCTTAACGTGCGGTGTTGTAAATGTAGAAAGACATTCTCGCATATCTTTCATCCGACTCAGGCACCCCCAAGCACGATGATCAATTACGCAGGGCCATCATCTCAAGAACAGGTACCACCTCCACCTCCACCACCACGAAAAGGGAGGAAGATTGGCACCCAAGAGCGCCCATTGGAAACAGGGTATTATGATTTGCTCGGTATACCAGTGGATGCGACCGTTGAGGATATTAAGAAGGCCTATCGTGTGTCTTTAGATTATTATTTTTACTTATTCTCAGCTGGACTAACATCCATTTACTTTGAGGCCGCCTCGCAATCAAGTACCACCCTGACAAGAACCGTGATGATCCGAACGCGGAAGAGCGTTTCAAATCTATCGCCATTGCCTACCAGACTCTCTCAGACCCTCAACTTCGGCGCAAATACAACGAATTTGGCCCCAAGGAGAGCGCACCCGAAGGAGGATTTGTCGATCCCGAGGAGGTCTTTGGCGCGATCTTCGGTGGCGAACGGTTTTTGCCGCTCATCGGTCATCTATCTCTCGCCAGAGACATGAAAACTGCGCTCCAAGAAGCAGACGAGACGGAGGGAGAAGGCTCGACCCCGGTCGCGCGCGATGCCAAGGGCCGGGAAATCATTAGTCCCGAGGAGAAGGCAAAGAGAGATGAAAAGTCGCGCAAGGTGGCTGCGGAGGTGGGCTCGCACAGTAATCGTGGTGCTGCTGCTGTTGACTGGGCCGCATCGTGCAGAAAGCGGCGGCGCGGGAGGAGCGCGTGCAGAAGCTTTTTGAGACTCTGCGGCATAAGCTCGGCATCTTCACCGAGAACGCTTCGGACGTGAACGACCCCGACGTAGCCGAGTCCTGGCGGACAATATGTTCGCTCGAGGCAGAGTGCGTCCTAATTTATTTTGTGTCGCATCTCACATTCCCTAATATTTCTTGGGTGCCATGAAGGGAATTAAAGGGCGAATCTTACGGCGTGGAACTCTTGAATGCCATTGGATTTGTTTACACCGCTAAGGCCAAGCAGTTCCTTGCGACCAACCAGAGCTTCCTTGGTGTCGGGGGTTGGTTACACAACGTACAAGGAAAATATCATGTTTTTTCCGAGACGTACGTTGATATTAATTCTTTCTAATCTCGCTTTTTTTTTCCTAATTACTGCCCGTGCAGAGTATCCACTCTGCGCTCAGCAATTGAGCTCAAGTCCGTATTCGACCAGATTCAACAAGCCGAACAATCTGGTACCCTCAGCCCTGAAGAGAAGAAACGCCTCGAGGAACAGGCGGCAGAAAAGGGTCTCCAAGCTCTTTTCAAAGTACGTCTCTCTCCCTTTGCGCGTTTCTCGACCCCCTTCTTGTTTATCGAACTACGACTTATGTGTGACGGCAGGGAGCGAAGCTGGAAATTGACTCGGTACTCCGAGAGACTTGCGATCGGGTATTAAACGACTCGACGATAACGCGAGAAAAGGCGGTCCTGCGCGCTGCCGCGTTGCAGATTCTTGGGAATGCATTCATGGCCGTGAGGAACGAGCGAGAGGAAGCGCGCGATGACAGCGAGTATGTGAGGGTCGAGACGAAGAGTAGTCGGCAGCGTGCACAGTCACGCACCTTTCCGGGCCAATAAATAGTAGTGGGCCCACCCATGTCATGACTCGTGCATCGTTCATAGTCCTTGACTGCGTTTCTTTTCGGATTTTTTTTTTCGTTGTTTTCGCGCTGCTAGATGCACTCTGGAGGGTGGATTTTACACACGGCACGGCACGTAGAGGTAAACCCCTTTTCATTTTCAGTTTGTACAGCACTGTATCTTAAGCATCACTACCACCCCCGTACTTGTATTTAATCGTCCTTTCACGTGCAACAGTCATTTTGCATGCCAGTCTTTTTCTGCTTGATAGTTACCAAAAACCACAACTACAAATGCGAGATGACCAAAAAGTAAGAGTAAAGAAAAAGTGTGGAAACCGGCTTATAGGCGATGAAGAGAGCGTGAAATGAAACTTTTTTTAGCCCACTCTGCCCCTTTTCCGAGTTCTACTAGTACCACCACCGAATCCCTTGAACACCGCATCGTCCGAATCGTCATCGTCGTCATCCTCCACAAGTGCGGCCGCGCGCCTCTTGTTGGTAGTTCGCGCTGCTGCTGCTCGTCGCAACTGCGTGCCTGCCGTGGAGCGTAACGTAGACGTCAACGCGGTGGTATCATCACCACCACCACCACCGCCTTCGTCGACGTCGACATCGTCGTCATCGGGGGTAGGGCCAAGGCCAAGTTGCATAGCGACAACGTCAGCCGACTCATCTTCCATCTCACGATCGACGACCGCTTCTTCAATCCCGTCCGAGTCATCATCATCAGAGAGAAATAGCGCAGATTTTTTCTTTGGCGGTGCCTTCTTCTTCGTTTTCGACTTGGTAATGGCGGCGGGTGCATTCGCTTTAGTTCTCGGCTTTGTCTTTGTCGTCGTCTTGGCTTTGCTAGCCTGTTTGTTGCGCCCCTTTGAAGGCGAGGTCGCCGTAGTAGTAGTAGTAGTAGACTTTGACGGCTTGCGCACGGGAACCGCGTCCGAGTCCTCGTTCAGCCCGACGTCACCTGAATCTACCTCCACACCGTCATCATCATTGTCCCCATCGTCCGCTCTGGGCGCGGGCGCGGAAGCTCCTCGTGCTCGAGCTCGAGACGGCTTGGGCTTGGGTTTGCTGCTACGCGAGAGGGGGGGCGGATGTGCGACGGAGACGTCGTGGGACTCTGAGTAAGTCTGCGACCCAGACGCAACCGTGCGCCAATATGCTACAAAAACAAAGCAAAAAAGTTGTTATTAAAAAAAAAAAAACGCATGGCAAGAGTAATAATAATCTGATTCACTGTTTCCGATGCCATAGTCGTTCTCCTCGCTGAGGACGAGTTCGACAGTGGGCCTGCGCTCGACGGCCGCGGTAGTTTTCTGTGCATATATTCGTTCAAATACCAAAGAGAGAACTTGAAAGGATACTAACGCTTTTGAATTTTTTAAAATTCGGTCTTCCGATCCACTCCGGATGTGCACCATCGTTGTTGATGCGAGCAAACAGAATGGGTTCCGCACTCCGTTCAACGTCCATCTCCACGAGGACCATAAAGTTCCCCCTAATCCCGACATCACCAAAGTCATCAATCTCGTCCCACGGCGCGGCAGCGGCGACGGTAGTGTTGGCGACGGGGAGGTCAGCGTCGTCGTCGTGGCCGTCGATATTGTTTTTGCTTTTCGGTTTGGGTTTGGTGATCCGCAACAGGTTAAACTCGCGGTCAAAATCGTCCTCCATTTTCTTGCCGCGCTTGGTCGAGTTGACCGCCCTGAGAAAGTTCTCGTCCGTGTCTAGCTTGGACGACGACGACGGAGGTTTTTTCCTGCCTTCTGGTTTCGACGGTTGTGTAGACGCTGGGGTGACGGCGGCGATAGTGGTAGCGGAACTTGGGTTTCTGAGCGCAGTTGCGGGCTGCTGGGTGGCGGCATTCACATCCACAGCGCGCCGCTTCGCTCTGTGCGTCCCATCCGCACTGTCCGCGGCCACACCCGCGTCAGCAGCAACATCCGGCATCTCCACGTCATCGCCATCACCGGCGGGCCTACTGCGCTTTGTTCTCCTCGTGGTGTTACCGTTCCTGCCACTCGGATCCAGGATCTGGCTTTGACTTTCCTCTTCCTCGGGGACCGCACTGAGCATGAGCACGTCGCCGCCTCGCAAGCCCTGTGTCGCCGTCGTCTCTGACTGCGTCTGACTGGATGCGCGTTCGGGGTTGCTCGCATCGAAGAGGGCCTTATATCTATCCAGTTGGGAGGATTGGGACGGTAAAGGTTGCGCGTTGGAAGATACTAGTGCCATAGAGGCATCGACACCTTGGTTCGCCCGTCGGCGGGGGGGCAGTCTCCGCGCTTGAGAGGTGGGCTAATTGGTATTCGCACGAGCGCGAGAGATCAAATGAGAATACCGAACAGGGAAGCAAAATTCAATGTTTACGTACGGTGGGTAATTGGGTAGCCGCAGGCGAGGTGGGTGCAAGAGGTGGGCCAAGGGGTGGAGGTGGACCCGCCATTGCTGCGTCATCGTCGGGTCCAGGCGATAGTGTGGCACGGTTCCGCTCGGTCGCTCGCCTCGGCGGGAGCTAAAAACGTTGGTGAGAAAAACAGTTGATGGGAAACAATGAAAAAAAAGGGGGGGGATCATACACGACGTGGCAATTGCGCCTCAGCAATCTCCGGCTCCGGGGAAGAGGGGGTGGAGCTGGCGGGACCTGCTCAGGTGCTGTCTGACTCCCTGGTTTGCGCGCGGGAGGACGGAGGGGAGGCGCGATGGAGGGTTCTCCTGGAAATGTGTTAGAAACTACGTCGGGAAGTGGCGTTTCTCGTGAACCTGTTCCAGATCAGGAGCGAGTATGATGGCGAGGCGTAGACGTACTTTGGGCTTGCGAGTCAGCCGCACGTCTTGAATCCACGTAGAAGGTGTCGACATGCGCGACGGCCTGCAGAATGTTCTCTGGCAGGATAAACTCGAGATCGAAGCTGAGAGACGGGAGAGGTAATGTCACTGGTTCAACGGTATTGTAAAAGCGAGACGGACACGCACTTTTTTGCTGCGGACACTAGTTCTTCCCATCCCTCCGCGCCAACCGCTAATTCCATCACGCCCCCATCTGCTACTATGACTACCTTACCGCTCTTCTCTTCAGCCAACGATTTCGCCTTGACAAGTACCTTGCGCCACCGAACCACACCAGCGCTCACGGTGAACGCTTCGTACTCTGCACCCCCTCGTTTGACGAGTTCCCGGTAGCCGGTAGGGATCTCCCGTTCCTTCTCGCCAACAAACACAAAGCGATACCCCTTGAACATGTTAAGCCTAGTCTCATTCGGCTCCCACGCCTTGAACGTCTTGAGGGCGGGAGGGAGACCAGCGGCGTACGCAGGGCGGAACTTGCTCTCAAGGGGTAGAGCAAAAGTGTTCTCCAATGCGCGCGCAGACTCGCGGGGGTCCAAAATGGAGAGCGCGAGCAGCTCGGAGAGCCATTCGGGCTTGACGAGCTGTGCGGCGGAGAGGAGGGAAGTCATGTGAGCCGGAGTAAGCGCGCAGGACGGAACGAGGTGATGTGTAATGTCAGGATGGAGCGTCCGTACGACATGAACGCCTAAACGAGAACAAAGGAGATTGAACTGGTGTGAAAAATGCCGCAAAAAAAAACGACTTTGGGGAAGCGTACCGAGGGAAGCACAACCGTCGAGGGGGATTGGGTCTCTGACTTTTCCAGGCGTTTCAAAGCAGCATAGCCTCTGCCATTGTACTCTGCGGAGAAGACAATCAAAATGATTATATGATGGGAAAGATAGATGGTTGAGACGGACGTTAACGGCAGGCCACTGACGATATCAACTTTGTCTCCGGTCTGCAGCTCCTCCGTTGCACCGGGATTTACGATCACTCCATCAAGGATGCCTTCGCGCCATATGCGCATTGTCTTGTTTTTAGAGTTCAGAATCCGCAACGTTGGCACATAGTCCGTGTTTGTCTGTAACCATGGCTGAGACGCACGGGTATAACGATAGGAGGACAACTGATCGCACGACATCATCCGGAGAAAATCCACCGACTACGAACTGCCCGTGGTCATGGGACACCTTTTTGTGATTGACGACAAGATCACTGGGTGATTTTCGGCCAATGAGGTACGACTTTGCACTCTTGAGAATTTTTGATTCTACAACACAATGTATCTCCGGGTGAGCTTGACAGCCTTACGTGGACGCAAGAGGGGGAGGGCAGTTACTTTGAAAGGCCAACTCGTTTTGGACATCACCGTCAAATGGACCGGTAATGATCCACATCGTTAGCAGGCTGTGTGTTGCTAACTAGTACGAATCTCACTGGCGCGTCAGCCAAACTCGTGACTTGTCGCGTCGCGTGATAAACCGACGGTGACTTGCACGACTCGTACACTCCAGCACATATACACTGCCGCAAGGCAGTAGAACTAGCGTATTCGGAACTCTCAGATTGGTTCGAGACTGGACAATTCATCTACAATTCTGCCGTCAAATAAGCTTTCCAGTCTGGTCCTCGGTGAAGCATGTCATTTTTAAAACGAAGAATTATCTCAGCGTAGTTCCATTTCTCTAAATTGCATCTTGTATGCATCAGGGAGAAGTTTCATACAAAGTTAGTCTATTGATAGCGTGCCAAAGGGGGATCATAATGTTCGATCTAAAATATTGATCACGGCATTCGTTCGTGGGCAATTTACGTGGCAATTTTACGGACCAAGCATCTCCACGCAGACCACTAATAAATAACAGATAAGAAGCATGTCAAGATGGAAGGAAAAGTTGAGAACAGAGTTCCATGTGAGATGCGATGGTGCCCCATTGCTACAGTGATAGGATCAGTCGTCACCAAGGCAGAAGCGCTAAACGGCTCGCGACAATCAGACAAATTACTCAATTTCAGGGTGCGGGACAATTACCTTCATTGAGAGGGTGGTGCCCCCATCACGAGCAGGTGTGGGATCTGTAACTCCGGCGAGTCTCCGGGAATCGGTATTAGTAATAGGCCTGTGTGCCAACTAGTAGAACAATCAGAAAAGTACTATTAAGATAGGAAAGAAAGGTACATAAGGGCTAAGCGAGTCCAAGAGTCGAGCGTACCAACAAAGAAACAAGGAGAGAGAACTCGACACTCGTTTCTGAGATGCGGTACAAGAAGCAGCACATCCAGCAGACGGTCCGGCCATCCGGATCGGGCTCTGGCCATTCGACGGCTCCCGGTCCGCCACGGGTCCACTACGGAATGTCAAGCCCAGCCTTTCATCTATCCAACCTCGCGTACACCAAACTCATTTTTCATGCCCTCAAATACCCCCATCAGACGGTAAACGGTGTCCTTATCGGTTCTTTGTCACCTTCCGGCACCGTCGAGATCGTCGACGCGGTCCCTCTTCAACACCATTGGACAAATCTTAGTCCGACGATGCAAATCGGCCTTGGCATGGTGCGCTCTGCCGCTATTCCCCTTCCGTGCTTCCCCTTCGTCGATGCTGAGTATATTTCCGCAATTTTTTTCTTTGGGGGGGAGTATAGGCCATGAACCATGCAAGCAGTCACCAGCTTCGTGTAGTTGGTTATTACCAAGCGCCAGAACGCGTCGGTGACACCGCGTTATCCCCCGTCGGCGAACGTGTCGCGTCCAAGATTAAAGAGACCTTTCCTACTCCAGTAGCGCTGGTGGTGAGTTTTTTCAGAACCCGCGATTGTCCATCGGTTACCTGTCTTGTAGATCAACGGATCCAGGCTTAACGACGAGAGCGGTTCAGCGCTTGTCGTAAGTTCATTTTTTAATGCTGGACAGTCCTACAATCCCCCACTGACCCTTTTCTCCTCCCAACTCAGCCTTATGTAGCCTCTGCAAATACGTTCCACCAGTTGACAGTGGAGGGTAGATTTAGGTTCGACAGGACGATCCCTGCCCGCGCCTTGCGCCTCGCTCGGCAAAGCCGTCTGCTCAACGACTTTGGCGATTTTGACGATTACTTGGAGAACCGGAGTGTTCAATTTTTAAGTAATGGCGTAGTACAGGCAGCGCTCAACTCGCCGCCTCCGCCGCGGCGATAGTAGGATAGTTAACCCATAGTCGGTACTTCCGTATCCTCCTTTTAGTTCATTCTTCGTACGGTACACTGATTTTAGACTCGTTAGAGGTGACCCTTAGAAATTCCTCGTGTTTGTACTATTGTCTTCTCTAATAGAACTCACACACGCCCGTCCTTCGCTCTGCCCTTTTCGACTCCCCCCATTTTTTTTTCGGACTGGGCAGGTTGTGGTTTAAATACGCCTGTATGCGATACGGAGGCTGATAGATGATAGAGAGCAAGGAACTTACTAGCGCACACTTCCATCGTGTTTCCACCAATCAAAGAGGCATACTGTGGTCACTTGTGATTATAATATACTAGGCTGCTGCCGTGCTTCGATGAGAAACAACCACCGCGGGCCGGTGTCCACGTGTTGACAGGAATAAGGTTTAGTTTACCCACGACTCTGAGAGCCCCTTTGTCATTCTTCGAGCACCGTTTCAAAAAGACCTGACTTCGTACTAAGCACGGTTCAAAAAAGGGGTTCGTGTTCGAGTTATAACTTGACTCGGAGATCATCTCACAACGATCACCTATTCAGGTCATATTTCTGACATACCACACTGTCTTACAATGGTTACAATCGAGGCGATCCCAGATGATGTCCTCTTGGATATCTTTGATTTCTTCCTCCAGGTGTCAGGATACTATCCAAACAGTCGGGCGAGGAGCTGGAATAGGCTTGTCCACGTATGTAAAAGATGGCGATACATTGTGTTTGCCTCTCCACTCCGTCTCGATCTGTGCCTTTACTGTTCAAGATATACTCCTGTGAGGGAGACGTTGGATGTCTGGCCCCCCCTGCCCATGCAAATATCGTCAGGTCGTCTAAGCGATAACATTCTTGCTGCACTCGAGCACCGCGACCGCATACGCGAGGTTTCGCTCGATGATATATCAATGGACTTGGACTCGGAGCATTGGGTCACATTGATGCAGAAGCCAATTCCGTCACTTGAACGTCTTTCAATATCTTCTAGAAATCCGCCGCCACTTTCCAGTTCGTTCTTAGGCGGATCCGCCCCACGCCTACAGAGGCTCTCTTTGTGGCGCACTTCACTTCCAACATTACCCCAACTTCTTTCGTCCTCCCGTGACCTCGTTTATCTCTCTATTGAGCAAATCCCATATGATGGCTACATTTCACCTGAGGCAATGGCAACATGCATCTGCTCCCTGACTAGGCTCACGAACCTTTCCATCACTTTCTGTCCCACCTCTTTGGCTTCTCGCACCCGCCCTCCGAGTCGTCAAAGAACCCGAGGACCATCTCCGTTAACATGCACCGTCCTCGCCTCTCTCATCAGCTTCAAGTTCGATGGTGACAACAGGTACTTGGAGTACCTCGTAGCCCAAGTTGAAGCTCCTGTACTCAAAGATGCCGAAATATCACTCGTCGATTTAACACTCTCCAATTCTCTCACGTTTGACATAGAAAGCCTCGCTCGGTTCATTGGTCATTCACCAAATCTCTTGTCATACCACCGAGCAGTTGTGGTCTGCCAAGGTGGTGTGGAGCTCACATTCTATCCCATGAAAACGTATAGCCACAACTTTATTTTGACAATCCCATGCGACAATGTGAGCTCGGAACTCCCGTCTATGGTACAAATATGCAGCAACCTTTCGCTCCTGCTGTCTGGAATCGAACAGCTCGATATTGAGGGAAGTCGGACCCCACCTGTGCAAGCCGACAGGGATGATGCTAAATGGCTGGAAGTTTTCCGCCCGTTCACTTCTGTCCAGATCTTGAAGATATCTGGTAGGGTGGAACCACACATTGTCAGGGCACTGAAGAGGCTCGGTGAGGAAGTAGCGGCAATGGTATTTCCTGCATTGGAGCACCTTTACATAGAGGAAAAGTATCTGCCACCTGCATCTAAGTGGGACGTTGGACGATTCATCACCACTCGTCAACGGTCGGATCACCCTGTTGCTGTTCATTACTTCGAGGAGTCGCGATACAAGGAGAAATGATGGCACAGGCAAGTGTTGTCCAATTTTTGTTCCATTTGGAGGTCAATGTTGTCTACAACCCCCTGTCAGTACCTACACCCATTGAATCATGCTTGAACCTGTGGATCCTATGAGCGTGCTGTGCTCTATTGATGTCTATATAGCTCATGTCGCACCACGCTCACAAGCTCAACTTGAATGTAATATGATCATGATATGATTGATGTCAGGCTAAAGACAGATTATATGATGTGTTGCAATCAACAAGAAATCATAGACAGGTGAGTGCGCTGGCCGAATGAACAAGGGTGATGGATAATGAAAACACAAACCTCAACGTAGCCACGAGGCAACGACCTCGCGTACACCAAACTCATTCTTCATGCCCTCAAATACCCCCACCAGAAGGTAAACGGTGTCTTTATCGGCTCTTTGTCTGCTTCCGGCACTGTCGAGATCGTCGACGCGGTCCCTCTCCAACACCATTAGACGGATCTTACTAGTCCTACGATGCAAGTCGGCCTTGGCATGGTGCGCCGTGTGGTTAGACCGCTGACATAATGGAGGAACAAGCGACCTCTTGACACGTGACCACGACGCGAGTGGCCCTCCAACATGTCCGAGTCCGACTAGCATACAGCCCAGCCTCTCCACGTAGTTACCTTGTCTACATTCTTCAATGAGCCCTCATAAGCACAACGAAGGCCCTCTCATAGACACTATTTCAAAACCACCTGATGGTCCTGACTTCTTAAGCACTCGAGGACGAGGTTCGTGCTTTTAAGCTGCTCTCACAGCGATCACTTATCGTCTGGTGCAGGTCATGTCTCACCACGTGTTACGATCGAGGCGCTCCCCGATGATACCCTCCTGGATATCTTTTATTTCCGCCTCCAGGGTTTTGAAGGCGATTTGAACCATTGGGCGAGGAACTCGTGTTGGATTATTCTCGTGCACGTATGCCAAAGATGGCGATATGTTGTATTTGCATCCCCAGTCCGTCTCGATCTGTGCCTTTCCTGTACAGATCGTACTCCTGTGAGGGAGACGTTGAATGTCTGGCCTTCCCTGCCTATCAGAATATGGTCCCGCCATTTGGGTGATAACATCCTTGCTGCACTCGAGCACCGTGACCGCGTTCGCGGGGTTTCAACGTCACTCCAAAGAAGATTGCTGGAGCATTTGATCACAGTAATGCAGGAGTCATTCCCTGCGCTAGAATGCCTTTCTCTTGGGGCAACTTATAACAATGATGAAGCTCTGCCAGTGCTTCCCAGTACGTTCTTATGTGGATCGGCCCCTCGCCTACACAGACTCATTTTGCGGCGCATTTCACTTCCAACATTACCTCAACTTCTTTCGTCCTCTAATGACCTTGTCTATCTCTCCCTTTACGACATCCCATCCACTGGTTACATTTCCCCGGAAGCGATGGCAACATGCATCTGTGCCTTGACCCGGCTCACGAACCTTCGCATCATTTTCAGTTCCGGCTGTGTGGATGCGCATACCCTCCGTGATCGAAGAGCTCGAGAACCATCTCCGCTGACTCGCGCAGTCCTCGCCTCTCTCACGGAGTTCAAGTTCAGCGGACATAGAAAGTACTGCGAGTACCTCGTGGCGCGAATCGAAGCTCCTGTACTCGGCTTTGCCAAAATACTACTCATTGACTTAGCATTCCCCAATCAGCCCAGCTTTGACGTGCAAAACCTCGCTCGGTTCATTAGTCAATCACAGATATTCATGTCATTCAATCGAGCGGAGATGAAATTCGGCTTTGTTGAACTGAAGATCCTTCCTCCAACTCAAGCTAATGGATTCACTTTGGGAATGGTATGCGAAGATACAATTTGGCAACTCGCATGTATGGCACAAATTTGTCACCACTTTTCGCTCCTTCTGTCCGGCATGGAACGACTCGGCATTGATGGGCGTCTGGTTCGGACTCGGATGCCATCTGAGCAAGATCCCAAATGGCTGGAAGTTTTCCGCCCGTTTACTTCTGTCCAGAGCCTGCAAATATCTGGCCTGGGGTCACCACTCATCGTGTCGGCGCTAGAAAGGCTCAGTCGGGAATTAGCAACAAACGTATTTCCGTCACTGAGCGATCTTTACGTAGTGTGGAAGGGGGATCATCTGCCGGTACCTGAATCGGAGCAGAGGGATAGGGATATCGGACGATTCATAACCGCACGTCAATGTTCAAACCACCCTGTCGTTGTTCACTATTTGGAGGATAAGGAGAAATAGGGCTTAGATCTCTATTATATTAAAAGTTAAAAGCTGTAACGTCACACAGGCTGTGGGGCATTGTCATTGATCTGCGCGCGATCGAGCACCTCACCTGTGACAACCAGCATCCTTTCGACGGACGCGACGGTGTCGTGATCGTGTAGCTCCGACGTCGCTTGCAACGTTGGTTTGTGGGTTGTGGCACCTAAACTTTTATCACGTGGCTCTAAACATCGGCAAATAAGTTAGCTGTACAGTAATTTAAGTCCGCATGTCAATACTCGCAAAGCCTACTCCCTGACTAGGCCTGACTGCCCAAATGCCAAGTGAGTCGGAACCGTCCTAGGTGAGAGAAGTTCACTCATAGTCGTGAAGATAGTACTCCAAACCTCTGGTCGCTCTTTCGATTAGATACAAGACTGAAAATGGCCAACCTTATCCGATCTGCAAAGTCGGGCAGAGATTGGACTGCTAACGATCTGATTGCATATAACATTACGGTGGTTGCTTAGTCGCCACAGGATTTTTTTCGTGGAATCACGGAGCCATCCTTAGACGATGTGGATCCTTCACTCATTAGTAACTCCACGGCTGATGCGGACAATCTCACTGACAATCCAAGTTAATAGTCCTGCTTGTTTTACAAGAAGACAAACCATTGTCAATACATCAAATTATACTGGTATGTACTATGCAGCAATCACTTCTGCAATGACTGGTGGTGTAGGGTTTAACCCTGAACCACAAGTAATTGCAGAAGCAATTGCTGTGTACCAGTATAATAAAAAGAAATGGCAGACTGGAGGTCTTCCCACCCTGGACACCATGACTATTCCCTGCATCACCATGGTTGGCATGCAACCCATGTTCTATCTGATCCCGGTTACTCAAGCACTCAGCACCGCGGTTGTGACCAGCCAATACCCCAAGACTCCAACTAAGGTTGTCAAGTGTGTCATAGCTTCGGGGCCCAACCGCCCATTCAGTGAAGGCATGATGACGCCCGAGTATACGTGAGTTGCCTTTCAGCATTTCATCGCGTTCAAAATCCTTGCCAAAGAACATTGGCAAGCATTCCTTGTCTGAGCCCCCCTCGTTGCGTGTATGTTCACAGGCCAGATTGTTCAGTTTCGACCTGCTACTTCTTCTGAATAGTCAATCACGCAAGTTCATGACGACCCCGGTCTCTGATCCCTCTGTCCAACTGGAGCATACCCTCTCAGTAAAGCCACTACAGCTTGATATACATATACCTAGCCACGCAGCACCAACAAGGTCTCCTTCCTGCCCCACACCACACTTTCATATTGGTGCCACAAAGCATGGTTGTGATACTCTGGACACTTGAGCACTCTATATCAATTATCGTCCGTGCTCTGCTCTATATACATGTGCCAAATCGGTTCGAGATGGCGTGAAGCAACTAACCGTACCACCCAATAAATCTTCCTTTTCAGAGATCGACAAAATAGGTTTTTATTGATTTTTCATTGTACGATGTGCGGACGCAGAGGCTGTATGCAAATACGCTGACGAGCAGCTGTGGGCAGTGATGATGATGATGACGACGATGACGACGAGAATGACGATAACGATGATGCTGATCCCGGTGCAGGTGCAGGTGCCACTTCAGCAGTAGTAGGAGCAACAGATGTAGGAAGGAGCAGCTTTGGCGGGCGCCCATGATTGCTACGTCTAGAGTCCACCTTGGCAGCGTGAGGCCCTGGCTCCCATATACGCGGCGGGCTCGGCGGGCTCGGGCCGGGGTAAGAAGACGAGAACGACGACAGTGATGGTGGCGGTTGTTGTTGTTGTTGTTGGGAATATCGATGGGCATGAGCACGAGAAGGAGGATGATGATGGGTGGAAGAGTAGCCGTGTTGTCCATGAGCATAGTCATCGTTACCACCACCATAACCACCACGCGCAGCTGGCTCTGGCATTTGTGACGGAGGGAGGAGCGGTGCAGCCCCGTACTGGTAGTCATCATAACTGGGTCCGGGTCCATAGTCAATGCGATAATCGGGGCGAAAACCATAACGTCGCTCTTCTGGATATACGGGAGCAGAAGGACACACGGCATGCCAGGGCTCCATGTGCGGCGCATGATACGGATCTGGGGCGGCGTACAACCCCGAATCATCATACCGCCGCGTGACACCGAACTCGTACGGGTGGTGCCCATGCCCGCGCGCACCATTAGACCAACTTCGTCTCCGCTCTCCAGGGGGGTAATGGTCCAAGGACGACGCCTCGTGGCGTCGAGGCGGGTAATCACGTGATTGTTTGAAGGCTTGACGCCGAGGAACGTTCACGTTCACGTTGACGGGAGAGGTGTGCTCAGGTGGACGGGCAGGGAGAGAATCAGGGGGAAGTTCACCAGGCTCAGGTTTAGAGTCAACGTAACCAGGACGCGGGAGAAGGATCGGTTCAGCCGACGCAACTTGTGATCGCGACGGTTTTGTTGAGGAGAGAAATTGCTCCGCCTGGCTTGGCAACTTTGGTTTCTTCTTGGGGTTTTTGCCGTCCTTTTCTGCCCCATCTGTACACTTCCTCTTCGCCTTTTTAGGCTCACGAGGTGGAGGCAATTCGACCTTATATCCCTCTGACGGAGGGGCTCCAGGAAAACGAAGAAACTCAATCGCTCCCTGCTCGAATGCATGCAGGACCACAGCAACTTTAGCATCATTCCTGCTACGATAATCGGCTGGCACTGTCCAAGAGCGATTCTCGTGCTCTTCAGGCGGCTCTTTTAGCTTGAGCGTCAAGACGCAACCGATTGCTGATGACGCATCATAACGCAAGTCCAAAAAAAACAAACAAAGGAACAGGCATACCATCACGGTCCTTCGTGTACTCGAACATCACGGGTAGTTTATTGGGCCAAAATTTCGCGTACTCCCCGGTCAAGAGCGGAAGAATGGTTTCAAAAACGAGAGTTCTTGTTTCGGGCGGTACTTTTATCTCTAGCGCTTCGGCGATAGACCGGACATATGCACCAACCCCTGCAGAAAGGGCTACAAGACAGACGGCGTTCTTCGCGTCTGCACGCTTCGGGAATTGCGGGTCGACGAGATATGTGCGAACTTCGCCGGGCCGGACTAGACGCAAAACAGCGCCATGTGCTGAGACACAATTGCCAAAAAAAAAAATAAGAAACAAAGAGAAAACATGGAGCGACGGCGAAACGTACTGCCAAGTTTGGTGTCGGTAGTCCAGATGAACTTGAGCTCAAACTTTGCACCACGTGCAGATTGTATGAGCGTGTTCAGCCAACCGGGTGCGTTGATCTCCGACACTGTCTTGTCATCGACAGGCTCTGGCAGCGGGCGAGGAAGAGCTTCGAAAAAGCCCTGCAAAGTGAGCGCGATCGGCGGTGGTGGAGGCGGAGCGGCAGAATTCGCATCGTCTTCCTGAGGCTGGAAGTGGCGCTTTTCGGTTGGTGCCATCTGCCCATTCCCAAACTTGATAAAGTCTAATATGCCCTCTGAAATCGCGTCGGCGGCGCAGGCAGCTTTGGCTTCTTCAAAGGTGGGGTGCACGACGTCGACGGAGAAGACACGAAAGAGATGCAGCGAGAGCTTGACTTGCAACGCACACCCATACTCTGGTCGCATATTATGATTGAGAGGGAGGAGGAGGGGGATAATGACTCACTGCCGATCGGTTTGCTATCGATGAGGAATATCCACCGCGGCTTGACACGACCTGCGCGCCATTCAACACAGCACGTCTCGATCTCCTTAACCCCAGGATCCTCCTGCGCGTCCATCGGTGATGGCTCCTGTACCGATCCTGGCGCATCGAGAGGCGCGAGGACGAGCCCGCGTTTCGCCACAGCTTCTGGCGAGCCATTCTTAATAAAGTCGATCGCGCCCATGTCGACCGCTACGGCTGCGGCCGCAGCGCGCGCCTCTGCTTTGCGTATGAACTCTGGCTTTGAAGTGTACGAGCGTGTGGCACCATTGGGGCGTGTAATGGTCAGGATACACCGTTTTCCTAAACGAAAAGAGGTCAATTGTGAAGGAGGCAATCGTATGAGGAGGTGATGGAATACTTGCTTTGTTTTCCATCCTCTTCGATGATCTCGTAATTTAACGCATCGATGCTTCCGAATGTTTGCGAGCAGATCTGGTGCAGGACGAATATGGGCGCAGCGGTCTGGGATGGTTTACCCTCGCCGTCTTTATCCTCGATGAAGAGGGGTAGCGCGAGGGGAGCATCGTGATAGAGCGGATTTGAGAGGAAGTTGTTTTCTTGTGGCGCGGGTTCCTGGTATGGATCACGCAGAAAGTCCTCGAGAGTAAGGGCGCCAAGTCTGAGAAGATTAGAAGAGACAGTCTCAAAATAACAACTTTGAGAGGGTGGCACTGAAGAGATATCGTCAAAGACTGTAGCCATGCGGTAAGATGTGAAGAGACAAGACAAGACGGGTAGGCGGCCCGGCGCCTGGCCTTTTTGTCTACTTTCCGCCAACGCCAAAATGACTAGTGATCGTGAGATCAGAGAACACTACGACGCCTACGGCTACGTGGTCATCCAAGGTCTCATCGGACCCTCGGAGCACAACGACCTCGTAGCTGCCACAAATCGTACAGTCGCCCGCACTCGCTCTGGATCCTGGCCGTACGCGCGGGTCGTGGGCAAGCAGTTCCCTCCCTACGGTGTCGGCGACGACATCTGGGGAGTACAGCACGTGATGCATCCGGCTCTCGGAGAACCCACCTTTGCGCGGTTTTATGAAGGGGATACAGTGCGCGGTGCGGCGAGGCTACTTTTAGGATGTCGGAATGATGAATTACAGATGGGTGAGTAGTAAAAGAAACAACAAACCACCTCTCTCTCTCTTTTTTCAAGATTAAGTTTCAATTTTTTTTACATATCAATGTGCTTTTTTTTTGGTTTGTGATGGAAAATTTAGAACTGTTCAACGTGTTGGTCAACCCGGTACATTCTGATTTCGCACTGTGTTGGCATCGTGACGATATCAAGGGGACAGCGGGTGAGGAAGAGGAGCGCGCAGGGCTCTCAGTGAGACATTTTGGGGTACGTCTTTGTTGCCATAAAAAAACAAAACAATCCAAAAGGAATCTATTCATTCGTAAAAAAAAAGGTCCAATGGAATAGGTGAGCGTTGTGTCGTGTGATGAGGCCGATGAGGGCCTGAGCCTATCCATAAATTGACATTTCGCTCGCACAGTGCCCTTTACGAGGACTCTTGTCTCTACATCGTCCCGGGTTCACACCGGATTCCGCGTACCCCCGAACAACGCGCCCTATCCAGCGACACGACCGCACTCGCCGATCCGCTCATCATGCCAGGCTCGATACAGGTGATCCTGAAACGTACGTTCCTTTGTCTATCCACCGTTGCGGTGGAGCTTTAACGTCGTGGAACACAATCCCTCAGCTGGCGAAACGGTGTTCTACAACAACAACATACTTCATTGCGGCGCATACACTTCGAACATGCAACGGGCGACGTTGCATGCCTCCATGGGGGACACGCGGGGCGGGTCTGCCCGTGCGCGCAATATACTACAGCACGGTCTAGAATGGATGAGAGAGGACGCGTTCAGAGAGACGTTGAGTCCAGAAGGAAGGCATATGCTCGAGAGATTAGTAAAGATGCAAGAGGAACTTGACGGCAAAGAGATCGAATACTCATTGGAGGGATAGATACGGCAGTGTCCCAGCCACGAAAATAACAATATATTTTTTTTCTTGGGGTTACGAACCCAAGAGAACTCAAAAGAGCTCAACAAACGACGGAGACAAAAACGACAACCACAACAAAGAGTTTTTTACAACGGACAAAAGACAGATAAACAAAAAAAAAAGAGAGTAACGGGAAAAACCGGTACAGACTCCTTATACTAGGTGTAGGTGACGGACGGGGAACCCCTATATGAAGGGGGTGCGCATTTGGGCGCTTCACTTGAGCTTAAGCGGCCTGACTGATGGTAGTTTTAGTTTCGACCTTTTCAATGACTGCCGCAGCTGCAGAATTTGGTCCCTCCTTAGGGCCCTGAGCGACCCCTAGCGGGAAAGACGGCGCAACGTCAGCTTAAACGCGCAAACACCACCAAAAGAAGAGGGGAAGGTGGGGGGAGGGGTGCCCGGGGGATGCGCGAGATTAGGAGAAGCGAGCGATACGGACCTTGGCCGTCGCCGTTCTCTGCGGGCTCATCGGCGAGTGCGTCCACCTCGTCAGCCTCCTGCTGATCCTTGGTAGCTTCGTCGTCAGCAGCGCCCGTTTTTTTCTCGGTGCTGCTCTTCTTGCCCTTCGATGCGGGAGGAGGAGCTGTAGTAGTGGCGTCGGTCTTGGCCTTCTTACCGCGGCTCTTTACGGGCGTCTCAGTTGCGGGCGCAGGAGCAGCCTTGCGCTTGGGTCTTCCTGCGCCTTCGGGGGCAGTAGACTCGGTGGGTCCTGCTGCAGCGGCGGGGGCCTGTTGCTCCTCGGCGGGGCGCGCGCGCTTGGCGGATGGGCGACGAGGAGACGAGTCGTCCTTATCTTCGATATTGAGTTTCAGGGCCTCGTCGACTGTGGGGGGCGTAACGATGGTGAGGGGAAAGAGGCGTGAATGGTAAGGTGAGGGTGTATTAGTAGAGAGATGCGGGGAAGAAGGGGACAGGACAGGACGCACGACCAGTTGACTCCACGGCGCGAAGAAACTCGAGCATGCCCTCGCGCTTGCGCTTGCCAGGGTTGGCACCAAAGTCACGGCAGATGGCACGGAGAGTGTCTGCCTTGAGCTTGTCCCATGGGATCTTTGATTGTGCAGTCATGTGGAAGGCAAGTTGAATGCAGAGATAGATTATTGGTGAGCGAGACCGTGAGAGAACAACACGAGAAATCACTTAAACAACTAAATCCCTCGTAATCACGTGGCCTTCCTTTATTAGGGTGTCGTGCCGCCGTGCCGTACAAGCACGATGCCCTTTTTGCCAAAAATTACGAGGATCAAAAACTGTTTACTGTATCAAGAAGAAAGCGGCGCCGAGAGAGGAATTGACTTGTCCCGTTTTGGAATCGATCCAATTTTAGTCCTCGAGGTCTCCGCGATGCTCTATCACCGTGACTTACTCTGTACTGACCAGCGTTTTAATTTTGAGCGATAGTGTGCGCTATGGTGTCTTCAAATTGGAAATTCGTTCAACAACCGTTAGGAAAACGTGATCCAATCCCTTTCTTCATCTCATAGCCCAGCACTACAGCCCATTCTTCAGAATGCGACACATCAGCCGTGCTCAGGTCAACGAAAGCTCGATGACATTCGAAGCGATTGGTACGTATCTTTATCGGCGTTTTCTGATAACTTACTAGAACTCTCTTTCCCCTCTCAGTCCTCAGAGCGTATAACTTTCCCCCTCTGGAGAAGAAGATTTTATGTTACCGTGACAGACGGCGGGGCGAGAACTTGGCAAACACAATCGGCGCAGCGCGTCAGGAATCACGTAGAATGGAACGGGAGTGTCGGCATTTGGTGGGATTTCTCTTTATGCGAAAAGGACCTTACGGATTTTATTGGGACACATGAGGTAGCCTGTGAACCCCAACGCGGTTCGTCTTTTTATTTTAGAGCTCTTACTCATGCGTCTGGTTGAGCATCTTACCTGTAAAAGTCGACGTAGTGCTGACGGACTCAGTGGACAACCAACAAAATCGGCCACTCCCTACTTCACCATCACCGTGTCGGCCGCCGTCGACTCCTCGAGCCATAAAACAGCCGATCGGCACAGTCCAGTCGTTGAAAGAGGTGCTACGCGTCCTTGTCAATCCAATAGTGAATCCATAATGTCCGCCAAGCCCGTATCTCCTTTATCCCGGGCGAGTGACCTTCCCATTCAAAACGATGATCTTATGGGACCGGTAGTGGACAGCCTGGGGGCGATGTCACGCACTCTCGATCGCGCTGCGGGTGATTTTAGACACGGTGAAAATGTGGAAAGACGACTCTTGAAATTATCCAGCGGGTGATGGACACCGTCAGTCCTGTCCTAGAAGTATGCCCAATGATTTCCCTCCTTAGCCTTTTCTGAGCTAATTTCTGCTCTTAGTTGTCCTAGCTCAGCTTGGAATTTTCTCGCAAAGATTCCCGAGGTGCATATACTTGCCTCGTCGGAGAATATACAATATTCACATTTATTTCTTCACAGACTTTCCTGCGCCAACCTCACCCGTGACCAGAACGTCAGAACACTACTCGACGCAATATGGGGATGCTTTTGAGTTTGCCAAGGAGGCCGACGCTTTGAGGAACATCCAGCCGGAATCCAAGCAGACACAAATCCTCAACGAGATGTTGCAAGTCGTTTCCGCATCTGCAGTATTTATCGAGTTCGACTCCTATGCCAAGGATGTGCAGCTTGGCAAGTCTTGTTACGGCTCGACTAGGGCCGGGTCCCAACTAGGGTTCAAGAGTTCTGATCTCTCCTAAGATCTAGGTTCAGGGTCATGCAAGGTGACGACGCGCAGAACCCTGTGGTGTTGTAGCACAACCACCAAGCTTCGACGGCCCTACTAGGGCGTATAGGAGGGTAAGAGAAGAGAAGGGAAAATAGAGGGGAGTTCTTTGTTCACTCAGGAGAGGGTGAAACGAGTCGATTGGAGTCAAAGCCGAAGCTGGGGTACAAGCTACCAGCTGAGGCCTACTTATACAATGTACGCTAATTGTTCTACCAAACTAGGGTGGACAATAAGCAAGGAGTCAAGACAATAGAACGCGAGGACAATAGAGACTCGGAACAATAACACTGGACTAACTGGGACAGACAATAGCACAATCAGAACAATAGAACAGTCAGCACAATAGAGACAACGTGGACGGGACGTCATCAGGATGAGTAAGATGGTCACGGAAAGCATAGGGTCCAACGTGTCCTGCATTCCGTAACAATACCCCCTCCCTAGAAGGCAGTCCCACCTGCCACCTTAGTCAGTTTTACGTCGTGACTGGGACGGGCCGGCGACACAAGTGTCTAGGACTTCCATTTGCTTGCGCTTCTTCTTGATCTCCTCCGCAGTGCCATCCAAAAGGCATCCCCCACCGTGCCATACGTGGTCTTCAGGGACGCGGCACACTCCAAGCCCTGGCATACAGGAGAAGTGAGGGAAGGGGCAGCCGTCGCTGTTGTGGGTCATCATTCTGTCGTGGAAGCGGCAGTGTTTTAGTTCTCTACGCGGCATAGAGTCATTTGGAAAATCGAATCTCTGAAGACCTCCGGAATCGAGTCCCAAGCGATCAAGTCCGTGTGGGTGAAGAGTAAGGCGCGCTCGTGGTTCCATATCCCGATCTCTCTGCTGAGGACCCCCGGGATTACCGTCTCTCTGGTCGAGCCAGTATTCGGTGGTCCCGTAGGTGGGGAACGCTTGAATGGCTTCGTCCTGCGTGCTAACTGGGGTCGTCTGGGTGCCAACGCTGCGGGTCTGAGGGGGCGGATCCGGGACCCAACCGTCTGTCTGCGCCGCCACGACAGCGGGGATCGTGGGGGCATGAAGGAGGTTGATCTGTAGCCTGCCTTCGTCGTCTTCGTCAAACCATTCTTCTTCAGGGGTCTCTGGTCTAGCGAAGTCACCCAGCCTTTGGGCAACCATGGTGCTACGGCCGTCAGTGAAGATGCGGGTGCGTCTCTGAGCTCTGGGGTGGTCCCTCCTCCACTTGAAGTCGAAAAGGCAGTGAAGACACTGTCGGGTATCCTCGTAGTACTTATAGGGATTGTAAGGCCACTCGTAGTTGGTTTCGCGCCCCACTGGCCAGTCATACGGGATCCCCAGACACACGAGACGGACTTGGCGGTAGTCAACTATGAAGGAGCCAGGGGAGGTGTGATGTTCTCGTTTGGGATCGAAGAAGTCTGCGTCTGCTCGGGAAGCTTGGAAAATTTGCGGGAGGGAGAGGTCAAGGTTCGCGGATTGAATCTCCTCCCAAGTATAAGGGAGCGAGGTAACCGGGGCGTTAGTAATGGGAAGCGCAGATGGCCTCCCGACAGAAGTGTTTGTGCTGGCTATGATGGGCGTAGGTGATGTGGATCTGTCGTTTGAGGAAGAACTCGCGGAAGTGAGGGGTAACGAAGGGGGGTTCGTTAGGCTCTTGGAAGAGGGAGCGAAGCTGCATTGCCTGCTGTCCATCCTTCCCCGTCTTATTATAATCTTCCTTGTCTTTGTTGGGTTTTGTTTGTGAAATTCTTCCACCAAGTCGTCCGCGTGCACCTGGTCAGCTGGTTCCCAGGTGTTGTGGGCGTGGGGGTACCCTTCCCACTTCAGGAAGTACTCGAGGCGCCCCTTGCCACGCCCTTTTCGCCTGGAGTCTAGCACCTGTTCGACTTCGTATTCTTCCTCGCCTTCTATTACGTCTGGGGCTGGTTCCGTGAAGGCCTGCCCATTTTCTTCCGTCTCCTTGTATGGTGATAGAAGGGACGCATGGAAGACCGGGTGGACACGTTTTTGACGCCACTGATCCGGGAGTTTCAGTTTGAAAACTACCAGGTTAATCACCTGGACCACTGGGAATGGGCCGTATCTTTTTGGGGCTAACTTGGCGAAGGGGTGTGACGTTTTGAGGTTCTTCCCGTCTAGCCAAACTTGGTCTCCTTCCTTGAAGGGTTCATATGCCCGTCTGCCCTTCTTTCGCACATTCCGCTTCTGGAGGAGGTCTTGCGCCCTTTGGATCGCTTGACGCGCTTGGTTACGTTTCTCCATCAGATAGTCTTTGCGCCGTTCTACTGCTGGCATCTTCCCTTCCTTATCAGTTTGCCACACCATGGGTGTGTGTCCCATGAGTAAGTCGAACGGGGTTTGTTTTGTTGTTTCATTGATCCACGAGTTGTGGACGAACTGGGCTAGAGGCAACCAGCTGACCCAGTCATTCTGTTGGAAGTTTCCATAGACGCGCAGGTATTGTTCTAGCCATTGGTTCGTTCGTTCCGATTGGCCATCTGTCTGGGGGTGGTATGCCGTACTGATGTTCTGGTCAATCCCCAATTGTCTACACAGTTCTCTCGTCCATTTTGATGCAAAGCGCGGGTCGCGATCCGAGATCACCCGCTTCAGAGGGCCGTAATGGGGGAACACCTCTTTGGCATAGCATCTCGCGACTCCTTCACTGTCGATGGTTTTGTTGCAAGGGATAAAGAATGCCGCCTTGCTACAGTCGTGGTGGTGATGGTCAGAATACTGTCGTAGCCTTGTGACTCTGGGAGGTCTGTGATCAGGTCTAGGGCAATCGTCGAATATGGGGCGTAGCTTTGTTTTGGGGGAATGGGTACCAAGGGGACTTTGGGTCTGGTTGTGCCGCTCTTGGTGCTTTGACAAGTTGCACACCCCTGCACGTATTTGGTGATGAATGTTCTCATCGTGGGCCACCAGTAATCTTTAGCGATCGTGGACCAAGTCCTCATGATTCCTGGATGCCCCGCCGTTTGTGATCGTGGTACATTTGTAGAATGCTTCGGTGCACTGTGGGGTCTTCTGGAACCGCCAATCGGTCGTGGTGATACCACTTGGTCCCAAAGTGTGTCCGATGTTTCGCACTCCTTCTGTTTTCGTCCACTCTTCCAACTGCTGTTGATGTTTCTCTTGAGCGCGCTCTACTTCTTGTTCTAATGACTGTTCTTCCGTAAAGAGGCGCACAAAGAGCTCTGGGGGTAAGACTAGCACATCCTCGTGGTCATTCTCCCCCTGGTCGCATCCTGGTCGTCGTGACAATGGGTCGGCCTTGTTAGTCTTCCCCGGTCAATGGACAATCTTCATGTTGTATTCTGCCATCTTAGGGATGTAGCGCGCCACCCGTCGACTGATCTTGTGCGCTTCCCGGTAGTACTGAAGGTTAGCGTGGTCGCTGACGACAGTGATGACATGCGGGGAGCTCAATAAAGGTGCCGCCAGTGTTCCAAACCTCGGATCATTGCCAGTAGTTCCCGGTCGTGGATATCGTAGTTCCTCTCTGCTTGGTTGAATGTTCGCGAGTAATATCCCACAGGGCGCAACTTCTGATCCTTGTCCGGTTGGTGGAGAATTGCTCCACTAGCGTATTGTGACGCGTCGACTTCTAAGACAAATGGTTCAGCCAAGTTAGGTCTCTGTAGGACTGGGTCGCTGGTGACTGCTTGATTAGTCGATCCACTGCTTGCGTACATTCCTCTGTCCACTCAAACTTGGTTGTCTTCTTCAGTAAGTTAGTCAGAGGTCTAGCAACATTGGCAAATCCTGGGATGAATTGCCGTTGATAGCCCAAGACTCCGAGCGTACTGCGGACCTCCCGTACTGATTTCAGTTGTCGTGGCCACTCTGCTAGACCGTGCTTCTTGCTAGGGTCGATGCGAATGGTGCCCTGGTCGATGACGTACCCCAGAAACTCGATCTCCTTCTGGCGAACTGACATTTTTCCGGCTTCAGAAAGAGTGACTCCTTTCCAGAACTTCTAGGTATTCTTTGGTGATTTGATCGTGCAGTTCTGGGTCGTCAGGGGTCACGATGAGGAAGTCATCCAGGTACCAGTGAACCCATCGGGGGTATTTCTTTTTCAGATCGCAAAGATGCGGTCTGCCATTCGTTGGAAGGCGGCGGGTGCGTTACACAATCCGAAAGGCATGACTTTGGCTTCAAACAGCCCCTCGTCCGTTTTCACTGCAGTGATCCACTGGCTGTCCGGGTGAATCCGAATGTTGTAATATCCATCTCTAATGTCAAACTTGGACATTAGCTTGGCGTCTCCCATTTGGTCGAAGATGGTGTCGATGCGGGGAAGGGGATACACGTCCTTCACCGTCCACTCGTTCACTTTTCGGTAGTCATAGACGGGTCTCAACTTCCCATCCTGCTTCTTGATGTAGAAGAAAGGGCTGGACCATGCGGATTTCGACCTTGTGATGTATCCTTTATCTTGCTGCTCTGTGAGAAACGCCCTCATCGATTTGGTTTCTTCCGCCGTTAATTTGTATGTCTTGCAGTTGATTGTCTTCGGGGCATCTGGCAGAAGCGTGATAACGAGGTCTTCGGGGCGTGAAGGGGGAAAGCGTTTTGCCTCTTCTTCTGAGAAGACCTTGGCGTACTTCTGGAACTGCTCTGGCACGGCTACCTTGCTTTGCCCTTTTCCCTCTCGTTGAGCCCACTGTTGACTGAAACTCGTTTTACACATTTTCATCCTTCGAGCCGCCCACTTCAGCTTCCAACTTCGCCCGGTGGTGGATAACTTGATAGGTGGCCCTCGAATCTTTCCTTCCTTCCAATTGATCTGAGGGTCAAACTCCCGTAGCCAGGGATATCCCAAGATGATTCGATCTTCGCCCAAGTTTGTGATATAGAAGATCTGGGCGGCTTCTTTGCGTCCTTTGAGAATGTTGAGAAGACAGTAGCTGATAATTTTACCGTCTTGATTCTCTGTTCCGTCTACGTTGAACACCGTTCGTGGTTCCTGGAGGTTTATGGATCCCAGGCCTAGCTTCTCCACCATTCTTGGGTCAATAAAGTTTTCTGTAGCACCACTGTCGAGTAGTGCTCTTTCGGCAGCCGTCTTGGTCGCGCTCGTGAACAATAGGGGAATGTCCAGTGTATTGGTTCTCGAGATACGACATATTTGAGTAAGACGGGCTCGCACCCAGGCTGCACGGGTCGAGCCATTCAAAAATCCTCTTCTTCTACCAGCCCATCCAAGGCACCGTTGAAGGCTCCTTTCCCAATTTTGGCTCTGATGCTCCTGAGCATCTGGATGGGGTCTTCGTCGTCTCCGACTTGTGTGGTTTCGTCATCCTCCTTCTTGCTAGCTCTAGCCCTGGGCTGCTGTGGTGGTTTGGGATTGCTTTGCCCTTTCTTCTTAGGGCAATCCCTGGAGAGATGTCCTTGCTCTTTGCAGAAGAAGCACCGTCCCTCTTTCTCAGTCTTTGTTTCTCGTCCGCTTTAGCTGAGTCGGTTCTGGTGACATCGATGTCCATGGCCCAGGGATCTTTCTGAGGGGGGGTTTCCTTTTCTTGGCCATGAGCTGGCTGGCCCACCGAGGGACGTCCTTTCTGAAGCTAATTTCATGCTTCAATTGTTGGTACGCATCGTGGTGCTGGGTGGCCAGCTCCTGCCAGCCTTTCAGGGTGCTTGGGTTGGCCCCTACTTGTTTGAGCATGCTGGTGAGGAGCCCTAGGTCTAGTCCCCTCTTGTACATTCTGATGGTGCCGTTACTGTCAGAGTCCCATCCTGCCTTCTTCCGGAGACGATTGAATTCGGCTGTATACTGGGCCAAGTTTCCTTTCTTCATCTCCAAGTGTTCTAGCCTTGTGATCGCATCGTCTTCCTCATTGGTGTCTTTGAAGGCGTCGTCTAGGGCATCCTCAAAGTTGGTCCACAGGATTTCTGCATTCTCTCCATGCTGGACTACTTCCTGCTCGATGGTGTCCAGGTAATCTTGTACCCATGCCGACACCAGCGGTCCTTTGACCATCCCTAGCATTGTCATGACGCGATTATAGGGGACCAGCATATCATCGTGGTTTCGGTTGATGGCTTTATACATGCGCCACTCGGTTTTGAAGACGTCATAAAGGCCCTTTTCTCCCTTGAATGGCGTGGGTGGTATCCCTTTTAGCCCATTTCTGGGAGGAGCAACTGGTTGAGCCCCGGCGGCTGCAGCTGCGGTGCCTCCGCCCCCACCGCCCCCGCCTCCACCCCCGCCTCCTCCACCCCCGCCTCCGCCACCACCACCACCGCCACCACTCTGGCTTGGCCCTGCCATTGTCGTGGTTTGGGTCGGCTGTGTTAAAGTTGCCGAGCGGGTAAACATGGGGGTTGGCGAAGTGATGCTAAGGGCACTCATGGCCTGGTCTATGGGGGTGACTGGCGTGATCATTCTTGGTTCTTCGTTTTCTTGCGTAGGCGGAGGTTCCCTGTTTTGGCTGTCATTGGAGGAGGAGTTTGCTCCCACCGAGTCCTGTTGGGGGGATGTTGCTTCATCTTCGTCCTCACTTTCGTTTTCGCTGGCTTCTGATGGTTGCAAGGAAGAGGGAAGAGCTAATTCATTGAGGATATGGTCGTATTTGGTGAACTTCATGGTGGGATCAGTCCAGTACTCGCTGTTTGACCAATAGATGTTGTACCACCAGTTGTTGATGAATTCGCAGGGGGATCTGTACTTGGTTCTCGACCCTTCTTCTACGTGATAGGAGTGATAGGTTGTCGGTTTCTGATATAATTGGTGCGTTTGTCTCCTTTCTTCCAAGAATCTGATGCTTCCTTTCTGTTCGATGGTTAGGTCGTCGTCCTCTCTGGGAACGACCCTCGTTCCTAGGTTGTCTTCGTTTGTATCCCAGATAACGATTAAAGACCCGTCGTTATTCCTGTCCAGCCTTGCGTATGGAAGGCAATATGATCCCCCGGTAGGTAGAGGATCAACATGTTTCCTTGTTCAGATTGGAACAACTCTGTTCCTGCACCCAAGATTGTTTCCAGGTATCCAATGGTGCGTACACAGGAAATGCTGACTTCTTTCCAGCACCTTTGCTCCGATCTTCGTTTGGCGTTATACTGTTTCTGTATCGCCTCGTTCTTGTTCAAGTGTGCGTCGATCAACAATTCTTTGATCCGCAGATAGATTGGTTGTTGTAGATAGTCCCCAGTGGACATCTACTAAGGAAGAGCTTCGGCTTTTGTTACGGCTCGACTAGGGCTGGGTCCCAACTAGGGTTCAAGAGTTCTGATCTCTCCTAAGATCTAGGTTCAGGGTCACGCAAGGTGACGACGCGCAGAACCCTGTGGTGTTGTAGCACAACCACCAAGCTTCGACGGCCCTACTAGGGCGTATAGGAGGGTAAGAGAAGAGAAGGGAAAATAGAGGGGAGTTCTTTGTTCACTCAGGAGAGGGTGAAACGAGTCGATTGGAGTCAAAGCCGAAGCTGGGGTACAAGCTACCAGCTGAGGCCTACTTATACAATGTACGCTAATTGTTCTACCAAACTAGGGTGGACAATAAGCAAGGAGTCAAGACAATAGAACGCGAGGACAATAGAGACTCGGAACAATAACACTGGACTAACTGGGACAGACAATAGCACAATCAGAACAATAGAACAGTCAGCACAATAGAGACAACGTGGACGGGACGTCATCAGGATGAGTAAGATGGTCACGGAAAGCATAGGGTCCAACGTGTCCTGCATTCTGTAACAAGTCTCGTCTTTGGTACTCATTATCAGCACGTGATTTTTTTAGGAATGCGTGCTTTGATTCGTTGAAGAAGTCGACGGGAAGGTCAAACAATACAGGACCATCTTTCCCTGCTACGACAGGAATTCCTCGTACATGCTACTGTCACCACTGAGGTGGCCGTCCTTTAAATGCGGAAGGACGTGAAAAGAGTAAAAACACAGCGACCGGACGCGTAAAAGAAATTTGATGAACCATCATATCAAAGGGGGAACCTGACGCGTGCAAGCGGCCACTTGGCTAGTCATCCAGTGGTCCGAAAGACCGAAAAACAATGCTTTATAGCAGGCCAGATTTACCTACGGGCCTCGAGTCAACCCTCGGAGGAATCTGAACAATCTGGCTGAGTACATACACAATGTGGCTCAGACAAGGAATGTCTGCCAATATTCCTTGGCAAGGCTTTTGAACGCAATGAAACGCTGAAAAGCAACTCGCCTATACTCCAGCGTCTTCATGCCTTCACCACTTGAACGTCTGGGTCCTAAAGACGTAACACACCTGACAACCTTGGTTGGAGTTTCAGGGTATTGGCCGGTCACAACTGCGATGCTGAGTGCTTGAGTAACTGGGACCAAATAGAAGGTGGGTCGCGTGCCATCCATGATGATGCAGGGAATTGTCATGGCATCCAGGGTGGGAAGTCCGCTAATCTTCCGTCTCCTGTTGTTATACTGATATGCAGCAATCGCATCTGCAATTATTTGTGGTTCAGGTCGTTGTGACAGATCGAATATGGACTTGTCCTGTTGCAAAACAAGTAAGACCATTGGTTGTCGAACGACCAAACAAACATCCATTGTTGCGAGGGTGTCTTCACCGCAGATCGTCAGCGGGATCATGAATTGCGTGCTTAGGCACAGTCCCCGCTCTACGTATCCGAGGATGTGGAGGGTCTCCCGAGCGAAGTCATCGATGAAGCTTTCAAGACCACCACCATCGGTGGCCAAGTCAAGGTGTGTGAAATATTGGAAAATGTCGTCAGCGACATCGACCGCATCGATCTTGGAGTTGATGAGTAAAGGATCTATATCGTCTAAGGGCGGTGTTGTGTTCCCACGAAAGAATTCCTGTGGCGACTGAGCAATCACAGTAATGTTATACGCGATCAGCTCGTAATCACTCCAACCGTTGATTGACTTTGCAGATCGGATGAGGTTGGCCATTATCAGTCTTGTGGCAAATCGAAAGAGCAACCAGATATGTAGAGTAGTATCCTCACGACTATGAGTGAACTTCTCTCACCTGGTTGCGTCTTACTTGGCAGCTGGCAGTCAGGGGTCAGTAAGTTAGGCTCGATTTAACATTGTGTGCTTTGAATTACAGATCTTTGCAGATGTTTGGAGCCACGTGACAAAGCTGGGTCACATCATCTGAGGACTATGTCACGGTCCCCACTCCATCGGCTTCTTTCAACACAGGGAACGTCAATACAATGCCTCATACTGTCGTGTCAAGCTCAGTGGGGCATTGCATACGACATGTTGACGAGATGGGAGGAGATCCCGAGTAGTCTGGTACCGACTCTGGTTCAGTTCAATGTATAGTTGTCAGAGAGCACTCGTTGACTGGTAAAGTTTATTAGATGTGGATGGTTATGTATACGCCACTAGCTCTTAACGATACCTGCCTTAAACAAACAACAGTCCGATAACATCACACTTCAGAGTATCAACATTGTCCTCGGCCCGGTGACGAACATGGGACAGGTTGTCCAAGGCGGGCGGAATTGGAAAGGAGTCGGCGTTGACCCTTTCTTGACTGGTGTTGGTTCGTATGAGGATATCCTCGAGATTCAATATGCGGGTGCTCAGACGCGCGCAAAGCACTTCATCAACAAGTAAGTGCGATTCATTCACCGGGAGTTTAAGCCAACGGACTTTGACGGGCTTCAACGCGCGACTCGGCACAGTGAACAGGAGATCGAGCGCATACAGGGGAATTCGAATGTGGACTACCGGACGGAGCACGAGATTTACGTTCTTGCGTAGTGTGGCCGACCTGACCTCGGTCATGTGCTCCTTCAACCTCGTCAACGGAACTTGCGCCTGCCAGAACAACCGTACACCCTAAACGGCATTCTGAAGCAAGAGTTCCAAGGTTTCGTGATGTCAGCGACAGAATCCGCGGTCAACGCGATGTATGGGTCGGACATGACCATGCCCTGCAACACCACGTTCAACTGGCACGAGCTATTTTGGTGCGAATCTCACCGAGTCCGTGCTTAACGGGACCATCCCAGAGGCACACGGAGACGACATGGCGACACGCATCATCGCGCCGTGGTACCTCCTCGAATAGGACTCTCCAGATTACCCTAAAACGAACTTCAACGCGTGGAAGCCGCTCGAAGAGGCGACGAACGGGCACATCTACGTACAAGATGACCACTGAAAGTTCGTGCGGGAGATTGGCGCCGCGAGCACTGTACTGCTCAAGAACGTGAATGACCGCTCCCGCCCTATTACGGGACCGAACGAGTTCAGCGACCAAGGTGGTGTGGACGGCATTTTGGCTATGGGAGACAAACTTGGCGGGGGGCAAGCCTGGCCCACAGGTAATCAGCGCCTCCACAGCGCTCTGGCTGCTCCGCCTAGCGTTCAACGTATCTGTCAGGGTGCAGAATATCGGACGCGTCGCGGTGCGTTTGTCTCTCTTGTTAAAATGGGGGATACGTGCAGATTCCGTAGGCGTACTTGTATTTCCCCGTTCTCGCTGGAGAGCCTCCATCTGTCCTTCGCGGCTTCACGGACGTGGAGCTGTAGCCGGGCGCGTCGCGGACCGTCACACTCACACCCTCTATGTACGACCTGTCGATCTGGGACGTCGTGTCACAGTCGTGGATACATACCCTGGCACGTACTCCCTTTCTATCGGAACGGGTAGTCGGGGTTTCGGACTCTCTAGTCGATTGAGATCGCCTTTTTTTGTTCTTCGTTTCTCTCTTTTCGGTTGAACTCTCGTCTTTGACTTTGTTTTGAAAGTGAACTTCATCAGCAAATCGTGCAAAAACATTTTCACTTCATTTGTGCTATGGATTGTCTGTAAAACAACTTCTTTCTCGGCCTTTTTAGTTTTTTTATTTTTGAAAATACAGCAGAAACCAACTTTTGGGATAATTCTAGGTTAAGTTACTTTCAAATAATACTTTGCGCTTTTTGCTACTTTCTCGCCTTTTCTGGCTCGTTCAAGCGAGCCCAAAAACGTTTAGTGCGAGTTTCCTAATGTTACGATATCTGGTGTTCAGATATGATTATTTCGTGTGACATGCAGTGATTTGAACATTGATTTGGTTTAATACACTCCGGGAGCGATCAAGGGCTTGATGTGATGCGGAGGAATTCTAACATGAGGGCTGAGGGTCGCCGGTGTTCATCATACATACCACTGTATTGGCAGCTAACCTTTGGTAGCTCAACTGGTAGAGCATGGGACTATAAAACAGAACATCCCAAGGTTGCTGGTTCAATTCCAGTCCGAAGGAAATACTTGTCTCTACCTAAACGGAGAGAATTTTTTATATTGGCGGCCCGGTTTCGCCACCAGGTACAGCTGAGACCACGACGGATGAGCATCTGCACGACACATCAAACTGAGCTATAAGACATCTCTTCGACCTATATCATATTATATGGGGCCGTCAAATTTCCATGATTTTCAGAGGGATGAGGCAGCAACGGCCACGCACGAGGAAAAGGAGATGGCGGGGCAACGAAAAGCCTTTTCTGGACACGGCTTCTGAAATCCAGGGGTAAAATTCATCATCTTGTCCATGCGGCTGCATACACCCTATCCACTACCTCATGCTGAATGTACTCCAAGGAGAACGGGCGAGTTAAAAAAGGGCGTAAAGAGGACGCCAAAGAGGGGCAGAGGGACGTGCGCAGGAATACTTGGAGATGGAAATCTTGAGACAAAGCGTAGGAATGTTACGAGCCAAATATTAGATCGAACGAGACAAAAGAGCCAAGCTTAGAACTTATAAGAAAAGCAGATGAGAATGATCCAAATTGATGTGTGATTTATTGGATGCTCTTCCAGGCCATTGAGCTTTATTTACTCAAGACATCAGGGTATGGTATGATATGCAAGAGTATAAGGGAAGCAGAGAAAATGGTATGGTTGGCAAAAGCATGTAAGATTTTGGCTGTAAGGACACTGCGTCGGGCTGCTCGGGCACCCCCGATGGACTTGAGCCTCGCGTAACCACGCTCGATAGTCCAAAAATGGGGCTGGTGGAATTGGCAAAACGCGATCCAACCGCCATCTCATAGCAGCAGTCATAAAAGGAACATCTGAAAGGAGTTAAGAGGTGCAAGTCATCAAGCAAAGTAAGAAGTCCAAAGAGGGTATTATTGAGGCTCCAGCAGCGGGTAATACCTGGTATGTATAGATGAGTGTGTTTGAGGCGTTGCTTGGAAAGTTTCGATCTGGTTGAAGTCGGTTGAGGTTGAGGTAGTCGAAAATGGGTCAAAGTTGGGGTAGATGCGGTGTCCAAGTCAAGGCAGACGCAGAGTCCACATTACAATGCGCAATGGCATCACAAATGTCACATCATATTGCATTGCGCTCGTGCAAGATAAGTTCTTTATTCACCATAAAGCATGGTGGACTAATAGATGGGAATTGTAGACAACATTGAGCTCTGATGGAACAAAAATGGATGGCACTTACCTTTGCCGTCATTTACTTATACCGCGACAACTCCTCCAAGTAATGGACAGTGACAGGGCGATTTAAACACTGACGTGCGGCTATAAATCGTCCAATGTCTTTCTGCTCCGATCCAGATCCCGGTGGAAGATACTTTTCCTGTAGGTAAAGATCGCCCAATGCCGGTAATACCCTTGTCGCTGATTCCCCACTGAGCCCTTCCAGCGCCGACACGATGCATGGCTGCATCCTGCGAGATATCTGCAGGGTCTGGACAGAAGAAAACAGGTGGAAAAGTTCCAGCCATTTGGCGTCGTCTATGTCAGCTTGCACGCATGTCCGCCGCCCCTCAATATCGAGTTTTTTGACGCCGGACAGCAGGAACGAAAAGTGGGCGCATATTTGTGCCATACACGGGAGTTGCAAACTTGCATCGTTGCATCGGATTGTCGAAAAGAATCCGTCGCGACTTGTTTTCATTGTTGGAAGAAGCCTGAGCTCTAGTTGACCAAAGCCGAGGACCATCTCCGCGCGATTGTATGACATGAGTGTTGGTGAATGATCGATGAACTGAGCAAGGTTTTGTATGTCAAGGATGGGAAGATTGGAGAGTGCTAAATCGAAGAGCGATATATCGACGTTTTTGAGTACGGGAGCGTCGATTTGGGCTACGATGTACTCCAAGTACCTGCTGTCACCGTGGAACTCGAAGTTGGTGAGAGAGGGGAGGACGGTGCGTGTCAGTGGGGAGGGTCCTTCGGTTCTTCGATCAATGCGGGGGCGAAAAGCCAGACAATCGAGACTGAAACTGATGCGAAGGTTCGTGAGCCTATTCAAAGCACAGATGCAGGTTGCCATCGCCTCAGGTGAAATGAAACCACCATGCGGGATTCGCTGAAGGGAGAGATCGACAAGGTCATTTGAGGACGAAAGAAGTTGGGGTAATGTCGGAAGTGAAATGCACCGCAAAAAGAGTGTCTTTAGGCGTGGGGCGGATCCACCTAAAAAAGTACTGGGAAGCACCGGCGGATTATTATCATTCACCGAATCTGTCGCAAGAGAAAGGCGTTCCAGTGCCGGAAATGGCTCCGGCATCAACGCGACTATATGCTTCCGTGGTATTCTAAGGAGCGAAACCTTGCGTACGCGGTCGCGGTGCTCGAGGGCAGCAAAGATGTTATTGTCCAAGCGGTATGACAATATTTCAATAGGCAGGGGGGGCCAGACATCCAACGTCTCCCTCACAGGAGTATGTTCTGTACAGGAAAGGCACAGATTGAGACGATGTGGGGACGCAAACACGATGTATCTCCACCCTTGGCATACGTGCGCAAGCCTATTCCAGTTCTTCGCCCGAGAGTCCGGATAGTCTTCTAATCCCTGGAGGCACAAATCAAAGATATCTAGGAGAATATCGTCTGGGATCGCATCCATCGTAACACGTGGTGAAATGTGGTCTGCAACGTACACTAAGAGATCATTGCGAGAAGAGCTCATAACTTGAACACGAACCCCGTTTTTGAACCGTGCTTACAGAGTCTGGTCCTTTGGAAATAATGACGCTGCTTTTGATGTACATATGAGGGCCCATCGAAGGATGTGATGACAACGAAGGGAGGAGGGTTGATAGGTGGTTATAGGGCCGTTAGACAGAGAGGCTGTGCATGCTGAGCGCTGAAAGCAGTCAACGTGAAGCAATTTTTCTCACACGACAGTGTATACCGGCCCGGTCACGGCCGGGTATGTCCAACTTCCTCAGGCTGTCTGGGCTCATCTTGCTCGCCTTTGGGGACAGAGTAGGCCCCTTCGGCAGAATGTGCTGGCCCAGTGCTGGTTTTTTTTTATTGAAGCATGGCAAGGGCTCGGAAGTAGGTCTTTCTGAAGGAATCAACGAAACACGCCCAAGTTACGGAGAAGTTGATAGGAAGCCTGAGAGGGAATGAGCTCAATCTAATCTGGCTTGTGGACTGCGTATTGAGGTGTGTATTAGGAAACCACGCTTTCTCTCGCATATCGTCTAGCAGCATCAGTATCACATCCATTCTGGCGTCGGTTGACCCAGCCTGAAAAAAAGGAGGGGGGTGGGAGGGAGGGTGAAATAGGGGCGATGGAAGGCGCGTCACTAGAGAAGATGAGGTAACAGCATAAACACGAGGAACTCCTAAAAAAAGGTCATCTCTAACGAGTCCGAAATTAGTGTACCGTACGAAGTTCAAACTAAAGGAGAACATAGAAGTACCAACTTGAGTTCACTACCCTATCCCCGCGGCGGAGGCGAGTTGAGCGCTGTCTATACCACACCATTGCTTAAAATTTGAACGCCCAGTTTCTCCAAGTAATCGTCATAATCGCCAAAGCTCCTCGAGCAGACGACTGTGGCAACGAGGCGCAAGGCGCGAGTGGGGATGGTCCTGTCCGTCCTGTCGGACCTAAGTTAAGATACACTGCCGGGTGGTCGGAGAGGCGACATAAGGCTGCTCATTGGAAAATGTGATGACACGACCATGACGGAGGGAACGAAGGTCTCGTCGGGGTGTGCTCTCGAGACGGTTTGACCCGTAGTCGTGTGCTGGCACGCTTTGTCAGAACTTGGGCTCAAGCGAGTGTCTCTCTATCTGCCCAGATCCAACATCCAACCAAAGCAGCTGGGATATTTTTCTGATGGTCACATACATAGGTCGAAGAGATGTCTCCGAGTCATAGTTGCTGCGCAAATGCTCATCGTCAGTCTCAACTGTACCTGGCCAGGCCGGGCCGCCAACCACTCAATATAAAGAAGGCTCTGAGAAGCACACCGCTGTTCATTTGGGTACAGACAAAAACATTTCCTTCGGACTGGAATCGAACCAGTAACCTTGGGATATCACAGATGCCCTGTTATAGTCCCATGCTCTTCCAGTTGAGCTACCAAAGGTTGACTGTCAATACAGTGGTATGATCGAGGAACTAGATGCATGTGGTAAAAATTGCCTATTGTACCACACCATCATGATTTGGAAGAATAGGAGACGCGTCAATAAACAGTTCGTACTCCTCACCGACAGCACTGGCAGTTTGTACCGAAAACAAAAATGACGATGATCCATTTGAACAGATAAAAAGATTTCCTTCGGACTGGAGTTGAACCAGAAACCTTGGGATGCCACAGATGTTCTGTTATAGTCCCATGCTCTTCCGATTGAGCTACCGAAGGTTAACTGCCATTACAGTAGCACGAATGATGACTTCTATGTTTCTCACGTGACTCACATATGGGTCGAGGCGTCAAGCTGTCTCAACCTTACTGTTACTCCATCAAAGTCTTATACAAATTGCATATTAAAACAAACCGAGTACAACAACGCCTGTTGCACAGAATAATCTCAGGGATATGTGAATCACGGTGCTCGTACTCGCATGGTTCGATGATGTCCTCGATGACGCTGTTGGATCGAGAACCAAAGGGGGAGACGTGGTCGTTGGCACGGAAGAAGTAATGATGGACCCAGAAGGTATGCTGGAGGTTTTTGGCGCGGATGAAGTAGGCGACGAGGATGGTATCGCCGAGCTACTTGATGACGTAGATGAAGCAGATGCGGGACCGCCGCCGCCTTGCACGAGTAATAGCTGCACAGGCATGGTGGCGTAGATGATGGAGAGCAGTCCACGATCGTCATCGGCAGCTGTGCAAGCGGCTATGCTATCACTGATCCCGCATTGGAGATCCAGGGTCAACGATTGCTGTAAATTGACGTAGGCCAGATGGGCGTCGGTCGGACCTTCGACGAGCGTGGCTGATCCCAGATGAGAAATGAGATCACCATCAAAAAAAAAGTGGCGCACCAGTACCCGTGAATGGGACTTGATTGAAAGTGCCCGTGGGAGAGCCTTGTACAATCTCCCAGGTGGTACGACCTTGCTTATCTACGCCGAGGTTGTTGACGCTTAACGGTTGAGGATCAAAACCAGGTATGAAGAGGGACGTGTCTGCGCTGACGCCTGACGATGGCAAGACTATGAGTAAGACTCGGAGAATTCATGGATGAGAGGAGGATGATAATGCACATTGCGCGAAGCGATACAGGATGGCCAAAGATATGATTTTAAAAGAGCGCATGTGAGTAACAAAAGTGGGGCACGAGATTGTGGGATGACGAGGTATAAATAAGTTTCGAGGGAATACTATGACCCATATCTTAAGAAAAATTTGCTGGCAACATGGTCCTTGTGGGTAAGTGCCATACGGTTTGTGGCGATCGCTACCATAGTAGGAAGCGCCGAGATAACCACGGGTAACGTACCACCTAACATTCCATGTGCAAACCATGTGAGCTCTTCACGTGAGAGATAAGCCGTTTCCGGTTACTATGAAGCACCTACAGTAATATCTCTTGTGGACCGCAGCGCATGCAGGGCCTTGTGCTACTTGTCATTTGTTTTCCGTGCCTCGTCAGGACGGTGGTGCGTGGGAACGCTGAGGGTCCGGACTCCGGAGATCGGCTCACGTGATCTGCGTTCCTGAGGGCTTCTGGCTTCTTTTATTTATTTTTCTACCAGGCCATTTTTTTCTCTTACCCACCACACAGGTGTGGGTTGTTGACATTTAGTGGTTAGGGAAGCGCAGGACGATGCGACCAACTCCATTCGTGAATGAGATACAACAGTATACGTCTTGATTCTATCACAACAAATGACGTGTGTGGTCCAGACCTGGTAATTAAAACAAACGTTCGCCGTAGATTGACCGCAAATCGATTATGCATTTATGCTCGTCCAATTTTGAACCAATCCTGGGGTGTCTTCTCTCCTTCCACGATCGAGCGCACGGCGGAAAGCGCATTGGAAAAATCTGCGAATAAGACATGCGGGATGTTCTCCCTCGTGCAATACGCTGCGAGGTCATTCTCGCCATCAGTCTTGTCTTTAGCGAAAAGCATGTCCGCATGCTTAGCGGCAGATATGTCTAGGAGCCAAAAGAGCATAAAAAATCAGCTTGTGTACGACAATGAATCGTTAAGAAAAACAGGGCAACGGCCGCACCAGAAACGCCATCTCCAAAGAAAAATAGAAGCGGAGGATTTTCGAGGTTCCTGTACGGAAGGATCGCTTGGGACTTGTCGTGCCCGAATCCACTGAGGACATATGAATTTAAGAAATGTCCACGCCTTCGGGGGAAATGACGACAAGCTATACCTGGAGGGATGACGGAACTTGACGTTGAAAGAGCCGTCTTCGTGTACATCGACCGAATTGGAGATGATCTCAATGTTGTTCGCATCGTCACCGACTAGATTGGAGAGGATGGCACGGATAAGAGGTTCCATCCCGCTACATAGGTGAACTCGCAGAATCAGCGGCGGTTCGAAGGAATACCGTCCATTCCAAACCTCGACACGATGATGACCGGTATATCTTGTGACTTGCAATACCGGTAAAACTCCAGAAAACCACGATCGAGCTTGATGTCTAGAAGGTGTCCTTTTTGATCCACCGACAGAGCCGGGATGAATAGGATGGAACCCACTATCTTTGAGCAGTTGCTTGCATTCCTCGAACTTGTGTCCGTTTCCATTAACGCTCTCCATCATCTCCCGAAATGCATCTCTGTGCGATATGTGAGTGCGATTTGAAGTGATTGTTCGGCAGTACATGCGCTGGCATACCGGAAGACTACGCGGCCAGAGAGGATATCCAAGTTGACTTCTCTCCTCTTTTCCTTCCCGTAGCCGAGAAAATCGGTCATGTCTAGAGTTTATCCGCCACTCATTAGAGGGCTCGTGGTGCAGAAATAAAGATGAACTCACAGTCGTTAGAGTCATACGTGGTGATGGTGCCATCCCAGTCTGACAATACCACGAATTTCTTATCCTTGTGGACTGGTGGGTAAGGAAGGGTGCTCTCCGGCGTGATATCTAGTGACATGGATGGTCGATTAGATACGGGAAAACTTGAACCGGGCCGGGGCTGCCAAACTAGCACTTGCTCCGCGTCGCTCACGAAAATGACCTGGGACGTCGTTCATCGTGGCTCACTAACGTCCCTCCCATCAGAGCTCATAGAACACACACTGACCTTCCTTCCCTGGCCTGGTGACCTCTATCCTTTGCTTTTCACCATCAAGTGCCTCAACCCCATCGTCGAACGGGTCCTATACCAAAATATCGGGGACCTCTCCGCCCCACGTGCCGTCCGTCTCCTGCTATCACTGGTAAATGCCCCTCCGGCTAGGCGTGAGCTCGTCAAGGCGCTCGCTCTCGACTTTAGCAACAACAGGTTGCTTTTTGCACTCGAACGGCTGATATACAAGGTGCTCAGGCTGCTTCCGCGACTGCGCGCTCTCAGCGTGGAAGTGTCCATCCACGAAAATAGACACCGCCGGCTGGCTTGGATATTCCCGCTGGACACCTCCTTCCGGCTGCGCTCCTTCGCAACGTCCATCAGGTGCGTGTTTATCATTTTCTTCTCCGCCCCCCCTCGTATGCGTTCCTCCGTGTGCAAAGATGCTGAACCAAAGCGCCAGGTTGGATCTCGACCTTGCCGCCTTCCTCGAGTCACAACCGGAGATCCGCGACCTCGCACTACGTGGCATACCACCCGCATACAGTTCGGATCCATTCACGCTCCCAGCCTCCGCCCTCCCACATCTCGAGAACTTCCGCTCGGTGCACGTCGACCCTGATATCCTCGGCGAGGTAATTGTCCGTTCGCCTTATTCCGCTTCCTAGACGATGCCTCTACGCCGTTTCTACTATATTGACTATGGGTTACTATTGCAGGTGATCGCGACGCGCCCGGTTGAGGGTATTTCATTATCGCTCTTCTCGGAACACGGCTACCGTGCTCTCGAAGTGCTCGCGCGCACGTCGACCCCTGTCCGGCGCCTGACGATTCTCATTGTCGATGCGTCGGCACCGAACGAGCTCTTCTCAGAGCTCGCTGCGCGCCTGCCCCACCTTGAAGCATTGCATATAGTCGCGCTTGTGCAGAAATATGACCTCGTGCGTCTATCTCCCCTCCCTCCCTCCCTCTCCTGTAGTGTGGGAATACCCTGTACTGAGAGTGAGAGAGCAGGAAACACTGCTTGCGTCCGCCCCACTGCTTGAAGGATTTGTCGGCCTTCGGTATCTCACTTTCATGGCGAGCGGCGAATCATGTTATGAAATTGACGATGAAGCGACGGTCGCAGAGCGATGGGCGAACGCTTGCCCGACCCTGACTACGATCATCCTGCCAAAGGGTCGTGTGTGGTTCGCGGGCAGAACGGGTGGGTGGGTGCATTTGTGAAATGAACGGCCGGTGTCCAGGGATCAGGTCGGTTTGATTAGGGACTGTACTGTAGACAGCATGACACAGGTGTCGCCTAACGCACAATAAAAAAAATACTGGACAGGATCGATGACACGTGATAGCCTGATCGACGCTGATGACGATAACGTGTTGGTGAATTGACGTAAAGTCCCTGCGACCTTGAATATCATTTAACCAAGTCAGCCCTGTGGTGCTCGGATTTCTCGGCTAATGTCTCCCCCTCACACTTTCGTCAGCGAGGTGTCAGACGATGTCCTCGACAGGTTCTACTCAATCCCCAACTCAATTGGTGCCCCGTTCCTTCCTGGGCCAACTCACGAGAGCGCCCTGGCCCTTCTCGAAGTCCTGCGCCATGATTTCAGAAATCACCACACTTATGTGAACGATCTTGGATTCCACAAGTATGCGCTCAGCCCACTTGTCACGACATCATCACATTTCTCAACCGATGCACTTTCTTGTCTTCAGCCATTCATCTCATCACGTGCTGGCCATATATGCGCTTGGCGCGTCACCAGAACTCATCAAGTACGCGTACAGGACACACCTCCCAAAGTTGTTACCTGTACTCGTGAGCCCCGAGAGCATCACAGAAAAGAACTTTACTGAACATTTGGGCGATGAGAAGTATATAGTATCTCTTATGTGATTATCATCCACGACGTTCATGACAATTCCTTGCCCCCGGCAGGTACTATGACGCGTACCTAGCCTTCTTCATGGACTATCTTCAGGACAACTCCCCAACCGAGGCACTTGAACATTTCATATTCTCTCCCCTGTACAATTACGTCCCTGACCTCCAACCCGACGGACCCTGCTTCAGGAACCACCCGCACATGCTGAATCGCCTTCTCGCGGGTGTGGCCCATCCTTTCATTCATCTCGCCTATGGGTTTGAGTTTGGAATCCTAGGCCAGGTGGCAGAAGGTACAAGACCCACACACCACGACCGTTCAAACTTCCCAGTTAGCTGACCTACTGCCACTTCTAGGTCTAGCACAAGTCGCAGTGCACAAGCCAGATCAGATCGAGCTCATTCCCCCTTCCTATTTTACCAAATCAGAGCTACTGGACGGCGACAACAATCTCGTATCCGACATTTTGTCTGCCCTTTCTCTCTCCCAGTCTAGTAAAAATCACACCCTCGCTTCTGAAAGGCGCCCTACGTTTGCCTTTCACCGCCGAATTCGCGATGACCCTGCATTTAAAATAGAGATTCCTGATAACCACCAGCAGTGGTTCCCAGCTGCGATGAAGCAGGTAGGTAACGCTATCTTCTGCCTCGTTCAAGAGTGGACAAAGGAGTGGCTTTCGGGAGCACACAGCAGCGTGGACACCGAGTTAAGATTGAAGGGAATGATTGAGGAGGTCATATGGGGGAATGCCATTTGGTATGGTGTTGGCGGGTGGGTTTCGCGCGGGGACGATGGGCGTGCCACTAACGCCGACTTCTTTCTGTCCGTTCCCTCCTCCTACGTACTGTCCACCACAGCTGACTTTGCCGCTAACACATGGGCTAAGTGCACACCTCGTCACCTCATCCATCTTCCTACCAAGGTTCCTTCTCAAAGAAGAAGCTTCATCAACCTCTTCCGCATTCAATCCCGGTGGCGCGCTACCATTTGCCAATCGTTTACTGCTTCTCCAGACGTATCTTTCCATGGCCACCGCATGGAAGATTATACGCGGTGACCACGCGCTGCCAATCGTGGACTTTTACACCGCCACGGACGCACAGATGTTCGCACCCATTCGAGCCGGACCTAGAGCCCTTCCATCGCCCTTCAGCTCGTGGACGCGCATCATCGCAAGTGGGCTCCAGTCTCCGGACGAACACACCCCAAAGTTGGTCCGCGCGCTCGCGGACTTTGCGGTTCGTTGGGGCACACGCGCGGCGGGTTACTACTCTACTGGAAAGAACGATAGTGGCACAGATGGGTGTTGGCGGCCGCTGGAGGGGATCGAGAGGCTAGATGGGACGCTGTTTGTGCGTATCGCTGGAATCACACTCGAGCGACTCGGCTGGGTACATGAGAGCGAGGGGGCGAGGCATTGGGATCGGGATGGTTTCACATTGTGAATTTCTAGGGAATGTCAGGCTTTTCTTTTGAAAAACGTCGGGGATGCCGGTTCCGTTCATTTCGAAGGAGAACAAAGGCCACACTCTTGATTTTTGAGTACCCATTTCATGGGCTCGATTGCGGGTCTGCTTCAAGTTTCCGCGCCCCTCCATGTTGAAAGCTTTTTGCGCTCACAAGTGGATCTCTCGAATGACAGACGTGGACTACGAAAGGTAGTTTCTATTCTCCGTTAATTTCATTAGGCCGTGTTAAAGTCTTCTCCGCCGGTGAACGCTGGTTGTACCTGAACTGACGTTAGTGTCTAGGGTGCCTGGTTCACTGGCATGTTAAGATGAGGGACAAACGTACACGCGAGAAGGGGTAATGAGCTGAAGGGTATTTGACCTACGATGTACTACTATTCCGAGTCCGAGTCTACGACAGTTGTTCAAAGTCAAATGACTCGGAACACCGTTTGCCAGTGTGGGGCCTCACCCTGGTTATTCCCTAACAAAAGTAAAGGGGGGGTGCAAGGACAATGCCGATAGGGCTCAGAATCTCATGCACTAGCTTGCACAGAACTGAGGAAGCTAAGGGGTCGAAACTTTGAATATTAAGGGCGAAAGTCCATTATCACGAGAACAGTTGATCGGGTATATATTACGAACACGTGCACACCCGAGTGTGTGCCGCACTTCTCATCACACTGTAATTATAATATCAAAGTTACCATCAACGTGAAGTGAAAACATAAAATGATCAGAGCATTACTGTCGTCATAAGCCTGAGCTGCCATAGAAACCACGTCTACGTCTTACTAACAATCACTGGGACATCTCCACTGAAAGCCGAGCGCGTTCAAGTCGAGCAGCCCTGGCCGCTAAGGGCGACGACGAGGATCCGGAGTCTCAACTCATCTGGGCGCTGCCACCACTGGAGGAGGCACGGCCAGCTTTATCCACAGTGGATATCATTCATTCAATATCCAACTATCCAACCTGTAGAACACTGGCATAATGCGTCTTGCCTCTTACATTCCTTACTTGTTCTTACTCAGTGCGCTCGGCGTCTCTGCGGCACCAGTACGTTCTTTTATACTCCGACTAGGTACATGGAAGTTGTTCTAATGCGATCAACAGGCCTTTGATAAAAGGGGCGATCTAGTGCTGGTAAGGAGTTCACCATCAAATATCATCTCGAAATAGCGGACAGACGAAGGCCGTGGCAAGCGTAATCAGGAGGCCACCGGTGGTGGCGGCAGCTCTGGCACTGACTGGAAGCGTGCCATGGGAAACGAGGGTCAGCTCCACTGATGCAGCGACCTTCAGTGCCGCTGGTTGTACCTGAACTGGGCGTTAGCCTGAGTGTCTAGGTTGCTTGGTTCACTGGCATACCTATATGCAACGTAATGAGCTTGGTAATGAGCTTATAATGTTCGTAATATTAGTGACGCCTCTTCAGGTTGCGGCACTTTGAAAGGCGTTCAGTCAACAAGCCGTTTTTTATACTGTAAAAAGCTTCACAAACATTTTTTAAAGATTAAGAGATATTGATCTCAAAAGTATTGCTAGTACCTATCCCTCTTGGTGGAGTACTAAAAGGCTGGGACGAGGTACAACGTACACGTGAGAAGGGGCGAAGGAAATGAGCTGAAGAGTATGTTTGATCCACAATGCACTATTCCGTGTGCGAGTCCACTATAGATGTTCAAATTAAAATGAATATAATCAGTGTCTTTCGAACGCCGTTCGCCGGCGTGGAGCCTCCAGCTGTTTTGCAGAATATGAAGAATAAAGAAACTTGAAAAAACTGAGTTTAATCCGAGGTTCAATGAAGCTATTGAAGCGTCTTGAAGCTCTTCAATAACGGATACAGTACAGGTTGCGATTGCTTCATTGCCGGGACCTTGATGGATGAGATTAATACTCGTGATTCGTGAAGTATATGAAACATGTATCTTCAACGGAGCCGGCCAGGACATTCAATCGAAGCGAGGCCATACAGGTCAGATTTACTCGGAGCCAATTTTGGAGAAACGGATGCTCGTCTCGGTTTCAGTTGCCTGTTCTCGATCCCATTTACTGTAATATCCTGAACTTTCAGTAACGGACTGAACTAACGCAAACTGCTTTCCGTATTATTAATAACATTGCAGCCGGGGAAAGTCAGCCGTCTATTACGACAATCGGGCGTCGTGTTTCATCCACTAGGAAAATGCCGATGTTGTCAAGGACGTTGTCGTCGGCGACCTTGCTTGCAGATAGAGGTCAGATCGAACAAATTTTACAAGAGACGTAGAAACATAAATAAGTGTTATTGCACCGCTGATGTCGTTTATGAGTTATCCCTTCAGTTTTTTCTCTTGGGGACTCCGAATGTAGTCGTGTTGAAATAGAAGTCCATTTTTTGTTTGTTTAAACCTAATGTTGATGGGGGACGGGCTATGAGATCGATTGCTCGTTGTAACAGTCGCGCATAGGTCGGATCCCGAGTCGTGCTCGATTGAAATTATGTCGGAAACTCCTAAAAGAACGGTTCGGAAGACCAGAACGGGCAAGAGAAATCACGTGATCTTTTGATGGTGCAACAGGGTTTAGGACGGTTTGGGACGGTCAAAGATCGCCCGCATTAACCTTGTAAGCAAGGTAAAACCGAGGTAACAAGCCTAAATATGACGGCGCGTCACGATCAATCTCAAATGACGTCTTCTCACACGGCACGTTCTGGCCATATACATGCACTTGACACCTCATCAGAGCTCATCCAGGAATGCGCTGTTTCTCACCGAAACTTCACCGAACATTTGGGCATTTAGGCATGGGAGGTATCTCTTATGTGGTTGTCATCCACGACAACCCTTGCCGTGGTCGGCAGGTACCATGACGCATATCTAGTCTTTATCATGATGGGCTATCTTCAGGACAACTCCCGTTACTCCGACTCGGAGTTTCCAACTGAGGTACTTTGAGTATTTCATATTTAGCTCGTCAAGGACGCTCTCCAAGTCTCGGGCCTCTCATCGAAAAGAACTTTTGGGCATGAGGGGTACCTCTTTACGTAGTTGTCATCCATGACAACCCTTGGTACTATGATCCGTATCTAGCCTTCTTTATGGAGTATCCTCAGGACTGCTTCCGTTACTCAGAGTCCCCAACCGAGGCACTTCGGAAAAAGTGTAAGGCTGGCCTTGCGTATGCCACATCCCTATCTGTACGCCTCGGGCTCAGTATAGAGACTCTGAGTCACACAGCCCTCGTGCCATGGCCGAATAAGTTGAGTTTTATTTTAACAACTGTACTATACACTGTTCCCCATGACCTACTAGTACTCTCGAACTCACCCGTTTGAAGCCCGGTTGTACATAACTTACAAAATTAAACCAGACAACATGAAGCAGTGAACTCACAACCGAACGTTTTGAACTTTATTGTAGTGAGGTTCTGGCGTTTGATCCGCGGGGTAGAAACCATCTCCGAGTCTTACTAACGATCACATCTCCACTGAAAGCCGAGCGCGTTCACGTCGACCAGCTGAGGACGAGGACTCCGACGAGGATGAGGACCCGGAGTCTCAATGTTTTCCAACTACGGCCTCTCAGCTCCTGCCGCCACTACTTGGGGGCTTCATGTATATAAGGACCGGCTTGATTCTCGTGGATATCACTCATTCAGTATCCAACTATCCAACCTGCAGAACACAATGCGTCTTGCATCTTACATCCCTTACTTCTTCTTACTCAGCGCGCTCGGCGTCTCTGCGGCACCAGTACGTTCTTTACACTCCGACTAAGTACATGGCAGTGTTCTAATGCGATCAACAGGCCCTTGGTGGAAGTAACGATCTGGTGCTGGTAAGGAATTCGTCAAGTTGTTAGTTGACCCGAGTTTCTCAAATAACATCTCAAAATAGCGGACAGACGAACATGAAGGCCGTGCTACTGGTGGTGGCGGCAGTACGGGAACTGACTGGAAGCGTGCCATGGGAAACGATGGTCCACTCCACTGACGCAGCGACCTTCAGTGATTAGCTAAAAATATGTTCATATGGTGAGCATGTGCGGCCGGTTGCCAGGTTGCCAGTGCATGACGCGAGCACCACTGCACCAGTTTCATTCAAGAACAACTGACTGACATTGTCGCCATCACTTTGACAGTTTGTTTCCCAGTTCAAGTCCACAAGTTTCTCTCAGCAGCAGTGTTGGCATCACGTTTTCTGTCATGGAAGTTGATAACCTCTATATCGTACTTCATTGTGTAGATTCAAATTTCCAGTTTTCCCTTGCCTTCACTGACATTTCTCCTGCTTTAACTTCTTAATTTAACGACTGTGGCTGTCGACTAGTGTACGAGTGACAAAAGAGGAAGAATAAAAAGTTTTCGTTACAAATTTTGCGGAAGGACTCGGAATGCAAAGAGAAACTTCTTGAATCGAATACGAATTTACGAACAAGTGACATGGCGCCGTCCTCGAGGTGAATCTATGATGGTGGCTGCTCCCTCATGGTTTTCGGGCTTTTTCGAGCCGAGTCAATGTTAGTTTCCAGTAAACCAGTGCACAAAACAGAAGCAAGCACCTTCAGTTCAGTTGGGTCAGGCTCCTGCATCCGGCTGAAATAGTGATAATGGAATTATGTTCGTGAAGCATACATAGGTTTGTTTTTTGGGAAAGCGCTTTCATTTCGGGAACTAATTTAATCGCTAGCTACAGAAATAAGGTGTAAGTATCAGGAGATTTGCCATCAGCTTATCTTAGCGCGTGGAGCCGGGCCGGAGTCGGGTCAGCCGTAGGTGAGATCCAGGCGTCGGCCATTGCCTACCTGGTCCGAGTCAGAGATGATTCGATGAACATAGGTGTGAGCGTGATATCAACCAATTGGAAGAGAGGACGGTCCTGTCTATTCAGGGCAGGAGTCAATGTCTGGGGTCTGAGAGTTCTGTGGCGGTCACTGCATCTGTATCATCTGCCCATGTGTGCTGGTCGGCGTTGCAGATATGCCAATGGGAGAGAGAGATTGAGTCGGGTGGAGTCGGAGAAGAGATAGCTGTCAGTCAAAGTGAAATAGGCAAGAACAATGAAAATCTTAGTGCGAGGCATCTAGAAAAAGCGAAGCAGTGAAGTTACAGCCGAACTTTACTGTAGCGATAAGCCTGGTTGATCCGCGGGATAGAGAACACGTCCGAGCCTCAACGCACTGACCCCAATTACCAGTTTAGACAAGTCGTATCATGATATTGTGTCATGATGCGGCGCTCTCACGTAGACGATAATGACAACACATCACTGTGTAGCGCTGGAGATCCTTGGTAAGCTGAGTCACGGGATAGAGCGAAATGACGTCACCTCTGACCTCGTCCCTGCTGCGGTCAGTCCAGCTTATAAACTCACTTGGAGGACTCGACCTTTCACTCATCTTTACATGGTTTCTCAGGACAAAGGCAGGGAAGACTCTGAATTACTCGACCAACTCTATCCCGTCCCACTCTCGACTGGAGTTGTGTCTCTACCTGGTCCTACAGATGCTAGCGCTCGAGCCCTTTTGAATGTTCTTCTCCACAACCGCGAGCACTATCATATCTTTTTCAATGACAGAGGGTTCCACAAGTATGTGTGCAAGCATCATCTTATGATAGAGAGTAACTTTTTTCAAAGTCATGTGACACACCATATGTTAGCCATCTATGGCCTCGGTGCGTCGCCGGAGATCATTGAGGATGCCTACCGCACAACGCACGACTATCTTAAGCCTGCGTTTAAAAGCCCCGAACCTATCACGGACCAAAACTTTACCAAGCATCTCGGTGATGCCCAGTGAGTGGTCGTTATGGAATACTCTAGTAATCAGCATTTGATGGTTTGTGTGTTGCGACAACTCTATCCTTACCGCGCTTCGTTTTCCAGGTACTATTCCGCATTCCTCGATTACTTTTCTGAATATCTTCGCGATCACGCACCGAATGAAGCATTCGAGCGTTTCGTCTTGTCGTCTCCGTACAATTTCGACCCGGATCTTCCAGCCAATGACGTACAAGACATAAAGGAAGCTGAAAAACAGGGAAATAAGCATCCGGAGATGCTAAATAGGCTCATGGCGGGCCTCTTACATCCTTTCATTCACCTCGCTTACGGCATCGAATTTGGGCTGCCGGGTCAAGTGGCAGAAGGTTTGTTATGTTGGCGCTCTGGTAACCTGCTAGTCAACATTGACGTCCGGCGTCAGGCCTCGCATGTGCTGCGGTCCACAAGAACCAACAGACCGAGCTAGTCCCACCTTCGTTCTTTGCTAAGCATACGGATTCCAGCCTCTTCGCGAGCCTCACATCCAAGCTCTCGATCTTACGGGTTGCCACCCCAGCTTTCGAAGATATAAGGCCGACGTTCGCATTTCATCGTCGGATTCGTGATAAGTTCAAACGAAACGCCCTTGGTGTCGATTCTTCTGAGCCTGAGGACGCCAAGTATCTCGCTGTTTTGACAAATTCAGGTGACGCGATCGTCACGCTTGTCAGCGAATGGGCAGATCAGTGGCTGCAAGGTACACATAGCCATGAACAAATTGAGAAGAGACTCGAGGGAATGGTAGAAGAGGTCGTGTGGGGAAATGTCATCTGGTTCGGGATCGGAGGTTGGCAGGCACGCGGCAATGGTGATCGTTCATTCAATGCGGACTTTTTCGTGTGGGTATAGTCATCCCTTCATCTGTAACCTTTCGTGCTAATCCAAAGTAGCGCTCACCTCGTCACGTCTGCAATCTTCCTACTCACGCTCGTCCTCCCTTCTGAGCATCCTTATCCTCCTGTTCCCCTCGCGAGCCGTCTCACGCTTCTCAAAGCATACCTCGCGACATCCGCAGCCTGGTACATTTCACGAGGGAACTGGGCGCTCCCAGTCAAGGAGTTCTATGTTGCTACCCATGACCGGCTCACCGCCCCTCCAGCAACGCCGGCCCCGCCCTCAGCTCCGCGTAAGCCCCTCAGCGCTCCCGGTGGTCCATGGGAGCGTATCATCGCGAACACCATTGCGCATCCGGACGAACACCTATGCAAAGCCGTGCGCTCATTTGTTGCGTTTGCCATGCGTTGGGGTGGACGACCCGTGGACTATTATGCAGGCGGAGGTGACGACGGGTTGGAGGGTCGCGAAGTGCTTGACGGCACGCTCTTTTCCCGCGTTGCGAGCCTGACCCTCGGTCAACTTGGCTGGGCGCACGAGTCGGGCAAGAATCTCGGCGAGTGGAATCACGATGGAGTAGTCTGGTCAAACGATGACGAAGTGACGAACAGTGCGTATCTCTAACGTTTATATGCAACCCATTACTTTCTATAGTGTTTTCTCACCGCCCAAATGCGACGTGTACGAGAGTTGACCTGTCGTCCGAATCGGAGCCTGTCGATTAACTAGTTTGACTGTTGTTGTCGATGTATTTTTGTACTAGTAGTAACCAGATATATATAGTAAGGAGCATTTTTTGTGACTGTTGGGCTATCTGTTGAACTCGAAGTAGCATGGCTGTTGATATTTTTTTCCAGGCGATTGGTGCTTTCCGTCGACTCGCAATGGTGGCACTGGCACCTGAGTAAGACCAGACATCACGGTATTAAAAAAAACACTCAATCCAGCCGCCGTCAGGTTCTCCGCCAATCTCTAGTTTCAGGTTTCGTGAAGCTATCATCCCTGAGCATATGCCAGCAGTAAATGGGGACTTTCCGAGTCAAGCTACAGTACTAGGGAAATGCCGACGTTGTCGTCGGCCACCTTGCTCGCAGATACTGAGGTTGTAGCGTAATATATTTCAACAGTCTGCAGAGGTACACCATGACGGACTCGGATGTATATGGAGAGTGTGAGCGAGACGTCCAATACAACGAAAATATATATTTGTAGATCAACATACGGATTGGCTGGCGGAAGTGCGGAAAGAACAGCCAGTTTAGTAGTGACTGTCAACGCACTAATCCGAGTCCGAGTCCACTATAGATGTTCAAAGTAAAATGAATAGAATCGGTGTCTTTCAAACGCTATTCGCCCGTCTGGAGCCTCAGGCTGTTCTGCAGAATACGAAGAATAAATAAGCTCGAAAAAACTGAGTTTAATATCTGTTATTGAAGCGTCTTGACGCTCTTCAATAACAGCGGGAAGCGCAGGAGGAGGCGCGGGGTGCGGAAGGAGGCGTGGGAAGCGTAGGAGGAGAAGGCACAAGCGGCACGGGAGGCGTGAGAGGCACAAGGCACACGGGAGGCATGGGATATGCAAGGGGTACAGGAAGCACAGGAGGTGCAGAGGCAGTGGCGAAGGAGGCGGAAGTGGCGAGGAGATGGTGGTCCAGGCAGCAGAGGCGGCAGCGCAGGAGGTGGTGGTCCAGGCGGCAGAGGCGGAGGAGGCGATGAAAAAAGGTCAGGACGCATTGGGGCGGGGCAGGCAGCGTGACAATGTAGACCACCTCGCAGTGCCAGTGGATCCAGGGAGGAGGAGAAAGTGGTGGGGGAGGCGGAGGCACAGGAGGCACATGACAATGCGACAGAGGCAGAGGCAGCCCTGGCAAAAGGCGCTCAGGCGACTGCAAATGCGGCGCCAGCGCGATGCCGACACCATTGACTTCGACGCTGTGAGGATGCCCCCCCCTCCCCCCCTCCCCCCCTCCAACCCTCCGAGTGCTGAGGAACATGAGGGACGAAGTCTGAGGGCCGGTGTAAGCAGCAAAGACACATGAGTGGACAGTGTCCAAAGAAGATAAGGGGAAACGCACCTAGCAACACCTGGAAGGAGGCACCCCACTAACTGAAACTGGAACAATGCAAAGGAGGGTGGGCACTGGGCAGAGAGGTAGAACATGGCATAGGAAACCGTGACATGGCTACAGGTAGCCGTGGGCCGTGGCAGTGGCACGCGACAAAGGGGGAGTCAAGAAACCTCTCGTTGGAGACAGGTGCGAGTCGGCGTCGGCTGCAGTCTGAGTCAGTGTGGCCACCGTCAATCGTCTTCAGCTCTTTACGTCATTCCATCCTGCAATGTCTGGCGCGAAATCAAAGCTAAAGTGCCTTGTCTGGCCTGATGATAAGCCGGATGAACACATTGTCCTGGTTAAAATCGATGACGACGACACCGTTGCCGATCTCAAGAAATTGATCAAAGACGGGCATGCCCCTATGCTCGATAAAGTCGCTGCCCGCAATCTCGTACTCTGGAAGTGTTCCGGTCTCCCTGATGATGATAACCTCGAACAAACCCTGAAAACTATTCGATTCGATGATTCTGACGTTCGCCTTGTTCACCTAAACAAGGCCGTGCAGCGAATTTCTCAGCTTTTCGGGGATGAAGACTTATCCAAAGAACCCATCCACATCCTTGTTGAGGTACCCGCGCTTGGTGAGTGTTGCACCCGTTTCTCTAATTCCGTCATTCCCTCCACATTCACACTCCATCATAACAACGTGTTATCGCACCCCAAGATTCTGTGCTTGCCTCCTCCACAGCCGCACCCAAGCGTGACCACGATGGAATTGGTTCCGATGAAGGGGGGGGTAAAAGACATAAAGCGGGTAAGTGGGCGTTGTGTTAGCACTGTCTTTCGTTCTCATCTGACTCATTGACATCTCTCCTTCGGATAACTTCTAGATTCTTCAATTGTGGATGATGGCCCTTTCCTGAAATTCGGTACAGCGTCTATGTTACTCTTTACTACGTTGCCGCCTAAAATAATGTTTTCAGGGTTTAAGCGACTGTGCGTCGATGATGGAGGCTGGTCGACTAATATGTTGGATTTCCATAAGCAATTTTGGGGCAAACCTCTACCTCCAGAGCACCTTTATCTTAAGGATTCAGTCCATGATCCTAATGGTGAAGAGCACGACGACGAGAATGGAGGAGTGAACGACGACGAGAATGGAGGAGAGAATGACGGCGATCTCCTTCCCGAGTCCCCAATCATAGTCTCCAGTTGGAGTCGACTTCTCATTCGCGCTGAATACCTTAGAATCTATAACTGGGTTGAAGAAAAGTACGATGATGGTACGCGGAATCGTCCGGCTGCAGTGGTTGTCACAGGCCAACCGGGCATTGGTCAGTACTCTTTCATCGATATGAGAAGCCTGTTTTTTTATACTCCATTGTGCATAGGAAAATCGAACTGGGCATACTACGCCTTGCGTCGACGTCTTGGGGAAAAGTCTGATACTCTGTGGTTTCAAGCAACCCAGTCCTATCTCTTCTGTTCCGAAGGGGTCCTCATTGTCCCTGCCGGATTCTTTTTCGGAAAATTTAGCCCGCGCATATGGACTCTCATTGATTCTTCACAATCACCATCCGGGATTCCGATCGAACTCCTACCTGGTGTCTTCCCCATCTATCTCACCCCGCCTACACGAGTTCGCTGGTCAAAGCTTGCGCAGTCATGGTCGGATCATCGAGCGATAATGAATCCTTGGACAAAGGCGGAGGTCGAATATGCGTGAGTATGTTCCTTTCATGACCCAGTCATGCTGAGCCCTCTCTTCCACCACAGCATGGAATCCCTAGGAGGGATAAATGACGCGTTGGAGAGATATGATCGCTTAGGCCCCACTGCACGCCTCTGCCTCGAAATGACTCCTGTTCAAGTAACGGTCTACGTCCGTGACCGTGACGCCCGAATCGCCGATACTAGTCCCGATGTCTTCGAAAAGTTTTTCTCAACTTTTCACCATGAAAAAGCACATGACTTGTCGCATAAAATCTGCCTGATTCGGCGCAGGCAAGGATCTCAACTGGGTCACGCGGACTATACAATGCACCTCATCTCGGCTGCAGTTGAGCAACAAGTTGCAAAGAGGCTTGAGGAGTTCAGTATTGATCAGCTGTTGGGTATGTGGAAGAACTTTTCGAGGTTTAGCGACGCTCGGGGAATGGCTGGTGCGATTTTTGAAGCTTTCGTCCATCGAAAATTCAGTACGTGTATCAAACTGGCCGCTAACCCAATGGTTCGGTCGAAGAAGACCACGTCCCGTTGGCATGCTTTATTCAGCACCAAACGGCCTAAGACTGCCACCATCCATGGAGCGGCAAAGAAAAACTTTTCTCTGCAAGTTAAGGCCCCCCGACATTCGTCTACGTTGTCGATACCACCACCAAACTAAAAATCAAACCGGACGTCTACTATGTACCCCGAAGTGGCCAACAAGTTGCTTTCGATTCCTTTATACTTAGTGGAGGATATCTCAACTTGTTTCAGTGCACTGCAAGCCATAAACACACAATTAAGGATAGCCTTGTTAATTTTCTCGAACGTTGTAGTGGGCTACCTGCCCACAACCGCTGGCGTTTTGTGTTTGTCTTACCAGATGACCTTGACTCATTCTCTTGTCCCGCTTCGGATAACTCTGTATTGAAGAAGGTTGGGTTGTACACAGCTTGCATTTCAGTGTCACAGTGATGATTGTTACCTTTCATACTGAGAATTACAAGTACTTGTCATAGCCAGTTTATTTTACATGTCACGTGGTTCAGGATCGTGAAGTTGAATTGTAATTTTGCACTAAACAATCGTTGGGAACCCTGCTTGCTCCTCTAACATTTCGAGTTCTGCCGATACTGGTCACAGCCGAGGACCTCTTCCTCGGTGGCCCTCTTCCTCATTATCAATCCACAAATTTATTTTTTTTACTTTTTCGCGCAGAGGAGAAAGCAGACCGTCAGAGTCTTCGGCCCAGGAGAGGAAATCGCAACTCATTCCCAAAATACCATTTTAGAAAGCATGGATTATGACAACAGCTGAGACCACACATCATAAATCAATTGTCCTCCGAATTACATCTGGCTAGGTAACAAAGAATATCGACAGCACGTAGTGATCTAGTTGATGATCATGATTGCTAGAGCCTCCAGAGGTGCGGAGGTGCCAAGGTTGACCGTGAGCACAAGCATGACATCCTTCATCTTCGCAGTGATGTCCACAACCGATAGGCAGGGATGGCACACAATGTGAATGTGAAATGGGCAAGCATGTAGATTGACCGCGGTATCGTGGCTGAGGCCATTTTGCGTCATCAATCAATTTTGTTCTCACCCCCCTGAAAAGTCGCCGTCAGTCAAAAAAAATGGGGGTTTGGGGGGGAAAGGAAAAAAAAACACGCACCTGATCATTTCTAAAGGCGTAAGGGGACACATAACACTCCTCTCAACTGAAAGAGCGCGTTATGTTGGGGCTCTAGTAACCTGCTAGTCAACATTGACGTCCGGCGTCAGGCCTCGCATGTGCTGCAGTCCACAAGAGCGGACCGACCGTGATAGTGCCGCATTCGTTCTTTGCTAAGCCGGCGGATCCCGGCCTCATAGCGTGCCTGACATCCAAGCTCTCGATCTTACGGGTTGCCACCCCAGCTTTCCGAGATAAAAGGCCGACGTTCGCATTTCATCGTCGGATTCGTGACAATTTCAAACGTAGTGCCCTTGATGTTGATTCTTCTGAGCCTGCGGATACCAAGTATATCACTGTTTTGACAAATTCAGGTGACGCGATCGTCACGCTTGTCAGCGAATGGGCAGATCAGTGGCTGCAAGGTACACATGGCCATGAAGAACTCGAGAAGAGACTCGAGGGAATGGTAGAAGAGGTCGTGTGGGGAAATGTCATCTGGTTCGGGGTGGGAGGTTTGCAGTCACGCGGCAACGATCGTTCATTCAATGCTGACTTTTTCGTGTGGGTATAATCACCCCTTTATCTGTAACCTTTCGTGCTAATCCAAAGTATTGATAGCGTTCACATTGTCACCTCTTCAATCTTCCTGCTCACTCTCGTGCTCCCTTCTGAGCGCCCTTATCCTCTCGTTCCCCTCGCGAGCCGTCTCACGCTTCTCAAAGCATACCTCGCGACATCCGCAGCCTGGTACATCTCACGAGGGAACTGGGCGCTCCCAGTCAAGGAATTCTATGCTGCCGGCTCACTGCCCCTCCAGCAACGCCGGCCCCGCCCTCAGCTCCGCGTAAGCCCCTCAGCGCCCCCGGTGGTCCATGGGAGCGTATCATCGCGAACACCATTGCGCATCCGGACGAACACCTATGCAAGGCCGTGCGCTCATTTGTTGCGTTTGCCATGCGTTGGGGTGGACGACCCGCGGACTATTATGCAGGCGGAGGCGACGACGGGTTGGAGGGTCGCGAAGTGCTTGACGGCACGCTCTTTTCCCGCGTTGCGAGCCTGACCCTCGATCAACTTGGCTGGGCGCACGAGTCGGGCAAGAATCTCGGCGAGTGGAATCATGATGGAGTAGTCTGGTCAAACGATGACGAAGTGACGAACAGTGCGTATCTCTAACGTTTATATGCGACCCATTACTTTTTATAGTGTTTTTTCACCGCACAAATGCGACGTGTACGAGAGTTGACCTGTCGTCCGAGTCGGAGCCTGTCGATTAACTGTTGTTGTCGATGTATTTTTGTACTAGTAGTAACCAGATATATATAAGTAGCATTTTCGTGACTGTTGGGCTACCTGTTGAACTCGAAGCAGCATGGCTGTTGATATTTCTTTCCAGGAAATTGGTGCTGTTTGTCGACTCGCAATCGTGGCACTGGCACCTAAGTAAGACCAGACATCACGGTTATAAAAAAAAACACTCAATTCAGCTGCCGTCATGTTCTCCGCCAATCTCTAGTTTCAGGTTTCGTGAAGTTATCATCCCTGAGCATATGCTAGCAGTAGGCGCTTTCGATGATGGTGTCGACTACCAGTGGTATAGTACTTCGATATTTTTTCCTTGATACTTGATAAATGGGGACTTTCCGAGTCAAGCTACAGTACTGGGGAAATGCCGAGCATCAGGAAAAACCTCACTTGCTAAATCCATCTAATTTAGCACTAACCTGCTAATGGCCTTCTAAAGTGTGATAAAACGTGCTAAGACCCGATGACTAGTTTTAGACCTAAAGTCCAGCTAGCGAGTGTCATATTTTGATCTAAATTATTTCTAATTATGACTAATGAGAATAAATGGGTTACATAGTAAATGTATGACATTGACGCTTTTTTTTTTAAGTCTGCGTTTATATTCCGCAACATGTGGCTATGACAAAGATGCAATCCCTGGGGGTAGGATAGTAAAGACGGCAGGGGAGGTAAGGAGCGTAGCGGTGAACTCGACGTTTTCTTGGTTGTGTGGGCGGCGTTTCCTGGCACCTGCTTCGGCTATCCTGGGTCCCAGGCTCGTCTCGGGAGCATGCAGTCGCGAGTCAATTTGATGAAAAGGCTCACACCCTTCCCACCTTGGGCCATGCTAAGTAGGATGGGGAGTGAGAGGTCGCGATCCACCGGTTGGAGGATGTCACGAGGGCGTCAGCGTAGAGCGGGCAGGCCGTGATGACGTGTTCAACAGATTGTGTGGGGGCCCCGCAGGAGCAGCTTGTGGGAAGATCAGGGCGAAATTTGGCCGTGTACAACCTGATGAAGGCGTGGCCCGTGATGAGCCTGACGAGGGCGGAGAAAATCTGCTGACGATGGCGAGCAAAAAGTGCACAAAAAACTTGCTCGCGTCGCATCTATTAGTAATGTACCGTACATGACACGAACGATGATCAACCCACCAACTCAATTGAGTCCAGCCACGAAGGACCTATCTTCAATCAAAATAATCTGCTACCGCCATCTGCCACGCGCGTCCTCTGCGGGACCACGCCTGGCAAAACCCCGACCGGGGCTCATACTAGGAGTCCGACCGACATGCTGACCGACGCTATCGCTCGGCGTCCACCGCCCCTTGTTGTGTCCCTTCGATCCTTGGATTACCGGTGGGATTTGGCCATTTGGCGGCGTGGGGAGAGCAATGTAGGTTTGGGAGCGGCGATTGTTGCTCAGACAATGGTCGGCCCAAGTGTCGATTGCTGAGGCTTTGGCTTCACGGCATTGATAGCTGACAGTGTGCGGTTCGCGGTGGTTGGGCGGGAGCGGGCGCGGGCACAGAGCGATTGTGTCTGTCAGGTGTTTGGCGCGGACGAAGCCATGCAGTGCACGGTCTTGTGGTGCCCAGACTATCTGGATTTTGAGGTTCCTGCATAAGGAGAGGAGAATATCAGCCTTCTGTCCGAAAGAAAGGGAGAAGGGTTGGCCTGGGTGGGGACCCGGCTTGGTTATGTTGGAGATGGCAGTGGGGTCGGGGGAAATGAGGAGGATGTGGGTAGTAAGGATGAGTTGGGCGAGTGAGATACCGGTGTCAATTACATTGACACACATGCCAATCCTGTGGCACAATAGGACCATATGTCTTCGCAAATCCCGCTGCTTGCCCGACATTTCTTAGCCTTTGTCAGGCTGATGACACCCCAACTAGACGGGGTGCTCATAAGGAACAAGAGTCAGATGGTGTTGACGAGAAGAACCGGCAGCAAATTGGAATGAGGCAGGAGCATTGGCGACAGCTGGGAGCGGGATGGCATATGTGGCTTTAGGGCCACAGTATGTGTTGACTTAGACGTGTTGACGGACGAGAACTCTACCTTCCTCATTAGGTTACAGTAACAAGTCACGAGTGGATTAGTCAGGTTGAACTTTGAACTGAACTTGCCCAGGGATTGTCTTTCCGTCAATTCTCCTCATCTCGCCTCTGGCTGCAGAGTCAAATTACAGTACCAGCAACTCTGTAGTTTCCACAATGTTCTACCCTGCCCATCCCAAAGCCCAAGGCATTGTCTCTGCGACAATGTAAGTTGGAGTTCTCTTCTTTTCCACCATTGTAACATTTCTTTCCTTGCTAAATTTGTGTATCATCCATCCCTTCCAGATCGACAATGACAATGACAACCGCTTCGACTGCAGCTACAGCACCCTCTATCGCTCACGTCCGTGATCTACTCTCAAATTCAAGCCAGATGTAGCGAAGATCGCCTCTAATGTCTCTCATGCCCAGATGCGGAGCAAGTCGGTGCAGACCGATATGATCGCATATCATGAGCCAGGAGAGCAACTGCGGCTTGGTCTCCCTGCTATGTATGTCTTGTCTTGTGTGCACAGCTTGGGAACCTCGCGCTGAATCTAACAAGCAACAGCATTGGCGCACCCAAGGTGACACAGCTTGTTGTGAACATCTCTGGTCTCTACAGCCCCAAATTGGCCGTCGGATTCATGCCTGTCTCTACCAATGGCAGCAAAGGTGCCGAGTTGATTTCTTCTCATGATATTTGTTGCTCAACCTCAGCGTCATGATAGGTGACACCGGCAACCTCCTCACCTGGTCCTATTGACGCCCCATTGATGTGTGCCCCCCCCCCCCCCCCCCCCGAGCCAGAGATCACCAGTGCTGTCCACCATCACCACGTCCAGGTCAGCAGCGCTGCGCCCAACGAATGACATCCCCTTCCCAGCAACCAATTGACATCACCCCTGAACCTGATTTACACCCAATTTACCCAAGTCCATCCACCCTCGCTCCCCTCCTTGCATCTTATTCCGGTCTTCACCCGGCCCAGAAGGCGGAACTTGTCTCCCACACCCTCAGCCGCGCGTGTCTCTTTGGTGACCTCTCCTTATTGTCATTCCTCTTCTCGGACCCCCAGGCGCACGCGTTTATCGATCTCAGTATCCGTGACGAAGATGGCCTTGGTCTTGTTAGCCTCACCATATTTGGCTTCGGCTCCGAGTCTGACCGCGACGTGGAGAGGGAGGAATGTGTACGCTTATTGGCCTCAGAAGGTGCAGACATCAACCATCAGGATAATGGTGAGCCGGTTGAGTTTATGTGCCCCTCTGGTCATGCTAATATCGATACAGCCGGGTGGACAGCGTTACATCATGCTGCTCTGATGTCGCCACCAACGCTCGTCTCTTTCCTCCTAACCCATGGATGTTCGCCGTTTTCTCAGACGCGGCTCGGGCTTACGCCATTAGACATCGTCACAGCGCATTCCACCATGCCAGGGAGACAGGACGTTTCCATACTCCTTGGAGAAGCAATGCGTGGCGAAGGTTGGACTGGGGGTAGAATGGAAGAGCAACGTCGACAGGAAGAACGAAGACTATGTCCAGTTACCTGGCTGATTGCCAGAAAGACCCCATCACCCCACTACTCGAGCATGCTCGTGTTTTCTCCTCCTGCGCTCCCGGATGTCTTCCAGACGCTAATAATTAACTTCACCCCTTCTATGCGAAACTCAGAGCCTGCCAACGCATTGTTTATGCTGGCACGCTTTGCTTGCCTCACCTGCGATAGTTCGTGGCTTGAAGACCTCATAATCGGTGCCACGGATGCAATCGAGGACACGTTCTTTGTAAGTGCGTTTCTTAACAAATGTTTCCACCAAAGCTAAAACTTGATCAGAGTAGATCAGAAGATCTTCCGTGCCTTGTATTTTGGCTGTATAACACGACCGCATGGCTACATCTCATGCGCTGTGATAATTCCATCAATGAGACCTGCGAGCTGCTTGGGTCATTTGTTCTGATTGAGGAGGTTATTAACTCCGTCTTTGGTACGCACCCCTTGCTTCGAAATCCGCAATGACTTACTCTTTTCAATATGCCATAGTTTTTGTCATTCGCTATATAGAAAGAAGAACCGACGACATTCTCGATGACGGTATCTTAGACTATTCTTCACATCCCTCCGAGTTTGACGGCATACAATTCGAGTCGGAGTGGTCCTTTCTACGTTCATTGACGCCTAAAAAGAAGCCAACACCTAGTCCTGCCGTTACCCCATCAACCAAAAACGGAATCGCTAACCCAAGTCGCTCATCATCACCTATTCCACCATCTCCGCCGCCCACTCACCGCGGCTTCGCATCTTTAAGAAAGGGTTTTTCGAGGAATCGTGGAGATATTAAGAGTTAATTAGATAGGTAGATGTGTTAGCGTGTTTAGCACTCATTTTTGATAATTTATATGCTTTTAATAAATGATAATTCCGTGATAATTTGGTGATAATTTGAAACTTTTTTAGTGACAATTTAGAAGCTCTTTAGAGGCCTCTAACAGTGGTCTAATTAGAGCTAATTAGAGCTAATTAGAAGGGGGGTTAGTTAAAGTTGATAATGGGCGCTTACCTGCTAATTAGAGCTAATTAGCCTGTTTTAGCACTTGAGGTTTTTCCTGATGGACGTTGTCGTCGGCCACCTTGCTCGCAGATACTGGAGGTTGGAAGTAGCGTAATATATTTCAACAGTCTGCAGAGGTACACCGTTGACGAACTCGGATGTATATGGAGAGAGTGAGCGAGACGTCCAATATAACGAAAATATTTATTTGTAGATCAACATACGAATTGGCTGGCAGAGTGCGGAACAGCCAGTTTACTAGTAACTGGCACTGAAAGCTACCACGTACTTCTTGTTCCCATAAACTGTACGCGATTGTTGCAGACCGGTGCCGAGTTGGTTGAATCGTCGCTCTGTTCCCCGCTGTGGGCCCGTGAGAGGTAGTATACGGCCAATGTGTATCGAAATTGGAACCGAAAGAAAAAGGGACGACCGAACGCAGCCTGGGCGTCGCGCAAATCACCACGATGCTATCGTATCTGAAACCGAACCCGGTCCTCGACCATACGATACGTACGGAGTCAAGTGGTAGTTGGGAAGTTTGTTTGTTCCAGTTTAGACGTTATGGATGTCAAGTGACATTACAGGATGGGACAACGGCCCGGGTTGGCAACTACCATAAGTTACCTATACTTCGTCTACGACTACTAGCCTGAAACAGCCCTGTAGTTGGAACATCACAAGCCTATCCCTGGTGTATTCACCTTCTGCCTCAACGTGCAAAAGTGGTTCTATCATGGGAAAGAGTTCGAAGGATCCGAGCAATATCCGTGGCACCGAGAAAGGAATAAGGTGTAACATGACAACGAGCGAAAGGCCCAGGCTGCTTGTCACAAGCAATGGCAGAATATCACAATTGGATGGGGATCTTTTACTCGGATGAAGATAATTATTTCGTGCCAAAACACATTCGTTTGTTTCGTGAGAGGGAATTGCGGTCCATCATGATCTCCCAGGGTAATATCACACTGAGCCTCGTGCTCCACTGGCAGCTTGAGGACAAAGATGCCAGAGACTTTGGACCGGGTATCCAATGCCAGTGATTAGCCGTTCTATGGCCATCGAGTCGTGGAAAGACATCACTACTAATCAGCTTCAAATAGAGTGTTTCGTTCATGCCGTTGAATTAGTACCAGTGGAAACGGTCCATGCAGTATCGGGGGACATTGGCTTCCTTTGCTTCGCAACTTCGCAGTTCGCATTGGAATACACCCACACCCAACCCTCCTTTATGCTTCTAGGCCACTGACCGCCTAGGTTATTTCCTCCGGACCTACTAGTACATGCGCTCCGAGTCCGAGTCCGAGTTTCACACGAACTCCCTCCTCCTGTATCTCTTTCACCTCCGGCTTTTCATCCCACTCCCTCATTCAACACACCTTTCACACACTAGCCCACGTCACGTATGTCTCCTTGACATAGCCAATGCTGAGGGCTTTTTGGAACATCCATTTGGGCGGGTGCCTCATACGCTACCCGTCTTTCTTGTCCGTGCTCGAGCCTACTGATGGCAGGGCTGATTACTCATACTTTAATTCACCACGTCACATTGCGTGGCGTGCGTAACATGTCAGGCGCCATCACTGATAGTAGTGGCAACAAGAACTAACTAACCTGACACCAGGCTCAGAGCCTCGGGACATAAACCCGAATCTACCCGCCTTGGTATATCGCCTCGGGAACTCCGACGACGGCCTTGGAGAACAAGAGAGTGTTCCTCATCCCCACTCACACAAATTCCATCTTTCATACCAAGCAAAGATATAGATTGTGACAACATGAAGCATGAATTGTCTATTACAAATGCGGAGCTCGGTACCTGCTTCTCACACCCCGAAGTCTGCAACGGGTTATGATCCACTGGCAGCTTTATGAGCTGGGGTCTTGGACGCCGGACATTTCAAGTAACGCACTTCCTTTAAAGTCATACTTGAACCGACAAGAACAGTAGGGTTGATAGAGGACATTATCATCACTAGTTCTCATGACCTTTAGTAACGTCACTAATCAGAATCAGATTGGCTGCACCACCACCTTCTTCGAAGCTACGGTCGTTATTTCCACGCGCAACAGCTGCATTTAGTTGATCCAACTTGTTCAACTGCATTATTAATAATCCAAATCACACGTACGTGCATTCGCCCCGTTCCCCGGGAGACCAAGACCGAGAATCGCAAAAGAGAGAGCCAAGACAGTTTTCATCAACACCATTGTCACCACAGAAAGTTACTGTCAGGCTGGATGATGAGGATAAAATGTTCAAGAAACGATGGCTGATAGTGAGATAAGAAGGAAATGGGTCGACTTTATACTGCGACCGGAGTCTATGTAGGTGGAGTTCGATAGTCTCTGGGATATTGAGATATTTGGAACAATCCATTCCGATACTACTGTCAGTTCTTGACCCATATGTTCATCAGGCATCATAACAGGCAATATCATCTGCAACGTGCCAACGTCTAAAACTCCGATTGGATGTTCAGTGTGTGCTTTCCCAAAACAAAAGTCCATGAATATTATGAGTGGGTCTGAAAGTAAAGTAATCATTACAGTAAACTGAAACGAGATGAGATGAGATACCATCTCAGGGTGCGATGGCCGCACTCGCATAGATAGAGAGCTTTATTTCCGCTATCATTTTGTATCTGTAAATAGGTATTCTTTTGTTTCCATGTCTAAACGGTATTGTCATCACAATTCCACATAGAAGTCGAAGTGTTGCTGCTCGGAAACCGCTTCAGTCATAGACTGAGTCAAGCTACAGTATTAGGCTATGCGGCAGCCCCGATGGCGAATGGGCCATCATTATAGTACTGAATAGTGGTGACCCAAGGCGGAGAAACTGTTCAGCGCACGACCAGTGTGCTCTCGAAAAAAAAACCCCCCGAAAATGTTTATCAGCGCTCGGTCGGCCGACGCAGGTCTTTCAAACAACCACATCCACTGAAAGCCGAGCGCGTTCGAGTCGAACAGCTGACGGAATGAGGACCCCGGGCCGGAGTTTCCGTGTCAACCGTGACGTTCTCAACTAGTACTGTATACTGTATGGCAGTGTTCTAATGCGATCAACAGGCCCTTTATGGAAGCGGCGATCTAGTGCTGGTAAATTGAAGGAATTCTCCAAGTTGTTAGAGTTTCTCAAATAACATCTCGGAATAGCGGAAAAAACTTGAAAGGCCTTCACCCTGGGGCCACCGGTGGTGGTACCAGTACTGGTGGCGGCAGTACTGGAACTGAGTGGCATTGAAGCGTGCCATGGGAAACGAGGGTCAGCTCCACTGACGCAGCGACCTTCAGTCCCGCTGGTTGTACCTGAACTGGGCGTTAGCGCCTGAGTGTCTAGGTTGCTTGGTTCACTGGCATATCTATATGCAACGAAAATGGGATTATGACGTTAGTGATGCCTCTTCAGGCTGCTGCACTTCAATAAGCGTTCAGTCCACAAGTCGTGTTTTATACTGTAAGAATGCTTCACAAGCATTTTTAAAGAATAAGAGGTATTGATCTCAAAAACATTACTAGTACCTATCCCTTTTGATGGAGTTCTACGCGAGAAGGGGCGAAGGAAATGAGCTGAAGAGTATGTTTGATCCACAATGCACTATTCCAAGTCCGAGTCCACTATAGATGTTCAAAGTAAAATGAATAGAATCTGTGTGTTTCAAACGCCATTCGCCAGTGTGGAGCCTCGGGCTGTTCTGCAGAATATGAAGAATAAAGAAGCTTGAACAAACTGAGTTCAATATCGGTTATTGAAGCGTGTTGAAGCTCTTCAATAACGGATACAGTACAGTTGTGATTGCTTCATTGCTGAGGCCTTGATGGATGGGGTTATTAATAATATTTGTGATTTGTGAAGTACAGTATATGGACCATGTATCTTCAAGCCAGCCAGCGAGGACATTCAATCGTAGTTAGGTCAGATTTATGACTAATCGGAACCAGTTCGGAGATATTCGGACACGGATGCCCGCTCTTGGTTTCAGTCGCCTGTTCTTGATCCCATTTACTGTAACAACCTGAACTTACAGTAACGTACTAAACAATTGGTACTGAACCGACGAAGGCTTCTTCTCGTATTACCACTGCCAAAGCCGTCTATTTACGATAATCGAGCGTCTCAGACCACGATCAATGTCAAATGACGCCACTACTCACACCGTGACAGAACGTTGCACTTGACGCCTCCGACACCGGCCTCACCAAACGAACTTCCTAACTTTTGGGCATGAGAGGCATCTCTTATGTGGCTGTCATCCACGACTACCCTTGCCGTACTCAGCTATGACCCGAATCTAGCCTTCCTTTTTGACTATCTTCAGGACAACTCCCGTTACTCCGAGTCCCCAAGAGAACCGAGGCACTTGGAGCATTTCATATTTGCTCCCGAGTACAATTACGCCCTGACTTCCAAGCCGACGGGTGCTGCTCCACCTTCTCGCAACATAGCCTTTCATTCACTGGCTTCTCGCCTATGAATTTGAGTTTGGAATCCTGGCCAGGGGGCAGGTGCAAGACCACGACCGTTCAAATTTCCCAGCCAGCTGACCTACTGCCACTTTCAGGTCTAGCACAAGCTGCAGTGCACAAACCAGATCAGATTGAGCTCATTTCCCCTTCCTATTTTACTAAATTAGAGCTACTAGACGGCGACAACAATCTTCTATCCAGCATCATGTCTGCCCTTTCTCTCTCTGAGTCTGGTAACAGTCAGACGCTCGCTTCTGAAAGGCGTCCTCTTTCGAACGCCGTTTGCCGGTGTGGAGCTTTAGGCTGTCCTGCAGAATATGAAGAATAAAGAAACTGAGTTTATTAATAATCTCGGTTGTTGAAACGTCTTGAAGCTCTTTAATAACGGATGCCCAGTCTCGGTTTCAGTTGCCTGTTCTCTATCCCATCTACTGTAATATCCTGAACTTACAGTCTGATCCGACGAACAGTCAAACCCGTCTATAACAGCAATCGGACATCTACGGCGTGCGTCACCCGGTCAATGTCACATGGCGCCACTTCAAGGTCAGCACGTGTTGGCCATATATGCACTTGACACCTCACCAGAGCTCGTCAACGATGCGCTCTCGGGCCTCTCACCGAAAAAAAAAAAGAAGCTTACTGAACATTGGCGCTCTCACCGATTGACGACAATGTCAACGCATCACTTTGAACGCTGTTATATAGCGCTCATTCTATCTCGTGGTCTTATTGTCACGATAGTATTGCTCAACAAATACAATAAACTAAATTGTCTTCTGCTTCTACATCCTACCCGCGCTCGCTACGATGCTAACCAGAAAACCGTTTTGCACCAGTGCCGATCTCAGCCTCGGAGCAAGTGGTCCGCGACACGAATGGGTTGTAACGTCCGAGCGCAACTGAGCCCATCAACTTTCGTGTCGTTGAAGAAGACTCTACTATCATGCTGAGACACGGGATAGAGCGAAATGACGTCACCTCATCCCTGCTGTGGTCAGTCCAGCTTATAAACTCGCTTAGAGGACTCGACCTTTCACCCATCTTTCCATGGTTTCTCAGGAAAAAGGCAGGGAAGACTCTGATTTGCTCGACCGACTCTATCCCGTCCCACTCTCGACTGGAGTTGTGTCTCTACCTGGTCCTACAGATGCTAGCGCTCGAGCCCTTTTGAATGTACTTCTCCACAACCGCGAGCACTATCATATCTTTTATAACTACAGAGGGTTCCAAAAGTATGTGTGCAAGCATCATCTTATGATAGAGAGTAACCGTTTTCAAGTCATGTAACACACCATGTGTTAGCTATCTATGGCCTCGGGGCGTCGCCGGAAATCATTGAGGATGCCTATCGCACAACGCGCGACCATCTTAAGCCTGCATTCAGAAGCCCTGAACCTATCACGGACCAAAACTTTACCAAGCATCTCGGTGATGCTCAGTGAGTGGTCTTTATGGAATAGTCTAATCAGCATTTGATGGTCTGTGTGTTGCGACGACTCTTCCCTTACCGCGCTTCAGGTACTATTCCGCATTCCTCGATTACTTTTCTGAATATCTTCGCGATCACGCACCGAATGAAGCATTCGAGCGTTTCGTCTTGTCGTCTCCGTACAATTTCGGCCCCGATGTTCCAGTACAAGACATAAATGACGCTGAAAAAGAGGAAAATAAGCATCCGGAGATGCTGAATAGGTTCATGGCGGGCATCTCACATCCTTTGATTCACCTCGCTTATGGCATCGAATTTGGGCTGCCGGGCCAAGTGGCAGAAGGTTTGTTATGTTGGGACTCTGGTAACTTGCGAGTCAACATTGACGTCCGGCATCAGGCCTCGCATGTGCTGCGGTCCACAAGAGCGGACCGACCGTGATAGTGCCGCATTCGTTCTTTGCTAAGCCGGCGGATCCCGGCCTCATAGCGAGTCTGACATCCAAGCTCTCGATCTTACGGGTTGCCACCCCAGCTTTCCAAGATAAAAGGCCAACGTTCGCATTTCATCGTCGCATTCGTGACAAGTTCAATCGTAATGCCCTTGATGTTGATTCTTCTGAGCCTGCGGATACCAAGTATATCGCTGTTTTGACAAATTCAGGTGACGCGATCGTCACGCTTGTCAGCGAATGGGCAGATCAGTGGCTGCAAGGTACACATAGCCATGAACAAATTGAGAAGAGACTCGAGGGAATGGTAGAAGAGGTCGTGTGGGGAAATGTCATCTGGTTCGGGGTGGGAGGTTGGCAGTCACGCGGCAACGATCGTTCATTCAATGCGGACTTTTTCGTGTGGGTATAATCACCCCTTTATCCGTAACCTTTCGTGCTAATCCAAAGTATTAATAGCGTTCACCTTGTCACCTCTTCAATCTTCCTGCTCACTCTCGTGCTCCCTTCTGAGCGCCCTTATCCTCTCGTTCCCCTCGCGAGCCGTCTCACGCTTCTCAAAGCATACCTCGCGACATCCGCAGCCTGGTACATTTCACGAGGGAATTCGCCTCTCCCAATCAAGGAATTCTATGCTGCTACCCATGACCGGCTCACCGCCCCTCCAGCAACGCCGGCCCCGCCCTCAGCTCCGCGTAAGCCCCTCAGCGCTCCCGGTGGTCCATGGGAGCGTATTATCGCGAACACCATTGCGCATCCGGACGATCACCTATGCAAGGCCGTGCGCTCGTTCGCCACGTTCTCCACGCGTTGGGGTAGTCGACCTGCGGACTATTATGCAGGCGGAGGTGACGACGGGTTGGAGGGCCGCGAAGTGCTTGACGGCACGCTCTTTTCCCGCGTTGCGAGCCTGACCCTCGATCGACTTGGGTGGGCACACGAGTCGGGCAGGGATCTCGGCCAGTGGGATCACGATGGAGTAGTCTGGTCAAACGATGATGAGTGATGAACAGTGCGCATATCTGAAGTTGATGTGCGCCCCATTACTCTTTATAATGTTTTCTCATCGCCCGAATTCGACGTGTACAAGAGTTGACCTGTCGTCCGAGTTGGAGCCTGTCAATTAACTAGTCTGACCGTGTCGCTGTATTTTTGCTCTAGTAGTAACCAGATTTATATAAGAAGCATTTCCGTGACTGTTAAAACCCACTTTGCGAGCATCGTCGCTACAGTATGTGTTTCTTCTTTTGACTTTTGGCTTTTTGGTTTCCTTTGTCTTGACTCAAGCTTTGCAACCATTTTTTCCACTTTCTTTTGTTTTGCTTTCTCTCTAGCATCTTTCCAGAGGTTGATGCAGAACAGCCTGCTTACTTATTTGTCCGAATTAGCACTGGCGCAGGCCACACAGCTGCTCAAACACTTGTACTTCGATATTTCTCCTTGATACTTGATAAATGCAGGTTTTCCGAGTCAAGCTACAGAACTAGACTATGCGAGAGCCGCGATGGCGAATGGACCATCATTATAGCCCAAGGTGTGGAAACTGGTCAGAGGCCGGGCCGCCAACCACTCAATATAATGAAGGCTCTGAGAAGCACACCGCTGTTCATTTGGGTACAGACAAAAATATTTCCTTTGGACTGGAATCGAACCAGCAACCTTGGGATATCACAGATGCCCTGTTATAGTCCCATGCTCTTCCAGTTGAGCTACCAAAGGTTGACTGTCAATACAGTGGTATGATCGAGGAACAAGATGCATGTGGTAAAAATTGCCTATTGTACCCACACCATCATGACTTGGAAGAATAGGAGACGCGTCAATAAACAGTTCGTACTCCTCACCGACAGCACTGGCAATTTGTACCGAAAACAAAAATGACGATGATCCATTTGAATAGAGAAAAAGATCTCCTTCGGACTGGAGTTGAACCAGAAACCTTGGGATACCACAGATGTTCTGTTATAGTCCCATGCTCTTCCAGTTGAGCTACCGAAGGTTAACTGCCACTCCAGTGGCACGAATGATGACTTCAATGTTTCGCACGTGACTCGCGTATGATCGAGGCGTTGAGCTGTCTTAACCTTACTGTTACTCCATCAAAGTCTTATACAAATTGCTTACTATTGCATATTAAAACAAACCGAGTACAATAACGCCTGTTGCACAGAATAATCTCAGGGATATGTGAATCACGGTGCTCGTATTCGCATGGTTCGATGATGTTCTCGATGACGGTGTTGGATCGAGAACCAAAGGGGGAGACGTGGTCGTTGGCACGGAAGAAGTAATGATGGACCCAGAAAGTATGCTGGAAGTGTTTGGCGCGGATGAAGTAGGCGACGGGGATGGCCGAGCTACTTGATGACATAGATGAAGCAGACGCGGGACCGCCGCCCCCTTGCACGAGTAATAGCTGCACCGTTTCTCCAAGTAATCTCCAAAGCTCGTCGAGCAAACGACTGTGGCAACGAGGCGCAAGGCGCGAGTGGGGATGGTCCTGTCTGTCCTGTCGGACCTAAGTTAAGATACACTGCCGGGTGGTCGGAGAGGCGACATAAGGCTGCTTGCTCATTGGAAAATGTGATGCGACCATGGACGGAGGGAACGAAGGTCTCGTCGGGATGTACTCTCGACGACGGTTTGACCCGTAGTCGTGTGCTGGCACGCTTTGTCAGAACTTGGGCTCAAGCGAGTGTCTCTCTATCTGCCCAGATCCAACATCCAACCAAAGCAGCTTGGATATTTTTCTGATGGCCAAATACATAGATCGAAGAGATGTCTCATCGGTCTGATTTATCACGCTGCGCAAATGCTCATCGTCAGTCTCAACTGTACCTGGCCAGTAGGCGTGTTCAACGCGCGACCAGTGTGCCCTCGGAAACCCCCCCGAAATGTTTTTCAACGTTCGGTCCCCGGGCGCCTCAGTTCTGTGGGGGCGGCAGGGCTCTGGAGATCTGTCATTTGGCCAGGGCTTCAGCTGACAAGTTTGGAGACCAAGCTCAACGAAGAAAATGCGACTCGGACAGTGAGACCAATGACGCCAGTTTTGGCCCGGACTTCCATAAGGTAGTCGGTGGCTTTTGTGAAAGATCTGTGCTATAACATCGCCCTCAAGCCTCAGGCGAGGAACCTATCATTTCGGGGCTTTCACGAGTTCATGTGGATGTGGGTTCTTAGTGGCAGTCAACGGAACGGCTGATAACCCCATCATTTTGCATACATGATTCGGTCTGGGGAGTATCAGTCATGAAAGGCATTTCGTATAACTTCAACTGCAGCCAAAGGACAAAGATAGTAGTGGAGACAGTAATGGGGAAAGTGACAGCAAACATAATGCTGGATAGAGTAACGTGGGGTAACTGAGGCCAGGAAGACGACCAATAAAAGGATGGTACCAAGTAAAATTTTGGATATCACGTAGACAAGCATGGGACGAAATAGGATAAAGGTACGACAGAGTAAGCTTATTCTTCCTCGACCGGTACATCTTCCTCATACTCGCCTTCTTCCTCGGCACTGGTGCGAGAACTGAGTGGCCGCCTACACAGGGGTTAAGAGAAGAACGAAACTCACGTTGCATCCTGATACTGCTGGTACTCGGCAACCAGATCCTGCATGTTCGATTCGGCCTCCGTAAACTATTATAGACGATGTCAGGGTGATGATGAGCAAATATCTGTAACAGTTACATACCTCCATCTCGTCCATACCCTCCTGAGTGTACCAATGCAAAAAGGCCTTCCTCTTGAACATGGCGGTGAATTGTTCACTGACACGGCGGAACAATTCTTGGATTGCAGTTGAGTTTCCGAGGAAGGTAACAGCCATCTTGAGGCCACGCGGTGGGATGTCGCACTGCGCCGTGAGCACATTATTCGGGATCCACTCGACAAAGTACGCAGAGTTCTTATTTTGGACATTCTGCATCTGCTCTTCAACTTCTTTCATTGATACCTTTCCACGGAACACGGCAGCAACTGTGAGGTAGCGACCATGGCGAGGATCGCAGGCAGCCATCATGTTCTTAGCATCGAACATTTGTTGTGTAAGCTCAGGAACAGTGACGGCGCGGTACTGTTGGCTGCCACGTGCAGTAAGGGGCGCGAAGCCCGTTAGGAAGAAGTGTAGACGAGGGAAGGGTACTAGGATGGTGATGAGGATGAGAAATCAGCTCAGAGAGTGTGGATAACACAAACCCATGTTGACTGCGAGCTTCCGTAGATCGGAGTTGAGTTGACCCGGGAAGCGTAAGCAAGTAGTAATGCCAGACATAACGACGGACACAAGATGGTTCAAATCGCCGTAGGTCGGCGTTGCGAGCTTCAAGGTGCGGAAGTGAATGTCATAGAGTGCCTCGTTGTCAATGCAGAACGTCTCGTCGGAATTCTCCACGAGTTGGTGGACGGAAAGGGTAGCATTATATGGCTTTTGGATAGTTGGAAGATGAAGGTATCGATGTACTAAATATTGCGCACCTCTACGACAGTGTCGGAAACCTTGGGACTCGGAACGACGGAATATGTACACATCATCCGATCGGGATATTCCTCACGGATTTTTGAAATGAGGAGGGTACCCATACCGGCACCAGTGCCTCCACCTAGGGAGTGGGTAATTTGGAAGCCTAAAGACATGCGTCAATATTGGCGCCAAACACGTGACAAAAACCGTCAGAGACGCGTCGCGCGTCATCAACTTACCCTGAAGAGCATCAGTACCTTCTGCCTCCTTCCGAACAACATCAAGGACAGCATCGACGAGCTCGGCACCCTCCGTGTAGTCTGCAGGCGGGTTTGTTAATATAAGATGAACGAGAAGTGAGAGAGGCACGTAGAAAAAGGGTCCAAATTGGACTATCCTTAGTGAGGAGAAACTGTTCACTCACGTCCTTTCGCCCAATTGTTCCCGGCACCACTCTGGCCAAAGACAAAATTGTCTGGGCGGAAAAGGCCACCAAGAGGACCCGAGCGAACGGCATCCATAGTACCAGGTTCAAGGTCGACTAAGATCGCGCGGGGAACGTACTTGTTCGCGCCAATCTCGTTGTAGTAAACGGAGATCCGCTCAAGCTGAAGGTCATTGTTGCCTTTGTAGAGACCGTCACGTTCGATACCATGTTCATCCGAAACGACCTCCCAGAACTTGACACCTATATAAGAAAAAGAGGGTTGAAAAACGACATTTGAGGTGTTGAAGGAAATAGTCGCCGTACCGATTTGGTTACCACACTAGTGAACACGCGGAACAATCTCTGAATTTCAAGTAGATTATAAAATGAACAGAAAAAACACACCTGGCCGGTCTGAAGGTGAACGATTTCACGCATTCTGAGAGTCAGTGGTCAGCGATCAAATTGTCAATGGGAAATGATACGATAACCGAAAGAAACGGGAAAATGCGCGTGTCAACTCATAGAGAACGTGGAAATGATGCCACAAAAGGGAATAAAGTAGAAACTGAGACGCACTTGACGAGATAGGAAGAGAACGGGGCAAAGGGATCAACCGAAGAGGTAGAGGGAGGAGGTTAAAGGCAAAAGCAAAAGCAAATCGACAAAAACGAGGCAAAACGTTCGGGTTTAGGGCTATTTCAAGCGGAGTCTAATTTCCACCCGACAATTCAGCCACAACCAGTCCTCATGCTCGTTGATTACCTCCTACGACTGGCGGTAATTAATCTCATGGCTTTGTACGTGTAAAACTCATTAGAACACAATGGATTCGCACTAACATTTACGGAAACCGAGCATGGAAGTGTCAAGTTAGCCATTGTGTGTATGGCATCTGAGAGGGCGTTTGATGCTACAATGGGCATTTGCGCCGTGACACGCCAGCAACAAACCAGTCTATTCGATTTGTATATGAGGCCATCAAAGTCTTATTCAGCTGCTTTGACTACGAGACACCGCATGGTACCTTTTTGACAAGCTAAAGCTTTGGTTCGAGGAAGTAAAATGAAGTGTTCATCGTTCCCCTTAATGGTACCTCTCGTAGGGTGCTCTCAATACTTATACCGTCTGTATTTTGAACCCAAATCAAGCTGCCCTTGCTTCCCTTCCCCACCTACTAGTACGCCAAGTCCATTTCTTGGTCCATCTCATCAGAACTACGGTTATGGATTTGTGTGACAGGGTGTATGAAGAGCAGCCACATGTTAGGCGGGTGATGGTTCGTCAGCAAGGGTGTTGAAGCCTCGGCTACAGATGCCAGTGGTGTACTACCTGAGGGCGTACTATTCGTATGGAAGTTACACAGTGCGCTACATCTACAATACACAGCTACGATGATTCAAGCAGTGACATAGAGAGTACCATGTGCGTCCACTGAGGTTGATTGCGGCTAGTTCAGGCGAGGGCAGAGTAGGAGACAAATGGTTTACACTGGCAACTTTGATGGCAGATCGAAGAGATGTCTTACAGTTTGGCTTGATGTGTCGTTCTGCATCGACTCGTGCAAATACTTGTGATCGTAGTTTAGACTTTACCCGGGCCGCCGATGTAAAGAAGCATGCCCCTCTCCGTTGCGTAGAGACAAAACTACATGGGCTGCCGGTGTAAAGACTAATGATTCTCCCCATTTGGGCAGAGAGAAAAGGAATTCCTTCGGACTGGACTCGAACCATAGCTACCAATGGAGTGGCAAGCACGATGAACAGGGTGATGCAAATCAAAGATTGCTCATTAGAAACAAAAATTTGGGCAATGAAATATGTCGGGAGATGCCCGATATAGTACCGGCGCTCGGGTAATTCGGAAGCCCAAAGACATCCGTCAATATTGGCGCCAAACACGTGACAAAAGCCGCAGAGACCCGTCGCGCGTCAACGCGTCAACAACTTACCTTGGAGAGCATCAGTACCTTCAGCCTCCTTCCGAACAACATCAAGGACAGCACCGAGATGCTGGGATAGCAGAGTTGCACCCTGGTGCAGTAGAAACTACGCAAGCTCCATAAGTCCCTTGTATCGCCGCATCTCCGGGTGAGAGGAGGACGTCTCAGCTGGACATCCCGATGCATTCTCAAAACTGGGAATGGTCAGCCCAGTCGACCAATATTGCGTAGCTTAGGTGACTACTAGTAAGGGGAAGTCCGATCTCATCGTCAAGTTGGAGGGGTATGCGCTGTCATATTTACCAACAGCCTGTGCGCGAAAGATGCGTGTAGGCTGTGGGCGAATATGATAGTAGGAAACATCGTTGGCGAGTTCTTACTCAACAATGGCACGAAAGTTAATTGGCTCAGTTGTGCTCAGGTGTCGCGATCTGCCAGGGAGGTTGCATGACTCTTGCTTGATCGCGGCACCAACTTGAATTGGGGCTCCAGAGCGATGGCCTCGTCACTCCGTCGAACATTGCTGCTCTCAATGGATACCTTCATGTCGCGGACCTCTTTCTCCGAGTCTAGCACAGTGCAGGGCTCAGGTTGAGTTCCGCACTGGCATATCTGAAACGAGGACTGCAAGACGGTTTTCCGGTTAGCATCGAAAGAGGTTACCGTAGCGAGTGCAGTTTGATGTGGAAACAGAGGACGATCTAGTGACGGTCTAGTTTATTGTATTTGTTAAGTAACACTACGATAAGATCATAATAGAGATAGAGTGAGCGCTAAAGTGGTGCGTTGTCTGCACTGCCATTATATAGCCACTGCACACCTACATACTTCTAAAGTCCAGTCTGATCTGCAATCTGCCAGCAGTGCTGGTGCGCTACTATTAGAACCCACCAACGTTGCTCGGCATGAATTCGGCTTCGCTGCTACTGGACAGTGGGGTTTCTTATTTTGGTATCAACGAAAATATTGATCCAATCATCACATCAGAGTTACGTTATTCGATATCATTAACCCCTACGCCCTAAGCGGCCTCAACGTCCAGCTCTAGAGCTGTCAGCCTCACAAGTCCCGAACAGGGATACCAGTACTAATTGCCAAAAACTACCCAAACTTGTATCACAACAATTGAAGGAAGCACAAACTCGAGTCCGAGAAGTTACATGACGCATCACGAATATTGCATGACTCGGAATGCTCAGAGCGCTCATATGTGGAGGCCTGTCTCGTCCACCCCACCAAAAAGCCTTTTAGAGGTGTATCCGGGGGACTGACCCATAACTGGATGACTCTGATACAGTGATACCTCCACTAGTATTTAGCCGATGACGAATCTGGTACATACGCCCAACTTGACGTACGTTCCCATGTCTCCTACCACTGACCTATTCGAATATGCAGACGAGGAGGCTCCCCTCATCGAACGTGACGACTCCGCATCCCCTAAACCGACACCGCTCCCCAAGGTTCAGATCTCAATCCTCCTCTCCCTCTGGACCGCCGAGGCCATCCTGACCAATTCAATAACCCCTTACATAAACCAGGTACGATAATGTCTTTGACGGTTTATGACATTCCTGTTAAACCGCATGCAGCTTGTCCGGGAGCTTCCTATCGTCGGTGGAGATGAACGGAAAGTGGGATACTACACCGGGATCATCGTACGTCTCATCACCCTGTTCTCTCAGAGGACCCACTCCAATCCGTATATCATATAGGTATCTATGCATCATGTGGCGGAGGCGCTGGCCGCGTTCCTTTGGAACCGACTTTCCGACTATGTCGGACGCAAGCCTGTTCTTTTATCGTGTCTCGCGGGTTCAATCATTTCAATCATCTCGTTTGGCTTCTCTCGTTCTTTTTGGGCAATAGTTGTTAGGTGCCCCTTGCAGGAAATTCGCGGGTCTCATTCGCTGAATTGATGACCCCAGCCGTTGCCTGCATGGCGCCCTAAAGGGAGACATCGGTGTCGTGAAAAGTGTGATGGGGGAGATCACAGATGATAGTAATGTCGCGCTAGGATTCTCGTTGTTGCCAATGACGTGGAATGTTGGCCGTGCGATTGGGTAGGAGCTTTTCTTTCCACCTTCCCATACACCGGTTGATTCCACGGATCAAAAAAGTCCATTCATTGGTGGCGTATTGGCGCGGCCACAAGATAATTGGCCACATCTCTTCTCCAATCCTTTCTGGGCCACATATCCATACTTCTTACCATGCCTGGCAGCCGCTATTTGTGCAACCTTATCGTTCATTGTCGTTGCGATGTACTTGGAAGAGGTTCGTTTCCCACCTCTTCCAAGGACACAGTGAAATAATAGGAGACGCAGACAGTGAACTTCGCCTCTCCGATGAAGCACCAGTTTGAAAGGACCAACATGAACGTACTGCCAGAGGAATTGAGGGATAGCCTGGGCGCTTCACTAAAAGACGAACAAAAGCCGCTGCCGCTGCGAGCCGTGCTCACAAGGGCAGTCGCGATTTCCGTTCTCAACTATGCCACACTGGCGCTCCTTGAAATAGTAGCGCTATCGCTTATTCCTCTAATCTGGTCGACGTCGGTCGAGTATGGCGGGCTCAACTTCAGTCCGGCGTCGATTGGCCTGTGTATCTCCGTGTATGGGTTTATGAGCGGAATCTTCCAATTCATCTTCTTTCCGCGCCTTGTTGGACGCTTTGGCCCGCGATGGGTCTTGGTCGCCAGCATTGCGGCATACGCCGTGGTCTATTCTATGTTCCCCTTCGAGAATTTGGCGTTGCGTTACGCCGTCGGTGATGGCTCGAGTATGACCTTATGGCTGCTGATCTTCCTGCAACTCTGGTCATTAGCAGTCTCAGAAATGGGATACAGTGAGTTACTTTTCGGAATTTTTTTTATGGGTATCCGTGCCGACAATTGTCAGGTGCCGCGTACATGTTTATACGTTCTGCCGCACCCAACCAGCGCTCGCTGGGCACAACAAATGGCCTTGCACAAACACTGGGCTCGGTCTATCGTTCTTTCGGACCGGCGGCTGCGGATTGGCTCTTTGCGTTTTCCTTGATAAATAACATCTTGGATGGGAAACTCACTTACGTCGTGTTGCTCGCCTTGGTTTGCGTTGCACAGTCTATTGCAGCACAGCTTCCAAGTCATAAATGGACATGAGTGGACGCAAGGTGACAGTTAGATAGCCTATATATGTAGAGTGAATGGCGACCCAACTTTTTTTTTGGTTCGGGCCGGGCCGGGCCAGGCCCGGGAATATTAATTCTGAGTTTGTCGTCTATCTAGGTGTCTAGGGTGAGAATATCATGATACAGTATGTATGAGCGCGTGACTTGTATAGCCTGTGGTCCGGCTGCTAATAGTAAACGCGCTCCGTGGAATCGAGATCACGTCTTGACAGAATCACCAAAGTCTGACTAGGACTCTGGATGCATCGTAACATATCCTATGTGCGAAGAGTTACTGTATGCGAAGTACAGCCGGCGCAGTTAGGGATGCCCGATTTTCGGTGGTACATCATGATCGCCCCGCACCGGGTGGTGATGTGGCCGTCGTCAGTTTCACTGGCACTAGCAGCCTAGCAGGGGCCCGGTGAGCCACTTGAACTGAAGGTATTTGCTTCTGCTTTATGCATTGGTCTACTGGAAATTAACATGAACTCCGGCTCTAGAAAGTCTGAAATCCATGAGGGAACAGTCACCAAACTCACCATCATAGATTCACGTTGAGGACGGATGTCAATTGTTCGTAAATTAGTAAATGGATGTACTAGTATTCGATTCAAGAAGTTTCTCTTTGCATTCCTTCCGCAAAAATTGTAACGAAAACGGTTTATTCTTCCTCTTTTGTCACTCGTACACTAGTCGACAGCTACAGTCGTTAAAATGAGAAGATAAAGCAGCAGTGAAGGCAAGGGCAAACTGGAATACACAACCAAGTATGATATACAGTTCATGTTATCAACTTCCATGACAGAAAACGTGATGCCAACACTGCTGCTGAGAGAAACTTGAACTGGGAAACAAACTGTCAAAGTGATGGTGACGATGTCAGTCAGTTGTTCTTGAATGAAACTGGTGCAGTGGGGCCCGCGGCATGCACTGGCAGTCTGCCGCACATTCAAATTAATGCTCACCATATGAGCAAATCCTTTGTCAACAACTGAAGGTCGCTGCGTCAGAGGAGTTGACCGTCGTTTTCCATGGCACGCTTCCAGTCAGGGCCAGCGTTGTCTCCACCGAAAAAACGGCCGGCCTGCAATTTCGAGATGTTATATGAAAAACTCGTGTCAACTAACAACTTGGCAAATTCCTTACCACCAGATCGCCGTTATCAAAGGCCTGTGGATCGCGTTAGAATTGAACAGTCCCATGTGCTTAATCGGAGTGTAAAAAAGAACGTACTGGTGCCGCAGAGACGCCGAGCACGCTGAGCAAGAACAGGTAAGGCACGAAAGACGCAAGACGCATAATGTTCTGCAAGTTGGATACTGTTGGACACTGAATGAATGAAATCCACTGTGGATCAAACCAGTCCTTATATACACGAAGTTTGTGCGTCTTCGGCGCATCCTCAAGTGCTGGCGGCAGTCAGAGACAATAGTTGAGAACATTGAGACTCAGAGTCTGAGTCCTCAGACTGCTCAACGTCAAGTTGAACTCGAACCCGCTCGGCTTTCAATAGAGATGTGATCGTTAGTAAGACTCGGACGCGATTTCTATCCTGCGGATCAACCACTTGCAGCTCAGGCTTGTTTCTGTTTCTAAGGTTACTTTGCTTGCAAGGTCTATGGCAGGTTATATTCGCCGCCGCGCCTTGCAGGAACCTTATTAATAAGGTTACGTAACATTTTTCCGATTTCCCGACTTGCCCGTTTGATGTTTTCCGAGTACACTCCTCATTTTGCAATGACCCTTATATTTGTTTTATCTCAGAACCTTTGAATGTTCACGTGGGACAATCTATGGATGTTGCCACACCTCAACCTCTTTTATCTCGGACAAATACAAGGAACGGTGGAGAGTGAGACTCACGTACCGCTCACTGCCACACTGGTACAACTGCTACAGATGCGAGGTGAGAGGTGCATTATATGACGGTGGGAAGCGGATAGAGTAAGATCGCAGGCAAGCAAGGTCGCCGATGCCAACGTCGGTATTTCCCTAGTTACCTTGTTTGCAAGGTCAAGTGCAGGCGATATTCGACCGTCGCAGGCTGCCCCGAATGCTATCGAAGAGGTCCCCGTAAGTCATTCTCGTACGTTTTGGCTGTGTATTGTCTGGGCATCAAAAGTTTACATAACATTTTCTCTTTCTTCAGGTCTTCCGAGTTGCCCGTTCACTCCTCCGAGTCAACTGGGGATTGTTCGATCTCGGAGCCTTCCAAATGTTCACGTGGTTTGATATTGGATTTCACCCCAGTTGCGAACTAAAAATGCCGGCGTTGTCGGCTCAGATTTCGCTTGGAGTGGATGAGACATTGTTGCATTCTTACCTGCTGACATCCGAGATGCCCCTCAGTCTGCGGAAGTTGAAGTCTCTGCTGTGTACTGGAAGGAGCGCATACATCTCTTTTTGTCCAGTTCCTAGTGTCCGATCAGTCCCCATGCTTCAAGTTCAGAGGAAGCGGGCAGTGCCCTGGATCGGCGTTCCAGGGTTATTGTATATTGCATTGTGCTTGCTCTTCAAAGGAGCTATCATGCGTGTTCGGGGGCAACTGAATGACTTTGGCATCGAGACGGCACTACCAAGCTACATCCACCATGATTTATAAACTAAGAATTTGTGACAGGAGATAATACTTTGTTAGTGCAATTTGTATAAACACGCCTGATTACTCGATACGTGAGTCCCCCTCAGCGCCAACGCATACGATGCTCACGGACACTTTTGATACACAGCGCCCGGACAGTACCCTTCCGCCCGTGCCAACATACACCTCTGTTAGACAGCGTCGGAGAACCTTGAAGGTTGTTGGGCCCAGGTCATGCCCGATCAAGGAGTCATATGTGGTGTGTGGCATCAATCGAGCTCCTAGGACGCTGGTGACCCAGAATCCTGAGTCTCTCCCACCGCCTCCGCTTCCCAGCTCTTCATCAACGCATTACCCCGTGCCCCTCCTAGGATGCGGTGTGACAGTGAGACAGGGGCCGCGTCTCCGACCTGCCTCAGTTGCTGTGTCAGAACGTCAGTGAAGCTCATCCTCACATCTCATATGAGCACACTCCCGAACGCTGATGATCCGCTTCTGTTTTCTTGTTTTACTCGATCTATCCGAAGTTTCTTGTTCTACTTGACTTGATCTTAGTTCTGGCATCTCTAAAGTCGTTTACGACGAAAAACAGGCAACAACGTCATCAATGACGCAGCCCGACTTCTCCTTCTCGATACAAAACAAGCGCAACTGCGCGCAATGACCCCGAACGGCCAGTGTCTCGGTATTATGTTATTACTTCGAGCTTATATTGTACTATACGAAAATCTACGCATTTCTTCGACGCGTTTCGACGAGCTTCGGTGTTCAATTTCTCGTTGTCTCTTGTTTATTTTTTCTCACATTAAGATGAGATCGAACCTCGTGATTCGCACATAGCTAGGGTTATTCTGTGCAACCTCGGCTGGCGTTGTTGCACCCGATCTGTTTTGATAGACAATTGTATTGGTGGGGGCGACTCCGAGGGAGATCGGGACAGCTCAGCTCATCCGAGTCGACGACGGTCTTCAGTTACGCCGTGAGTCACGTGCGAAACATACAGCAGTTAACTTTCGGTAGCAGCTCAGCTGGAAGAGCATGAAATTATGAAACAGAAAATCTGTGATATCCCAAGGTTTCTGGTTCAATTCCAGTCGGAAGGAGAGGTTTTTGTCATTATTAGAATGGGGAGCGGCGTGCTTCCTTGCGGTGCATTAACGGCCCGGGTAAAGTGGAGACTAAATGGGGTCATATAAGTGTTCCATCTAGCAGCTTTGATAGGACCTCAGTCGGACAGCGAGAGCTTGAGCGAGAAGTAGGTGATTCTCGCGTCTCATATCTCAGAGCTCAACGTCACATCGATCAAACAGATGGAAATAGCCCCTTCTGACAGAACTCTGTGTGATGGGGGTGATACAGTTACAGGATAGGGTGATTCAAGTGTGTGTGTGTGTAAATAACACTGGGAATACATCCGGACAGTCACCAGTCCGAGTGCCGATGAGCCGTAGGGAATTGAACCTCAATCACTAGAAGAGGGACGAGACTATCCTGATTTCAATTACCCACTCGGCATAAGTTACTAGTATCACATAGGCCTCGGAGTGTAACTATGGTTGCCTTGACATGTCGTTCGTTACTCGGTTGACCCGGGTACTGTATCAGCTAGGACATGTTTGACACGCCTAGGTAAACGCCAAGAAGCTGCCCAGAAGTTCCAGAACGTCCGCTGATATCTGAACTGTACGGCCCTACCTGTGCACACCCTTGCGTGATACTTGGGGATACTAGTAACAATTCCGTAGAATTCCGTTGTGTTTGAAAGTTCTAGGCCTTGGCCCAGATTAGCCGCAGCCTCTAAGTTGAGGATATTTCCCGCGCTCTTCAACGCATATCTGGACTTATCATGATATTTCCCCACGTTACCTTGACACGATACGTTCCATCAAAAGCTTCCATGTGAGCGCTCGAGAGCGTTTGCTATTCCTGGCGATCGGACAACACGGGTTTCAGTTTTCTGGCTATCCTCCTCCTAGTGGTGAGTGAACCCTTGGCATCCTGTTTATCCAATGATGTAGCACGGCCGCGGGAGTCTTGATATGGTTCGGGTATGTATCAAGTAGATGGCGGGGCCCAATGAATCGAGTTCACGTCACTGTTTCTTGACTCAAGGTTGGCCAGTCAGAGCGCCCATGGCACAGTTACAACCAAACTTCCCACTGTCGAGCCAAAGACATGAGTGGTATAGAACGGGCACAGGACCACAAGGGGCTACAGTACAAACGTTCAATTAGGCCAGAGCACGTGCACGTGCGAACCCGGGCTAAATTCAATTAGCCGACCACGGCTAACGACTAACCGATGTCTAATTCTTCAGTTCCTCAAAAACGTCCGCCAGCTGGTCACAACCACTCTGGCGACCGCGTCTCTCCTCAACTTGTGCCACGCAACGAACGACCTAGGCAAGAGATTCGCTGCCCTATACTCAGGATGACATACTGCCAAGCATACTGCTACCGTTCTGAACTTCCGCGATAGCTGGAAAGTAATGCCATGCTTGTTTTTCATCGACTCTCCCATCGTTCAGGGCAAAACGTGGTGATTTCCCATACGTCTCATCGTTCCTTGGAACGCTCCAAAGTCATCTGAGGTTCTCCAAGACAACAAGTGGCTGCTGTGATCCCATCATATCCCCGTTGACATGTCTCTTTACTTGATTTGCGTTTATTCAATTCTACGGTTACTGGATCCGCGGACTAGCATACTCGGTCAGTGACATATAATCTCCACTCTGCTTTCTTCCATACAGGTAGTCTCAAGTTGTGCCAGCTATGTCCTTGGCGGACTCCAACCTCGGTCCACGCTTTGGGGAGTATGCGTAGGCGGCTCTGAGCTTTGAGTCTTCTCCTTCCCTTCATTCAATTACTCATTCTAGGTACCTCAACTCAATTTTAAATGCCTCAGCCTTAGGTGAGCTCGCCACTCGTTAACATGCCAACCTCAAACTCGAGCTCACTGCATACTGGGCTATTAGTGATACTGTATTACGACTATGTGCTCACTTTACCCCGGGAAATCGAGTTCTTATGGCCGCCACACAACAAACAAGGATGGTTTACGTTGGCCTGTCTTCTCAATCGCTACCTCTCTTTTTTCGGACACGTTCCGCTTGTCATGACATATTTTGTCCCAGGGGAATTCTCGGTGAGTCCTTTGTTCTCAATCTGTACCTGGTCTTGACCGAGAAAAGTTGTAAGTTACCCCGATGGGCGTCATGATATCCCTATGTGGAGACACTCACCGAATCGTAGCTGTCAGAAAATCCATGGATGGCATGAGAACTTTAATATCATTTTACAGCTCCTCGTTGGCAGTACGTTCCGGGCTATTTCACTCGTTTCACAACCTTGACTAGTAATCATCCTCATGGAGCCCTCTGCCTAACTCGCGTCTACGCATTGTACGGCAGAAGTATCCCCGTCCTGGGTTTTCTCTTGGTAGTTGGCACTGGGTCGGTTATTAACGCATCTGTACGTCTTTCTTTCCCAGACCTTCGATAATGCATTTATGTATCATCACCTTATTTGCGAAGTTGATGTCGGTCACAAGCAGTCGCATCAGTGTCGATACCGACGTGGTCGTATCTGGTGTTCGTGGCTGTAATTATGTGACCTCAACAGTCGAGTACGTGACCGCATCTGCATGGTGACTCGTGATAAAACCTGTATCGCCTTTGAATTAGAGGTCTACGTAAGTTTCCAGGTAGCAGTCTCTGCGGCCCCAATAACTCGATGGCACAGATGGTGCCTTGGCATGGACGGGCGTGCTCATTTTTGACATTGCCGTGTTTTCACTCACTCTGTGCAGGGCATTTACGATTGGCAGGGGTGGGCGTTTATTGGATGTGATTATCCGAGATGGTGCGTTGAACCAAATAACCATCCCCGAGCCGCACCGAAGCTTATCATCCATCCAAGGGACCATGTACTTCTCGTATAGGCCATTCTTTATTAATAATTTGTCGACGACATTAACGATTTCTGAAAGGGTACTCTCTATCATGAATCTAGGAAATATTTTGATGTTTCGGGTACGCCGGCATTGCATCTACCCGCTTTGTTACTTAATCTAAGTCTTTACCTTACCTAGTTTGCCCCGGTTTGTCATCGTGCCGCATTTCAGTTGCTGTAGCCTCATTTCGCACTTCGTTTCCGCCAAATAACAGCCTTTGCTGAAAAAATCTACTGCAACCTTGACGAACGTGTTTGTGTTGATCCCTCTTGTGGCAATATGTGTTTTTCTTCAAGGCTCATTTCGGGTGTACAGGCTCTGCACCACACTAGTTTCTCGTCTTGTGTTGAACCTCCGTGAGCAAAACTTTGCTCTCGCAGGCGTACCGACAACAATAGAAACCGAGCAGAGGTTTCAGGCGGCTCTACCGGCCGTCGGACCGATAATATCCAGTTGGGCCACAGTTCTGTTCAAGTATGATGAAACCTCGGCTGATGCGTTGGAACTTCGGGCGATGCACCAGGAACCCCTGGGAGCACAACGAGAGATCGGCCTCCGCTTGGAGCAGAGCTGTATCGTGTAGCCTTCGACTGCGGACTATTGCTCATGGACTTTTACTATTACGTTCCTTATATCTACACCTCTATATCGTTGACTTTACCTTCCTTTTTTACTCACCTTCCTATAACACTTAGAATGAGGACATTACCCGCTTCTGCATGATGCGAAATTTTCGAATGAGCGTTCGCCAGTACCCAGAGCGGTCATTAACCCCCCACGTCACGTTTCTGGCACACAAGCACCGATTCATGACCACCAGAGCTGTAAGGCCACTGGCAGCGTAGTGCGTCACTTTGACTTGTACAAGTGTTAGAGGAACGTCAACTTTGCGGAAATCTCAGGAGCGCGTCGCGGTCATCGGGCAGCTAATACTCCACGCACAGATATGGGGAAGCTCAGACTTGGAGTCGTTGAGTGCGAAGGTCTGGACGGCGCGTTGCGCAGTCATTTAAGTGTTTTTGTGGCATGAAATGGGCTTTTCCATGGGCATGCCGAATTTGCCAGGTCGGAGTTTTGGCACATTGAGAGCCCGACCACAGCTGATGGCGGGTGAAAGGTGCCAGCAGGCCCATCGACATTACGCGTTGTGCCTGTCGCGTGGCACGGTTGGTATCAAAAAATGTTTTTAGAGAACACATAAAATCTCGATAACATCATAGAATGACAGATTGGACTAGGAATTTGAATGAGCAAATGGTATGGGACAACTTGAATGCTGGTTCTTGCCACCTTGGTTGATGCGTTCTCTGCACCGACCCATCGAACCCGTATACTGTGAAGTCGGAGGGGTAGCGTTATGCTGGACGGTTAAACTTAATGGTTGTTTGGGTTGTGTGATACAGTGACTATGTACATTGCTCTAGTGCTGGAAGGAGAATTATTCTGCCACTGCCTCGTGCAGAATGCCACTGAAACGTAGCCCTTGACAGCGGAGGCGACTTTCAGTGCCTGAGGTCACCAAATCAATTCCATGGCGCTGATTTGCGTGTGGGGTTTCGATTAAAGGTGTTTAACAGTCTCAAGATCATCTAGTATCCGTTCTCAAAATCGCATCAATGTACAGACATCTACAGGCCATTTCGCAACGCCTTTTTCACCTTTTCTGCGGGCCTCATTCAGACCTTCCTCGAACTCAATAAATGTGCTTATCGGGGGCCCGCGGCTTTCAGCACCGGTCAGACATCATCCGAGTCGTGCTTCTGGATCGTCGTCACTGCCAGTGTTAAAAGTGACACGTTGTGGCTGCTCAGATCCGGGATTATGGGTCGGGTGAATATTGGTTTTCGGTGCCAACTGAGAGAGAAGGTCAGCACAAAGTAATGCTGAGAGGAGAGTGAAAAACAGTACGGAGATGTAGATAGCCGAGCTCATGATTATGACCGTCCCGCAGATCGAGAGTGCAGTAGGAGAGGTGTGGAAAATGGTAAACTCCAACATAACAGCAAAGATAATCTAGCACTTAACAATTTATAGGTGCCAACTGCGTAAGGGTGGGACACGTACTGAGGAATACAAAGAAAGCGAACCACGGGAGGCTGTCTCCCGTTGGAACCCCATTGCCAATAGTACCTTCGCAATTTTATGGCCGAGATCAGACAAGAAAAGGAAGGGAATACCTGAGCAAATAAGCCACATATGCCAACAAGAAGTATCAAAACAAGCCACGAGACGCGTGTGGGTATCACCAGAGGAATCTTGAATACCATCATACTGAGATGGAAGATATCAAGAAAACGGTATAGTGTGGAAGCTAGCTGCGCTGAAGAACATACCTCATTGAAGAAATCACTACAGATTCTAAAGAGAAGTAAGCGAGAACGTGAAGAGGGTGTGCCAGTGCCTGTTTTCCGATCGCGCGGATGAGGATATCTGAGTTCAAACAACAGGATAAATAGAGGTATTAAGATAGCATAGAGACTCACAACTGCTGGTGGCCCCCAGAACGCCTATCAGACTTGCGCTATACAATAATATGAGAAGAACGCCCGAGATGTGAGGCAATGTCGTACTGACATGACGGATAGCATCCTTTCCCCTGACGTGACAGCATCAGACAGATTCTCTTGGGGACCACCGAATAGAAATTGAGGCTTGGCAATCAGAAGGACTCCAAAAAAGCTGGAAACTAACACCGCATAAGTTGCGATCACGATGAGAGCGGCCAACAAGCATACAGCCAGCAAGTATTTCCTTGAGAGAGAGGGACTCCTTGAGAAATATTGCTCCTAAGAAGCCGGTGATTATCGGTTCTATAAACTTGATGACTACCGCATCGGACAACGATAAATGTTGCAAGGAGAAGAACATCCCAGAAAGTGCGATAAACCTGTAATGGCGGTGAGGGGCATCCATGAACGAAGAGCGCCGCGTGAAACATTACCCTGTCAAACCTCGAGACACCAGGAGTGTCCGGACACCCTTTGGGCCAAGAAATGGGTTTGGTACTTTCCGCCAATACCTAATAGAGTTTGGGAACAACTCTTATACAACGATAAAGAGACACACATGTATGAGACTGAACAGATATACGTCATCGCCTGGTAGATTTCAGCACCGACATTGCGAGGGGATAAGATACTCACCATCCGGAGGCATATTATCTGCATGTATAAAGTAGATGGGAAGTGAGCCCGGGGTATCGTCACTATCAGAATATGACACACCTCCAGCGTGGGCACAGGTTCATCCAGTCTGTTGAGGAACTGCACGGTGACATTCATCGCAGTGTAAAAGAACTGAGAGGCCACAATAAAGAACATCCCAGAGTTATTGTCGATGAATGTGGATATAGATGATCGTGCGGGAAAACGCTGTTCAGAAACAATCTGTCGACGCCCGAGTCCTCCGGTGTGTCTATGTTGCAACAGTGGCGATGTTTCATTGGCAACAGCCAGCCCCTCCTCCGCATTTACAACGGAATTGGGTGAGGAGTGCGTTCTAAGTGTTTCCGTGGTATTCATATCGCGCGCTGGGGCCATAACGATGGAATACGGCAGATGATGGAGCTTGACTCGAGGTCACAACTCATGGACGTACAAATTTACATAATAGAAGAATCTGTCCCGTCAGTTGATTAACGTTGATTAGCCAATCATAGTTCCTCCTGCCCATTTTCGAGGGCTGGTTTCTGTAATTTCTATTGCGAATCAAGGTGCTACAACGCGAAGGCGGGGTTGCTCCTGCCAGGCCAGAAGGGAGTTGTTGATGGTCAAGTTAGGTAAGGAAGGTCCCGGACCGGTCACTGGACCCTCCAAGCGGGGGCTCCTTGAACCGCGACCACCAGGTCCACGCGGTAACGTGAATACATTTAATGTGCAGAGTACCTTTTTTTCCTTCTAGAAATTCTCGAACATCTCCGAGCGATGCAGTTATCATTGGCACACGTCATCTCGTTGATCGAATCTTTCCATACGCGGTTCGGGCTGTGGGCCACTCTACCCAAATCGCACACCATCCAGTCCGAACTCGATTTCGATAACGGTCGCCACCGACTTCGTGGAAAGGTCACTCAGCTCTGGCCTCATCGAGGGAATGTGATCACATTCGAGCTATGTCATCGGATCTCACGGTACCACAAACGAGACCCGCACTATGTGCATTGTCACATCGTATCTCTCAACTTCTCGTTTCCATGCTAGTATGGCATTTTATTCCCGAAAATTTTCAGGGCTGGATTTCTATACCCGAATGAGATGCCAACACCTGGTCGACTACTGTAAGTTAGTAGGACACAGCCGGAGCATGCCTGGCAGCTCTTTACTGTATTACGAAACGTCAACTTAAACCTCAGGGGTAGCCCAGAGACTGATCTATGCTCGCGGCAATATCGCTATGATAATTCAGGGCCAAGCTTATTCCGACACATTGTCTCAACGTGCCTACAGTACAGTAAGGCCGCAAATTTATTCTCAATCGCTTAATGAACGTAATCACGAGCGACTGCTGACTGCTGCACCCGTGGATTGATAATGAGTAAGCGGGCCACCGAGGAAGAGGTCCTCGGCTGTGACCAGTATTAGCAGAACTCTCCACCTAAAATGTTAGAGGAGCAAGCAGGGTTCCCAACGATGAAATTAGCATGATTAGTGCAAAATTACAATTCAACTTCACGATCTGAACCACATGACATGTAAAATAAACTGGCTATGACAAGTACTTGTAATTCTCAATATGAAAGGTAATAACCATCACCGTGACATACTGAAATGCAAGCTGTGTACAACCCAATTTTCCTCAATACAGAGTTATCCAAAGCAGGACAAGAGAATGAGTCAAGGCCGTCTGGTAAGACAAACACAAAACGCCAGCGGTTGTGGGCAGGTAACCCACTACAACGTGCGAGAAAATTAACAAGGCTATCCTTAATTGTGTGTTTATGGCTTGCAGTGCACTGAAACAAGTTGAGATATCCCCCACTAAGTATAAAGGAATCGAAAGCAACTTGTTGGCCACTTTGGGGTACATAGTAGACGTCCGGTTTGATTTTTAGTTTGGTGGTGGTATCGACAACGTAGACGAATGTCCGGGGGGCCTTAACTTGCAGAGGAAAGTTTTTCTTTGCCGCTCCATGAATGGTGGCAGTCTCAGGCCGTTTGGTGCTGAATAAAGCATGCCAGCGGGACAAGGTGCTCTTCGACCGAACCATTGGGATAGCGGCCAGTTTGATACACGTACTGAATTTCCGATGGACGAGAGCTTCAAATATCGTACCAGCCATTGTCCGAGCGCCGATAAACCTCGAAACAATCTTCCACGTACCCAGCAGCTGATCAATACTGAAGTCCTCAAGCCTCTTTGCAACTTGTTGCTCAACTGCAGCCGAGATGAGGTGAATTGTCCAGTCTGCGTGACCCAGTGGAGATCCTTGCTTGCGCCGAATCAGGCAGATTTTATGCGACAAGTCATGTGGATTTTCTTGGTGAAAACTTGAGAGACACTCTTCGAAGAGATCGGGACTAGCTTTGGCGATGCTGGCGTCACGAACATTGACGTAGGCTTCAACTCGAACAGGAGTCATTTCGAGGCAGAGGCGTGCAGTGGGACCTAAGCGATCATATCTCTGCAACGCGTCACTTATCTCTTCTTTTGAAATTAGAGATTTCGTGCTGTGGTGGAAGAGAGGGCTCAGCATGACTGGATCATGAAAGGAACATACTCACGCATATTCGACCTCCGCCTTTGTCCAAGGATTCATTATCGCTCGATAGTCCGACCATGACTGCGCAAGCTTTGACCAGCTAGCTCGTGTAGGGGGGGTGAGATAGATGGGGAAGACTCCAGGTCGGAGTTCGATTGGAATCCCGGATGGTGATTCCGAAGAATCAATGAGAGTCCATATGCGCGAGCTAAATTTTCTGAATAAGAAGTCGGCAGGGACGATGAGGACCCCTTCAGAACAGAAGAGATAGGACTCAGATGCTTGAAACCACAGAGTATCAGACTTTTCCCCAAGACGTCGACGCAAGGCGTAGTAGGCCCAGTACGTTTTTCCTATGCACAAAGGAGTATAAAAAACAGGCTTCTCATATCGATGAAAGAGTACTGACCAATGCCGGGTTGGCCTGTGACAACCACTGCAGCCGGACGATTCGGCGTACCCTCATCGTACATTTCTTCAACCCAGTTATAGATTCTAAGGTATTCAGCGCGAATGAGAAGTCGACTCCAACTGGAGACTATGATTGGGGACTCGGGAAGGAGATCGCCGTCATTCTCTTCTCCATTCTCGTCGTCGTGCTCTTCATCGTTAGGATCATGGACTGACTCCTTAAGATCAAGGTGCTCCGGAGGTAGAGGATTGCCCCAAAATTGCTTATGGAAATCCAACATCTCAGTCGACCAGCCTCCATCATCGACGCACAGTCGCTTAAACCCTGAAAACATTATTTTAGGTGGCAACGTAGTAAAGAGTAACATAGGAGCTGTACCAAATTTCTGAAAAGGGCCATCATCCACAATTGAAGAATCTAGAAGTTATCCGAAGGAGAGATGTCAATGAGTCAGATGAGAACGAAAGATAGTGCTAACACAACGCCCACTTACCCGCTTTATGTCTTTTACCCCCCCCTTCATCGGAACCAATTCCGTCGTGGTCACGCTTAAGGGCGGCTGTGGAGGAGGCAAGCACAGAATCTTGGGGAGAGTGTGAATGTGGAGGGAATGACGGAATTAGAGAAACGGGTGCAACACTCACCAAGCGCGGGTACCTCAACAAGGATGTGGATGGGTTCTTTGGATAAGTCTTCATCCCCGAAAAGCTGAGAAATTCGCTGCACGGCCTTGTTTAGGCGAACAAGGCGAACAACGTCAGAATCATCGAATCGAATAGTTTTCAGGGTTTGTTCGAGGTTATCATCATCGGGGAGACCGGAACACTTCCAGAGTACGAGATCGCGGGAAGCGACTTTACTGAGCATAGAGGCATGCTCGTCTTTGATCAATTTCTTGAGATCGGCAACGGTGTCGTTGTTATCGATTTCAACCTGGACGATGTGTTCATCCGGCTTATCATCAGGCCAGACAAGGCACATTAACTTTGATTTCGCGCCAGACATTGCAGGATGGAATGGCGTAAAGAGCTGAAGACAATTGACGGCGTCTCAGACTGCCCCTAAGTTTGTGACCCGCAATTCCCGACGCTGTAAGGTCAGCCGCGGCCGTGTTGCTGACCACAGGCTCGCAATCACATTTTCGTGCCACTTCCTGCCCCTCCCGACTGCTACCACCCACCGCCTCAAACACCCGGGGCTGTTCACACTACGTCAGGGTCGCTGGTGTCAGGTTGTGCTGGTATCGCCGTCGCGTTCATTCAAACGCCTGACACCAGCGACTGGTGCTATCATCCCGAAATTATCGTCCGGACTCGCTCGGACTCCCCCCAAAAAATCGTGGGGAGCGTCCCTGGAATTAAAAACGGGGCTTAGAGTTGAGAATGAAGAGAGAACGAGTTCACGCGATGAGAAGAAGGGGAATGGGGCAAAATTTGACCTGGATTTCGAGATCATCGTTACGATCGTGCTGGAGGGGTCCCTCGAGCATTGGAGGAGCGTTGGGCCGTCTGGGGGGCTTCCCTGTCAGGTGTTTTCAGGTGCGTTACCCCCACTGTTTCTTTGTTCACTGGTGATACGAATTTGTTGCTTATAGGACTCGGAATTCTTCCCTCGTGCTCGACACTACCCTCCCTGCAGACCCACTCCGCCTCGTCTGCGCCCATCCAGTCCGAACTCGATTTCGATAACGGTCACCACCGACTTCGTGGAAAGGTCACTCATGAAGAGAGCCGGTGTTCATTTCGAGGGTGTAGCATTGCCTCTTCAACTATCCTTGCCCCGGCTTTGCGGTGGGAAATCCGCAGCTGGTGGTGGTTGTGGATCAACGAGCCACGTCGCTGATTCGCATGTGGGCTTCGATTGAAGGTCTCAAGTTCATCTATCAATTCTCAAAATCGCATTTATGTACATATATCTATTAGGCCATGTCACAACACCTTTTTCACCTTTGCTGCGGGCCTTACTAAATGTGCTTGTCGGGGGCCCGGGGCTTTCAGCGCCGGTCCGACATCATCGTGCTTCTAGATCGTCCCCACTACCAGTGTTAAGAGTGACGCGTTGTAGCTGCTCAGACCCGGGATTATGGGTCGGGGGAATAGCGGTTTTCCTTACCAACTGAGAGAGAGAAGGTCAGCACGGAGTAATACTGAGAGGAGAGAGAAGACAGTACGGAGATATAGATAGCCGAGCTCATGATGATGACCGTCCCGCAGATCGAGAGTGCCGTAGGTGTAGTATGAAAAATGGCAAAATCGAACATAACAGCAAAGATAATCTAGCACTAAACAATTTGTATATGCCAACTGCGTGAGGTGGGACACGTACTAAGGTATACAAAGCAACTGAACCACGCGAGGCTGTCTCCCGTTGGAACCCCAGTGCCAATAGTACCTTCGCAATTTTATAGTCGAGATCGGACAAGAAACGATAAGAGCATACCTGAGCGACTAAGCTAAATATGCCAATAAGAAGCATCAAAACAAGCCACGAGACGCGTGTGGGTATCACCAGAGGAATCTTGAATATCATCATGCTGAGATGGAAGATATCAATGATAGTGTGGAAGCTAGCTGCGCTGCAGGACATACCTCATTGAAGAAAGCACTACACATTCTAAAGAGAAGTAAGCGAGAGCGTGAAGAGGGTGCGCCCGTTTTCCAATTGCGCGGAGGAGGGTGTCTGAGTTCAAATGACAGGATAAAGAGAGATACTAAGATAGCATAGAGTCTCACAACCACCGGCAGCCCCCAGGACGCCTATCAGACTTGCGCTATACAATAATATGAGAAGAACGCCCGAGATGTGAGGCAATGTCGTGCTGACATGATGGATTGCATTCTTTTCCCTGGCGCAACAGCATCAAACAGATTCTCTTGGAGACCACCGAATAGAAATTGAGGCCTGGCAATCATAATGACTCCAGAAAAGCTGGCAACTAACACCGCATAAGTTGCGATCACGATGAGAGCGGTCAACAAGCATACAGCTAGCAAGTATTTCCTTGAGAGTGAGGGACTCCTTGAGAAATATTGCTCCTGAGAAGCCGGTGAGTATAGGTACAATAAACTTTATGACCATTGCATCGGACAACGATAAATGTTGCAAGGAGAAGTAGACCCCAGCAAGTGAGATAAACCTGTGATGACGTTGAGGGCCATCCCACGAACGGAGAGCACGCGTGAAACATTACCCTGTAAAACCTCGAGACACCAGGAGTGTCCGGACACCCTTTGGACCAAGAAATGGGTCTGGGACGTTCCGCAAATACCTAATAGTAATTGGAAACAACACTTAGCCAGCGGTAAAGAGACACACATGTATGAGACTGAACAGATATACGTCATCACCTGGTAGTTTTGAGCACAGACATTGCGAGGGAATAAGACACTCACCATCCGAATGAATATTAGCTGTATGTACAAGTAGATGTCCATTGAGCTCGGGGGTGTCGTCACCATCAGAACATGACACACCTCGAGGATGGGTACCGGCTCATCCAGACTGTTGAGGAACTTCACGATGACATTTATACCAGAGACAAAGAACTGAGAGGTCACAACAAAGAACATGCCAGCGTTATTGTCGATGAATGAGGACATAGATGATCGTGCGGGAAGACGCTCTTCAGAAACGATCTGTCGAGATCCGAGTCCTTCAGTGTGTCCATGTTGCAGCAATGGCGATGTTTCATCGGCAGCAGCCAGCCCATCCGCATTTACAACGGAATTGGGTGAGTGCGTTCGAAGTGTTTCCGTGGTAGACAATTCGCGCGCTGGGGCCATAACGATGGAATACGGCAGATCACTGGTGCTTGACTCGTATGGAAGGCGTACAAAATTACGTAAATAGAAATTTCAGCCTCGTCAGTTGATCAGCCAATCATAGTTCCTCTTGCCTTTTTTCGAGTCCTGGTTTCTGTGATGTCTATTGTGAATCAAGGTATTAACACGAAGGCGAGGTTGCTCCAGCCAGGCCAGAAGGGAATGGTTGAAGTTGAAGGACAAGTTAGGCGAACAAGTTTAATTTATCTCAGATCTCAGTACTGGTCCCGGCCCGGTCACCGGTTTCTCTCCTAACGCGGCGCACACTGGCATTATCCTCTTCTATCTCTTCCACTTAAAAATTTAGAAGTTTGTAGTTGTGTAGACTCTACGGAATATCGTCGGTCTATTCTTCTAACCAGATATTTCTCTGGAACCCCATCGATCTAGAGTCTACTAGAACCATCTACGCCTTATGAGACGACAAGACTTGGGGTAACAAGGACCCCGAAGGCTGCTGTAGTCCGTTAGCATCTGAGAAAAGATATGGAGATACGGGGTAGTTATTAAGTTATTAAGGCTCTGAATCGTTACCGCAGTCAGGGGTCGTGAGCGCTGGCCGGTCAAGGATGGGGCTAGGGACTGGCTTGATAACGGTCTTCTTCGTTAGCTGAATCATAGTTAACATGAGACATCGTTGTGAAAAAGAAGGGATAGTACTGTGGTGTAGACGGCCGAGCTCATGATGATAGCCGCCCCGGCGATCGAGGGTGCAGAGGGTGTAGTATGGAAAATAACAAACTCAAACAGAACAGCGAACACAATCTAGATAGTTGAGCTGGTTGCACGCGTCTGCAGGATACTAGGCGTAGAAAGACATACTGAAGTATAGACGGCAAGGGTACTGCGTGAGGCTGTCTCCCGTTGAAGACCCAGGGTTAAGAGTGTCTTCGCGAATTCAGATCAGAAGGGAAAGAAGGTAAATGGCGCACCAGTGCGATCAAGCCAAGAATACCGATGAGAAATAACATGACAAACCACAACACGCGCGTGGGTATCACTGGAGGCATCTTGAAGGCTATCATGCTAAGATGGGTGGCGTCAACTGTCCCTTCAAAAGGAAGGGAGGAACATACCCAATCGTAGAAAATATGACTGATTGTAAGGAGAAATATGCAAGCGAATGAAGCGAATGGGCCCGTTTGCCAATTGCACGGAGGAGGGTGTCTACGAGAAAGGAGCTAAGTGCATAGATCCAGGTAGCTGAAAGATGGCTCACAGGAACCAGTCGTTCCCAGGACACCAATGAGCGCAGCGCTATAACATGGCATGTGAGAAAACATCTAGATAAAAGCTGTGATACTCCGAACACGACGGAGAACATTCTCTGCCAGGGCACCACCACCTCAGACAATTCGCCCTTGCGACTACCGAAAAGGGAACGTGGCCTTGCGATTAAAATAACACCAAAGAAGCTGCATACTAATACAGTACCATGTGAGTTGCAATAACAGTACTTATAACCTGGGAAGACATACAACCAGCGCACATGTCCTTGAGAGACACGGTCTCCTTGAGAAATATGGCCCCCGAGAAGGCGGTGAGGATCGGCGCAAGGAAGGTCAACACTGTCGCATCTGACAATGACAAGTATTGCAGAGAGAAATACCCCCCGGAAAGACTGATGAACCTGGGATGACGATGAGGAGAGCCCGCAGTTCGCAGGACCAAACCTACCCAGAAATGCCCCGGAGTACTAGCAGTGCCCGAGCATCCTTCGGGCCAATCAACGGGTGCGGAACCTTTCGCAAGAACCTGACAACAATTGGTAACATGGGTGGAATACGGCCAAGAAAGAGGCACACATGTATGCGACGGAGAGGATGTATGTCATGGCCTGATCACCTTCATCTTCAGCGTCCAAAAATACCATAGGTTGTCAAACTACTTGCCATTCTAACCCATATTTGCTGCACAGATCGACGTTTAACTGATTCAGGTGAAAGAATTACCCTTGGCTGCGCCACACACCTCGAGGATCGGCACAGGCTCATCCAGGTTGTTAATCCACTTGACAGATACGTTGATGGCAGAAAAGAAGAACTCAGAACCCGCCACAAGCAATAACCCGGCGTTCCTGTCAACGAATGCAGACGTCGATGATCGCCCCCTCTCCGAGACGGTTTCTTCCATTTGCGCGCTCCGGTGTTGGAGCAGTGTCGACGTCTCATCGGGAACAGGCATTGATAGGGCACCTCTAGAAGACATGTAATCAGAAGAGGAACTCGTTCCACAAGTTTTCGTGGCATCGATGGGGCTCGCGCTGGCCATAAAGATGGTGGTCACCCAGCCGGAGCTTGCACGAACTGAGGCCTGAGGGTTCAAAACATTCAACAGCGTCTGGCGACTTCGAAAAATTTTTGACGACGAAATGCCGGTGCCACTGTAACGGATAGATGAATAAATAGAATTGTTGAATCAGGACATGACCGCTTGTCGTGTCACGGTCCAGGCCCGCAGTCGCCGCGACCACTACGCCGCTGTCCATGACAAAACCCTATTTGTACCGTACCAAAACCCCAGGAACCTGTTAGGCGGCCTTACTGAGGCAACCTTGGAGGCCTGGAGTTACACCAGTGATACTTCTGTTGTCCCCACCTAAATCTGAACCCCCTTCAATCAAGCCTGACCACCAGTCGCCATTCCATTTTCGCCCTCGCTTTCTGGACCAACCGAGCACGGTGTCGTGCCACTTCCACCAACGACAAGACCCATTCTTTTCCCCTTGCACCATCGGTTCAAACGCTTCGCTCACCCCGACTTCTTGTACAGGTGTTTGGACGTCCCAGTTCGTGTTCATTTCCAGTCGGGTCCGTGAGCTTGCCCCGCATGGGAAATTGACGGCACCGTCCAACTTTTGAAGGAAATAGAAGACACGTAGCAAAGATAGGGGTCTTATGGAGTCGATGTGCGTCCTCAAATTGTCCCCAACTTTGGCCAATCCCGTATTTCAATCCCCGTAACCCACCTAAGGGATCGCCAAGAACTGACCGCTATCATCGAAGAAGAGCGTATTCGTCATCTTATATTCGGTATACGATGCACTTCATTGACGGCCACGATTCCCGAATGTCTCTTAATTGGCCAACTTGGTCTTGACGGTGCCGTTGGCGCGATATTCAAAACCGAGTATTCAGCGCCTTCATTCGCAACGTAGTGGTGGCTGAAAGAAATCCCTGGTCAGTGCCCTCGAGAGATGGCGTCAGGCAACGGCAACATGTCCACGCCCAAAGTTCGATTCGTCCCCAGATGCAAAAGCTGTGTCACAGAAAGTTTGTATCTTTGTGCCGCTGACAGACCTTTCTGCCTCGCTCGTGAGAGGACTGTGAGTTTGTGGATGAGGACATAGCATGGTCATTATAGCATCATCTGTATATATCGTAGAGGCATCGCCTTTTCAAGACCTACTCTGAGAAGCCCTCGTTTGGACAACTGCTCGTCAACTTGAATCTGGATTATCCATATCTTGTATTCTTTTGGCTTTCTACTGCGAAGAGCGCCCCCAGTACGGCTACCACGACTGTCATTTCTCTTGCAACACGCAAATTTTTGTCCTGCAACAGCCTATCGCGCCTTGTTAGCAGATACCTCTTCTTTCTTGTCACTCTTGCACTGACGTCGGGACCTACCGCCGGGTCATAGTGGATCTCTCGCCCACCTCGGCATCGCACTTTCTGTTGTCCCTATCCCTTTTCCACACACACGCCCTCGATCGACTGTTAGGAGTACTAACAAGTTGCAAGTACCTTCACGTCCTAGACCTAATTATTTCGTCCTACACTCTCAAGCGCGCATAGGGAGTGTCTTGTATTTTGTCGTTGGATGCAGTTCACTGAATCGTACTTTTTTTTTCTCACCCTCTCATTTTGTGAAGTCATTTGCGCCTATGGCCGGAATCAAGATTCAGAATCATTCACAAGGTGTTTGGTGATGCAATGATGCGATTTTCTCCCTCACGATTACGTTTCTGTGATATGTCATTTGTAATATTCACTTTCGCAGTCTATTAGTGTTTAGGGACCTAATATAAGCCCAAAGTGCGTCTTGTTAAGCATCCGCAGTAATTGTTGATCCAATCCCTTTTTGTTCCCTCAGGTTTCAGTGAAGCTCCTGCATCATCAGGTACTAAGTGTGGCCACCCCATTTTCCGCCATTCTTCGTTGCGCAGTCTATCGGATCCTGTTCTTTGTTGTTCATTCACTTCATATACCACCACCCGGTCGTTGTTGCCTCAGGTTCTGCTGCAGCCGTCACATCTTTTTCTTTGTGGGTATGCTTTACCTGTCAACATACCAAGTTATTCTCTGGACACAGGGTGACTACAAGATGGAGATGATAAAACGGGTTTTGCTGATGTCAGTATCACCGATGGAGGTGAGCGTTTGGATGAAATTAGACTCGACACTAGCAATGAACTCTATTTACACTTGGCTTGGTGAACTGCATCAAAGTGCGCCACCCCACTGGATGAGATTTTACACGTGGGAACATGTTCCATAAATGGGAAATCTGGTACAACACCGAGCTGCGGTCCATAGATTCTTGAAATTTTTTTATCAGCATTTTTTCGGCCTTTATGTACCGGCCTTTGATCTCTTGAGAGGATCCGACCCTTTTCAACCCCCCACCATGGTCCCCCTTGTTGAGATTTACCAAACGCTCTCCGTTTGCTTTCATTCTTGTTCCACCTGATCGAAATGCTCCCGAAGTGACTCGCAGCTCTTCACAAGGACGCGCGTCCGTCTAGGCCAGCACTATGACTCTTGCTTACGAGGCGCGCGGCTAGACCACATCTCATTTATTTATTCTCTGGCTTCCATTGGGGGTCTATCTGCGTCCCACCTTCCCGTCTGTCCCCGTCACCGGACCCTACCTAAGTAGCTGTCTTTACCCAGTCTGCACCGATGGCCTCCTTTTCTAGCAATATGAGTACTCACATTGTATCGTTTTCACGGCTTCACGGGATAGTGGTTCTCGATATCTATTTGATGGCTGCCAAGTCATCTGAGGCTCGCCCTGCTCCTGTGGTTCTATGTTCCGTACCGCGCCATATCTCTGCCACATAGGGTCCGCCCCTTTTCCGCGGTCAGCTGTCCATTTGCTACACCTATATGCGGGGCCTGGAGTGCAAGAGTGAACTTGCGTGTCGCGTCTCGCATGCACCTGTGCGCCTGCTCGGAAGGACCCGGGATACCCCCGGTTCGATTTCCGAACCAAGCTGCCTTGCGAAGCGCGGGAACACGTACTAGTCACTTCCCTCAAACGCCCCTGAACCATTCCGGCATATCGATCGTGGATACGAACATGCTGCGCACATTCCTGTACGTTATGGCGTACTTCCCACCCTTGCACACCGCCACTTGAGGCTGTGCCGCCCTCGCAGATCTAACTCCTTTCTACCATCTCCTCCCGGTGCTGTGCACGGGCCACACAGATAGCGCAACAACTGTGAGCCGTACTTCAATGATGCACTGCCACGAGAAGGACCCACTTCGTCCGCGACTGCGGGTGGCGCATGGCACATGGGTACGTGTAACATGCGTCACCCATATCATCACCACCTCTCTCGTCACCGTGATGTGGCGGGAGTTGACAGACACCGTGTGCTAGGCTCCATACCATGCCAAGCCACGCCATGGCCGCACCATCGCCTCCTCATCTCCGTCTTCCTCCTCCCGTGCGCCCCATTAGGCTCATCCCCTCCTACTTCCCGTGCATGCTTCCTAATCACCTCATCCACCTGCTCGAGCTCGTCGGCCTCGTCTGGCCCTTCTCGGGGATTCTGCGCGACAAGACTTTATCCCTTGCTGGTTCCGTTCCGTCCTGTTCCGCTCATATGTTTCTGTCCGTGCTTCGGCCGCACGTCCGACAGCGCGCTTTAGTTGGCAGGATTAACTTCGGGGTTTCAGCACTTCATTAAGCAAGGCTCCCCCATCCCACGCACCTCTTCATAGACCCATATATGTATCAGAATCGAGATTGTAAGAACAGGACAGCTGGAAGCACTATCCATATGTAATGGGTACCCTCCCAGCGGGGATGAATGTTCCAGCAAGTAGGCAGGAGGCGCCGTAGGTCAGAGGAGGGGACAGTCAGGAACCGTCTGGCAAAGAGACTCCAGACACTAGACCTGAGACGTAAATTCTGTGCATGTGCTACAAACACCGATGGGGTGGACATCCGTCTATCTCGCTCCCACCCCGGGCTCTCGCTCCGAATTGCTCGCTAGCCAGCCCCAACAGTCTCGCCTTTCTCCTGTCTGTTCGCGTGCCTGGATTTCTCTTTCGAACTAACCCTTACATGTGATGCATACGAAACGCAAGGGACCCTTTACCTTGCGGCTCCGCCACCGCCCTTGAAAGCTACAATGCACCACTTTGGCGACAACTTCTCCGTCGGCGCCGTGTCGGCTTTACAGTCACGTGGCGCCCACGCATGTGTGTCCGTTCTGTTCTGGGATGTTCGATGCGCGTGGAACCTGCTCGGCAACCCGCGGGCTTATGGTGACTTGTAAGTTAGGAGCCAGACTCGGACTCGGGCTCGGACTCGGAACTCGGAACGCGATCCGAACCCCCCGAGATGACGCGCAAAAGATCGACGGAGCGCGCGGCTGAAACCAAGCGTTCCCTCTCCATCCTAGTGGTCAGTGTATGGTTGTTTCAACTTAAAATGGTTTGCGGCTTGCGGCTGTTCCTTAATTCGGCTGGGTAAGCTTTCATGACCAACCAAATTCCTTGAGGCTGACAAAAAGACCTGACTCGATCTCCGCGGGGTCTTTGGGATGGCACGAGCGTGGTGTTGCTGAGCAAAGACAGACATATTTTCCCTTTGTCCCAGCCAACACGTTTCTCGGCCCCTGCTTCTCTTTCGCCATCTATAGTTACGCTTCAGTCGGTAATTTGCACGTGTGCAAACGTGCCATGTCACTCAGCGCCGCCGCGTTTATCGGCCAGACAAAGAATAGTACGTTGGTAGGTCAGGTGTAACGCGACGCGCAACACTAGTGGGACCTTGATACCGCACAGTTTTACGAAGTGCTGTACGTTAGTGCCGTATATTCTGACATATCCATTTGCCAGTTCCATTGTTATTACTCATGGCTTCTGTTGATCGAACCGGCTTTCGTACGTTTCTACCTTGACATTCCTCTATCGAGAGACTGATCAGTTAAACGACGCCATACAACTGCAAGAGAATGGGATCTCAAAGTCTTGAGTTGGGCTTGAATACCCTTCTCGACTTCAACTTGCCATGTTGCTAATCTCCCTTGCGTTACAAAATGATTCATGAATCAAGCTTTCACACACGGTCATGTTTAAAAAAGTTAGTGTTGCATCTAGGACCTCAGGTACACCGTCTGAAGCCGTGTCTCCAACATACTTGCCGACGAACCGTCATGCGCCAAAACACATGGCTCCTCCTCATGCTCCCTGTCACAATATTCCAGGTAGCCAGCAGCACCCGACAAATGAGCAACTCGACACACAGCAGCATGTAACTTGGGGTATCGCGAGTCTGGCAGCCCCATATCAGTAATTATAGTGAAACGGACTTGGTGTGGGTGGGGAAGGACATCCAGGGCAGCTTCATTTGGGTACAACAAGGTGCAGACGGTAAAATTTTTTGGAGCCCCTGTGAGAAATACCATTAAAGGGAAAATGAGAAACACTGTATTCAACTTCCAAAGATCTAGATCGTCAAACTTTGGCAGGGAATGCAGTTTCAGTCGTAAAGTTAACCCATTGGATAAATCTATGTATCCAGTTCGGCAAGAACGTCATTACCAAACCTATTTTATAAAATATTCTGTCTAAAATAATATCAGCCAGGACTTTGTTTTTCGTTACGAAGCTGCCGACCAGATTGTACTGCTGCCGTTGTACATCTGACATCACTTGGTAGGTTGCGTGATCAGCGACACCTGTATCCATGCAACGATAATTATCATGATGGAGGGCCTGTAAAAAGTTATAATTAAATGACATGTACCCTTGAAGAACTCACGGCTCTCTTCGCTGTGGTATGGTTGCGAGGGAGGGCCTTGTGTAATCGCAATTTAAAGAAAGCTCGACACATTTCGAATGATGGCCGGCTAGGATGTTGTGATGGAGTAGGCATCTGACCTTTGTTCTCAGGCTACCGAAGTAGCAGAAAAAGATTACCCAGAATCACGTACTAGTAAAATGACACACAAAGGTGAATGAGGTGATCCACATAAAAAAATTGTTCTTATCAGAGTTCTGCCTGACACACTCCAAGATCTGGTGCGCTAGCCCGGACACGCTGACCTTCAGAAGGTAGTTCAGTTTTCCAGAAGCAGATAATCCATTGGCAGACAACGAGCATAGATGAGTATAGTGTGCCCGCAGCTTTGGGTCGCGTTGTCGAGACAACATTTGGTAAGCGCAGTCAAGTTCTGACCGTCGTTTTCTGGTTCGAATGTATTCGGAGGAAGAGGCTGTTTCTTTAGAAAGGTCCCGGGCGGGCCGGGAGGGGGCTATAAAGGGTTTAGCGCTGCTATGGGTGGTGGTTCGTTTACCGTGACAGCGTGACCAACCAACGCCACTTTCAGGCCCTACTGTACAGAATGATCTCCCCTGGGCCTTAGTACGAGCGCGTGTTCGTGTCCGCGAAAACGTACTGCTGTTTACAGCCAAAGCGGCGGACTTAATCATGATATCCTTTATTGTCCCTGACAACACCTTCTCTGACGCTGCTTCAAGTGTCTCTTTCGCGCATATATGCTTCAATTGGGAATTTACTACATGCGCCACTCAGTACGGGCGTATTTATCGGCTACCCGGCAGAGAGAAATCGAGTGGTAGTATTGTAAGTCGGTGACGCGACTCGGAGACGCGCGGCACTACGAACACTGGCAGTGGCCCGGGGTACCTGTTCAGGTACTACTAGTACGTACAACTCAGTAAAGCCACAGCGACCCGTCTTACGGACACCCGGCTAATGTAAAACACCTATTGTATGTTATACGACGTCCTCCTTGCGGCCAATGCGCAATTTTGGCCCAAATACAGACGTGAAATGGCAAAGGGATGTCGTAACTTCGGGAAATACTGTAGTCACCCGTCGATCTCCACTTGATTCATTTTCAACTTGAATCACGCCACAACTTGCTATGTGTGTAATTGTTTTACAACATTACCTTGTATCTACGCCCTCAGATACATCGTCTTGCAACCGTGTCTCCAACACCCTTGCCGATGAACCATCATCTGCCATATCATGTGGATACTCCCTGTCACACGTCTCCAGATTGCCAGCAGCATCCGAAAAGTGAGCAATTCGACACAAGCAGCATGTAACTTGAGGTATCGCGGGTCAGGCAGCCCCATATTAGTCGTCAAATGGACTCGGCGTTGGTGGGGACGGGAAGCTACGGCTATATTGATTTGGTTTCAAGGTACAGACGGTATAAGAATTTGGAGAACCCTATGATAGATGTCATTAAGAGGAAATGAAAGCACTTTATGTTAAGCCATTATATAATCCATGTATCTTGTTGCCAGCCAGTTCAGCGAGGACGAGTTGACAATCAACTTGTCGGAGGTATGGTTCTGAAAATCGCAGCACTAAAGAAAGCCCGATCCATTTCGAGAGATGGTTGGCTAGGATGTTGCGATGGAGCAGGTATCTAGCGAAAAGAGAAGTTAGATCGTGTAGAGACGTATTACATGACATACTACAAGGCGAAAGGTGATCGATCCACATAACAATTTCCCAGTACCTTCCTATACAGAGTCGACACACACGCCGAGATCCCACGGACAACAGCACCACCGACGTTCGATCGGTAGTTCCCAAAAGCAGTTAACCCAGACAACGAGCGTAAATGAGTGTGTGGTGCCTGCAGGTTCGGTCTCGTTCGTTGTTGAGACGGCATTCGTAAGCGTCGTGAAGCGCGACGTCATTTCCTCTGTTGGAATGGATTCGGAGGAAGGGGCTGATTCGCTGGGAAAGACGCGGGGGTTGATGGGGGATTTTGGCCGTTCCATAGTGGTACTGTAGTTTGGTTAAAGTGGACGACGACGACAGAAAAGTTTGGGTTCAAGATTGTTATCTAGTATGAAATCTCGAGTATTTGAGCATCCCGTTATGAGCTCCAATCGAACGCGATAGAACTTCAAAGGGACGCGATAGTCCCTTCTTCAACGCTCATCGGTGCTTTCGCGTTCTTTCTTTCTTTTCGGAGATCCGCTCCGTCGTAAGGTGATCCACATAAAATTTCCCCAACGTCAGAGTTTTGCTGACACAGCCTAATAATAATATCCCGTGGGCAGCGACGAGCTGACCTTTTAAAGATAGTCCCAAAAGTAGATAGCCCAGACAACGAGCCGAGACAAGTGTGGTGCGTGCCACAGTACAGCTTCGGTTCCTCGTACTGTAGTTCGAGACAATATTTGTAAAGCGTCGCGAAGTGCGACTATCAGATTTCTCGGTGGAACGGATTCGGAGGTCCGGAGGAAGAGCGGATTCCCTGGAAAAGGCGGGGATTAATTTTGGCGCTGCCATGGCGGTGGTTCTTCAAAGTGAACAAGTTAACTAATTGTGGTTGGCCGCCGGTGTTACGGTGTTTGCTCCCTTTTTTGGTTCCCTCGAGTTCGCCGCGAAACGTGCTTGTTGTTGTTCAAGTTGTCGAGCCAAAGCGGGACTAATCTTGTCCTTGTGTCCCTGCCCACATGTTTTCTCGGCTATACCAACCAGAGATTCAATAGAAACTTGACATGGTACTGTACTGTAAGTTAGTAACTCAGGTCCGGGTCAGGTGCGACGCGAGACGCGAGACGCACGACACTAGTGGGACCTTGATAACGTACAGTTGTACGCAGTGCTGTACGTCAAGGTACAAACCGCTCCACAACCGCTCCACCTGCCACTGGCAGTAAGTTACCACCTTCCCTTGTGCAGGTGGTTCGTTTGTCTGTGTATACATCAACCATGGCACGTTGATGCCCCGTGTCGTAAATGCAGGTCGTAACTGTTGGCTCGTGTTGTCTGGTGAAGCCACGGCAACCCGGGCCCGTGCTACGGAACGTAATGCACCTAGGTGCACGCAGCACGCAGACGTGATGGCGGGGAAGGGGGAGAAACGAATGAACGTACAAACGAAGGAAAGTCAAGTCGAAACGTATCGCACGCATCGGGGCTTTTAGTTTTTAACCTTCAACCTTTTGTGATACTGATGCCATGTCGTAGGGACATGTGTAGTACATATATATATACCGAACCGTCATGGAAACATCATGGCGGAACTCGCCTTCCGAAGTTTTTATTGACCCAAGCAAGCAAGCAGCAACTGAAGGGGGGGGTCAAGTAGCACCGTCAAACGAAGCACAATCTCCCTCTCGTTTCAACTTTAAATCGCGCGCCGCAACGCGCGACGTGATCGAAATGGATTGTGTGGGATGATGATGATCCAATCGTTTAATTTACCTGTACGTTCGTCGCACGCGTGTAACTTACGCATGCACGTCTTGTCACTGGCAATTGCCACACGACCACTGTACCCGCGGACTTGCATGGAGACAACACAACACAATACTCACCACGCACATGGCAAAACACAGTTACAATTCATTGCCTCATCATGCTGCTGCTGCTGCTTGTACTTTTGCCCCGATGACAACGCACGGAACATCTGAACCGAGAGGACGACGATCTTCATCCCTCAGGCTTGGGCGAAGGGGACAAAAAAACCTGTTCTTTGCGTGCAGCCCCCCTACTCCCCACCTCGGAGACTTGCACCTCTCCTTATGGGTCGAATTCGAGTGCAACGGGCAATCGCAATACGTGCCATTGACAACCCTGCTCGTTCTGATCCGACGACCTTGCCTCGAGGCCCACGTCTCCAGTTTCCCACCTCCTTCAAGAGTTGGTATAAATATGCCGTTGATCGTATAACGTTTTGTTTTGTTGAAACCAACCAAACAAAGCGGCGCGTCGTTGAATGCCTTTTACCCTGCAGGAGCGCACGCGATCAATAAGTGGTTGTTGCCGCCGGAGAAATCACGCTATTTTCTCGGTGGCCAAAAAAGAAAAGGTCAAGTATTTATGTGGTACAGTTACAATAAGCCAAACGTATATCCGAAAACGAAGAACGAGTACAAACAAGTGAAAGGAAGAGGTTAGAGTGTGTCCATAATCCCAAAAAGGTGAATTGACCCTGATGATGGGGTTCGGGGGAGGTAAGCGGGAATTCAACCAAGTACCGATACCGAAACCTTGTAATCGTATAAGATAACCGCTTTATCCCGTATGGGCTACGTAAACCTCGCCCATGTCGTCCAATAAGAAGTCCGGCATGCGCGGGCAGACTTGTAAGCCGGCTTGGTTTCGTCAGTTGGGTAAAGTCGATGGGGAAATTGCGTTGTATGTACATGGGATATGAGGGATGTGTATAACAACGGAGGAACGACGATAAAGGGGGCCTAATCTACTCTGCGTCAACTCCAACTCGATATGCTGCCCCTCTCTCCCTCCCACGCTCGTGTGGTGAGGCCACATAGTAATCAGTAGAAGTACTACTAGTTAGTAATCGCGTCACCCTTTATCTCACCCGAGATAAGAGCAGGGAGACGATCTGTATATACAAGTAATTTTGCCGTCGTAGTCAGAAGAAAAGCAATGATACATTGAGTAAAGGGATTAGTAAGAAAGAAAAAAGAAAAGGAAAATGACAATGAAAAGGGAAGAGCGTCCCTAAAGGTAAAAGGTAGACCATGTAGACTCGCCATCCAAGTCATTAATGCGAGTAAGACAGTAGTGTGGTACTTTTTGCCGGGGTCGCTTAGAATTGCGGCTGCTGCACGGGCACCTGCTGAGCGGTATATTGCTGCTGCGGCTGAGGGAACGATGGTGATGAATAGGCCTGCGGCGAATATTGCTGCTGGCCATAGCCCTGCGTCGCATAATGCCACGACTGCGTCCCAGCCGACTTCACGGGTGATGCCGGTGCTTGGGACGGTGTGGCAGACTGCGAAGGAGTCGATTGACGAGTATTGGTGGCTGACTTGGAGTGCTGCAAGCACTCGTGTTGCCCTGAGGCAAGTAATTGAAGGCCGATTGCCCCATGGTCGCCTGAATGCTGATAGTGGTACCCTGCGGAGATCAACGTAATCAGCCTAAATGGGGATTTCTCAACGATAACGGAGAGCAATACGCACGAAGACCGTTCATATTCTTGTATCGCCGCTGACAATCGCCGACGCCACAGGCAAACGGGCGCAGACGCCGTTCTGCCTCACGTTCCACCTCACGGAGCTCCCCTTCGGTGATTTGTACCCCTGAGCGATCGTTCCCATTGACGACAACGCCTTTCTCCGCAAGAAGGGCTTGCAGTGCCTCCAGGTCCTTTGGTGGCGCGAAGTTGCAAGAGCCATGGGTCATGTGATACTTGAGTCCGTTGGCTTGCTTGTAAGACTTGTTGCAATTTGCCTTTGGGCAGCGGAATGGCTTGGAAAGGAGGAGTGATGAGGCGGGGCGGGAAAGAGTAGTGCTGGCACGAGGGGTGGATGTCGGTGAGGAGGCGGTGGAAGATGAGCCGGAAGCGGAGGTAGACGCCTGTGCTGAGAGAGGGTGGTATGAAGCCTGCGAGGGAGATGCCACACGCGAGCTGGAGGGCGTGTTCGCAGGTGTGGTAGAGCTCGAGCTGTATAGGAGCGTGGGGGGAACGCAGCTGTAAGGGCTACCTGGTTGGCTGCTCGAGCCACTTGCGGCTTCATGTGAAGCTTGGAGTGGTGAGGGGATGGGATTGTAATCAGAGTAGGGCGAGTAGGGGCTGAAAGAATCCTGTGCTGAGGATAAAGCGGCGGCGATTGTGGAAGTCAATGGCCGGGAAGGAAGAACAGTGGTGGTGTCGAAAGCAGAGACGGGGGAAGGGCATGCAGAGGGTGGTTGGGATAGAGAAAGAGGTGTGAATGAGGTCGTGGCAGCGAACGCACGTTGAGTGCTATAAGGTACCAAGGGAGTTGTTATGGGTGTGAGGGGAGGAGAGGAGGCGGATGAGGAAGCAGGAGACGAGTCAACATCGAGCTCCATGTCATCTGCGGGGTCGAATGAACCCTGCTGCCGCTGGTGGTGCTGCAGATGGTGGTGCTGGTGGGCAAGTTGATGCTGTGGGTGAGGTCGAGGACCCTGATACTGGTCGAACTTGGTATTGGGCACAGGAGATTGGTAATTATTGGGGTAAAGCTGGCTGGGTACGGCCTGTGAGCAGGGGTCGACGACGACGACGTGGGACTCTTCAAAATGCTCTACGAGGGCATGAAGATCCTGGAGATTAAGACCACAACAAGTGTAATTGCGGCACTAGAGAGTGGAACAATCGATCACTTAGCAACGGGGATTGAAGGTGGACGCGGAGATGAGATGGTACTCACCAGCTCTTCTTCGCGTTCGATGGCCGAGAGGGCGTTGATAATAGAACCTCTGTCGGATTCAATGGAGGAAGACATCTTGCCCGCGGCAGGACTAAGAAGAGGAGAGATGATTAGAAATGGAGAGGAAGAATTGGGGAAAAGGGGACGCACTCCAAGGGATTCAAGAACTGACTTGGGGAAGAACCGGGAAAGTGACGGTTACCGAAGGAGCCCGAGGCAAAGAAAGCGCGAGTGTAAGAGGCAGGGTTGAAGGAGCCGTTGTGAGTAGAAGAGTAGGAGGGGGATGGCATGGGATGGTCGTCTTGAAAGGGGGAATGGATGATGGGTTGAGGCTGAGCCATGAGAGTAGGAAGAGAGAGGGTAGTTATATGCGCTTGGTAGTTTCGGTCCACAGTAAATATATGCGTGACTGCCGATGGACGAATTGCCAAGGTTGGCCCCTCTCAAACCCCCAGCGCGGACTATTTGTATATCGAGTCCCTTAACCCCCGTGGGAATACACACCCTCCTTCTGCCGGTCCGATCATCCCCCTTGGAGCTTCAGCTTGAGCTCAGTTAGTCGTAGTCGCACAGCTTGGCTCGTGTCCTTCACTGCTTGTTGCTTGCTGCTCTCTCCCGGTATTTCTGTTTTACCGGTACCCGTAGTTCTACACTGTCTTTTCACTGCGACCTGCTTTCCGTCTATGACCCATTTGCCTCAGTCTATTATTCAATTAAATCGTACCTGTTCTCCCCTCATCATCTATATCGGTAATTTGGATCTCCCAATCGACGGACCCTAGACACTCCGGACCAACCTCTCCCCGAACCGAACCTCCCAATAGTTTGGCTAGCTGACTTTCCCACCTAGGCGACTAGATCCAAGATCAGAATCTCAATCAGCTCTCTCCTCCCTTTTTCAATCATCTCAGTTTCACGGGTTCCGAATCACCGTGTGTCCCTCCCCATTCCCCTCCCCCCGTCTCCCTACATTCCCTTCTTTCCCTCATCCTCATATTCCTTTACTCTTAACCCGTAAATTCGGTAAATACCTCGTCGTCGATCACACCCTCACTCGACATCCTCGGCCCGGGATTTTCCCCCCCCCCATGATTGGGTTCGGTCGGTACCCGACCGCATCCTTCATTCTAGCCACTGTGCCCTAGATCTGGGGGATCAGATATAAATTTACACCTATAGTCACCGTTACCTTATCCTCCCGTTTTTTTGTTTCTTGCGCTACCGTCTCCATAGACCATACCTCAACTCGAAACACTCCGAAACTCATATTTATTCATAATCATAATATAATCTTGTGTCCCCTAAGCAGCTGCACAACCGCAGGCTTCCGATGCGCGCGTGACCTTACCCCGCAATTGCCCTCTCTGCATGACCTTGGTACCACATGTCCAACCCTTCCATCGAACGCGCCTGACTCATGTACCAAAGAGCCTATCCCACCTCTAACTGGTCTGTCTGCACGGCCCGCGAATAAGGCACCCTCCGCTCTTGTCGGCCGGCTTGTTGGGCCCACTTGAGCGTGTTTATCACCAAAGTGTGCGCAGGCGCCAACACGTGCCAATCAACCCGGCCGCCAGCGTCTCTAGATTTGTTGTGCCCAATGTCAAGGCCAAGGTGTTTGCCCTGCGGCGCCTCCAGAGCAAGGCAAATGCAAGGTTCGCGCCCCCCACTCTATCATCATCATTCTAACCAGAAGCAGTGCCACCCCCCGAGGATCGCGGCGAACGCCATTTCATATGTTTTTAAAGAACCCTCTACACACTACGTTACATGCACCCCAGCCTGTTGATGCAATGCATCAAGAACCATGAGCTTACGGTTCACAACTAGTATAGAGCACTGATCAGGTGGTACAGTACCCTTAACTTACAGTGTGTAGTGTCGGAATATGGAAACGATGCTTCCAACTGTCAATGTCAATTCTACTTTCTCTTCCCATTCATCAACCACGTGCGTGTCCTCGTACATATCTTATCCCGCCCCTTCTCCGTTCTACTTGCCATATTAGTTTAATCTGTTTACATACAAGTCATACATAGAGACACGTCAGTTCAATAAATGGACTCTCGCTACGATGCGAGCACACCAAGGAACAATCCGGCACAACTCCCCTACCGGCGCAGTCAATACGGTAGTGGCAGTGTAGTGTTCCAGAGGTCCTAGATGGCAGAGGTGGTGTGTGGTGATGATGATGATGATGATGATAAGTAGTGTGGGCACTGGGTGCCCCACACGAGCCTTGGCACGAACAGGCGCCTCTTCAACGGGTTGTTCCGTCCCCGTCCACAAAAGCATAGCCCCCTCCCCTCCCGTCGGAATCGTCCGCGATTCGGCACTTCCGAGAAACGCACCCACTCCGCAGTGCCGCAGTGCCCGATATTGTAGCCGTGTCCACTGTGTACATATGGTGCTGCGTGCCGTGGCAGAGGTTTGTGGATTAAATCTGATCCGCTGTCCCCTCGCTCGCACCTGACGGACACACGTCCCGGCTCGCAAAAGAACCCGGAAGCCGGGCACAAGCGGTCCCACTATACCAAGAGAACAAATTCCTTTGCTGGACAGCCAGGGGCTGGGCTGGGCTGGGCTAGACAGGCCGCAATTCCATACCCTTCCATGGGAAAGAAGCGTGTCTTTTGTTTATGCCTGTTTGTGTCTGTGTGGTTTGTGGTCGGTTCGTTCTCTGTCCACTCTGTGTCCCCTCCTCCGCAATTATTGGCATGGGTTCGGGAGTTGCAACCTCAGCTGCCTGTGGCTCTACTGTTTACATCTTACCGCCTCTCCGTCCCGGCTAGTGTCAACCGTGGCCGTAATGCAACCGCCGGGCTTGTCGTGTACGTACGTTCAACTTTGTATTTTCCTAGTTTTTTTTTTTTTTGGTGGCTTTTGTGTTCCATCCACCTCTGCATTGCATTTCGTTCCTGTCAGGGCACCTTTTTCCATAATCACTATCAACTCTCCGGTAGGGGTGCATTAGCGATGCCTAAATCGAATACTTGATGTACGGATTTCCGGTTATTGTCAGCTACGTTTTCATCTCACTACAGGGTCTTAGTATGTGCAATTCCATAATTTTGGTTAGCAGACACATCCTATTCATTATCGACGGTTGCAGACACTATGAGTCGCCAAAATTCAAATTGTGTCCGTAATTCGCGCGCTGCGCAGCTGGAAAGTGCGGAGAACAACCCCAAGTGTGAAATCCCTGGGTGCCTCGGACTTGAACTGAGGCATAGTACACTCATTGTACCTTGGCGAGGGATTTATGAGCGTTGGTTGGTGCGCGTACTCGCCCTGTACTCTACAGGGAACTAACCACTAAAGCATAAAAAAAATTGAATAGATCTGCAAATCCCTCTACCCGCGGCGGTGGTGAAATGATTGGATCTACCCGAGGCGAAAGTCGATTATGACGCCAATAAGACGCAACGAGCTCATTTCGTAGCTGCGGAATGGCTTCCACTCTGGGCTTCTCTAATGTTTCACATATTTCAAGAATCCCTTTATCTTCTCCAAGCCAGGTTAGAACAAAAGGGGGGCCAAGAAGGGTAAGAGATAAAGTTACCCCGGTAACCCGTTAATCGTTTATTGATGGAGTTACTACGCGTATATTTGATACGTACTTGTAAGCTAGTAGATCCGTTTGATGGTTTGGTCTCGCGACCGACGGACAGTTGTGGCCGACACATGCCCGTTTCTCGTTCATTTATGATTGCACGGTACGCTTATTACGGGACTCTCGAAAGTGGGGAAAAGAGGCCCACATGGAACGACTGACCTTCCCTCAGTCGCGTTGCCGACGCTATGCACGTGCCGACCGACTCACGAAGGGGAGGGGGGGAGAAACCATCCATACGTTTATTCCTCGATCATGATGAACTTGGAACTGATGACGGATAATTCCCTGGCGGGTTTGTGTGATCTGCATGAACTTTTTAGTCTGCTGATGCCAAGAAGAAATGCGTACTTGTACGGTCCCGGTCCATCCAGAACGTCTTTTTTTTTTTCTATTTTGCAATAGGTTTGCCGACAAGGAAGAAGGAAGGAGAGCTTCCAAGTTACTGTCTAGGGCGAGCGGTCATTCATCATGTTCCACCATCCCTAGTGTGGCAGGCAGCCTGAGCAAGGGGCAGGGCCTATGTCCGGTATTCGCGCGACGCGCCGGGTTAACCTCTTTATCCGGTACGAAGCGTGCTATAGTATGATTCAGTTGGGTACGAAAGCCCCGACGCGATATGATATTCGAGGGCGGGCACGGTGGCCTCATCAGCGAGTCGAGGAACTGAACATTAAAGTAGGTACGCGAGGCACGAGTCGCGCGACGAACAAAGCCCGATCCGTCAAAACCCACGAAAAAGTCGGAAATCTTTTCCAAAAATAAAAATAAAAACAGGGGCGGGGAAAGAGAGCCCACCCCACCTCGGGGAAACGATTCCTCTCTCGCCAATCAGAACTACCTGGACTTGATCAAGATCATGGCTGCGAGTTGGGCCACATTTTGACAGCTGCTACCACAGAAAGAGTGTGTGTGTGTGAGAGGGGCAAGCAAATCACAATAGGCGATCAATTGGCCAGATTGTAGCCCCATGGACACCTCGTGCCTTTCTCCGCCGCGGCGCCGACACCTCCAGAGAGGCTGTGCGGGCTGGTGCTAAGGCCACCGACCAGACCAATTCTGGTAAACCACGCGGTATTTGCATTTAAGATTAGTGCTCCGAGTCACCAAGATCAGCTTGCTGCAGACTTGTCGCAGTCTTGTTGTTACTCGCGTATGCATCCGAGATCGTCCATCTGAGATTCGTATTATATCAATGGTACCTTACACTTTCAAGGCGGCAACAAGCAGCAGAGCGACACTGTACTTTATAGTAAGTACAAAAAGTAGGTAAAACAAATAGAAAGTAAAGTTTTTTCTTGCCATTGTGATAGAATGTGGCGCAGACGTGTCATACCCGTCAGCCAGGTTCGGTAGTACACACGGTCATGTTGTCTGCAGCAACCGACTCGGAGAAGGACCGCGGAAGTGATCTCTCTGAAAGAACCCACTTGTTTCTTTACGTGCGCGTGATGCGAGAAGTATTACATAACGATTTATCTGCATGCACACAGAAGCCACATAGGTGTGGCAGAGTTACATAAGGCTGAGCTCGGTCCTCCCGTTCAAAAGATCAACTTGGATGCTGCTCTCTCCAAGAAAAAAAAACCAATGTCCGACATGCGGGATAGAGAAGAACAGGCCTAGAGAGGAGCATGTCTTTCGATTTCAAAGACCCCTGTATCGGGTCGGTTGAAGGTAAGTTAGCTATCGGGCGTTATCGGGCGTTCCCGATCGCTGACGTTAGATCGCGGTGGCGTCGGTGGCATGTACTAGTGAAAGGACACCTGAATAATCGGTTAACGACAATTATTTCGGGTACATGCTTTTGGTTGGAGGGATTTACTCTATGTGTAGTATAGAATGGGAACTTGTCGATTACAATGCCAAGTAAAGAAATGTCATTCCGAACTTGAAGCTTGAAGGGCCACATGATTAAGTCTTCCCTGATTTGCGATGCGACTACTAGGCGCAAGTGCATCTCGGTAGCTGCTAGCAGTAAAGAAGCATTGGCTTTCAGTTGTTAGCACTCTTCGACAAATGGGTTTCGGTGTCCTCATCTCCATTGATCTGTGGCGGTCTCCAGTCCAATCCAGTCCAGTCTGCGTTTTGCGAAATTCGGGAATCGGTCGCTTTTTGCGGGAGCGAGGGGTGGGCTGTAAACGCCGCCATGTTTGGTTGGATTTCATCCTCAGGTGTATATAGCATCAGATGATGGAGAGCCCTGCCTCTTAAACTTCATTTGTTCATCTCGGGGGCTTTGTGTTCTGGGGTGAGCACGAGAGGGGTATAAAGCGTGTAAGGGATGTACATAGCATCATGGATTTGCATCGTGTCGTGGTTGATTGAGTTATCATTGTGATGTTATTTGACGGCGGGACCGCTTGGCCGACATCCTAGGGGGATGATACATGTTTGTCACCACAATCCCAAATCGCGTCTAGTATAAACATGAGGAGAGCGAAAACGTCCGAACCCACGCGCGCACATTGAATTAGAGCATCAAAGCCAAGGGGAAACTACACTTCACACAAAGTGTCCAATACACTTTTAGCTCCTCCTCACACATTCAAATTCAAGGACCCACGCGCACGGACTGTGAGTGCACTGGCGGGGACTAGAAAACGCGCCTAGTTGAGACGAATGGATTTGAGATGCAGCCCTAGGCCCCCTAGAGAGTGCCATCAAGAAACTTCCATTCTTGGACGAAATCCTAAAGTCCGCGCAACCGCTGCCCGGGGACCCTAGCCGCGGGCAGTCGACCTAATATAAACCGTGCCAGTAATTGGGGGTGCCTTGCCAGTGATGGGGCATGAAAGCACTAGTCGAAGCTGCCCAAGAAGGGTTGCCACTCCGACATTTGACAAGTCTCAAGTCGCAATGGTCTTGGGGCGTATCATGATCAAGACGTCATGTGGGCACTTCGCTGAATGGACACACACACTCTCGCTCACTTGAAAGTGATGTGTAACGGCCATATCACCCCGAACGCGTTTCGCGGCGTGTGTGCACAGAGACGGTCTGTCACTTTTGAAAAAGTCTCATATAGGGTCCATCTGATCCCGGTTCTAAACTGCCGAGCTGTGAAAGGATATGACAGGCTCCATTGATAATAAAGAACTTGCACCACGGAATGGAACGGCCGCAACGTTGATAGAAAGAACAACAAACCGACCCTCCCCCTCCCCTCAAAGGATTATTGGGTGTAACTGAGCCGAGACCGTGACATACAGTACAGTGCGCGCGCCGCGGCACCATTCCTTGGGGCCATTTTGCCAGTGATAGTGATAGAGTTAGCGCCCAGCCAGCGCTGACATTTTAGCGTAAGCAACCCAATCACAGCAATATTCGGTCCAGCTCAGTCGCGCATGCTGGAGCTCGCAAAAACAAGATGCGGTAGCCAATTTTTGTACAAAAGCACATCGCGCAGTTCGCGTGCTGTGGTTTCCGACAGGGCATACAGTACACAACACAGCAGTCGTCTCTTTGACTCCCCCCAGACACCGTAATACTGGGGTCTCATAGTTCGCGAACTCTATGCTATCCGCCGCGTGTCGGCCCACGTGGCTGCGGAAAGTGAATGCCGTTACTGCAACTGGCACAAACGCAAACGGAGATGATGGGGGCCATTCATCTGATGGGAAGGATGGGCTCTCCAGTTATGTGGACATGACATACGAACGACAACCCTTTTGTCTTTTTTTTTTGTTTGCCATCACTCGCCACCTAAAACCCTTTCACCTTTTCACCCCTCCTTTTGCCAACTCTAGTTGCTATTATTGGGAGGTGCCACCTCACTTGGGGAAATCTCATGAGTCCGCAGCAGCACCTCAGCACACCTCCCTTCTCAATTAGGGGCCGACGAGGTGGTTCCCACCCACTTTGCAATTACCAGGCGCTGACAAATTGGCCCGTGGCTTGCGGCGATCACAAACAGCTCCGCTCGACGCTCCCGCCCTTCAACAAGGCACATAACCCACGCAATTGCAACTGGACGATCCTTTACGTGCGAGGAGAAGAAGCTGTGAACGGATGCGACCGTGAACGTGGCCCCCAAAAAGTTTGGGGGCCAACTCAAAATTTCCAAATTCCTGGCACACAAACTCGCAGATCGTTTGCAAGGTTTTTTTTTTTGTTCTGGTCTCTCTTATCGTCATTTTTCAAGCTCGGACTCTCTAAAAAACTCAACGGTTAAGCTTTGTCGTGAACGCCAAAACCCGAGTTTATCCCATTGGCTCCTTTCCCCCTCCACAACCCCGCCAAACGCTGTGCGCAAGATGCTTTCCAGAAAGGGGCAACGGCACGTCTGATTGCATTGTTCTCATCATCGGGATTTCCTGCCCTAGAATAACAAGCAAGGAGATTCGATCGTGGAACATCATCGTTGTCGTTGTTGTTGTCGTTGTGGAAGCGCACTATCCAAACCCATGTCCTCGGGCAAAAGACCGGAGTTTGTGAGTTATGCTTGGCCGCGGTGTCTATCTCCGGAGCTTGACCTAGATTCGTTGGTCCTGAGTATCCTGTGCTGTCATGACCCCTTCAACGGGTGCGCGCGCGCATCAGGCTCTCGGACGCTTTCAGAACCGAATTGTGGCTCTCAGGGGTCTCGAATGGTCCCCCAAATACCACACACCTCATGAGCAAACTTCCGTGTTGTGCTTCCGTCGATCCCTACTAAACTTTTCTGAGCGGCTTCTCAAGACAACGTTGAGGGATCTATCCTTTCAGTTCACTCTAAATTTTGGAGTAGGTGCCGCGAATCTATTGGTTCTCTTCACCAGGGCCCCGCACTGTTTCCGACCTTCCGCCAGCATTTCTCGTTTCGAGTTATCTTCAACGTACAACCGTGATTCCCTCGTGCTCGGGGAATTGTTTTATTTCCTGCGCCTTGATACTCAGACCGAACACGACGGATCACACTCTCATCATGCAAAGTACTATCGTCAAGGGTTCAACACTCGATTGGTTTGACCCTGAGCGGCAGTTCAGTGCTGGCCCTTTGGACTGCTGGACAACGACCTGATGTCACCTGAGCATGCCGTTTCCAAAACGCCCCCGCCCCCCTGCTGCGGGAGTGTGCCTACACCTATCTTTGTCCTAGCTTCTAGCAAGGTTATCGACAGAGTGGCGCACCAAGGCCGAAAGGATCGGACGGCTAATCTTGACCGGCGGTTCGAGCTCATTCAACAATCTGCCAGGTTCATACTGTAGTAGTCATCACACAAAGTAAATGATTATTATTTACCGCCCTTGGTCATCCCGCTTGTCGTTCGAAATGTGAAGTCACTTTGTGGATGCCAATTAAGGTAAAGTACGGTATACAGCACCACGTGGTGCACATATTTCGAAGGTACAAGTAGTAACTTAGGCGCAGTTTATGGTCCGCGTTGCCCTTAAATGTTTACTAAGAGAGGGGTGAGCCAATCATGGCGCGCTGTTATGCCAACCCTGTATATGTGTATCATCACGCTTAAATCGAATCGTCCTTGGCTCTAAATCGGCAAGCTGCCAAGGGCATCGCGAAACGGCACAACTTTGAACCCGATTCCAACCGGGGTCGTGCATGGCACATATCGGTCTCTGATGAGTTGAGATAGTTAGGGGATCGAAGAGCTAATAATCAAAGATTGAGTGTAGGCGGTGCAAGCGAGTTTGTTTCAAGTAGCGGGGTCAATGATCTAGTGTGGTACGCTCCACCCATGTGCCCACTTCTCCTCATTATTAAACGGGTCGATTAACGGGGTGGTTGAGTCCCCAAATTGTTAAGAGTGCCAATCGAGGGAATGTACATGTCAGTGACCGTCTGTCGTAACCCTCGTCACCATAGAGAACCAAAAAAAGGAACGCCAATTAGTTTGGGGCGGACGAGAAGACGCAGTGCGACTTGCATGACGAATACCCATAATCAGGCATTAGGAGGGTTGGCAGGATGATTTGATGACGGACAGTGACATGGCCGACCGATCAGATCCCAGTGACCCCGCGCGCAAGGGCCAGGATGACCTCTTTCGGGCAGGCACCGACAAGAGCTTGATCGATGAAACCGTACGGAAGCAATGGTCCCTTCGTCGAGATCTGCGCAGATCGTAGAGACAGAGTTGTGTTGCAGCGCGCGCGCGCACACACACACACACATTTCATCTCCCTTACCCAAGTGAAGATTTGGCTTTTGTCCCCACAACATTTTGGAAGAAGGTTGTTTATTAGCAACGAAGAAGAACACTACCTTATTTTATATTTTTTTGGCTTTCAAGCGGCGGGCGGCGGCGGCGGCGGGTTGGGGGGAGTGGTTGCGTGAAAAGGTGTGAATTGGGGAGCGGGGCCACTGGCTGGGTATATGGGCGGGGCAGCTATATTTGGAAGGCAAGTTACGGAACTATGGGAAAGGGCGACAAAACCGAACTGAACCGGCTTCGATTAGGTTCGAACGGCGCGTAAAACGTGTTGGGCTGTGTTAGCGAGCTTGTGGCGTCAACAGAAATCCGTTTAGCCGGGGCAATCCACTTCGCAACACAGCTTATTAGTATAAGTTCGATTACAGCTTCGCCAATCATTAGGTGGCACCCACGTTTTATATAGCGTCTGGGTGCCTTTTTTTGGACAGCTTGTATATATATATAGGGAACCGGTGTACCGGGGATAACGACTTGGTTAGGTCAAGTGCTTATTGTGAGCGTAGATGGGTCGTACTACGTTTACGTGCGGCATTAGCCGGGAGCTATGCTTCGCGAGGGTGGGCATGACACAGGGAACTACAAGTGTCAAGGGCTGGTTGTCACCGACACTGATCGCATTAACTGAATGGTTTGATGCTGGCGGTTGTATGTGTGAATGTGTGGAGGAAGAAGCGTTCTCGATGGAGCACACGGGATCAAAGGGAAGTCGCAAGCGTCCGAGTCAGATTTTAGCCGTAAGTTCACTTGTATTCGTTTACACGTGTTTTGGGAAAAGTAACGACACTCTTCCGCGAGCTGATCCCCATAAGAAGCAGAGAAACAATGTAACTTAGCGAGCGAGCTGCGATACCGTAGTCGTTCACCTCTTTTTGATGTGAGAATCATCGTACGAATGACGTACGTAATTTCACATGAGTCGCGTTAATTCGTGATGTTCTCGAAGTCCTCTTCCTCCAAGTCCTCGGTCTCCGTCACACCGCCGTCGCCCTTTTTCCCCACTCTGTCTAATGTAAGTTTACTATATGTATGTATGTGTGTGTGTGTGATCTGGTCGTCTTCTGAACCCTCAATCATGTGGGGTGAGATGATCGTCATATCCACGTGAGATCACCAGTTTATTTTGCCATCCATCCATCTCGATCAGCAGCAGGACCCCGCTTTCCTTAATCTTTTACCATTTGTAGGGCTGATCAACCATCCGCCTTTTGGTTACTGACATGAACCCTCTGATCCGTTTTTCCCCGTACAAATCTCGTGGTCAGCTACCCGTACTCATCGCCATTACTACCAATACCCTTCCTTTCCAATCCAACCTTTTTGGCACGTTGTTACAACTGCCACAACACAGACACAGCCTAAGACACAGGCACAAGGGACGGTGTCGACGAGGGGGGTGGGGGCGTCTAGTCAAAGCGCCTGCTGTACTTGTGCTGTATACGCCCATTATAGTGGCCTCAGAGCCAAACCAGGGTCGAGAGCGCTGCTGTGCACTGAGAACCGCGAAACTGGGCGCATTGTCCTCACCTTGTTAAAGTTTAACTCCTCTCATCGGCGTTTCCCCACACAACTCATTGGCAAAACAAAAGTTCCAAAATCATCTTTTTTTTATTTTTTTCGCGCGGTCTCCCGGAATGCCCTATGTTCTAACCAAAGTATTTAGGCTCGTGCGGGAACGGGTCCCCGTGACCGAAGAGAAAGCCGCGATTGCGGATCATCGTCATCATCATCATTCGATGGGAGGAGCGAGGAGCGAGCTTCTGGGAGTCTTGATCCTGATGATGCGCAGGAAAGCGAAGTTTACTGCACCGCATCGCGGAGCCGCGCCGGCGACTTACCGCAAGGTACCGGGGGGAACAACCTTATAGCGGACCCTAGCTCGACGTCCCTCACGCACCGCCTCATTCGGGCTGTGTCACCGGGTTTGATAGGATGATGATAAGTGAAGCGCTCACAAACTTTGAGTTGGACTATATGTGATGGTGGCAGAAGGCGCGCACTGGCAGCAGCGCGTGGGATCGATCTCACAGAGATAAGCATTATTCGGCCCTGTCGTCACTTTACTGATCTCTACGCACGCGATAGCCACTTGAGTCCCTTAGTCGGCGTTGAGATGTCTCCGGTATTGATGCACATGCTTGCGTTACGTGTGTCATTACTAGTGCCTCCCCGCACCCAGGATACCCTATGGGGATCACATACAAGGGACAAGTAGTAGTAGCAACGCGCAAGAGCCCACGCAGAAACAACAGTAGTCAGCACAATACGGCACAGGGCGATGTTTCTCAAATACCCAAAGCTCCGAATTTGAAAGCTCGTCGTTGAATGAATTACGCCCCACCCACGGTGGTCCCTCTACGCCGCGCTTCTTCTCCTCCCTGCACGGTCAATTAGAGAAGAACGAGGGGGGAATATATATACTACCACAACCTTTCCGGGACGTTTCCGACTTTTGGCAAGCGTCTTTTTGCACATTTTAGAGAGGCACAACTGTTCTGCCAATTGCCAATCCATCATGGCTCACACACTCAGCATTATAATCACCCTCCCAACTCTAGTGACAAGACAAAAACGATGCCGGCATTGGGTGTCCTGACATGTTGACCCTGATAATGATCCGTGTGTGTGTCACTTGCGGCCGCCCAGTTAAGCTTCTGTATGGAGTTGGAGACGTGAACAAAGCCGATAGTTAGTTGTATCGTCGACGTGTCAGGTAGGGGAGCCTCAACCCCACCACTCATCGCCCATGTGATGTAGGTGGAGTCCTTTCATGACAGGGACACACCGGCTAACCATCACGAATTCCCGACGTGAGGAGCACAAATACCTCATGATCCTATCTACCCTTTTTCAGATCATACAAGGAGTGGTAGTGGTGGTGGTGGTGGTCGGTAACGATGGGCTTTCGTCAGTAGCAAAGTCAAATGAGTTTCGATATTTTAATTAAACACACCACACATAACTTTACCCACCATGGGCATAGCACCAATGGAATGCGTCACTTGACTTGTCTCCCCCTTCATGTATCCTCACTTGGTTTGAGAGAACTGGAGACCTCCACCACTCAATATCATACAGAAACGTTTGGAGCGGGTCCACCAAACAGTAAGTGCGCGTCATGTCATGTGGGGGGAGGCCATCATGGGGTGTTTGGTGAGGCCGGAAATGAACCGGGTTCAAGATCGTTGATGCTTACTCCGTACGGTGTGTTAATGTTGATGGATTAGCTTTGATCCAGACAAGGTGGCGGTGGTAGTGGAGTGTGAGAGGGGTACAGAGTAACTTAGTGCTACAGCTAACGCCATTACACAGTATGCCAGTGGGGCTTTACGTACTAAAGGGGTGCACGGGGGGCTGACTTCGCCGCACCGCAATGAGGTTCACAAGCACAACGGTTCGTTACAAAAGCCACTAATAAACATGGGATTCGGATCGTTTTTCTGGAAGTGCGAACCTGCCTGCCCCACTCATTATTCAAAAAAAAACGTGCAGAATCCCTGATCCGAGATGACCGAATGTTACCTGCGAGGTTTAGCTTGGGGGGTTTATTGGTAAATGGAAAGAAGCCTGTGGTCGTCCTCTCATCTCGTTCGTTCTATCAAGTCATTTTGGCATTGAAGGGGGGGGGGGTGTCCGTGACTCCGGACTCGGATGTTGTGATAAACGCTCCGGATGAACCATGGTTGACCAATGGTAGACAGAAGTGATGGATTAGTTGCAAATGTTGACGACGCGCGGGTTTGCGTACCCCCCCGGACTCATAAACTTCCCGAGGTGATCATTATCGCACGAGTGGCGAAGACGAAGTCAATTTCAGAACTTGCCCGAGTCCGACAGACCGGAGTTCTTTTTCGGAAAGTAGGAGTCCATTTGGCAACGCGGGGCGCCAAAAGGCACACCTCCACCTGTGCAATTCAGATTTTTGGGCTCATAAACAGTTATTGTTGTCGTCAAGGGCATCAAAGAGAATGCTGCATAGAACCCTTGTTCCATGAATGGGCTACTGCGCAGGCTGTGGTTGGTTGTAGCATCCGACAAGCGAGCATTCTGCGATGTGTCGCACTTCTACGGCATTACGCGACACCACCGCATGCTCGTGCGCAGCAGCTCTCACCTCGAATTTCAAGCTTAATGTTTGGTTATGGGTGCACGCGTGGAGTATAGAATAGACGCCGTTTTATAAAGGCCGAACTGGAATTCGTAGGTGCATGTTTTGGAGTCGTCCAAGGGACAACATGTCCGTAAAAGTACAAAACCTAAAAAAAGAGATTGTTCTGGAGGTGTGGCTGCAGCAACTGAATGATATATGCGCGGCTCGGCCCAACGAGAAGGCAAGAGGAAGGGGATGAGATTCATTACGGAGTTGAAGCAGCCCGTAATAGGTATGACGGGAGGTTGGTGGTCATACGGGCTTATCGCGTGAAGAGCCGTTTGCCGCGTAATGGCCGCGCGGCGCCGACACGCCCAGTTTCTTGCTGGTACATGCGATATGCCTCGCGTAGGTGGTCCGGAGACAGCGGTCCATTTTCTCCGCGGCGCGCCTGCACTATACGAGCTGGATAATCGAGGGAGGTAATCAGTTAAGGCTTTGGGCCACGGGATAATAATCGCGAGGGGGAGATCTTTACCCTTTTCTACGATTTCTCCAACGAAAACCTTGGTGAAGCCGGCCACGATCTGTGCCACGGGCATGGATACTTGCTGACCGAGGCTCTGCTGAATAACCTGGAGGGGGGGAGGCAAGACGCCGATTTCGAAAATGGGCGTTAACGGAGCAATGGTCGTGGGCTAGAACTTGGAAGAATGTGTCATTTACCTTCCGTACGGCTTGCTTCGGGAGGGCATGACGGCGATATGCCTCGAAACGCTCGTACTGCTCCGGTGTGAAATTGTCCATGAGGACCCTATAATTGGTTGAAAATTGGAGAATCATGGAAGGAGGAGAAGAATAAAGGACGTACTTGAGGTTGTCTTTGGACTGGCTCTGCCAAGAGAGTTGAGCAGAGTAATCATCATCGGCCATTGCTGGAAGGAGTTCGTCTTCGCCTTCAGCTTCCTCTTCCATTGCACCTAATAGCCGCTGTGCGCCCGTAGCGGCGACGGTAGTAGCGGTGCTAGGTCCCGCAACGGGGACATGGACATCTGCTGCGGGGGTAACGGGTGCTGCGAGTGCAGGCAGAGTGGGTGTCACGGTGGACGGTACTGGTTGAGTCCACTGAATCGGGGTAGTGACGGCGGGACTTGTTGTAGCTGTCTGAGCAGGGCTGGATACATCTTGAGATGTTGAATCGAGAGAGAGAGAAGTTCCAATACGAGGTTTCCTGCCACGTTTAGATGTCTGAGGACCAGCAGCTGTGCGACCCCTTTGTCGAGGAGGAGGAAAAGACATTAATAGATTTAATTATGTAATAAAATCATTCTCTCCTTCTTTCAATGACTCGCAGTTTATATAGTATTTCACCTGAACCAGGTCCAAGTCCACGCTCTCCTTCTTTCTCAGACGTTTCTTCATCTATAGACGGCGCTCCGTCTGCATTGACTGACTTTCATGACGGCCTACCTCAACATTCATCTGACCGACACGCTTCTCCGACACGCGCTGGTCTCCCACCGCCTGGCCTTGACGTCGTTACTTGTCAATGGGAAGATTGTGGTTCTACTTTTGACGATTTAACAACCTTCATACGCCACCTCCATGAAGGTAAACTCACCTTCCCTTTTTTCTCCTCATCGTTGCCATCCTTCTTTCTAATTAGCGCCCTCACGCCTTTTCTTTTCTCCTTTACCTCCGCAGATCACATAGGCGTGCACAAATCAAACTACACCTGTGAATGGGCCACGTGTGCTCGTCGTGGCCTTCCTCAGACCTCTCGCTTCGCACTTATCTCTCACCTTCGATCTCACACCGGGAGAAACCCTTTACCTGCGAGCTTCCTGGTACGTCTCAACTCTTTTCCTCCCCAAAAACTCTATACCCGCCATAATATGCCTGACCGCCTAGATATACAGAGTGCGATAAATCATTCACCCGCTCGGACGCTCTAGCGAAACACATGCGTCTCCAACACAACGTCGAAGCCGGCGCACCCGGCCGTGGTGGTAACCGTAAACGAAAGCGTGGCGACCGTGAGGAGCCCTCCCGTCCAACTGCTGCCTCCGCCGCATCAGACCCGACTGGTTTTAGCATCTTCAAAGTTGAACCCAATACACCATCCGAGTTGCGCATCCCCTCGGAGGCCGGCGGTACCCCCGGCGCAGATGACTATTTCGCCACAGGCCGCTCGCCCAGTCCAAGTGACGAGGGTCTTCCATCCTATCTCGCCCAGGACATCGACCCTGCAACGGGTCTGATCCGTGGGCGTCCCCCAGCAATGGTCAAATACCTCGTAACGAAGGCCAAATACTATTTTGCGATCGAACAACATTCCAGCCTTCTAGAAGAGCTCCGTGTACTCCGGGCAGAAGAGTCTGCCTTGCGCCGGGGAAAGGACGAAGCGCTCGACTCCGTTATGAAGTCGGAATTTGGGTGAGTCATTCATCTTCCATTTCGTACAATTTTTGGTTTTGTTTTTCGTTCTAGTGGAATTTGTGGGCTGACAGGGCATTTTTCGGGGTGACGTGTAGGCCAGCGGTTGAGCCGCTGTTATCAACTGCCGGCGGTCCATCCCCTCAACATGCCAGATCGTACAGCCCAGAAGGGCATGCTCCGCCTGAAACACATCAATGAAGTTTAGTGGGCACGTAGACGACCTATATCTGTGCGAGGCTGTGTCGTTAATCAGGGGCTGCTATCTGAGGGATTTATATCTATTGTCTGGACCCCCGCTTACTTGGAGCAGGCTTCATTTCATTAGCACAGCCTGGTTCAAAAAAGAGAAAAAAGTCTCCGCTACCCTTGTCGCCGTTGCATCAAACCTTCGATTATTCGATCCGGCTGTACTGAAACGTCAATTGTCTTTTTCCGGATGTCAATCCTAACCAGTTCTTTTCCCGTTTCTGTATAAAGTCCCACAATGATTTTGGCCACATTCTCGGTCACCGCACCGCAACAAGTGTGAGAACTTTCTCTTTGGGCTTCCGCGAATGAATATCGGTTAGTTGTTTTTGTGTGCGGTAAGTTACAAAACGTTAGCCAACACGCGTTTTGCCTCGCCCTCCCCACCAACTAGTACTATTACATTCCCATTCCCATGCACGTGGTGGATCCGGGTATGATAATCGTACGTGATTAAACCCGTTAGTCCACCATCACCCTTGTCCTGATGTTTTTGCGGTCCTCAGGGCTGTTCTCCTCTCGTAAACGCGTCGTCAGCGGGCTCCTATCCCCACCCCCAATCAAATCAAGGCTTGCTCCACAGTCTCCTCAGATACTCGGAAAACGGTTTCAATTGGGGGGCATATCACGGTTGTTCCCACGAGTGGTTCGGGGACTCTGAACGCACGCACCCCACCTCACGTACTGTACGGGGCAACGTGCCCAGCGCACGCACGCCAAACCCATCAAACGACTTAGACCTAAATAGGAAATCGGTGGATTGCTGACAGTCCCGTGCTGTAACTAGGTCTCCATCCTGGCATAAGGATATTTGAGCCCCAGCTTTATAAAAAAAAATTGCATGTGACGCGACTCATTGCTCCTTCCAGGTTTACCACACCACGACGTAATCATTGCGTACCGCTACAAATAAATGCTCTATCATCTGGTCAAGCAGCAAAACCCAGTTACTTTTACCTCACAGAGAGAGGCAACCTCCTCGAAGATGACTCACCACGTTGGTATGCTTGCAATACGACACAGCTAGACTTTTAGCCACAGCCTCCACTCTCGTTCCTAAGTTTCCTTCCATTCCAGAACAAGTTCCGAGTTACGCAGCGCCGTGAAGGGCACCGACGACGACGCCAGAGGCATTTGTGCACTTTCCAAGTCACCCGACGGCACCTTCAGATACCATCGTGGCCGGCTGTTTGCTATTTCCTCACCGCGCCGCCCATATAAAAGCGGTCAATGTACACACTCTTATCCTTTTTTTTTTTCGACAGCGTCCTCTTCTCCTCGTCCCACGCGTAGCTCGCAGCTCAGTCCCTTGTACCTCCCACCGATGCTCAGGTTCGGGAATGCGGCGGCAGTAGTAGCAACGGGGTATTAGACTCCCTCTGCATTCCATCTACCTCCCATATGATTCAGCCCACACCGCTCGACGACTAGGAGAAATACCTCAGGAAAGATTAAAACCCAGTAAATGCGTCCCCCGCTCACGCTGTGCAGGTGGCCATGGTCGCCGGTTCGTGTATCAATCGTCGCAGGATCCGAATTGACGTGCGAAAATGTCGGACGCTGTCTTTGGTTATTTTCTATCTTTTCTCTTATTATGCATGACCAGGCCTGGCTGGCACAGCCACGGGTGAGAGAGGTCCTCGGCCTCCTCCAGCATATCCTCCCAAACCGCTAAAAATTCCCTAGCACAGACGTTCAGTCAGAGTTCAAACGAAAGTAGGGACCACTGGGCACGTAGAAGACTGGGATCAGCTTTCAAGTCACTCTCAGTTGTTCTGCTCAGAATTCGCTACCGACGGATCGGATCGAGCGCAGGAGCCTGAGCCCCGAAGATGGGACAGCCATCGTCATAGGCAACCCCGAGGGCGGCCCCGGCCTGGATAACGACCGCTCCCCGTTGGGGGCGATCGCTCACAGCCATCAACTACGATACAATTTCATGTTTCACACTAGACCCTTTTTAATATAACTTACTTGGTCGTTTTCATGCAGATGACAAAAGTCTCACCTTACGCGCAGATCGAGCGGCCATCCTGGGCTGCAACAGAGGCGAGGACTCTGGTTTCGTTATACCAATCATTGGACATCGTAATTAGTGAGCTACATTAGTAGATCAGCTAAATACTTTGAATAAACCACTGTATAGGCATTCGATTCCCCATTCCCGTGTGATCTCCTCTCAACTCCCTGTCTGATCGAGGTCTAGATATCCCATCAAAGCATCTTTATGGAACATTTATTACCCCATATATAGAAGAGATGTATTTTATTATAAGCTCTGCTTGATGTGTTGTGCAAATGCTCATCGTAGTCTCAACTTTACTCGTGACTCTGGCTCCGAGTCGAAGCACACTGCTCTCCATTTGGGCAGATCCAAAAAGATCTTTTTTCGGACTGGGATTGAACCAGAAAACTTGGGATGTTTCTGTTTTATAGTCCCATGCTCTTCCAGTTGAGCTACCGAAGGCTATTAACTGCCTGTGGCCCGCCGAGCTATGTGTAAGAAGTATTGCCCATTTTGTACTACAATCTACACCCGACGGTGACTGACACTACTTGGGAAGCCATGTCTATCAAAATCTGATTGCAGCGAATTTGAACGGGAGAAGAGTAGGCGACAAAAGTGAATGCAGTTTTGCTCAATCAGTTATCAACAAAATGAAATGACTGCAATCCATTTAGGCATACTTGGGGAGAAAACAATTTCCTTTGGACTGGAATCGAACCAGCAACCTTGGGATGTCACAGATGTCCAGTTATAGTCCCATGCTCCTCCGATTGAGCTACCAAAGGTTGATTTCAATACAGTGGTAACGAAATATGTGTCATAAAAGTTACCCTTCTCGAAAAGCCATGAAGTCTTTGAAAGAAATATGGGATACTAAGATGTGCCCATTGAGTCCTAAATGCAGCAAACTTTAATGGGGGAAGAGTAGGAGACAAAAGGGTGGTGACGATGGTCGATAAGCCATTCGAACTCGGTGGAGCCTGAGGCTGACTAGCAGTTATCGAGACAGGTTGAAATACAGAGAATTTTCTCCCTTTGGACTGTAATTGGACCAGAAACCTTGGGATATCACAGATCTTCTGTTTTATAGTCCCATGCTCTTCCAGCTGAGCGCGGTGACACGAGTGAAGTTGTAGGTTTGACACGTGACTCACGTAAAAGGTCGACTTGGAGGGCGTCGACCTTTGGCGTCGACGAGCTCCCTCTCATTCCACAATCAAAGCCTTATACAATTGCCTATCCAAACAAAGTGTGTGCCACGAGGCCGGCCCAGGTTGCAAATCTATTTGTGGATCACGATGCTCGAATTCGCACTGTTCGATGACGTTCTCGATGACACTGTTGAGTTCAAGTTGGAGACCAACGCAGGTGATGTAGTTATTGCGATGGAAGGAGTGGCGAACCCAGAAGGTACGCTCGACGTTTTTAGCGTGAATGGAGCATGTGACGAGGACCGCATCGCCGAGCTGCTCGATGACGTGGCGCGGGTCCGCCGCCGCATTGCACAAGAAACGGCCGACACAGGTGTGGTGGTATAGTTGACGTTGGTCCATGACCGTCATAGGCAACTTTTCAAGTTGCCACGCTACCGCCAATCCCGCATTGGAGATTTCGGGCCAGTATGTGATACAAGGCATGGCAGACCTCTGCACTGCCGGTGCTTTCCGAGTCGGTAACTCATCTTTTTACTCGCGGGAGAGGTCTCCACATCTCGTGGTGGCATCCGGAGATTTGAGTACATTTTAGAGAGACAGACGTCTCTCGTGCGAACTAACACGCCTACGATTGCCTTCAGAATTGTGCGGCTTCCCGGAGAGCTTTGGAACCGGGGCTCACATTGAACTATGACTGCCAGGGGTACCTCGAAGGAATCTATCTGGATATCTCCCAAGATCATTCCACTGGAATTTCCACGAAGTTTACAACAGGGAATTCAGACACAGTAGGCTGCACCTTTCTTAAACAAATATTTCGCAACGGATGGGTGCTCTCTGCCGGACAGCCCCTCCCACCTGAGTCTGTCTTTCAAGCTGCGCTGTATCTTGACGACACCTCATGCCCTCTGTGTTACCACGAAGCTGACTTGTGTCATTGATCGACCCTGTCCATTGACACCAGCCGCCAGACTGCGAACGACCATTGTTTCCTGGCCATGCATCAATGCTCTTTCTCTTCGTGGCCGCTTGCATTCAAGCGAGGACAAGATGTTCCTGGGCGAGTTTTAGGCATGTGCATGACGCATTGGGGAGTGACACCATCAATATTTTTTTTGAACCTGATCTGCCATTTTTCAGGCTGTTAGTCCCCCTTTTCGGAATCCAGGTCCGAATCCCTCCTCCGCCAGTGAGCTTCGGGGACGGAAGCAAACAAAAAAAAGGGCCCACTTCTCTGAACCCAAATTTCTCAAACCGTACGAGGACTCCCGTTGCCGTCACTCACTTCGCTTTTTCTGCTTCTCAAAAATGAATAAGCAGTAGACGAAAGAACTAGATATGAAAAAAAAAAAAGCCGGATAAGACATCTAGTCCAACGCCACGGCAACAGGGCCCCGATATGTGCCGCTCTCTAAATGAGTTTTGCTGAAAGGCTTTGGGAATCAGATCACAGAAAACAACTTTTGACAATTATTGCGAAGACCCAAACGCCGCCAGATGCCCGGAATGCCTTTGCTATAAGATGTTGCGTAGTAACGTAATAGTAAGTTAATCGATTGATGCACAGAAACATCGCTCTGACTTCTATGGAACTAGCGATCACTTCCCGTGGAAGAGAGTTGAGCTGGTATTGGATACTTAATAGTAACTAAATGGAGAGCGAATCATGAACACGAAGTGGCGTTGTTTCAGGGTGCTTACCAACGTTAGGTCACCCTCGCAAATATAGTTGTGGGATTGAAATGATGACCAGGGTTATTAGAGCGCGCCGCTGGTGAATTCATAAAGTAAGTTATCCATTGCGCTTCCGCAATAGTCGACTCTCTGTGGCACTGCCAGTGCTCGGCTACGCCGCGGGTTCGACGTGTAAGTTACTACCAGTTGACATCTTCCTGGTCAGCACTATTTTCTGGAAGTAAATCAAGTGACTAACGCGAATTCTCTATGATTCGTTGCCCCATGTAGTCATCGATGAAGTCTCCTTTTGTAATTCTCCATGCACTAACCATTTGACTTGGAGTCATGATTCCCGCCGTCACCAAAAGAACACAACGACAGTGGCAGCCGTGAGCCACCACCCGTAGAGCAACTCCCAGAAAAGGATGAACACGAGCCTACGTGATTGCCTTTCCCCCGCGTCGCAATGATGGCAAATTGAGGTAAGTTATTAATTGAATAATACCGTTTAGCGCTTCGCGTGTCGAATAAAAGCCTGACGCCACATCAAAGGACTTATTAGCTTCCGACGGCGTCGACGGTACTGTCCTAAACTGTCGAAAGGCCTCTCAACTAATGGAAGTCCACCAAGCTCCACGGACAGGGTGAAATACAGTAACAGGGTTTCGGATTAGACGAGTTTGGTCTGTTTCTAACCGACTGAATCAACCTTCGTCACTGACAGCGGCGGTGAGACAGTATCTGATGTTATTGATGCCCTCTACCGACAGGAATGACCAACTTGACTCACCTCTTCCTAATTTATTGGGATAGTCATGGCTTCGCCACCCCAGAACGGGACCGAGTCACTGTATACAGCAGCTGTGTTGAGACCTTTGACGAACATCAAGGATTTGGGCCTCAAAAATCTCGGTAAATCTCTGTATATAAGGCCGGGTTAATGTGCTCGTTGGGGTCATCTTGACTCGGATTTCCCAGTACAATCTTTTTTGGCTCGAGTCAAGGACCTACTGATTCAATTCGTGGTATGACCCTCTTCAAGCTCCTTTCTCTCCTCACCCTGCTCTTCGGAGCCACCGCGTCTTCCCTTAATGCGCGCGACCCAGCACTACACCCTCTAGATGTCCGCCAAGCTGGAGGCAACCAGTGCGCAAACATCGAAGTTAGTCTCCTGGACTATGGTATCGATGCCGAAATAAGTGGGTCAATTTCACCCGGTATATCAAGTATTGCTGTTCCTGACCAAGTATCTCAGCTACCTGCCTTTGTCTGTCGGACGTTCCGGGTTTCATTTACACTGACCCAGACGCCTCTGCGGCGATCGCAACTCTCGGGGCGACAGAGGTCACCGACATTTTGAACAGCTACGTACGTGAACAAACAGCGGTGCTTCAAGCATTTACCTAACTTGAGTCAAACCTCAGATCATCTTTGCTGCCACGTTAAACGATTGCGTGTACCCGGAGTATGCTACTCCCACCTGCATTAATCAAGACCCATGCGGGTTTTTGTGCCCTGACGAGTTCACACCCTACCCGCCAAGCAACCCGACGTCGTGCGTCTGCCCGGCACCCTCGGTTCTCTGCAACGGCCAGTGTGTAGCAGCTGGGTTATGTCCCTCAAGCGTTCCGCCAGGGAAGAAGCGATGGCTTGGCAGCGGTATCTGTTCCGAGATGGGTCCTGAATGGGCTGCATGCGGTGTCTTTGGCGGCAGTGCCCGTTCATGGGAGTGTATCAATACGGCTCGCGATCTCGAAAGCTGTAAGTACTTTCCGAGAAAAATTTCTTGCGCATATAGATTGACACCGGTTTCGTCCTTATCCAGGTGGCGGGTGCATGTTACCCCTGACACCTTATACTCCAATTGGAGAGGACTGTAGTTCTCTCCCCGGTGTTGCGGACGTTGCCTGTATCGCAGGTGAATGCGTCGTCCATCGCTGCCTCCCGGGATATGTTACCGCGCACGATGGAACCCATTGCGTCTCGGTGCACGGAAGGATTTCACAGCCTTCCGGGGACGAGAACGAAGTCGAGTCTGTGGTGTATGGACTCGAACATGTCCCTCTACAGAAATATTGAGCCGTTCCTCCTTATGGATGGTAAATGTATATACGAGCAGAGCAAAGAGCACTGGACACTATAACCAATCTAACTAGAACACTCTCTGACCTGTCGGAGGACAATGTTACCGAGAATGTTGCGGATCCGTACGGCGTAAGTAAGCGAAGAAGCCATAGTAGACGAAAATAAAGCCTGAGAAGGACTGGGGTGCCTGGTTTGCTAGCAAAATGCGTATGGTATCACTGGCAGCCAGGGTGACTCGGACTCTGATATCTGCTTCAGCTGGAACTCCGATAATTACGTACCAAGTTACTAATGATTGATGACCATGGTGTACTTGAGAATTGCCTTGCGAGGTTTGACCGTCTCCAATCATTAATCGCTGTGTATGTGGCCATTGATCATCGAAGAAAGAGAAAAGCCTGTGTCATCAATACATATGCGCATGCAACTTCAGGGAGCCGACGACATACCCCATCGCGATGCCAGTGCCCTACCCAGTTCAAATTACTTAATGATGCGTTTCACTTCAACGCCCTTTTCAGTGAACCGACGGAGGTGTCCACGGGCAAGTCAAAGTGAGTGGGGGTAAGTTGGGCAACAGAGAAGGGATAAGAGCATCTGCGAGCGAGAAGACTCGGAGGACAAGTGCAATACGAGTCAAAGGGCAACGACGATGGGTGCGGCTGATATGAGACAACGGGCAGTTGAGACACCGGTAGCGCAGACACGCTGGGCATCAGGATAACGAAGCTCGAGACTTTAGAGGAGTTCGAGAAAAGTGGAAGTGGTGGCGATGCTTCGCTGGTCTCTTAGTACAGTACCCTCAAACTCGGAATGCTTCACATGTCGCTCGCATTTTCCTCAAAAGAAATAAAAGTCAAAATAAACGGCCTACTAGATGTGACGTTAGGCACACAGAACATAGCTAAATCCAGGGCTGAAATGACAAAGGCCTCACTTTGTCATTTCAGCCTTGAACCGAGTTGAAGGACATGAGCAGAGTGATCACCGTACTACAGTGAGCAAACGCGAGGCAAACCAGAACCAAACGGTAAGTTGAGAGACACGATGCACATAGGAAAACCCAAAGGAGACAAAAAAACATGAGCGTGGCATGATGTCAGAGTGGGCGGGTCTATACCCGAGGTGCTTGTAAGAAAACCGAAGGCCGAGAGGACGGTAAGAATGGACAAGAACTTAGAGAAGGACAGAACGAGGCGAGCGAACTTGAAGTGAGGACGTGAATGGGTGAAACGAGGTGCACGAAACTCAGGGTCTAAGTTAAGTTACACATCATGATCGAACTCCCAATCACAAGACGAGCAAAAACAAGCCGCCGTGGTTACAAGAACATACAGCGTCCATGATCGACTTTTCTCTCCACTTCATAATTAGGGAGCCTGTCACGAGGCAAAGTTCAAGATGGTAGATCACGCTCTGGTTGCTGGCGCGCTGTTCAACGTTCAACACCTAACTCGTTACATTCCTCGGTCGATTCAAAGACCGTGTTCGTTCACAGTATTTGAACACCTAGAGCAATTGACCTAAAGCGTGGGGATCGTGAAACGACTAGGCCACATTACGAGCCAGGTGCAGCGAAATGAGCTCTGCATCTGACTTTCGTACCGCCAGAACCGTACACTCGGCAATACTGTAAGCTCACTCTACAACAAGTGGAACCTACCCTATTATGGATGCATACAGAATTTTACTGTAAAAACTGCAGTTAAGGTAGTAATTCAGACTCAGCTGCGGCATATGAATCAACAACCTTCAAAGCTTCATCAAATAATCAAATAAAACAAATTTGACCTATTGTATCTACGGGCATCCGCTCTAACCCATACTTCCATAAATGCATAACCATGCATCCGAGGGTGAACTGAAGGGCATGCCAGGGGTGGTAGTAGTAATGCACCAGTGGCCGATCATGGCTAAGATATTGAAAAATGGCCGGGTGAGAAACCGTGACAAAGCGGGTGAATGAGATATGTCGGTGTTATGTCGTCAGATGCGGACGTCTGATTATTGGAGTGTGGCTAGTACTGTGCTGTACTGTACTGTACTGTTGAGTTTTCCACAATAACAATTGGAAGTTTCTCGTGCCTGGTGCGGTGGACCAACTGACTCCGCGATAAGAGAACCGGCAATCGCTAGCGCAGATAAAGTTCAACATAGACAAGGGCTCCCATTTATACTAACCGGGGTTGGGTAGTGGATCACACACTATAAAGTACTGTAGTACTGTATAACACAATTTCTTCCGCAACATTTGTACAATTGAACGGTGGTCTGATGATAGACCGGTTCAACACAATACTCAGAAATCCTTTCCGTCGTTTTCCATGCCTAGTAGTTGGTTGTCACTAATCCTCAAATTATGAAATGTCCTACTACCGTGACTGTAGTCGGAACCCCCAGGCTGCGAGTGGATACGGTAAACGTCCCTTGCTTGGGACTTGGAAGATTCACCTCTGGCAATCCATCAAGCTCCCCAAGCATTGATTGGCAACCCGTGTCTGTCGCCTAGTCAACGTGACAGCAGAGCAGAACTGATGCTTCAAGCTGTCGACCCCTTGACGACACGAAAATTAACGGGGCGTACCTTAATGGGCTTCAAGTTCTCGCGATGTCAAAAATGGTGTCCCTGAAATTGTTGGGAGAGGTATAAGTATATACGGTGGGTCAATGCGGCTTGTTGGAGTCGATTTTTTTTTTGAGGACCTACATCATTCGCAGAATGCGCTCCTTCAAGCTTTTGTCTGGTCTTAGTCTGCTTTTGGGGTCTCGCGCGTCGCACCTCGCGGCGCGCCATCCAATACCACATGCTCTAGATGTCCGCCAGGACAGCAACGTGTGCTCGTTTATCAATGTCCAACTTGTAGGCGGGGGTTTCACTGTCCCCTTAGGTCCGAGTCAATTTCCCAGTATGAAATCCTGATCTGATCGGGTGTCTCAGATAGCTGCTTCTGTACGGATGACATACCCAGTATCGTTCATAAGGCCGCCGAGCTCAAGCCAATAATTCCTGCTTTTGGTGGAGAAGATAAACTCGTAGAATTTTTGGATAGCGAAGTATGTGAACAAAGCCAACTTCCCTTGAACATTTACATACCTTGACCCAACTTCAGATTATCGCCGCTTCGGCACTGTGCTCGTATCCTCCTCACTCCATTTCCTCATGTCTTGGAAGTCCTAATGCCGTTTGCGGGTTTGAGTGCGCGAATGGGTTCGTCTCAGATTCCCCATCCGGCTTCCCGTCGACGTGCGTTTGCGATGCACCCTCGATCATTTGCAACGACCAGTGCGTAGCAGCTGCATCATGTCCCTCAAGCATTCCCCCAGACAAGAAGAAACGTTGGGTTGGTAGTGGTGTCTGTGCCGAGATGGGTCCCGAATGGGCCGCGTGTGGGGTCTTCGGTGGCAGAGACCGTGCTTGGGAGTGCATCAATACCGCAAACAATCTTGAAAGCTGTAAGTACCTTTTATCCAAATTTCGTATGCTGTCTGTGCGCAAGCAACTGACGTATTTTGTGTTCATCTAGGTGGCGGGTGCGCGTTGCCGCTGACACCCTTTACTCCAATCGGTCAGGACTGTAGCTCTCTCCCTGGTGTTGCAGACGTTGCATGTATCATGGGTGAATGTGCCGTACGCCGTTGCCTGCCGGGATATGTGCCCGCTCACGATGGCACGCATTGCATCTCGAAGCACCGAAAGATTTCACATTCTTCCGGAGATGAACACATCCCTTTACGTAATTATTGAGTGGCGGCTCCCCTGTCTGTTGGGAGCAATGCTGCCGTGACACGCAACGTGATGTGTGACTGCCGATACCCGTTTTTTTTTTGAACCCGAGTTTGTATTCCGCAGCGCGTGCTGATACCTGTTGATAGCACAGGTAGTCAAACTACAATGTATCGACTCAATCGGCCCAGCGAAGACATACAATGTATCGACTCAGTCGGGCCAGCGGGCCCGCTAGCCACTCAGCGGACATACCATATTAGGATGACTTACATAATATACATTAGTGTTGCTGTTCAGCAACCCTGTATTGCTGATAGAACAGAAAAACTGGTGCTGATCAGCTGATGCCATTGCTGCCAGCACTGCTGATGTCAGTGTTGCTGGTGCTGCTGGCACTGCCAATGCTGGTGTTGCCGGTGCTGCCGGCACTGCCGGCACTGCCATTGCCGAACCTCCCGGAACTGTTGATGCTACTGCCGAAGTTATAAGTGCTGCCGATGCGGCTGCCAATACGCGTGTCAATAGCAAATCTGTCCTATTGTACTTGCCATTTACTTTACAGGCTGCTAGCGCTGCTGCCGGTGCCGCCGGCACTGCCGTTGCCGAGCCTCCCGGAACTGCCGAAGCTACTGCCGAAGTTATAATTGCTGCCGATGCCACTGCCAATGTGCATGCCAATAGCAAATCTATCATATTGTGCTTGCCATTTACTTCACAGACTGCTAGTGCTGCTGCCAGTGCTGCCGGCACTGCCGTTGCCGAGCCGCCCGGAACTGCCGAAGCCACTGCCGAAGTTATAAGTGCTGCAGATGCCACTGCCAATGTGCATGTCAATAGCAAATCTATCATCCATTTACTTCACAGACTGCTAGCGCTGCTGCCGGTATTGCCGGCACTGCTGTTGCCGAGCCTCCCTGCCGTGCCGGTGCTACTGCCGAAGTTATAATTGCTGCCGATACTGCTGCCAATGTGCATGTCAATAGCAAGACTATGCTATTGTACTTGCCATTTACTTCACAGACTGCTAGCGCTGCTGCCGGTGCCGCCGGCACTGCCGTTGCCGAGCCTCCCGGAACTGCCGAGGCTACTGCCGAAGTTATAATTGCTGCCGATGCCACTGCCAATGTGCATGCCAATAGCAAATCTATCATATTGTGCTTGCCATTTACTTCACAGACTGCTAGCACTGCTGCCGATGCTGCCGGCACTGCCGTTGCCGAGCCGCCCGGAACTGCCGAAGCCACTGCCGAAGTTATAATTCCTGCCGATGCCACTGCCAATGTGCATGCCAATAGCAAATCTATCCTCTCTACATCATCACTGTACTTGCTATTTACTTCACAGACTGCTAGCGCTGCCACTGGTGCCGCCGGCACTGCCATTGCCGAATTTCCCGGCACTGCCGAAGCCACTGCCGAAGTTATAAGTGCTGCAGATGCCACTGCCAATGTGCATGTCAATAGCAAATCTATCATCCATTTACTTCACAGACTGCTAGCACTGCTGCCAGTGCCACCGGCACTGCCGTTGCCGAGCCTCCCGGCAGTGCTGTTGCCGAGCCTCCCGGCAGTGCTGTTGCCGAGCCTCCCGGCAGTGCTGTTGCCGAGCCTCCCGGCAGTGCTGTTGCCGAGCCTCCCGGCAGTGCTGTTGCCGAGCCTCCCGGCAGTGCTGTTGCCAAGCCTCCCGGCAGTGCCGGTACCATTGCCGGCACTGCCGGTGCCATTGCCGGCACTGCCGGTGCCATTGCCGGCACTGCCAGTGCCATTGCCGGCACTGCCAGTGCCATTGCCAGCACTGCCGGTGCCATTGCCAGTGCTGCCAAAGTTACTGCCAATGCTGGTGCTGCTGCTACTCCTGACACCACTGTTAATACATATGCTAATGGCAGTGGAACCAAATCTGTCCTAATCTCTATGTCACTTTGTCATTCATACCATACAACATGCTTCTCTTTTCCTTTTGGTGCTGCTAAGAGTGATGTGAAACAATAGTATATAGGCCTTCCTTACTTACTTACCTTTGTTATAGGGTAAGAATAGTGGAGTGTTGACTGAAGGCAGCTAATGCTATGTATTATACTCCTACTACATAGTAGGAAACTATTAGATAGTTATATGTCTAAATATCAAAAGCATCTGAGTAGAGGTGTTCATAATATCATGTTTTTGGTGTTACCTGCCAATAGTATTAGATCTGCAATATGTAGTATTAGTGTTAGAGTACAAATTTTATCCAGCCCTAAAGCAGCTGCACATGGACCATCAATGTATCGTGGCCATTGCTCTTTACTATGGCCTTTTTCTACTCTTTGATAGCTTATTGGGTTTCCCTCTCTTCTTCTTGGATGTTTTCTGGCATATTCTGCCCCACTTAGATTCACATGATTCTTAAGTATACAACAGACTTAAAATTGTCATATCTGCAACATTCTTTTCCTTAGCATTTCTTATTCTTGTGCTAAGATGAGCTTACCTTTTATTCTTGTACTTGTAGCTTAGAAGACTTACTCTTGTCTTAGCTACGAAATCTCACAATTAGAGTATATGCATTAAAGTTATGGCTAAAATTTAAGTCAAATCACTTAGATGGCCAAAACCTATCAGGTGACACAAAAACATAATATTATGAACACCTTACTCAGATGCTTTTAATATTTAGACATATAACTATCTAATAGTTTCCTACTATGTAGTAGGAGTGTAATACATAGCATTAGCTGCCTTCAGTCAACACTCCACTATTCTTACCCTATAACAAAGGTAAGTAAGTAAGGAAGGCCTATATACTATTGTTTCACATCACTCTTAGCAGCACCAAAAGGAAAAGAGAAGCATGTTGTATGGTATGAATGACAAAGTGACATAGAGATTAGGACAGATTTGGTTCCACTGCCATTAGCATATGTATAACAGTGGTGTCAGGAGTAGCAGCAGCACCAGCATTGGCAGTAACTTTGGCAGCACTGGCAATGGCAGGCAGTGTGGCAATGGCACGGCAGTGCCGGCAATGGCACCGGCAGTGCCGGCAATGGCACCGGCAGTGCCGGCAATGGCACCGCAGTGCCGGCAATGGCACCGGCAGTGCCGGCATGGCACCGCAGTGCCGGCAATGGCACCGCAGTGCCGGCAATGGTACGCACTGCCGGGAGGCTGGCAACAGCACTGCCGGAGGCTCGGCAACAGCACTGCCGGAGGCTCAGCAACAGCACTGCGGAGGCTCAGCACAGCACTGCCGGAGCTCGGCAACAGCATGCGGGAGCTCGCAACGGCAGTGCCGGTGGCACTGGCAGCAGTGCTAGCAGTCTGTGAAGTAAATGGATGATAGATTTGCTATTGACATGCACATTGGCAGTGGCATCCGATCTGCAGCACTTATAACTTCGGCAGTGGCTTCGGCAGTGCCGGGAAATTCGGCAATGGCAGTGCCGGCGGCACCAGTGGCAGCGCTAGCAGTCTGTGAAGTAAATAGCAAGTACAGTGATGATGTAGAGAGGATAGATTTGCTATTGGCATGCACATTGGCAGTGGCATCGGCAGGAATTATAACTTCGGCAGTGGCTTCGGCAGTTCCGGGCGGCTCGGCAACGGCAGTGCCGGCAGCATCGGCAGCAGTGCTAGCAGTCTGTGAAGTAAATGGCAAGCACAATATGATAGATTTGCTATTGGCATGCACATTGGCAGTGGCAGCTTTCGGCAGTAGCCTCGGCAGTTCCGGGAGGCTCGGCAACGGCAGTGCCGGCGGCACCGGCAGCAGCGCTAGCAGCCTGTAAGTAAATGGCAAGTACAATAGCATAGTTTGCTATTGACATGCACATTGGCAGCAGTATCGGCAGCAATTATAACTTCGGCAGTAGCACCGGCACGGCAGGGAGGCTCGGCAACGCAGTGCCGGCAATACCGGCAGCAGCGCTAGCAGTCTGTGAAGTAAATGGATGATAGATTTGCTATTGCATGCACATTGGCAGTGGCATCTGCAGCACTTATAACTTCGGCAGTGGCTTCGGCAGTTCCGGGCGGCTCGCAACGGCAGTGCCGGCAGCACCGGCAGCAGCACTAGCAGTCTGTGAAGTAAATGGCAAGCACAATATGATAGATTTGCTATTGGCATGCACATTGGCAGTGGCATCGGCAGCAATTATAACTTCGGCAGTAGCTTCGGCAGTTCCGGGAGGCTCGGCAACGGCAGTGCCGGCGGCACCGGCAGCAGCGCTAGCAGCCTGTAAAGTAAATGGCAAGTACAATAGGACAGATTTGCTATTGACACGCGTATTGGCAGCCGCATCGGCAGCACTTATAACTTCGGCAGTAGCATCAACAGTTCCGGGAGGTTCGGCAATGGCAGTGCCGGCAGCACCGGCAACACCGGCATTGGCAATGCCAGCAGCACCAGCAACACTGACATCAGCAGTGCTGGCAGCAATGGCATCAGCTGATCAGCACCAGTTTTTCTGTTCTATCAGCAATACAGGGTTGCTGAACAGCAACACTAATGTATATTATGTAAGTCATCCTAATATGGTATGTCCGCTGAGTGGCTAGCGGGCCCGCTGGCCCGACTGAGTCGATACATTGTATGTCTTCGCTGGGCCGATTGAGTCGATACATTGTAGTTTGACTATGTGGATAGCAGACAGTTTATCTCAGATCCCCGATCTTCATATTTTCGCCGCGTTCTACCTTTGTCACAGACTTATTACTTTGATTGATGGTCTCAGTTACTACTTACTACCTTAAGTAGTGTAACCTTCGTGTCCCTTGCACCTCAGTCTTTCCTCTTTCTGACTGAATTTCCTTTACTTCTAAGTTACTTACCATCGTCCTAGCCTCAGGATTGACTCTCGTCCAATACTGCTGCTGGTAGATGTTAATTACACAGGGGCAGAAGAAGACATTGGACACTATAGCACATCTAATGAGATAAACTTGCTGAGGTTCAAACCCATACTGTATCGGCCCCACTCTTTGGACAGACCCAGCCAATGCCCCCCAGTCCAGCTCCAAGTGTAAACAAAAACTGTAAGCAGAGCATGACAAAATCTGGTCTATGGCATTGCAAACAGCTGTAAACCCACTGCCCTGGGAGCTATTGTCAATGTGAACCCTTCTGCACCATCTCCGCTGGCAAGTCCGTTTCCGCACCTGTGGAGGCTCCGTGGTCCACTTGGGGCATCCTAGTGACGTGTTGGTTCAAGAGCGATCCTGCATCGGTACTTTGCATAACAATGTCGGCTGGTCATTGTACCCAGCCCATGCCGCTCGTATTTTCACCAAAGGAAATAAAAAAGTCAAAATTAACGGCCTAGACGCGACGTTAGGCACACATAACGCAGCTAAATCCAAGGCTGAAACGATAAAGGCCTCTCTTTGTAAATTTCAGCCCTGAACCTAGCTGGAGGACATGAGCGGAGTGATCACCGCACTACCATGAGCAAACAAAAACTGCCTTACATGATGGCGTGAGATCCGATGACTCAGACCGAAACCGTCTGTCTTTCCCTGCGACCCACTCACCTTGGCGTGTTAAAGTCGATGTAAAGTCAGCGCAGACACTCGGCGACCCCCCTCTGACGGGTTTCATTCTCAAACCCACTCACCTGGGGGCTATTGTCGACGCGAACCCTTCCGCACCCGTGGAGGTGCCATGGTCGTCCCAGCGACGCGTCGGTTCGACAGCGACCCTGCGTCGGTGCTTTGCATAACCACGACGGCTGGTCAGCGCGCGGTCGCGATGGAACATACAGTGCCGACGCCGATCATAGTCCGTGACTTCAATCCGTACACGCGCAACTGCGAAGGATCAACCACAGCATTTGAATCACAACTGGAGTGAACCCACTCCGAAATGGGATTTGGATGGCTCTCATTGTGGAGAAAGCATGCTCCCCGCGGGCTCGGTGTTCAAGGAGGACGTGCGGTCTGCATTGCGGTACGTAGAGACCGTCACTTGCAGCAAATTCCATTACGAGGGGGTCCTGATAGACGAGGAGAGGGTTTTTGGGATTGAGAGTACGTCCGTGTCCGTTTGTCGATGTATTAAAACTACTCCGTTTTCGTGTAGACCAGCCAAAAACGATGGACTTGGGATTTCGCCTTTCGATGTTCACATCCTAGGGTAGCTCGTTGTTACCTCGAAATGGACTCTCATTTAACGAATCCGATGAACGATCGATGTAACAAGATGAGTATATGCATTATTCCAAGCAGACTCACGCGCTGTACTGAGGACGGTCGGTGCCTGCTGCCGTACTGTGTGGTCATTTCATCGATTGTGATCTTGACCAGCTCGAGCGCATTTACGATCAGGTTGGGAATGACGAGTATGTCTTGGGTGAGGAAACTAAAGTATGCATAGTCCCCCCTTGCCCTCGGTTATCTCGTCCTGATGGAACGTTTCGGAGTGACCGACGACGTATGTCCAGGACTATCTTGTCTTGAGCATCTTGATCTCCTGGAGAAGCGGGAGGAAAGTTTTTGCTCGGTACGAGGCTCCACGGCACCAGTCGTCGACCAACCGTTGGGTACTTCTACATACCGCTTCCGTCTCTCTCGGACACGTGGATCAGATGTTGAAGTCGGTAAAGCTTGATCTTAGGGTTCAGTTCTTGGACGTTGGCATGGCCTTGCATGAGCACGACTTTATTGCGGCTCTGACGACGTGCGTATGTTCTATTTTTCTTATCATTTCACAGGTTTATTTTCAGCCAAGTAAAGAGGATAGGGACATGGAACTTTGACACCTGACGTTGGAAACACGATTACTCAGTTTCCTACTGGCCAGCCCCATCCTCTTGCCATCATTTTTATTGCCATTTCTGAAAGAGATTGTTAGTGAATTTCTCGTACTCATCACATTTCCATGGGCATGAAGCGAGTACCAGGATATGTTCTTCCTGGTGTGCTGGAAAAAGGGTGAGGTGCACTGTGTGTGTTGCTACCAGTAAGATTGTGTCAATGATCGACTTTTCCCTGCCGAAATTGGCCAAACCCAAGCTTAAATACGCATAAGCACCCGAGAGTGAACTGAAGGGCATGGTGGTAGTACTATAGTAGTGCACTGGTGGCCAATCATGGCTAAGATATTGAAAATGACCGGGTGAGAAAAAAAGCGGCTGAATGACATGCATCGGTGTTATGTCGTTCGGGCTTAGAAGCGGATGTCTGAGTATTGGAGTGTAGAGTTTTTCACAACAGCAATTGGACGTCGCTCGTGCCTGGCTAACCGGCTCCGGGATAAGAGAAACGGCAATACGCTAGCGCAGATAATGGCTTGAGAAACAGACAAGGGCTCGCCTTTACTGCATACACCCTCTGCCGAGTGTGAAATTCACGCTACAGTATACAATGGCTGACAGAAACACGAGGGGAAGCGCGAATGATGATTCTAGGGCCAGGGCGGGCACTCAACGAGCTAGCCAAGGGGCTAGCCCTGACTCCTGACTTGCACTACTGTGTCGTACAGTACTACTGTATACGGTACTGTACTGTATTGTACTAGTCCATTGTCAGGCCACAGGTTCGTCAACTCCATTCAATTCAATTGACACCTGTCAGAACTTTTCTCTTTTTTTTTAAATCTTCATTTGTATACCGCAACATTTGTACAATTAACTGTGGTCTGACGATAAACCATTTCAATACAATACTCGAAAATCCTTTCTCTCGTTCCCATGACTAATTGCTTATTGCTGATCCACAAATTATAAAACGTCATACTACAGCCTGAGTACCATGACTGTAGTCGAACCCTCAGGCTGCCAGTGGATACGGTAAATGTGCCTTGCTTGGGACTTGGGAGATTCACCTCTGGCAATCTATCAAGCTGCCCAAGCATTAATTGGCAACCTGGGTCTGTCACCCAATCAACGTAACAGCGGAGTAAAACTGATGCTTCAAGCTGTCGACCCCTGCAAGACGCGGGACCCCTGCAAGACGCGGAAATTAACGGGGATACCTTAGTGGGCTAAGGGCTCCTCGGAGTCCTCGCGATGTCAAAAATGGTGTCCCTGAAAAGGGAGGGTATAAGTATATAAGGTGGGATAATGGGGCTTGTTAGGGTCACCTCAGTTGCCCAGTCAATTTTTTCGAGGACCTACTTCATTCGCGGTTCCGAATGCGCTCGTTCAAGCTCTTCTCTGGTCTTAGTCTGCTTTTGGGGACCCTCGCGTCGCGCCAGCCAATACCACATGCTCTAGATGTCCGCCAGGACAGCAACGTGTGCTCGTTTATCAATCTCCCAGTTTCAGGCCCAACCATCACCAGTCTGAGTCAATTTCCCAGTTTGAAATCCTGTTCTGATCGGGTGTCTCAGAGAGTATCTGCTTATGTACGGATGAGATACCCCGTGCCGTTGACTCAAACCCAGCCTTTCCGCCGTTCTTTCCGATGTTTGGTGGAAAAAATGGGCTCATAGCCGCTTTTGATGACGCCGTATGTGAACGAACCACCTTCCCTTAAGCATTTACATACCTTGACCCAACTTCAGATTATCGCGGCTGCGGCACTGTGCTCGTACCCTCCTCACTCCATTTCCTCATGTGCTCAGGACGTTCAATTGCTTGCGGGTTTGAGTGCACGGATGGGTTCTCACTTTCCCCACCCAACAACCCGACGACGTGCGTTTGCGAGGCACCCTTGGTCAACTGCAACGGCCAGTGCATAGCAGCTGCATCATGTCCCTCAATCGTCGTCCCAGACAAGAAGAAACGTTGGGTTGGCAGTGGTGTCTGTGCCGAGATGGGTCCTGAATGGGCTGCGTGTGGCGTCTTCGGCGGCGGAGCCCGTGCTTGGGAGTGCATCAATACCGCAAACAATCTTGAAAGCTGTAAGTACCTTTTATGCAAATTTGTATACTGTCTGTGCACAAGCAACTGACATATTTCGTGTCATCTAGGTGGCGGGTGCGCGTTGCCGCTGACACCTTTTACTCCAATGGGCCAGGACTGTAGCTCTCTCCCTGGTGTTGCAGACGTTGCATGCATCATGGGTGAATGTGCGGTGCGCCGTTGCCTGCCGGGATATGTTCCTGCTCATGATGGCACGCATTGCATCTCGAAGCACCGAAAGATTTCACATTCTTCCGGAGATGAGGATGAAGTTGATTTGGTACCGGCAAAGGCATATGGACTCGAACACATTCCTTTACAGAATTATTGAGTGGCAGCTCCCCTGCCGCTGGTAAATGTTAAATACACGGGTAGAACGAGACATTGGACACTATACCACATCTAATTAAATACTCTTGCTGAGGCTCAAACCCATACTGTATCGGACCCATTCCTTCGGACAGACCCACCCTTTTTGCTCAGTCACGCAACTGTCACACCAACTAGTAATTGAGACTCTGTTCAGTTGCTTTGCCACACCCCACCAATGCTTCCAGGAGTACGTTGATGCCCCAAACACCGGCCTGGCACCCTCTCCCACTTGTTGGAAATCAACTCCGAGCGAGATGGGAATTTCGGCCGAGGTAAATGACTCCAGATTTGGCCATTTAATATAGCACTTTACAGTACACTTTCTGCTACTTATGGGAGCTCTTCTGCCCCCTTTTAGCATACCATTTACTACTTAGAGCCCTTTCTTGAACCATCTAGAAGGCTTTATACATGTACATACACATATATACATGTCCAATCCCCCCCCCTTGGGGGATATAAAAGTTGTACCTTCTGTACATTAAAATAACAAGGCTTTTGCCTCCGGGCTCATATTCCAACACCACTTAACCGGCCCTATGTGCTGAATTTTTTCCTGCCGACATGGGCTTCCACGTCCCGCGTCACCTTGGCCACCTCAGGGGCCCTCCGCACTGCAGTACAGTATGCGGGTCTGACAGGTTCGCAGAGAACGCATCGACCAGCGTGCACGACAGGGGGATATGTACTCGTGTATATATACAGCGTTTCATGTGCTGGTCGTTCCCAATGTCCTATCCAACATGAATTTATTATAAAATATGTGAGGGGAGGAGACACTCATGAGTACATTGCGCTGCCGGTGCCACATTCTACTTTGCTCGCTCTTACTCGTATTTGATAATACCCCGGATCTTACCAGACTGGTCAGAGTTGAATCAGTTGATTGGTGCTCAGCCATCATTAATGCATCATCCCTGAACTAGTTACCTATTACCCAGCCCATGACGCTCGTATTTTCACCAAAAGAAATAAAAAATAAAAAATAACGGCCTAGACACGACGTTAGGCACACATAACGCAGTTAAATCCAGGCTGAAATGACAAAGGCCTTTCTTTGTAAATTTTAGCCCTGAACCTAGCTGGAGGACATGAGCGGAGTGATCACCGCACTACCATGAGCAAACAGAATCTGCTTACCGTGACATTAGTACCTTACGCAATGGGTCTTCCGAGTTGTCCGTTCAGGATCTCGTTCGTAGAACCGTGACCGTGAGATCCGATGACTCAGACCGAAACCGTCTTTCTTTCCCTGCGACCCACTCACCTGGGGCCTATTGTCGACCCGAACCCTTCCGCACCCGTGGAGGTGCCGTGGTCGTCGTTGATTCGAGAGCGATCCTGCGTCTGTGCTTTGCATAACGACGACGGCTGGTCAGCGCGCGGTCGCGATGGAAGATACAGTGCCGACACCGATCATAGTCCGTGACTTCAATCCGTTCACGCCCAACTACGAAGGATCAACCACAGCATCCGAGTCACAACGGGAGTGAACCTACTCCGAAATGGGATTTGGATGGCTCTCATTGTGGAGAAAGCATGCTCCCCGCGGGCTCGGTGTTCAAGGAGGACATGGGGTCTGCATTGCGGTGCGTCAAGACCGTCACTTTCACTTGTAGCAAATATCATTACGAGGGGGTCCTGATCAACGAGGAGAGGATTTGGGGTTTGAGAGTACGTCCGTGTCCGTTCGTCGAGTTGGCCGATGTATTAAAACTATGCTCCGTTTCGTGTTACCTCGAAATGGACCCTCATTTAACGAATCCGACGAACGATCGATGTAACAAGATGATTGTTACAAGCAGACTCACGCACTGTACTGAGGCCTGCGACCGTACTGTGTCGTCATTTCATCGATTGTGATCTTGACCATCTTGAGCGCATTTACGATCAGGTTGGGAATGACGAGTATGTCTTGGGTGAGGAAACTGAAGTATGCCTAGGCGCCCCCTGCCCTCCGTTATCTCGTCCAGATGGAACGTTTTGGAGTGACCGACGACGTACGTCCAGGACTATTGAGCGTCTTGACCTCCTGGAGAAGAGCACGACGTTTTGCTCGGTACGAGGCTCCACGGGACCAGTCGTCGACCAATTCCTACATCCTGCTTCCGTCTCTCGGACAGGTGGGGTCAGCTATTGAAGTAGGTAAAGCTCGACCTCAGGGACCAGATCTTGGACGTTGGCATGGCCGTGCAGAGCACGACCTTATTGCGGCTCTGACCACGTGCGTATCTTTTACTTTTCTCATCATTTCACAGATTTATTTTCAACCAAGTAAAGAGAATACGGACATGGAACCTTGACATCTGACGTTGGAAATATGTTTACTCAGTTTGCTACTGGCTAGCCTCATCCTCTTTCCGAGCAACCATCATTTTTAGGAAAACGTTACCATCTGGCCAATGCCATTTCTGATCGAGATTGTTGGCGAATTTCTCGTACTCCTCATCACATTTCCATGGGCACGAAGCGAGTACCTGGTGTGCTGGAACGTGGGTGAGGTGCACTGTGTGTCGCTACTAGTAAGGTCGTGTCCTATCCTCGTCATTTTAAACCGTTGTGTCGAACGCCACTCCGCATTCTTGAACTTCCAGATAAGCAGTCGCACCTCCCCTGTTGGCATTGGGTTCCAACAAATGAAAGGACTTTGATTTGAATGCGACCGTGTTCCCCCCCCAAAAAAATGAATAAAGGAAGTGTTGAAATGAGATGGCATCAGTCGAAATGATAAAAAAAAACCTGAGACGGTAATCTGTACATTGAAGTGTATATATGTTACGCATCGTCTCTTCACGCTTGTTTCGAGAAAGCATCCACTGCAAGGTTGCTGACGACATCGTCGGCATCTTCCCTAGTAAGTTACTGTAGTTACACATCATGATCGACCGACTTCCAATGACTCGACGAGCAAAAGCAGGCACAAGAACATACAGCGTCAATGATTTTCCTGCCGAAATTGGCCAAACTCAAGTCGGGAAAGCCTAAATATTAGTGATAACACATGTTTGTCAATTCCATAAATCTGCATTCGTATACCGCAACATTTGTCACAATTGAACGGTGGTCTGACGATAGACCAGTTCCATACAATACCCGGAAATCCTTTCCGTCGTTTCCCATGCCTAATTGCTTACTACTAATCCACAAATTATAAAACGTCATAATACTACCGCAAGTGTAGTCGGAATCCTCAGACTGCCAGCGGATACGGTAAACGTGCCTTGCTTGAGACTTGGAAGATTCACCTCTGGCAATCTACCAAGCACCCCAAGCATTAATTGGGTTTCGGAACAACCTCGGTCCGACACATAATCAATGTGACAGCGGAGTAGAGCTGATAGACTGATCCTTCAAGCCGGGTTACCGGAGCGTGCTTCGTGGGCTTCTCGCGACGTCAAAAATGGTGTCCCTGAAACTTGCCTTGAATGTTGGGAGAGGTACAGTATAAGTATATAAGGTGGGTCAACGCGGCTTGTTGGGGTCACCTCGGTTGCCCAGTCCATTTTTGTTTGAGGACCTACATCATTCGCGGACTTGGAATGCGCTCCTTCAAGCTTTTGTCTGGTCTTAGTCTGTTCTTGGGGTCTCACGCGTCACGGTCGCACCTCGCGGCGCGCCAGCCAATACCACATTCTCTAGATGTCCGCCAGGTCAGCAACGTGTGCTCATCTATCTTCGTCCCACTCGTAGGCGGGGGTAGCGATGCCATCATAGGTCAGAGTCAATTTCCCAGTATGAAATCCTGTTCTGATTGAGTGTCTCAGAGGGCTGCTTCTGTACGGCGGACATTCCCGCATACGTTGCTTCGGGCATCATCCCCGGGCCAATAATTACGTTCTTTGGAGTAAAACAAATCATAGCTGATGCGAATGGCGCCGTATGTGAACAAAGCCACCTTCCTTTGAGCATCTACATACCTTGACCCAACGTCAGATCATTAAGGCTTACGAAAAGTGCTCGTACCCTGCTAACACCATTTCCTCATGTACTGGAGGAGCTGGAGCTCGTTGCGGGTTTGAGTGCACGAATGGGTTCACACCTTCCCACCCAACAACCCGACGACGTGCGTTTGCGAGGAGCCATCGGTCGTCTGTAATGGCCAGTGCGTAGGAGCTGGATCGTGTCCCTCAAGCATTCCCCCAGACAAGAAGAAACGTTGGGTTGGCAGTGGTGTCTGTGCCGAGATGGGTCCTGAATGGGCCGCGTGTGGCGTCTTCGGTGGCAGAGCCCATGCTTGGGAGTGCATCAATATCGCAAACAATCTTGAAAGCTGTAAGTACCTTTGATGCAAATTTTGTATGATGTCTGTGCTGTGCGCAAGCAACTGACATATTTCGCGTTCATCTAGGTGGCGGGTGCGCGATGCCGCTGACACCTTTTACTCCAATTGGCCAGGACTGTAGCTCTCTCCCTGGTGTTGCAGACGTTGCATGTATCATGGGTGAATGCGCCGTGAGCCGTTGCCTGCCAGGATATGTTCCCGCTCATGATGGCACCCATTGCATCTCGAAGCACCGAAAGATTTCACATTCTTTCGGAGATGAGGACGAAGTTGAGTTGGCACCGGCAAAGGCGTATGGACTCGAACACATTCCTTTACAGAATTATTGAGTAGCAGCTCCCTACCGCTAGGAAATGTTAAATGTACAGGGGCAGAACAAGAGACATTGGACACTATAGCACATCTTAATTAGATACCCTCACTGAATTTCAAACTCATATTCTCTTTTTTGGAATGCATATGGACACTTCTTTTCACGTTAATCCTGGGCGTTATGTAGTAGGCTACTACTGCTGCTACCTGTCCTGGCTACACTCAGTTCCGGGTCTACACATTCGCGACATTTCCTATTTGTGGCGTGCTGAATCAGGTGATTCCGGGGGCAGCAGTCACCGGTCGCTCGTGATTATGAATATTTTGCATTAGCGATGAGAATAAATTTGCGGTCTTAAGCAGGTTGAAACAATGTGTTGAAATAAGCTTGGCCCTGTGATAAGCAATAGCGTTAATGCTGTCGGGTGTGCTAAACTGGGTACGAATGATATTGCCGCGGGGGTAGTGACTATAGATTAGCCGCGGGGCTACTGTACCCTGGGCCAGAGGTTCAAGTTGATGTTTCCTTATTTGTAATAAAGACCTGGCGGACATGCTCCGGCTGTGTCCTAGACCAGGTACCAACATATCACTCGGACATCAGGAATCCAGCCCCCGAAAATTTCCGGGAATAAACAAAATGTCATACTGTAATGGCGCGGCTCTGAGTCATTGGGGTCATCTCTCGCCCAATCCATCCTTTCGTTTCAAGATCTACTACACTACATTAGTACTTATCCAATATGCACCGACTCTTCAAACTTCTCTCTATCCTCAGTCTGCTATTCGGGGCCCGTGTGTCGTTCCTCACAGCGCACCTGCTGGCACCACACCCCCTAGATGTCCGTCAAGTCTCCAACGCGTGTGCGAACAACAACGAACAATTTATATTCCCCGATATTTCTGCCGTCACGGTCGCGTTCACTATAGGTGGGTCAATTCCTACGTCACTATATGAAGTGTCCCTAATCCTGATTGGTTGTCTCAGATACCTGTCCTTGTGTGGAGCCTGAGGACATTCCGACTTACATCAGAGAAACCGTCCCCCAGAATGTGCTTCAAGTCTTCACACAGAACACAGCTAGATCTAGGGCTGAAATGACAAAGGCCTCTCTTTGACATTTTAGCCCTGAACCTAGCTAGAGGACATGAGCAGAGTGATCACCGTACTACCTGAGCAAACAAAAGTAAACGCGAGGCGAACCAGAACCAAACAGGAAGTTGAGAGACACGATGTGACGATGTACATAGAAAACCCAAAGGAGACAAAAAAAACATGAGCGTGGCATGATGTGAGAGTGGGCAGGTCTACCGAGGTGCTTGTAAGAAAACCGGACGAGAATGGGTGAAACGAGGTGACCTTACACAGGGTGCTGCCCGTGCATACAGTAAATGTGGGACTTGGAAGAATCACCTCTGAGCAATCTGTCAAGCATCCCAACTATAGTATCCATATCGATTATACCTACACATCCAAAAATACATTCATAGGTGGACTCTAAAATTCGTCCAGAAATGGAAGGTGAATCGGCGAAAACCGTACCGGAATACTGTACTCAAAAAGAAGGACGGGAGACCCAAAAAGGAAAAACGCCACGTGTGTTGTATCCAAACCTCTAGCTCGATTTTAAATTTCGGTTTCGAACAAGTGTGTATTTTTAGCATTTTGGCATTTCAATACGGATTTAGCTGTAATTGGGTTTCGGACCAACAGCGTGACAACGGAGTAGAACTGATGCTTCAACTAGAAGCTGTCGACCCCTTGGAGACTCGGAAATTAACGGAGCGTAGTGGGCTTTTCGCGACGTCAAAACTGGTGTCCCTGAAAATGTTGGGAGAGATGTCAGTATATAAATAAGATGGGTTAGTTCATTTTGTTTGAGGACCTACATCATTCGCGGAATGCGCTCCTTCAAGTTTTTCTCTGGTCTTAGTCTGCTTTTGGGGACCCACGCGTCGCTCCTCGCGGCGCGCCAGCCAGTACCACATGCTCTAGATATCCGCCAGGACAGCAATGTGTGTTCGTTTATCGTTACCAAACTTTCAGTCGGGGGTACCAATACCCTCATAGGTCTGAGTCAATTTCCCAGTATGAAATCCTGTTCTGATTGGGTGTCTCAGAGGGCTGCTTCTGTACGGCGGACATTCCCGCTTACGTTCTTTCGGGCAGCATCCCCAGCATAACACTTAGGGCCATGGGATCAAAACAAGTCACAGACATTTTGGATAGCAACGTATGTGAACAAAGCCACCTTCCCTTGAGCATTTACATACCTTGACCCCACTTCAGATTATCACGGCTTCGGAAAAGTGCGATTACCCTCCTCACTCCATTTCCTCATGCGCTGAAGGACCTGAATTTGTTTGCGGGTTTGAGTGCACGGATGGATTCTCACCTTTCCCACCCGGCAACCCGGTGACATGCCGTTGCGAGGCACCCTCGGTCATCTGCAATGGCCAGTGCGTAGCACCTGGATCATGTCCCTCAAGTGTTCCCCCACCGAAGAAGAAGCGTTGGGTTGGTAGTGGTGTCTGTGCCGAGATGGGTCCCGAATGGGCCGCGTGTGGCGTCTTCGGCGGCGGAGCCCGTGCTTGGGAGTGCATCGATACTGCAAACAATCTTGAAAGCTGTAAGTGCCGTTTATCCAAATTTTGTATGCTCTCCGTGCGCAACCAACTGACATATTTGCGTTCATCTAGGTGGCGGGTGCGCGTTGCCCCTAACACCCTTTACTCCAATTGGCCAGGACTGTAGCTCTCTCCCTGGTGTTGCAGACGTTGCATGTATCATGGGTGAATGCGCTGTGGGCCGTTGCCTGCCAGGATATGTTCCCGCTCATGATGGCACCCATTGCATCTCGAGGCACCGAAAGATTGCACATTCTTCCGGAGATGAGGATGAAATTGAGTTGGTACCGGCAAATGCGTATGGACTCGAACATATCCCTTTACAGAAATATTGAGTGGCACTTCCCCTACCTCTAGGAAATCTTAAATTTACAGGGGCAGAACTTGAACAAGAGATGTTGAACACGATAGCACATCTAATTAGATACCCTCAAGGAGGTCCAACCCATATTCACTTTTTTGGGGGGGCATATGGACATTTGTTTAAATTTTCTGACTCGGACTTGTCATTCTGGACCGTAGTTTACAGAGCACAGTAGTAACTTTTTGCAAGTTTATCCTGGGCTTTATGTAGGCTACTGCCGCTACCTGTCCTGGCTATACTAAGTTCCCTACACATTCGTGACATTTCCTATTGGTGGTGCATCGATGGTCGCGGTTCATCATTGAACTTTCAAAGATTTGGATCATGATGAGGTATGAAGAGAGCAGAAGGAGACAAACAAAAGAGGCAGAAATCGGTGATTCCGGAGCACCGGTCGCTCGTGACTATGAACGTTTTGCACTAGCAGGAGTTTACACAAATTATCATTATTTGTTTGAAGTGTTTTTGTAACTGCTATTTTCTAAATTTTATAAAATTACTTAAATTACCGATAATGATAATAAATTTGTGACCTTAAGCACGTTGAAACAGTGTGTTGAAATAAGCTTGACCCCGTGATACGCAATAGCGTCAATGCTGTTGGGTGTGCTAAACTAGGTACAAATTGTCATTGTGATATCGTCGCGGGGGCATAGATTAGTCGGTGGGCTACCCTTGAACCTGATGTTCAGGTTAATGTTTCCTTATTTGTAATAAAGACCTGGCGGACATGCTCCGGCTGTGTCCTAGACCAGGTACCAACATCTCACTCGGACATCAGGAATCCAGCCCTGAAAATTTCCGGGAATAAACAAAATGCCATACTGTATTGATGCGGCTCTGAGTCGTTGGGGTCATCTCTCGCCCAGTCCATTCTTTTGTTTCAGGATCAACCATTAGTTCTTTATCCAATATGAACCGACTCTTCAAATTTCTCTCTATTCTCAGTCTGCTATTCGGGGCCCGTGCGTCGTTCCTCACTGCGCGCCTGCCAGTACCACACCGTCTGGATGTCCGTCAAGTCTCCAACGTGTGTGCGAACATCAACGAACAATTTCCGTTTCCCGGTAGTTCTACCGTCGCGTTCACCGTAGGTGGGTCAATTCCTACATATGAAGTGTCCTCAATCCTGATTGGTTGTCTCAGATACCTGTCTTTGTGTGGCGGACATTCCGACTTACATTGGAAATACCGTCTCCCCAAATGTGCTTCAAGTCTTCGGCGACCTGTCAAGTGGGATTTTTCAAACTTTGACGGATCAGGTATGCGAACAACGACAAAAATCGTGAGCGTTTTCTTAACTTGGCTCAACCTCAGATCAACGCGGCTGCAGCCAGTCAAAACTGCCAGTACCCTGAGAACAGCACTCCCTCCTGTATTGACCAAAACCCATGCGGGTTTCAGTGCGAGAACGGGTTCACACCTTTCCCGTGTAGCAACCCGACGTCCTGCGTTTGCCAGACACCATCGGTTGTCTGTAACGGCCAGTGTGTAGCTGCTGGGGCATGTCCCTCGGGCTCGCCTTCTTCAGGCTCAGACTCTGGCTCGGGCGGGGAAGCTCCCTCGGGAAGGAAAAAACGTTGGATTGGCAGTGGTATCTGTGCGGAGATGGGTCCTGAATGGACTGCATGTGGTGTCTTTGGCAGCGGTGACCGTGCATGGGAGTGCGTCAATACAGCCCGCGATCTCGAAAGCTGTAAGTGCCTTGCTGCATACGCTTTTTGCGTACTATCCGTGCGAATCATTAGCAGCGCATAGGACTGACATGGACTTCGACCTGATTCAGGTGGCGGGTGCATGTTACCCCTGACACCTTATACTCCAATTGGCGAGGACTGTAGTTCTCTCCCTGGTGTTGCGGACGTCGCCTGTATCGCAGGTCAATGTGTTGTCCAACGTTGCCTCCTGGGATATGCTGGAGGGCATGGCCGCAACCGTTGTGTCCCGAGGCGCAGGAAGAACTCACAGCATCCCGGAGACAAGGATAAAGCGGAGTTCGCGCCGGCAAGGGTGTATGGGCTCGAAAATGTCCCTTTGGAGAAATATTAAACGCCGCGGCCAATTCACCCGAGACGGTCAAGGAGACGATAAATGTATCCACGGGTAGAGCAAACAAAGCTGGACACTATAACTTATCTAACTAGATACACTCTCTGAAGTTCGGACCCGTAGTCTCTCTTTACTGGGAGCCTTGAGAGTCCACAGACAGTCCTTACATTCTGACTTATCATCCTGGATGATTGTTACAGAGTAGAAATCTTGCTACAAGGATTCGTATATACTGTAAGTAAGGCAGTTATGGCACTTCTTGAACAAGGCTCATTACCTTTTGGTGGTCAGGTTTCACAATTGTAATTGAGACCAAGTACCGGAACCGCAAGCCCTCGTCACGTGCCGCGACTACCTCCTAGTACGGTGCTCGATACCCTGTCCGCAGCTGCCAACGGCGCTGCCTGGCCAGTGTCCGCTTATCCTGTATTTTTTCTTGCTAACTCAAGATCTCGAAACCGAGGATTGCAAAGCGAGCGAAGGCGAGAATGGTGCAGAACGAGGCCTGCAGAGACTCGAGTGGCCGGGCATCGGTCACCCTTGAACGGGATCTGACCTTATAACAACTACTCAAGATGAACAGTAACCTCAGTAGTGCTGTAGTCCTAGTTGGGTGAATGCCTTCTAGCGCTTAGCGCCGAGGCTGAGTCTGCGATGTCATGCTTATTCGACGTGCCAACTTCAAATATTGGAAAGTTGAATGCGTTGAGCTGCTTGACTTTCCGGCCGCGTCAAGTGTAAATTGACCACTACTGGAACAAAGCCCCTGGACGTTCAACGTGCTAAATGGCGTATAGGCGCATTATGTGTTGGCCAACTTTGAAGGGGCAACGACCTCATGTGGCTCACCGTCGGGCGTTGCCGAATCGGCACCTACTGCCCCACCCGCGAAGGCGCGGGACCGGTGTGCGAAAAACTTCACGTCGCGGGAGATTGACCGAAAACCGCATCTCGTCGGATAGTCCAGACCAGAAACAGCCAGACGGATGCCGAATATAGGACACCAAGCCACGTGAACCGCATGCCGTAACCGCATTTGTAAGCTGACGAATTTCGACCTTGAAACCAAGGTAATCGTCCCACCCCGAAAGCTAGTATGCAGTATGAGATTCATCCGTTATCACACTACGAAATTATTGACTATAACTTGAAACACAACAACTGCTACTCTAGTTATCAAAAGCCCGATATAATCCTGCATCTGGGAGCTTTTGCCGACTGACGTAAAGGCAGACACCCACCATACCATTCTATCTATGTTAGCTTCCATCTGTGTACACTAGAAGGCTGTCACTGAACATTTTCAAGCTCTGATGAACTGTCATGACCCTCTTTGTCCATCTCCAGTGATTCACCGTGCCCAACTCTTCCACCGCCATTATGGTCAGCGTGACCCCTGTAGAGTCCATGGAAACGTCTGGTGCATCTCCCTCTTCCAACCACATTTCTTCTCTGGGAAGGCCAACGTCTGTTACTAAGCCTAATGAGACGTCGCCACTTCTTCAACAACAGAGCGCGCAAGGAGCAGAGCAGGGCCTCTCAGGGAGGTGGCACTTTGCACAATTATCCGTGTCGGCATTCATTGACAGCAACACTGGTTTGCTGTTTGTTGCCGCATCTTCATTCTGCTTTTCTGCGATGATTGTATCTGTCAAGTGGCTCAACACACTGGACAAGCCTGTGCCGACCCTCGAGGTGTGTGATATCTTCAAGGAGATTCATGTTATTTTTTGGTAAATCAGTTGAAAACCAATCTGCGTAGCTGATATGGGTTAGAATGGCAAGTAGTTTGACAGCTCGCGGCACTCTTCGATACTGATGGAGACCAGGTCATGACATATATCTTCTCCGTCTTATACATGTGCGCCACTTCGATTCGTTGGTGGCGTTCAAGCAATGTTACCTATCGTCTTCAGGTATTTTCGAAAAATTCCGCACCCGTTTCTTGGTCCGAAGGGTGTCCGGGTCCTCCTAGTGCTCCGAGGTTTTGCAGGGTACGCATTCTGTGCCGCCTTTCAAGCTCTCCTCATCTTTTTCGCAGATTCGTTTCTATTTTTGGGTTATATTTCTCCCTGCTATACTTGTCACTATCCGATGCGACAGTGTTGACCTTCGTTGCACCAATCCTCACTGTCTTCGCTGGAGCGATATTCCTTAAGGAGACCCTCTCTCTCAAGGATACCTGTGCCGGCTGTATGTATTCCATGGAAACAATCAGTATTATTTAATTTCCAGGGCGTTAGTATGCAGCTTCTTTGGCGTTCTTTTGATTGCAAGGCCGCATTTTCTTTTCGGAAGCCCCAAGGGAGAGCCGTTTGGAGCTGTGACGCCTTGGGAAAGGATGCTATCTGTCTGGTAAGAAGGGTCGTGTCCCGTGGCCAGATTTTTCTCTCACCGTATTTTGTAGTGCTGCTCTCGTCGGCGTCCTGGGGATAACTGGTTCCTGTACACCTGCTTTCAACCATCCTGATTTATGCACAAACCTCTTTTTTCCGCAGATATTATCCTCCGCGCAATCGGGAATCGAGCACACACGCTTCATTCCCTTTCATCCCTCTCTTCACAGTGTGTTCTGATTTCTACGATCGCGTATGTACCGAGCTTCCTCTTTAGAGAAACATTTTGACACCACCAATCCCAGCATGATGGTATTAAAGATCTCCCCAGTGATATCGACACGCGCTTTGTGGCTTGTTATGCTACTTCTCATTAGTATTTTTGGTTTGACTGGGCAGGTGCACGCTTTTACCAGTACCCACTTTCCTTGCTAATCTGATTTCGCAAAGATATTCCTAACCATGGGTCTTCAACGAGAGACAGCCTCACGCGGTTCCCTTGCCAGCTATATCTCAGTACGTGTTTTTGTGCTCATTCTGCAGATTTGCGGAAATGATTCGACTATTCTAGATTGTATTTGCTGCTATGTTTGAGTTTGTAGTTTTCCATACTACACCCTCAGCACTCTCGATCGCTGGGACAGCGGTCATCATGAGCTCGGCCATCTATACTTCCGTAATACCCGTCCTTTCATATTAACTGTACGCATGCTCATCGCTTGTCAGCTGGTGAAAAATACGGCTATCAAGCCAGCTACTGGCGCCACCGTTGACCGAAGAGCGGTTGCTGCCCCAGATGGTAGATATAATCCGGAACCTTGATGACTACCTGGACACTCACCCCCTGCTAATTGTCCGCTGAAATCCTAATCTTTCTGCCTCACTGGCACACGATCACGTTTTCGGCCTCAGTCTTCCTGTTACCGTCACCCTTGGGACATAAATGTATATACTGATGGCGCAGAAAAAGGGACTACCTTTCAATGCACTCAGCTTACCAACTTGTAAAACTTTGAGACGAGTGACGGTACCAGCCATGTGGTGGAAGACAGTAGTTTTGCCAGTGTTTTGGTTCCATGTGACGTAACTCAGCCTGGTGGGGCGAAATCTGAGTGCGCGCGGACCAGGAGCCTTGTATCAGTGTGGCGATCAGGTAGGTGACAAAGACACAAAGCTACGTAACTGCAGTCAAAAGGGGTAAATTTGAAAAACCACCGGGCGGTTAGTCTAAGTTGCCTGTGGGAAATAAACGGGCCACGGGCCGCAGCAGCAGGAACGTGCTGCCCACTGGCACTTGTCTCTGGACCCTGGTGAGGCATTTTCAACCTAGGCCAGAGGCTGTAGATGAGCCCTCTCGCAGCTGCTTTCATGTTCCACAGATATCGCAGTGACGAGTAACCCTTGCATAACGGGACATTTTGCCATCTAACGTAATGCCGACGCCTAGCCGAGTCACCTGTCTATCGATTAAACTTCGTCATACATTTCTTCCATACCAACATTACCGTACCAGCATGGGCTCCGCAGATATCACGGAAACCTGTGGTGCATTTCCCTCTGATCACGAATCACTTCGGGGTGGCCTGCCAATCTCTGCCCCCAATGAGACGTCGCCATTGCTTCAACACTCTGGAGGACAAGGAACAGAACAGAACCTATCACGGAGGTGGCAGCCTGCGCGATTGTCTGCCTCTGGTTTTATCGATAGGAACGCCGGTTTACTTCTTATTGCAGCTTCTCAGTTCTTCTTTTCTGCTATGAATGTTTCTGTCAAGTGGCTCAACACATTGGACGAGCCTGTGCCAACGCTCGAGGTGTGTCATTCCTTCAAGGCGATTTAAATCATCCTTTCACCTGAACCAGTTTAAAACCAATCTACGTAGCTGATGTGTGTCAGAATGGCAAGTAATTTGACAGCTCGCGGTACTCTTGGATGCTGAAGGAAATCAGGCCATGACATATGTCTTTTCCGTCCTATACATGTGCGCCACGTCCTTGATTGTATCCAAGCTATGTTTCCAAATTTTGTCAGGTATTTTCGAAACATTCCACACCCGTTGCTTGGTCCGAAAGGTGTCCGAGTCCTCCTAGTGCTCCGAGGTTTTACAGGGTAGCGGATTCTGTGCAGCCTTTTGAACTTTGTTCATTGTTATCGCAGGTTCTTTGCTCTTTCTGGGATGTATTTCTCCCTACAATACTTGCCATTGTCCGATGCGACAGTGCTGACCTTCATTACGCCAACCCTCACCACCTTCTCGGGGGCGATATTTCTCAAGGAACTCCTCTCTCTCAAGGAGACGTGTGCCGGCTGTAAGTTTTCCCAGGCAATCAGCATTATTATCGCAGTTTACGGGATGTTACTAGTGTGCAGCTTCTTTGGCGTTATTTTGATTGCAAGGCCGCATTTTCTTTTCGGTAGTCCCAAGGGAGAACCGTCTGAGGTGGTGACGCCTGGTCAAAGAATGCTATCCGTTGGGTCAGAAGGAGCATATCTTTCATCCGGTGTTTTCTCTCATGCTACGCTATAGTGCTGCTCTCATCGGCGTACTGGGGTCGACTGGAACCCGTGAGCATCCTTTCGGCCACCCTGATTCATCTATCTTATTTTTTACAGTCACCGTCCTCCGCGCAATCGGAAAAAGAGCACACACACTTCATTCCCTTTCATTTTTCTCTTCACACTGTGTTCTACTTTCTACTATTGGGTATGTCCCTTTACTGCGCATTAAAGAACATCTTGATGCCACCCATCCCAGCATGATAGCGTTCAAAACCCCCCCAGTGATACCAACACGCACTTTGTGGCTTGTTATGCTACCTCTCATCGGTATTTTTGGGTTGATTGCCCAGGTACGTGCTTCATTCACTTCCCATTCTAACCTGATTTCGCGAAGATACTTGTAACTATGGGTCTTCAACGGGAGACTGCTTCGCGTGGTACCCTTGCTGTCTATACATCAGTAAGTCTTTCTATGCCCATCCTGTAGACGTGTGCAAGCGGCTCAACTGTTCTAGATCGTGTTTGCTGTTATGTTTGAGTTTGTAGTTTTCCATACTACACCCTCAGCACTCTCAATCGCTGGGACAGCGGTCATCATGAGCTTGGCCATCTATATTTCCGTAATATCCGTCCTTTCAGATTAACCGTACGCATGCTCACAGCTTGTCAGCTGATGAAAAGGACGGTTATCACGCCAGCTACTGGGGCCACCATTGACCGAATAGCGGTCGCTGCCCCAGACCGCGACAACAATCCCTAACTCTAATGACTACCCCACCTCTTTTCTCTACAACTAATCGTCCACAGAAAACATTGAAAAAGCCCTTGTTCGACAAACATTCCTTGTCTCTCGCGGAGTCGCGGGACATAGTGTACCTATTTGGATGGACGGGATTCCAGGAACATGCTCTGCTAATGCAGATTCCAATTACACTACCTTTCAATACGGTCTTCACAACTTTATCAACGTGTCAACTTTTAGATGAATGATACCACGACTAGTGCAGGACAGTAACAAGGATATAAGAAGTTTCTCATCTCCGAGTCAACAGCGCAGCTAAAGAGTTGCAGATATAGATTGATAAGTGGTGGTGTTTTGGGATGCATCAACAATGGCATCCACATCAAAGAAGTCCAGAACCTGGACGTGCTTGATCATCTTTCATACGATGACGTTATCTCATTGCCATCACGATTCCTTGACCACTTCTCCTAGATAAATTACGTGCAAAGGAAGCCGTGATTCAAACACAAAGGAAGGGTAAAGGGCCGAATGGCTACGTGGTACTAGACGGGCAGGTGGTGGTCGGCAGAACAGCAGAGAGAAGGAGGTGAGGACTTGTTAAAGGGCATGTCCTACTCTGAGGTTACAGTACCGCGCTCAGGGTGTTGGACTTTTCTGTCTTGTGCATGAGGATCGATCGTCTTACGGCCACATTGTACCCCACGCCTTACACGACAGGGACAGGTGCTGGCAATGTCAAAGTGAGCTCTGAGGTCGATTTTGGAGCCCCATGGTATGCCATCAAGCTTGGCTTCCCAGAGAGCTAACCTCCTCCTACCTGAACTGGGCATGATCCCGGCGACGACCATCTGAGCGACCAAGATAAGCGCCAACATTTTGAATCCCTCGCAACACGCTGCGACCACCTCTGGCACCGTGTCGATCGTGACGACACTCGCGTTTCGCAGTCAGTACCCAACGGTGCTGCGCACCGCATATCCTGTAGGTCTGCCTGCAAACCCATGTATATGTACTCTCCGCTAGGGCCTATATTCTGCCGAATACTCACTCACGTGAGCGCGCGGCGTGGGAAATATCATGGTAGGGTCACAGTTGACTCCCTCCAGGTTGAGGGTTTACACCACACCACTTTAATATACCGCTGAGTTGGACGCGTACATCATCGTCAGAGCTATGTCTCTTTATTTCTTTCCTGGAAGTGAGTCGAGGACTAATGAGAACTGTACACAGCTCCTTGCAATGCCGTTAGTAATCTCTTCTCCACTTTGGCCCCGGCTGACAGGCAGCTGTAGCTATCTATGACAACCCGTAACTGAGTCGCGTGGGAACACAAAAATAAACGGGCTGGTCCACTCACGCCACTGGCACCTGCGCGTCCAGGCTTCCAGCAGCCTCGGCCAGGAGTAGATGGAATCCACTTCACACTTACTCTCATCCAATATGCTAGTCTCAAGTGCTCCAGTAGGAACCGTGCATATGGGACGTTTGGCCCCGTGGCGCGTTTTCCTTCGATCACATAGCATCTCGGCGGTGGCCCGATGTTTTCTCTCATGTTACTCTATGGTGCTGCTCTCATCAACCTCCTAGTGATGACCGGTCCCTGTGAGCGTCCTTCAGCCACCCCTGATCCATCTATTTCTTTCTTTGTTCTACAGTTTAATTACTCTCCGCGCAATTAGGAAACGAGCGCACACGCTCCACTCCCTTTCATTCTTCTTGATGCCACCCGTCTCAGAATGATAGCGTTCAGGACATATCTAGCGATACCAACACGCACCTTGAATCTTGTTATCTTACGTTTTCCACGCTATGCCTTCTGCACTCTCTGTCGCCGGGACAGCTGTCATCATGAGTTTGGGCCTCGATACATCCGTACTATTTGTCCATTCTAGTGAACTGTGCTTCATGCGCACGACTCGACAACGAGAGTTATGAAGGCCAACTACTGACCCCACCGTTGGACGGCCATTAGCAGACCGCGGCAGCAATCTCAAATCCTAATGACTTACGATATCTTCTCCATTGCCGTCTGCCGTGAGACCTAAATATATATCGTTAGGAAGGGATTCCGGGAAACTGTCCTGCTAGCGCAAATTGAAAATCGATTATCGTCCAATTTTTGGTTCCATTCTAGTCAGCACTCGGAGCACCCGCTGTGATGCGAGATTTAGAGTGCGAAGACCGTGTGTCCGGGGTCTCTGACTTGACAATTTCGCATCAATGGGCCATAGCAGGGGCCACCAGCGTGCTCCTGTCCTCGCGTTGTAAATTGCCTTCATAAAGAAAAGCGTAGGGGTGTCACTCACGATCGGCTCAGCCCAGTTGTGTTGCGCCCAGTCCGATTGCTCACGGAGCCGGGTAGTTTCTTTATCGAAGCTACTCTGAAATCTTGTGATTGTGGTGCAACAGGCAGGTAGAAATACATTGAGTACAAACAAACGATAATAAACATGCGAGCCTAGTTCTGTGCAAAGGCGGCATCAAAATGGCGTAGCAGGCCAAAACATGAAAGACCAAGAAACTAAAATGGTGCGTACGATGAGACGCCAAGTTAAGGAATAAAGTGTTGCACAACTTGTGCGGAACGAGGACATGAAAAACCGAGCACGAAAAGAAAAAGCTGCACCAACAAAATAATGAGCATATCGGTTGATGTGGAAACCAGGGAAGCCCTCTCATCGGCGCAAGCTGTGTGGGAGAGGGAATGGGAATCGACGACGTAGTACCATACCTTTACCCCATCGTGATGCACGACCACGTGCAAAGTACTTAATATAGAATAACAGGTACTATGGAATGATTGAGCTGTCATGGGAGGGGTATCAAACGACTGCGTTCGCATCAAAGAAGTGTGTCCAGAGTCTGGACGGTCCCTTCTTTCTCTGATCTTCTTTTCATGTGATGGCGTCATCTTATCGCTGCGAATCTTCTTTTGTGGATACGTGACGACGCGGCGCACTGGCAAAGCAGTCTGCGATTCAGACCCAAAGGAGGGATAGGATTAGATTTTCCAGGTGCACGGCGGTAGACGGGCAAGGTGATGGTCATGGAGCTGTAGAAATCCGGCGTCGTCAGCGGGTCAACGGTGACTCGAGATACTGTACCTTTGTCTTTTTCTCCGAATCGGAAATTATTTATAAGCGGCTCGACTTGGATGGGTATGGTGACCAGTGGAAGCTCATGAGAGTCAAGCAGAGAATACGGTCTCTAGGAATGGGGCTGCAGCCGCCTTCGAAGGGTGTGGTGCAAATGCATGGTGGGAAGTAGAGTGCGGACAGAATTAGCTGGGACTAGACAGACGGCCTACACGGCCATCACATGCGGGCCGCCTGACAGTCCCAGTGTCGTTAACACACATCATTAATGGCTTCATTCTCCCGGAGGTATCATAGACGATCTGATCTCGTACATATTTGTGTTTGAGGATCGAAAGGCGAGAGCGGGACATGCACGACTCGAAGCTGACTAGTCACACCTAGTACTCGCAATGCCAAGGCAGCGACACATGGGCTCCGCCTTCGATTTCTCGCACGCCATCGGGCTTCGCGTCGGCGACCATTCGAGCGCTTTCCCAGCGGGTTAAACACGAAAATATTTGAAGCGAAGCCAATGCCCGACTTGTTACTACAATAACACGCACGACTCGGACGGACAGACAACAAACATCTTTGCGTAAGTTAACTTACTGTACGTACCTTGACATCAAGCTTTTCCTCCCTCACAACTGGAACATCAACCGTGTGAGCGACCAAGCTATACCTACAATCTCTCGTCACGCTTCGTGAGTGCGCTGCGTGGAACACGAGGAGGTGCAACCGGAAGCACGGGACAGCGGACCACGGAGCGGGTGGAGCCCAGTTCCCGGGGAGGGAGGATGACTAAAGGAGGGAAAGCAGTAAGCCAGTTTCGGACGGTTGCTCGGGTGAAATTAGAATTCGCGGCCGTAGAGACGAGAAAGTTTTTTTCACTGCTTGGCGTATGTGGCGTTCCACACTTAAGTCTGCTCCGCCATACCGCCGAGAGAGTTGGACGCGTATAATTTAAATCGCCACCCTTTCGACTGTCTCCTTTTGGTCCGTATTAATTCCTTTCCGGAAATGAAATCGACTGACGCGAATTCGATTCTACTTGATTTCCTGTCACACGTACTAGTACCCTATTAACAGGTAATCCCCTTTTCCATCTTGGCCGGGGTAGTTCATTCCCTCATTTAGAGAGAACCACCATCCCTCGTCGGCTATAAGCCACCAAACTACCCGACCCGGAAAAGGTATGAATGAATGCGTTTCCCCCGCGCCGGTGATGTCGGCTAACCGAAATAATTTAGTTTAGCGCTGGGCGCGTTCGACGCCGCCGAAAAGGAGTTTAACGTCTGACGGGGGTCGAGTACTGTACTGGTTTGGAAGGCTTCTCATCTACTCTGGCAGACAATCAAGCTTGTCGGACGCGACTCGGATGCTTTACTAACATCAATCGGGTTTTCGGAGGATCGGGCGAATTTATTTTTATTTTTCGGCCTCTTTCTGGCTTCACTCATCGATGACATCGGACAGTGGACAGATGTGATGGGGATCGAGACCCTTCAGAATGTTCGGGGTCGGCCTTTTGTGACCCTCGTTAAGCGCACGTCAGCCTGAAGCTCTTTGATCCTTTCAATATATCCGGACACATCGCTACTCGGAAGATAGAGAACGTCTTTATTGGTTTAGATGTCAAATTCCTCCTTCCAGTCGAAATGTCATTCCGTATTGTGCTCCTCGTGACTTGATTTGGACAAGCCTCTAATCAAAAATCCCATCACCGGTAGTAGCATACGCATACACAACCACAAGTCTGTAACGATGTGGACACCACGCTGAAACGATCGTTATCTCCTGGTCAGCTTTGCTATCGCTGCACTTGATACACTATTTCCTAGTTTGGAATTTCCTGCCTGGCTCTGTCTCAGCACGGGTTCTTCGTACATAGGTCGGGCGCCTTTGGCGAACATCAAAGAATTCTTCCCTGAAAAAGGCTGGGTAATATAGAAGTATATAAAGCCGCTGTACTGCGGCTCCTTGGGGGTCATTTCTCTTGCCCTATCCACTCTTTTTTTTTCTCGTCCGGAGACTTTCTTACTCGCGGTATGCGTCTCTTCAAGCTTCTTTCTCTTCTCGGTCTCTTCTTCGGGGCTCGTGCATCGTCCCATAAGACTCGAGAGCCAGCATCACACCCTCTAGATATACGCCAGATCCTCGACGTGTGCGCTGTCGTGAAGGCAGATCTCAATGTACTTGGCATTCTTGGCCTGATAGGTCGGTCAATCCCCTAGAGTATACTGTGACCACCGTTCCTTATCGAACCGAATGTCTCAGATGTCTGCCTGTGTTTATCAGCCCTTCCCCTTTACATTCAGGCAAACGTAGTCGCCATCGCGGCAGCCCCGGGCGGAGAACCGGCTGTCACCGATTTTTTGACAAACCTCGTACGTGAAAACGGAGAGACGCCTTGAGCATTGATCTAACTCCAACATCAGATCAACGAAGGTGCCGCAAAATCGGGCTGTAAATACCCGGACCACAGCAAACCCGCCTGTGTTAACGGAAACCCGTGCGGGTTTGAATGCACGGACGGCTTCACGGCTTCCCCGCCCGACAACCCGACGACGTGCGTTTGCGAGGCACCCTTCATCTGCAACGGTCAGTGTGTGGAAGCTGGGTCATGCCCCACAAGCGCTCCGCAAACAAAGAAGAAACGCTGGCTTGGCAGCGGTACCTGTACCGAGATGGGTCCTGAATGGGCTGCATGCGGTGTCTTTGGCGGTGGTGCCCGCTCATGGGAGTGCATCAATACGGCCCGCGATCTCGAAAGCTGCAAGTGCTTCCTTTTTGCCTCTATATGCACATATTGACTGACACGAGTTTCGTCTTGATCCAGGTGGCGGTTGCATGTTACCTTTGACACCTTATGTTCCAATTGGCCAGGACTGTACTTCCCTCCCCGGTATCGCGGACGTCGCCTGTATTGCAGGCGAATGTGTTGTCCACCGTTGCCTCCCGGGATACGCTCTCGCGCGCAACGGCAACCATTGCGTCTCTAGGCAGGGAAAGATTTCACAGCATTCTGAGTACGACGGAGACGAAGCTGAATCTGTACCTGCGAGAGTTTATGGGCTGGAACACGTCCCTCTGCGGAAACGGAAACATTAAACACTCCACCCTTCTTTAGACTTGCTAAATGTAATTATGGGCAGAGAAAAGAACATTGGACACTTACTTATCTGATTAGATGCGATCAGACCCTTACTAGTCTCTCCTTTGAGCTCATACTTACACCCCGGTTCCGTTTTATTGTTTTGATTCGTGCGTACCATTCTGGACCGTCGTTTGTTATCCTACATTGTGGATGCACACAGTCGTGACGTTTCCTGAATAATACCCCCCAATAGTACTGTTCAACTAAACACGTAGTACGTGATTGTAATTATCGGGTCAAAAATCGTTTAAAAAGTAATCCGGAAGCTACTGTTGGTTCAGGTGATAGTTGTCCGCTATAACGCCGAGTTGAATTCAACCCCCAAGTCGCTCATCATTGCTCGAGACAGGCGGGGTCCAGGGTCACGAAGCTCAGCACACAAATGGCTAAGCTTTATTTAATATCCGGCGGGGCGGCGCCCCATGCCTCGTGATATGACGCGGCGCCCACGACCGCAGGTGCGGGGACGCCTCCCCGACGCAAACACTTCTTTCGAACATTTCTCAGTTTTACCACGCACTGTTACCTCGTCGCCGGCTTTTCCGGCTCGATTAGCCCCTTCCGCACAATCAATTTGGCGAAACGGGACTCATCGTGTTATGCGCAATCGTTCCATTTTTATTGTAGTTTTCCTCCAACACGACTCGCAAAATTCTTCCTAACCTAGTGCTATCGAAACCGCGTGATCGCGTCTTGAGTAGACAGCAGGCCAACGGAAAAGAAGCTAGCTCTGCTTAGTGCTAAGGCAGAGACAGATCGTTCGTTGCGCATGTACTAGGCGCGTTCTGGGAAACGGGCTCGCTCTGGCACTACCGACGCGCGTCCGAGATTACACCAAAAGAAGGACTGGTACTAGTTACTAGTACTATGTAGTAGCACCAGTGCGATTCTGCAATGGATCTCCTGTCACGCGTCCCACTGGTTGGGGCTTAATAATTCCGAGTCTTCAACTTCATCAACTTCATCTTAGCCTCCGCGTTGCCAGTGACTTGACAGCCACCTAGCCCATTCCTGCAGCCAGTGAGAAGTGATAGAACGCGTCGCCAATCATATACTACTACCCAGAACGGATGAACAACTGGCACACTAGCCATAATTAAATATCGACGAAATTGCAGCCCTTCGAATTGGCACGTGCGTCGAACACTAAGCTTGATGCTGTATAAGAAGACTTGAGCGTCCGATGTCGTCGACCAAACTGAACTAGGTATGTACTAGTACGGTTTTGGCGCTAGATCAACTATGTCAAGGGCACCAGGCGATGATCCCATCATAACCCAGGGACTCGGAAACTTTCCGAGATGAGTCCCAAGCAAGCCGGGATGCACCAGGATACGTGTCTTGCGTGCCGGTCGTTCCTGTTCTGGCATGCCGTCTCAGATGCAAGGCACGAGGGGTGACTGCGTCAAATTGATGAAACACAGTATCGTTCGTACTTGAGTGACTACCAAAAGGAATAAGGCACATACCGAATTCGCAGTTTTCAGACGCAGGAAAATCGTGGCATGCTAGCCGAGCTCGGCTAGCATAAAGGATGATTTCCGAGAACAATGCCTGAAATGGCCCGCGAGCAAAAAATTCTCATACTCCGAGATGGTGGCAGACTCTGCGTCGCCAGCTGGTAAACCTCTTATTCCAAGCGCCCTATCGTCCAGAATATGGCTCTCATATTCTGGGTCAGTGGCAGCATGGAGCTTTCCTTTCAGCTGTTCGGGTAGTCCTGGGCATGTGCCCCATACTCATACTAACACTGCGGGGGTAGTGGGCCATGGGCGGGTGTAACGGATCAGTCACGCTTGTCCCCCAGCCATAGTTCAGACTCCGCAGCCATTGGGTGTGACTCGTGTGACAAACCACTTTTTTTTTGTTTTTCTATACAACACAATTCTACCCAAAAAAAAAAAAAACACGGAATATGCTTGCATGTGGTACAGGATGTCATATGTCAATTTTTGTGGTGGTTGAGCAAGAATTGGATGAGAAATTCAAAGTGATCCATTACCCCCGACTGGCCCATTACCCCCGCAGGGTTAGTACTGCACTGTACTATTAATGTCAACCACGCTACCACGCCATCCAGAAACGCCGTTGTTGTGTGCAATTTCATAACTGTCAGATTCCGAGTTAACTTCCGACCAAGCTTCCGACCCTGACCCTGGAACGGCAGGTCACTGTGACATGGCAGGTGACTGGTGACACGCCCGGGCCCGTGATGGAACCACATCTGGGATGCTCCTCCTTACTGATGGCAATTTCTACCACTAATATCATTTCATTTTTCGGGTTGTAATAAACTTTTATGAACAAGGTGCTATTGTGGTTTCAAGGGTCATTCATTGCTAGCTGTGGTTTGAGCTGCAGAGCCTCATCCGTTTTTTATTGCCGAGTGTACCTTACGCCGTTGTATATAAAGCGTCGCACTGCGGGCCTGCGGCTCCTCGGGGTCATTTCTCTTGCCCTATCCATTCTCTTTTTCTCGTGCGGAGACTTTCTTACTCGCGGTATGCGTCTCTTCAAGCTCCTTTCTCTTCTCAGTCTGTTCTTCTGCGCTCGTGCATCGTCCCTTAAGACGCGACAGCCGGCGTCACACTCTCTAGATGCACGCGACCTCTCCAACGTGTGCGCGTTCGTGAACTCAGAGCTTACTATCTCCGACCCAAACTTTAATGTTTTTCCGTTGGCCCGATAGGTCGGTCAATCCCCCAGAGCATACAGTGACACCGTTCCTTATCGAATGTCTCAGATGCGTGCCTGTGTACATCGACCCTTCAGGATTTCGTTCAGACAGACCCAGTCGCATCCACGGCAGCCAGCGAAGCCCTGAACGGAGCATCGACTGTTATCGACGAATTGACTGGCCTCGTACGTGAAACGGAGAGATGCCTTAAACATTTATTCTAACTTGACTTGAACTTCAGATCCTCGTAGCTGCCTCAGATTCGGGCTGCAACTACCCGGACCACAGCGATCCCGTCTGTGTTGGCCAAGATCCGTGTGGGTTCACATGCACGGACGGCTTCACGGCTTCCCCGCCAGATAACCCGACGACGTGCATTTGCGAGGCACCCTCGGTCGTCTGCAACGGCAAGTGTGTGGAAGCTGGGCCATGCTCTACAAGCGCTCCAAAAATATCAAAGGAGAAACGCTGGCTTGGCAGCGGTACCTGCGCCGAGATGGGTCCTGAGTGGGCTGCATGCGGTGTCTTCGGTGGTGGTGCCCGTTCATGGGAGTGCATCAATACGGCCCGCGATCTCGAAAGCTGTAAGTACAACATTTTTTTGCCTGTATATGCGCATATCGACTGACACGAGTTTCGTCTTGATCCAGGTGGCGGGTGCGTGTTACCTTTGACACCTTATGTTCCAATTGGCCAGGACTGTACTTCCCTCCCTGGTATCGCGGACGTCGCCTGTATTGCAGGCGAATGTGTTGTCGACCGTTGCCTCCCGGGATACGTTCTCGCGCGCGACGGCAACCATTGCATCTCTAGGCACGGAAATATTTCACAGCATTCGGAGTATGACGAAGACGAAGCTGAGTCTGTACCTGCGAGAGTTTATGGGCTGGAACACGTCCCCCTGCGGAAACATTGAACAGTTTACCCTCTTTGGACTTTCAAAATGTATTATGGGCAGAAAAGAACATTGGACACTGTTACTTATCCGATTAGATCCTTTCTCTGAGATCAGACCCATAGTCTCTCCTTTTAGGTCCCTGCCATTCGTTTGTTATCCTAGGCTTTGTGTGCGTTACATGGTGGGTGCACACAGTCGTGACGTTATCTGAACAATTTCCCATTAGTACTTTTCAACTAACACGTAGTACGTGATTGTAATATTGGGTCAAATCGTTTAAAAAGTAATTCGGAAGCTACAGGGTTGGCTCACGTGAGAGTTTTCCGCTACACCGCTGAGTTCAATTCGACCCGCAAGTCGCTCATCATTGCCCGAGGCAGGCGGGGGTCGCGAGGCTCAGCACCCAAATGGCTAAGCTTGTACCCGGCGGGGCGGCGCCTCGTGCCTCGTGACATGGCACCTCCGGGCCGCGCCTGCACTTTTCTCAGTTTTACTGCGCTACTGTTACCTCGCCGCCGACTTTTGCAGCTCGATTATCCCTTCCGCACAATCAATTGGTGAAACAGGAACTCATCATTATTAATAAATAGTGAAGTTATGCGCAATACGTTCCTTTTTTTTGGTTTTCCTCCACGTCTCGCAACTTCCTACCTAGTGCTACCACCGCGCGATCGCGTCTGAATTTGGCAGGTCAATGGAAAAGAAACGAGCTCTATGTGGTGGATGTATGTTAGCAGCGAGCGTTGGTTCATCAATCACCATGTGATGACAATATGATACAGCTCTGCTCCAGGCAGAGACAGATCGTTCGTTATGCATGCAGGCGTGTTCGGGGAAACATGCTCTGCATGTATGGGACACCTACTTGGATAAGGGTGATACTCGCTCCGACCGCTGTTAAGCCAAGCACCGGAAGGCAACAATGCCTGACATGTGGCCACCAGCATGAGCGCACTCGGACGATAACTGTGTTGACCATGGGAGCCATAGCGGCAGAAGATCTTCGCAGATAGTTGCAAGCACCACAAATTTCTAGCAATGACCTGGGCACAGCCAGAAAAAGTAACGACGACAAGGATGGAGGAAAACACGCTTTCCGGATGCCGATGAGGACAAAACCAGTGGGGTGCTATATCATTCGCACTTGAGCCTGCCTTGAGATGACAAAAGGAATAAGGCACATACCGAATTCGCAGTTTTCAGCCGCAGGAAAACTGTCGCATGCTAGCCGAGCTCGGCAGACGTCGGCTAGCCTAAACGATTTTTTTTTTCCTGATGATTTCCGAGAAACAATGCCTGACATGGCCCGCGAACTAAAAATTCTCATACTCCGAGATGGTGGCAGACTCTGTGTCGCCAGCTGGTAAACCTCTTATTTCAAGCGCCCTATCGTCCAGAATATGGTTCTCATATTCCGGGTCAGTGGCAACATGGAACTTTCCTTTCAGCTGTTCGGGTAGTCCTGGGCATGTGCCCCGTACTCATACTGTACTAGTAATGTCAACCACGCCACCACGCCATCCAGAAACGCCGTTGTTGTGCAATTTCATAACTGCCAGTGTATTCTGAGTCAACTTCCGACCAAGCTTCCGACCCTGAGCTGGAACGGCAGGTGACATGGCAGGTGACACGCCAGTGATGGAACCATATTTGGGATGCTCCTCACCGATGGCACTGCTACCACCAATATCATTTCATTTTTCAGGTTGTAATAAACTTTTATGAATAAGGCGCTATTGTGGTTTCAAGGGTCATTTATTGCTAGCTGTGGTTTGAGCTGCAGAGCCTCATCCGTTTTTTATTGCCGAGTGTACCTTACACCCTTGTATATAAAGCCCTTGTACTGCGGGCCTGCGGCTCCTCGGGGTCATTTCTCTTGCCCTATCCATTCTTTTTTTCTCGTGCAGAAGCTTTCTTACTCGCGGTATGCGTCTATTCAAGCACCTTTCTCTTCTCGGTCTGTTCTTCGGGGCTCGTGCATCGTCCCTTAAGACGCGAGAGCCAGCAGCACACCCTCTAGATGCACGCGAGCTCCTCGACGTGTGCGCGCTCGTGAAAACAAGTGATGTTGATTTCCCCGACCAAGTTGCTATTTTGTCTTTCATGGGCATCATATGTCGGTCAATCCGCTAGACTATACTATGACACCATACCTTATCGAATGTCTCAGGCCTGTGTAAATCATCCCTTCCCGCTTTCATTCAGACGAACCCATACGCAATCGTGGCAGTCGCGGAAGCCCAGGGCGGAGCATCGACTGTCACCTCCGTTTTGTCGGACATCGTACGTGAAACGGAGAGATGCCTTGAGCATTTATTCTAACTTGACTTGAACTTCAGATCGACCTCTATGCCGCAATTAGCAACTGCCCCTACCCGGACCACAGCATCCCCGTCTGTGTTGACAGAAACGCGTGCGCGTTTAAATGCATGGACGGCTTCACGGCTTCCCCGCCCGACAACCCGACGACGTGCGTTTGTGACGCATCCTCGGTCGTCTGCAACGGCCAGTGTGTGGAACCTGGGTCGTGTCCCACAAGCGCTCCGTCGACAAAGAAGAAACGTTGGATTGGCAGCGGTACCTGTGCGGAGATGGGTCCTGAATGGGCTGCATGTGGTGTCTTTGGCGGCGGTGCCCGTTCATGGGAGTGCATCAATACAGCTCGCGATCTCGAAAGCTGTAAGTACTTCCCCGGGAACTTTTTTTTGCCTGTATATGCGCATATCGACTGACGCGGGTTTCGTCTTGATTCAGGTGGCGGGTGCATGTTACCTCTGACACCTTATGTTCCAATCGGCCAGGATTGTTCTTCCCTCCCCGGTGTCGCAGACGTCGCCTGTATTGGAGGCGAATGTGTTGTCCACCGTTGCCTCCCAGGATACGTTCCTACTCGCGACGGCAGCCATTGCATCTCTAGGCACAGAAAGATTTTACCGCATTCTGAGTATGACGAAGACGAAGCTGAGTCTGTACCTGCGAGAGTTTATGGGCCTGGACACGTCCCTCTGGGGAAACATAAAAAGTGAACGCTCCACCCCGGGCCTATTTAGACTTGCTATATGTATTATGGGCAGAGAAAAGAACACTGGACACTATTATTTTTCCGATTAGATGCTTTCTCTGAGTTCAGACCCGTAGTCTCTCACTTTAAGTCATACTAGTACTTACATTCCGCTCCGTTTCACGGTTTGATTCCTGCCATTCGTTTGTTACATTGTGGGTGCACACAGTCGTGACGTTTTCTGAATAATGCCCCATTAGTACTGTTCAACTAAACGCGTAGTACGTGATTGTAATATCGCTCGAATTCGGAAGCTACTGTTGGTTCACGTGATCATGATAGTTGTCCGTCTGCGATCCCGCCGAGTTCAATTCGACCCGCAAGTCGCTCGTCATTGCTCGAGGCAGGCGGGGACTACGAAGGTCACCACACAAATGGCTAAGCTTTATTTAGTACACGGCGGGGCGGCGCCTCGTGCCTCGTGACATGGCACCGCGCCCACCACCGCAAGTGCGGGGACGCCTCCCCCGGGCCGACGCAAATACTTCTTTCTCATTTTACCTTTGACACCGGCAGGCAAGTGCGCGTATAGTAGGCATATCCAAATTTGTAAATGAATCGGCCTGAAAACCGCTTCAGCGGCTCCCAAGCGAATCACAGTTTCAGCCACAGGAAAACTGTGCATGCTAGCCAAGCTCGGCTAGCATCGGCTGCGACCAAATATTCTCATACTCCGAGATGGTGGCAAACTCTGCGTCGCTAGCTGGAGTAAACCTCTTATTCTAAGCGCCCTATTGTCCAGAGTATGACTCTCATATTCTGAGTCAGTGGCAGCATGGAGTTTTCCTTTGCAGCTATTCAGGTAGTGCTGGGCATGTTCCTCGTTCTCATACTGTACTAGTAATGTGAACCACGCCACCATGACACTGTTGTGCAATTTCATTACTGTCAGTGTATTCGTGACCCTGACCTGAAAGGCCTGAAATGGCAGGTGACACGGCGCCTGCGTGATGGAACCATATTTGGGATACTCCTTACTGATGGCATTCTACTACCACTGTCCTTTCATATCTTGCTATTTTTCAGGTTGAACTAAGCTTTTATGAATAAGGTGCTATTGTAGCTCCAAGGGTCATTCATTCCTAGCTGTGGTTTGAGCCACAGAGCCTCATCAGTTTATTGCCAAGTGTACTGCCAGTGGACAATCATACGGTCACTGCCGAGTGTAACTCACACCATTTGTAAGTTATATAATATTTGGAACCCCTATCACGTCAAAGTTAGGAATGGTGGAATCATGTGAAAGCTGTTAGTGCCTTCACGGTCATGTGGAACAACTACTTTCGTAGCAAGCAATCCAAGCTCTTCGTTCCCAATTTCTTCCTCAGCGTTATCTCGCTTTCCTCTGAACTGCTGAGTTCAAATTCACTTCTTCATATAAAGCCATTGTACTGCGGGCCTGCGGCTCCCCGGGGTCATTTCTCTTGCCCTATCCATTCTCTTTTTCTCAGGCAGAGACTTTCCTACTCACGGTATGCGTCTCTTCAAGCTCCTTTCTCTTCTCAGTCTGTTCTTCTGCACTCGTGCATCGTCCCTTAAGACGCGACAGCCGGCGTCACACTCTCTAGATGCACGCGACCTCTCCAACCTGTGCGCGTTCGTGAACTCAGAGCTTACTATCTCCGACCCAAACTTTAATGTTTTTTCCGTTGGCCCGATAGGTCGGTCACTCCCCCAGAGCATACAGTGACACCGTTCCTTATCGAATGTCTCAGATGCGTGCCTGTGTACATCGACCCTTCAGGATTTCGTTCAGACAGACCCAGTCGCATCCACGGCAGCCAGCGAAGCCCTGAACGGAGCATCGACTGTTATCGACGAATTGACTGGCCTCGTACGTGAAACGGAGAGATGCCTTAAGCATTTATTCCAACTTGACTTGAAATTCAGATCCTCGTAGCTGTCTCACATTCGGGCTGCAACTACCCGGACCACAGCGATCCCGTCTGTGTTGGCCAAGACCCGTGTGGGTTTACATGCACGGAGGGCTTCACGGCTTCCCCGCCAGATAACTCGACGACGTGCATTTGCGAGGCACCCTCGGTCGTCTGCAACGGCCAGTGTGTGGAAGCTGGGCCATGCTCTACAAGCGCTCCAAAAATATCAAAGGAGAAACGCTGGCTTGGCAGCGGCACTTGTGCCGAGATGGGCCCTGAATGGGCTGCATGTGGTGTCTTTGGCGGCGGTGCCCGCTCGTGGGAGTGCATCAATACGGCCCGCGATCTCGAAAACTGTGAGTACTTCCCCGAGAACTTTTTTGCCTCTATATGCGCATATCGACTGACGCCGGTTTCGTCTTGATTCAGGTGGCGGATGCATGCTACCTTTGACACCTTATGTTCCAATCGGCCAGGATTGTACTTCCCTCCCCGGTGTCGCGGACGTTGCCTGTATTTCAGGTGAATGTGTTGTCCACCGTTGCATCCCGGGATACGTTGTCGCGCGCGACGGCAACCACTGCGTCTCTAGGCATGGAAAGATTTCACAGCATTCTGGGCACGACGAGGACGAAGCTGAGTCTGTACCTGCGGGAGTTTATGGGCTGGAACACGTCCCTCTGCGGAAACGGGAACATTGAACGGTCCACCCTCTTTAGACTTTCTATATGTATTATGGGAAGAGAAAAGAACATTGGACACTTACTTACTTATCTGATTAGATGCGATCAGACCCGTAGTCTCCGAGTCTCCTTTTAGGTCATACTTACACCCTGTTCCATTTTATTGTCGTGCGTGCCATTCGGACCATCGTTTGTTATCCTAGGCTTTGTGTGCGTTATATTGTGGGTGCACACAGTCGTGACGTTTTCTGAATAATACCCCATTAGTACTGTTCAAATAAACACGTAGTATGTGATTAGATATTGGGTCAAAAATCGTTTAAAAGTATTTCAGAGGCTATGTTGGCTCACATGATAGTTGTCCGTTATGTCGCCGACTACAATTCGACCCGCAAGTCGCCCATCATTGCTCGAGGCAGGCGGGGGTTACGAAACTCAGCACACAAATGGCTAAGCTTTATTTAATACTCGGCGGGGCGGCGCCTCGCCGCCGACTTTTTCAGCTCGATTATCCCTTCCGCACAGTCAATTGGCGAAACGGGACCTGTCATGTTATGCGCAATCGTTCCATTTTTGTTTTTGTTTTCCTCCACGTCTCGCAACACCCTACCTAGTGCTATCGCGGTCTTGAGTAGGCAGGCCAACGGAAAAGGTACGAGCTCTATGCGGTGGATCATTTAAAGAATGTATGCTAGCACTGGCAGCTTGGCTCGCAGCGACAATCAATCCCAGGCCGCTGGTGCGTCACGGTCATGTGATGACCATATGATACAGCTCTGTTCCAGGCAGAGACAGATCGCTCGTTGCGCATGCAGTGGCGTTCGGGGAAACGTGCTCTGGCAGTACCCATGCGTCTGATATTACATCAAAAGAAGGACTGGTACTAGTACTGGTACGAGTAGCGCGAGTGCGATTCTGCATGGATTTCCTAGCACACGTCCCACAGGCTGGGGGTTAATTCCGAGTCCGAGTCTTCAGCTTCATCAGCTTTATATTAGCCTCTGCTTTGACTTGACAGCCGGACAGCCTATTCCTGCGGCCACTGAGAGTGAGAGAACGCGCCGCTACTAGTACTACTGGCACTAGCCATAATAGTAGTGGAAGTAAATATGCAGCCTTCGAGTTGGCACGTGCGTCAAATACTAAGCTTGATGTTGCAGAAGAAGAACTTGAGCTTCCGATGGCGTCGAGCGTACTGAAGTAGGTATGTGCTAGTACGGTTTTGGCGCAGATCAACTACGCCGAGGGCACCAGGCGATCACAACCCAGGGACTCGGAAACTTTCCGAGATGAGTCCCAAGCAAGCCGGGCCCGGAACGTCTCATCATGTGGCATGGAGAGCACGGTGAACGTGTTTTGTGACATTCTCCCAATTCAAGCTGAGCCGAGAGCTGACCGGCGTAGATGGGGGCCCAGTTTGTGTTGGGCTTCTAGGCTGTTCCGGGTTAGCATTTCAGAAGGGGTCGCAATTGGAAGTAAGAGGTGTTGGACTTCAAGCTTCATGAGACGCAAAGAGGGACCCAGAGAGAAACGGGCATACTGGGATATTTGGGTTGGAAAGGGAGGAAGGGTTGGGATGGGGAAATGGGAAAAAGGCCAGGGAAGGAGGGCTTACACCTAGTGGAGACACAATTAGTCTTTAAGTGGAGAAGTGTGACTAGACATGTCAGATACATCCGGAGATACTCTCGCCGACTCGGACGGCGAAAATGAGAACCGCCTTTGGTCGCTCTAGTCACACACGATAGGGCTATCTTACATTGCAAGTGATTGAGGCCTTACGTCTGTGACGCGTGCTGGGTGGCCGTGGTGAGGAGCGCCCCACGTCGAGATGCACCGGGATACGGTCTTGCAAGCTGGTTAATCCTCTTCCGGCATGTCATCTCAGATGCAAGGCACGAGGGGTGACTATCAAAAGGAATAAGGCACATCCCGAATTCGCAGTTCCTTTTCTTTAAAAAAAAAACCTGTATTGTGTATATCGCAACATGTAGCTATGATAAAGACGCGGTCCCCGGAGTACAGGAGTGGATCATGCGGCGGGAGAGAAAGGAGTGGGTGGTAGCGTTGGGCCGAACGTGAGGTCGGAGTTTGGTGGTGTTACGGGGGGAGGGATCGAGGTTCGTAGTATATGCTAAACTTCGGGGTCGGCCGACCACTGAGACAGGGCTAGCCCCGGGCTGTCAGCCGCAGGAAAATCGTGCATGCAAGCCGAGCTCGGCTAGCAATAACCGTTTTCCTGATGATTTCCGAGAAACACGGCGGCCATTGCCTGAAATGGCCTGCGAACAAAAAATTATCATACTCCGAGATGGTGGCAGACTCTGTCTCACCAGCTAGTAAACATCTTATTCCAAGCGCCCTATCGTCCAGAATATAGTTCTCATATTCTGGGTCAGTGGCAGCACGGAGCTTTCCTTTGCAGCTATTCAGGCAGTCCTGGGAATGTTCCCTGTTCTCATAACTTACTGTACTAGTAATGTCAACCACGCCACCACGACACCGTTGTGCAATTTCATAACTGTCAGTGTATTCCGAGTCAACTTTCGACCCTGACCCTGAAATGGCAGGTGACACGCCTCCGTGATGGAACCATATTTGGGGTGCTCCTTTCTGATGACATTCTTCATTTCATACAGTATCTAGCTGTGGTATGAGCTACAGAGCCCTCATCGGTTTTCTATCGCCGAGTGTACCTTACACCATTGTATATAAAGCCCTTGTACTGCGGGCTAGAGGCTCCTTGGGGTCATTTCTCTTGCCCTATCCATTCTTTTCTCGTGCGGAGACTTTCTTACTCGCAGTATGCGCTTCTTCAAGCTTCTTTCTCTTCTCTGTCTGTTCTTCTGGGCTCGTGCATCGTCCCTTAAGACTCGAGAGCCAGCATCACACCCTCTAGATGCACGCGAGCTCCCCGACGTGTGCGCATTGGTGAACGAATATCTTGCTGTCCCCCTCCAGAGTGGTTATAAGGATTCAGTTGGCTTTCTATGTCAGTCATTCCCCTAGACTATACTGTGACACCGCTCCTTATCGAATGTCTCAGATGTCTGCCTATGTAAATCAGACCTTCCCGTTTTTATTCAGACAAACTCAATCGCCATCGCGGGAGTCAAAGAAGCCCTGGGCGGAGCACCGACTGTCACCTCCATTTTGACAGACCTCGTACGTGAAACGTAGAGATGCCTTGAGCAATTATTCTAACTTGATTTATCTGAACTTCAGATCGACAGTTTTGCCGGATTTGCGCACTGCCTCTACCCGGACCACAGCATTCCCGCTTGTTTTGACATCAACCCGTGCGGGTTTCATTGCACGGACGGCTTCACGGCTTCCCCGCCAGACAACCCGACAACATGCGTTTGCGAAGCACCCTCGGTCGTCTGCAACGGCCAGTGTGTGGAGGCTGGGTCATGCCCCTCAAGCGCTCCGTCAACAACGAAGAAGCGCTGGCTTGGCAGCGGTACCTGTGCGGAGATGGGTCCTGAATGGGCTGCATGCGGTGTCTTTGGCGGCGGTGCCCGTTCATGGGAGTGCATCAATACGGCCCGCGATCTCGAAAGTTGTAAGTACTTCCCCGATACTTGTTTTTTGCCTCTATATGCGCATATCGACTGACACGGGTTTCGTCTTGATTCAGGTGGCGGGTGCGTGTTACCCCTGACACCTTATGTTCCAATTGGCCAGGATTGTTCTTCCCTCCCCGGAGTCGCAGATGTCGCCTGTCTTGCAGGTGAATGTGTTGTCCACCGTTGTCTCCCAGGATACGTTATCGCGCGCGACAGCACCCATTGCGTCTCTAGGCACGGAAAGCTTTCACAGCATTCTGGGTACAACGAGGACGAAGCTGAGTCTGTACCTGCGAGAGTTTATGGGCTGGAACACGTCTCTCTGCAGAAACGGAAACATTGAACGGTCCACCTTCTTTAGCCTTGCTAAGTGTATTATGTGGAGAGAAAAGAACATTGGACACTGATTAGATGCTTTCTCTGAGGTCAGACCCGTAGTCTCTCCTTTTAGGGCATACTTACACCCCGTTCCGTTTTACTATTTGATTCGTGCCTTTCTGGGCCGTCGTAGCTATCCTAGGCTTTGTGTGCGTTAGATTGTGGGTGCACGTGCACACAGTCGTGATGTTTCCTGAATAATAATATTCCTCGATAGTGCTGTTCAGCGAAGTTCGTACTACCTGATTGTCATGTTGGGTCACTTAAGCACTTCGGGGACGCATTGCCGATCATAGAGCTACTACTACTCGGCGGCCCGGGAAAGGATGAACAACTGCCACTAGACCATAATAGTACAATCCGCTATTTCATAATGCATAGGGGTTTTTTTTTGTTTTTTTTATCCGCGTTTTTATAGCGCAATGTGTCTACAACTGACAAAGATGCGCTCGACATGACAATCTGAACCATCGAAACTAATCTGGTGGGCTAGGGCGTATTGATGCATAAAGGTTGTCCCAACCCTAAAGCTAGATTTATGCATCACAAGATATGTCACACATGTGTGACAATCTGTGACACTTGTCGAAATGTGTGCATGGCTATAAACAGAACTGCTAAGGGGACTGACTAGTTTTCATTGTTTGTGTGCAATGTAGTGTCTCGATACCAGTGATGCAGTGACTACGCAAAAGGTACCTTAGCTGTGGTTTGAGCTACAGAGCCTCATCAGCTTTTTATCGCCCAGTGTAGTACCACTGTTCCGGACAACCGTGACACAACCATTTGCCGAGTGTACCTTACTACAACATTCTATATAAGCTATGTATTGCGGCTCCTCGGGATCATTCCTTTGCTCTATCCATTCCTTTTTTCTCGTGCAGAGACTTTCTTACTCGCGTTATGCATCTCTTCAAGTTTCTTTCTCTTCTCTGTCTGTTCTTCGGGGCTCGTGCATTGTCGTCCCTTAAGACGCGAGGACCAGGATCACACCCTCTAGCTGCACGTGAGCTCCTCGATGTGTGCGCGTTCATGAGCGGAGATATTATTATCCCCAACGCAGAAGATTTTTATTTTCCTGTTGGCGCGATAGGTCGGTCAATCCCCCAGAGTATACTGTGACACCGTTCCTTATCGAATGTCTCAGATGTCTGCCTGTGTACATCATCACTTCCCCTTTTCATTCAGACAAACCCAATCGCAGTCGCGGCAGTCAGGGAAGCCCGGGGCGGAGAACCGACTGTCACCTCCATTTTGACGGACCTCGTACGTGAAACGTAGAAATCCCTTGAGCAGTTATTCTAACTTGACTTGAACTTCAGATCAACAAAGCTGCCGCACATTCATGCTGCCTCTACCCGGACCACAGCATTCCCTCCTGTGTTGATGGAAACCCGTGCGGGTTTCGTTGCACGGACGGCTTCACGGCTTCCCCACCTGACGACCCCACAACATGCATTTGCGAGGCACCCTTGGTCGTCTGCAATGGCCAGTGTGTGGAAACCATAAGCTCTCCGTTAACAACAAAGCAGAAACCCTGGCTTGGCGGCCATACCTGTGCTGAGATGGGTCCTGAATTGCCTGCATGCGGTGTCTTTGGCGGCGGTGCCCGTTCATGGGAATGCATGAATACGCTCCGCGATATCCACACCTGTAAGTACTTTCCCGAGAATGTTTTTGCCTCTATATGCACATATCGACTGACACGGGTTTCGTCTTGATTCAGGTGGCGGATGCTTGCTACCCCCTGACATCGTATGTTCCAATCCGCCAGGACTGTACTTCTCTCCCCAGTGTCGCAGATGTCGCCGGTATTGCAAATGAATGTGTTGTCCACCGTTGCCTCCCGGGATACGTTCCCGCGCGCGACGGCATCCATTGCGTCTCCAGGCATGGAAGGATTTCACCGCATCCTGAGTACGACGAGGACGAAGCTGAGTCTGTACCTGCCACGGTTTATGGGCTCGAACACGTCCCTCTGCGGAAACGGAAATATTGAACACTCCACCTCTTTCTCTGAGTTCAGACCCGTAGTCTCTCCTTTTAGGTCATACTTACACCCCGTTCCGTTCTACTATTTGATTCATGCCCTTCTGGATCGTCGTTTGTTATCCTAGGCTTTGTGTGCGTTACATTGTGGGTGCACACAGTTGAGATGTTTCCTGAATAATAATGATATTCCCCATTAGAGATGTTCAGCTAAACACGTACTACCTGATTATAATATTGGGTCACTTAAAGCAATTCGGAGGCAGTGACATGTAATGTCATGTATACTACAGTATGCGTCACGTGATAGTTGTCCGCTATACCGCCACGTGATCGCGTCTTAAGTCAACGGAAAAGAAACGAGCTCTATGCGGTGTATCATTTAAAAAGTATGCTAGCAGCGGCGATCAACCCTTTGGTTCATCATGATGACCATATGATACAGCTCTGCTCCAACCGAGATTACATCAAATAGACAGCCAGGATGTCAGGAGGGGAAGGCGCACACCTGAGGGGCGAATATGTGGAGAGTCCTTTAGTGGAGAAACGTGACTTGCGCCAATGACCACACCCCTAACCGCTTCTAGTCCAAAGCCAAATGAGTGTAAGCCATTGAAGAAATAGTGAAATGGCAGGCGTCCTGTGGTGACGCACCTTGCGTGCTGGCCGTTCTGGCGTGTCGTTCCATATGTGTGACACGGCGAGAGATCTCTGCGTCATTTCATGGCAGTTCAGATGAAAGCTGCCAACTAATGTAAGTTTGTTTAACTGGGCAAGCCAATGACATCACGTTCACGTGATATAATTAGCAAGTGTGGGGATTGCCGAAGCGGAGTTAAAAGAGAAAGGACGACCTGAGGATGCTGCGCCTATTACACTTGCCCAGACTTCACGCGGTTCACGGTCGGCGTTGGCTGTCATTCCTTGCTGATTCGGTCGACCGGACTCGCAATCCTGATAAGTTGTTGCGCGCTTATCATCCATATGCAGTATGCACAGTCACCTGTCACATCACAGCGGTTTGCGCCTCATGAGGCAGTGCCCATAATATATGCCTCAAATCATCCCCTTCTCCTGATCGATTATGTCTGAAACTTCTCTCCCGGCTCCCTCAGCTTCTTCTCCTACAAGTTTTCAGACTATTTTCTGTGATGCCTTGAAAAGGTATTGCGAGAAGACGCAGAATGACCTTTTGGCGCATCTTCTCACCGCAGATCTGCAAAATTGCAAGAATACCAACGACATTTTGGTCGTCCTTGACGAGAAGTACAAAGTTCGAGGCTTCATCCATGGCCAGTCTCAAACGTCTACACGGTGGCTCAACGCCACTTTTACCGTCCTTTCTTCCTTCTCGGCCGCTATTTGCGATGGGGTCGGACTGGTAATCTCCAGACATCAACTCGTCAATCATCATCCCTAAACTGGTTTGAAGGTTTTTTTGCCCGGGAAAGTCATTTTCGCTGCAATCGGCGTCCTTCTCATAGTTAGTATTATCCTCAGCTCGTGCCAACCTTTCTGACACCTAGGCACATCAGACGGCCAGGGATGTCGGTGCAGATAACGATGCGCTCGTCGGCATCTTTGCCCGAATAGAGAAATTCTTCAAACGACTTGAGACTTACATCAAAGTGCCACCGACTGATGCAATGAGAGCACAAATTATACAAATACTGGTTGTGGTTATCGAAGTCCTTGCCGTCGTGACGAGATGGATTAAATGGAAATTCTCGAGTGAGTTGTCGCGAATATAGTGCAGTTCACGGATACATATCCACAACCAGAGAAATTCCTGAAGAAACTGGTGGGAAGAACGAATATCGAAGATGCGATGACGAAGCTAGACAGATTGACCCAGGAGGAAGCTCTGATGGCACATGCAAGATCTCTGGAGCTTCTTCTGAGTGTTGAAACCAAAGTTGATACGGTCATTGATGGTACGCAACTTGTGTCCAGCTATTATCCATGCTGTCTTCAACATTCATACTCCTAGGTGAAAATCAAGCAAGACGTTCGTGATGTCCTAATCCGGTTAATGGCTAGCGAGACTTAGAATAGCACAGGTGGCCAAATGTGCAAAGATCTTCAAAACTGGCTCTCTCCTCCAGATCCGTCTATCAATTTCAATGCTTCCCGCAAAATTTATCACGAAGGTACAGCTACGTGGTTCACTCAGGGCAGCACATTTGAGCATTGGAAATCCGAAGGTTCCCAGTCCATGTTATGGATTCATGGAAAACGTATGTCCCTTTTACTTACGGTCCTTTGGTTCTTCCTAATGCCCTCGTGTCTTGATAGCAGGCTCCGGTAAAAGTATACTCAGGTATGTTCCTTGTCCAACTTTCTGTGTTCCGGGCAACTTATTTTTGACCAGCTCGGCGATTATTGAAGACCTTCAGACTGCCTCCTACGCCGGCACATCCCACGTAGTTTATTTCTTTTTCGACTTTAAGGACGTTGCAAAGCAGGATATCCGTGCTTTGCTTTCTTCCCTGCTCTTCCAACTTTCTACCCAATCTGAGCCATGCTTCTACATCCTCTTCGATATCTACTCCAAGCACGGTAACGGTTCACGGCAGCCAACCGAAGGCGTACTTTTACGATGCCTGAAATCCATGCTCATGGATTTGCATCAAGTCCCAACCCATCTCATCGTCGATGCTGTCGATGAATGCCCGAACACACCGAAGGCTCCTGGTGGCTCACTTTCACGTCAAGAGGTGTTGGAGGTTGTGAAGGATCTTGTCGAGTTGCGCCTCCCAAACTTGCATATTTGTATAACAAGTCGCCCAGAGGACGACATCCGACATGCGGTCCAAGAATTGGCAAATCTCAAGGTATCTCTGCATGACGAGGATGGACAGAAGGATTCTATTGCCACATATGTTCACTTCGTCGTTTATTCCAACAAGTACCCAGCCATGAAGAAGTGGGGCGATGAGCTCAAGAAACGGGTTGTTGAGACGCTGTCCAGCAAAGCCGACGGCATGTACGAGTGTCGCTTCAACTTGAAGTTTATACCTCTTGCTAACGTCGTTACTCAGGTTTCGCTGGGTTGTGTGCCAGTTGGATGCTTTGCGAGAGTGCCTTGCACGCAATGTCCCACAGGTCCTCAGTGAATTACCCGATTCACTTGACGAAACCTACGAACGCATCCTGCGGGGCATCAACAAGTCAAACAGCAATGATGTTCATCGTCTGTTGCAATGCCTTGTGGTGTCTCTGCGACCACTTCGTGTCGAGGAGCTTGCCGAAGTCTGCGCGCTAGACTTCGACAGTGATGATGAGATTCCCAAGTTGATCCCAGATTGGCGTTGGGAAGATCAAGAACGAACTCTTCAGGCGGCATGCTCTAGTTTAATTTCCATTGTCAACAGTGGTGGTTCACGGGTCGTGCAATTCTCACATTTCTCTGCCAAGGAGTACCTCACCTCACCTCGGCTTGCCAAATCATGTGGAGATGTCTCGTGGTGTCATGTTTCCCTCGAGCCTGCCCACACGATTCTCGCAAAGGCTTGCTTGGGTGTGCTGCTGCTGCTGGACGATACTGTTAATGAGGGTAGCACCGGAAAGAAGTTTCCCCTGGCTAGATATGCCGCCGAAAACTGGGTCTCCCACGCACAGTTTGATAACGTGTCGTTACGGATACAGAAAGGGATGAAAGATCTCTTTAACCCGGACAAACCACATTTCGCAATGTGGGTTCAGCTGCACGACATCGACACCGCCCTCTCCCGCAGCGTCTCCATTTTCGGCATGCTTAAAACGAAGATAGGTGGCGCAACTCTATACTACGCTGCACTCTGCGGATTTCAAGACTTGGCAGAACACCTTATCGTCAAGCATTCCCAGGATGTGAACAGATTTGGTGGTATCTATAGGATGCCATTATTAGCGGCATTGGCGCAGGGTTACTCCCAGATGGCAGAGTCATTATTTCAGCATGGTGCAGACGTGAATCGTCGGAGCCCGTCCTGTCTCACGCCACTGCATTATGCATCCTCATCATGCTCTGCATATGTTGAAACTATGCAATGGCTCCTCAGCCATGGTGCAGATCCGAATGCCAAGTCGATCTTTGACTCGACCCCACTGCACATGGCAGCTTCGTGGGATAATTGCGAGGCGGCTCGGATACTGCTCGATCACAACGCAGATATCGATGCTCAGGATTCCTCCGGCGAGACTCCATTATCCTGGGCAGTGATAGCCGATAGCCGCGGTGCCGTTCGTTTACTTCTTTCCCGTGGTGCAGATGTGAACGTACGGCACAAGGACGATTCGACACCGTTACATCTGGCCTCAGGCAAGAGAAAGCACGAGGATCCCAAACTGTACCGGTGGAGCGTCAAGCCACCGTCGCTTAAAGCCGCGCACACGTTGCTCGACCATGGTGCGGATGTAGGGGCAGAGGATGACGAAGGAATGACAGCGTTCCATATAGCGTCGTCAAACGGACATGAAAATATCGTGAAACTACTTTCAGTGTATGGCGCCAAGTGAAGGAGGGAGCTTTTGGCATTTATATCCTCACACACCATCATGATATGGTAGTTACCCTCATAACATGTGAAGAAAGGTAGTCGGCTTTAGCGTTGCAGACAGATATTATGTCACGGTAATATAATTCGCATTCACATTTTACAGGCGTCCTCTGGACATACCGACACCAAAGAATGGTCAAATCATTGACGATTACTAGCAGCATTTGGATGACACATATAAAGGAGTAGTCGTGTTTCTACTCAACCTAGTACTCGTCCGAGTCTGCGCACATCGTCACGCCCAGACAATGTAATCGTTCCTCGTACAACAATGGTCATGGGTACGTACAACGGCGTGCCCGTGCAGTTTGGCAATTGCAAGTTATGGCGCGCACAACGCATGGTGATCATTTTCATCCTGCATTTCTTGTATACACATGCCTTTTCTCGTTTCGAAGATTAAGTGGATGCTAACGGCGTCGCGGATGCATTTACCCTGGCGCTCAATGTGCCAAGACCAGTTTACCTTGTTTGGGGCATCCGAGTCAACGTACTCCTGGAAGCATTCAAGTTGGTAGGGTGTGGCAAAGCAACAGTCTCAATTACTAGTTGGTGTGACAGTTGCGTGACTGACCAAAAGGTGGGCCTGTCCGAAGATGGCGAGTATACTCCCTCCAACCGTCCATCACGCTTTGCCTGCCTTTTTTTTTTCTTCTTTTTTTCTCTGTTGTTCACGTACATGACAATTGCTGGTGCCAACTGAGAACGCCAACTCTGTGCAAACATCGTTCGCAACTGTTTCGCATCTTTCCTGCCCTTTCTTTCCGCATTGACCCATGATTGCATGATTACCCCTTTCCATTTCCGCGTGACTCTTCCCCTTTCTTTGTGTCATCATTGCCCTTTGTTGGCCCACGGACTTTTCCATCTAATGACCCTCTGAAAGAGATATTTCGTTTATCCTACGAGCTCTTTGTAGATGGGTGGCTCGGTCAGGCACTTGAACGAGAAACATCTGCGAAGCCTAGCATATGCTCTTGCTGTTCATCGTGGACATCTCACAACACGGCACAGGATATGCGTCTTTGCGCCACGTGATCTTCGAATTCCAAATAAATCATTGCTACAATACACGAACTGAATCAGTAGCACAAAAAGCGTAAAAAAAAAGGGAACGTCCATATAACACACGAACGCAAAAGGAATAGGAGTGAGGTGGGGCTGTATAAGGATATCGTCGAAACTATCTTCCGCCTAATACGTTGCGCCAGACCCGCCCACAACCTGTTGTTGATGTAGCGAAGGCGACGCAGTCGGCGTCTGCCCACCGCGCGGCGGTGAAACTTGAGGGGCCGGACTATGGGGATGCATATGTGGGGAGAGTGAGTGAGCGATCGCAACGGCTTGCGGGCTGCGCTGAGCCGCCCCCCATGGCATTGGTCGTGAGGGCGGGAGCTTCAAGTTCATGTTCATGTTGCCCAAATTCATGCCAACATTGACACCGACGGCTCCCACTGGTAGGTTGAAATTAGCACCGTTGTTGACAACGTGACCAATGTACGACGCAGGTCGCGAACCATTGACTGCTACGGCCATTTCCTGTTGACCATTAGTGAATGCGTTTTTCAGCTGGATCTGCTGCACGGTAAGCCCGTTCGGCTGTGCACCTGGGTGAAGGTACGTCGCAGTTCCATTGGGCAGGGCAGCCGCATAGTTGTTTTGCACATGATAGCCGTTTGGGATAGAGATCGCATGATGTGACTGAGTCGCCTTTATTGGGATTGGGGAGGCTGCAGGCACAATAGCCGTCGTCGCTTCAACGGAGACGGTGGTGGAGTCCTGTTGAGAAGCAGGCGTGGAAGACGAGAGACTGTGACCGTCCTCGGATCCATTGATAGATGGGGGAATAGGGACGGGACTCGTATGACCATTAGTTGCGGTTGGCGTTGGGGAGGACTGGGGGGAAGTCTGGGGCAAAGGAGGTGTGATGGCGGTCAGAATGGGAGTTGCAGGTGGACGCAAACTGCCGTTGGATGAGATGCGCATTTGTGGGGTATTCAGCGTTGAAGGAAGCTTCTTCATTTGTTGCTGCATCGATATGGGAGTCCCTGTGGTCTGCGGCATCCCAAGAGCGCTCTGCTGGGCGAGTTGCTGTTGGTGTTGCTGCATCGCCGCGGCCTGGGAGGCAGTCTGGGGGACAAGGGGACGAGGGCCCACGATAATGGCGTCGCGACGGAATGCAGGAGCGATACCGGTGCGGTATGGCAGAAAACCGAGAAGGCGCCCGTCGGACGAAGGTGTGTAGATCGTAGGGTCGGTAGTAAGCCGCTGATGATCATCCTCTTGATATAAGGACATGCCCTTGAGCAAATATCTATAGAAACAGTCAATGATGGCTAGGAGTATGAAGGGGAAAGACAAACTTGGGATGGAATTCGTCTACAAGAGCCCTATCTTTCTCATCAGGACCATCAAATCCAACGGGGGGTTCGTCATCTGCATCTAATAACCAACGGTCGCGGATGCGCCATGAAATCTCCTTTTCGGCAGCTAACTCCTCTTCAGTCGCCTCTGACTCCGCAGTTGCGGTCCTTGTTGAGCGCCGGGGGTACCGCAGCAACTCCTCGGGAGGGGGAGAATGACGAGAAATACGACGGTCTACACGTAGCACGCCTCCACGACCACGGCGTACCCGGACGGCGCGCCACTCTTGAGTAGACGAGTCCTCATCTAAGCTGGCTTTTGATGATGATGATCGAGAACCCTCGGGTGGGGGGATCCACTTGAAGTGTCGTTGAGCCTGGGTGACGAGCTGAGGCTGATAGGCATTCTACGAGGCGGTGAGTAGAAACGACGATGATAGCAGGCCGATAACTTACTTCGGCTCCATCCTCCCAGTGATGATCGCGCTCTTTGATCCGGGCCATCTCGCGATCGATTTGTGCAAGGATCGCCGCATTGCGTTCTTTTGGACGTACGACCGCGTCGTGAGGGGTCGGAGATACAAGTTCGCCGTTGTTGTCGCGCGACCTGATTTTGAGTGGCAAACGACTGCACAATCTATGAGTTCATACATATCCTCACCAGAGAATACACATACCATTGTTCTGCTGGCCTGGGCTTCTTGACCACCCTCTCCTTGTCAAACAACAACTCGTCGTCTTCTTTGGGATTGAGTAACGAGGGAAACTTCCGCTTGAGGAAGGTATAGTCCCCGCGTTTTTCCCATACCTCTTGTCCTTGCTGCGCTACTTCGCGCTTGAGTTGTTCGCGTTTGAAAACACAGCTGACGAGCTCCGCTGCAGTAGCTAGTTCTTGCTTCAAACGCAAAAGCTTTTCTGAGGAAGAGGCTTGGGAGGCGCGGGTCTTGCGCATTGCCTTGACATCACGCCGTCTGAAGCAAATATAGGACTCGTTCTTGATATCTGACTCGTCGCACTAAGGAGACGAATCTTCAGTGAAAAGAAAGGCACGGATGTTGGTCGAAACTCACGTTGAGAGTAGGAATGATTCGGTGACCACCTCGCTCGATTCGACGCTCCTTCCAGTAAGGGTACACCACCTTTGCAAGACGAAGCAACTGGGGTGGTTGAGGAATGGATGATGGAACTATGAAAGCCGCAAACGTGTCGGGAGTAAGAACGTTGGAAAATGTTTCCTGGTAATCAGAAAATGGTGGAAAGGGAGAACCCTGCTGAAGACCCTGAGACAGGGCAATTAGTTTTGCACGTTCGATGGGAAGTGAAAGAGTATAACGTACGTGATGCAGAAACTCAGTCTTCTCATGCGTCACTTTTTCAAAGAGTCCCATTACAAGTTCAAAGTCATCCTCCGAAATGACGATGGGCAGTGCGACATCAGGTTCCTTGCCTTTTGCCTTTGCGCTGCGCTGCGAAGTCCTCGTTGTTGTGCCGGATGCTGAAACGGCGCCTTGTGCTGATGTTCCTTCACCTCGAGCCTCCTCGTTGTTCTTGTCGAGCCACTCTTTGTCGCGCTCGTCCATGAAGTATGTGAAACCATTTGCAAGAGCACCTTGTGTGGTCTCCTCAACTGTCTCGGATGTCTTAACATACGAGACTGGGTCACGCCATCGGTCGCGCGGGTAGAGTGACTCGTAATCTTCCACAAGGCCGGCATTGTCCGGAATTGGGATGTACGCATCCTGTTGTTTGGCGGTAGTTTTCTCACTGGGACCGCGAGAGAACCGTAAAGACGATGAGTGGCGTTGCGAGGCAGCTGATAGCACAGCTTGCAAGTGGTGTTCCTATAAATGGGTAATGAGTCAGCATTCCGCGGGACGAAATTCTCACGGCGGGAGCCAATCAGAGCGTGCCACCAGGCGCCTTTCAACAGAAGGGGTCCAACGGTACGATAGAAGAGAAAATACGAGCTCACATTGGCATCCTCTGCATCAACACCAGCGGTGGACACAATACGAGCCTTCTCCTCATCCTCATCGAATGCCAGGGGGTCCGCATCGAGGTTACCCTGGACAATGTGAAGTCGTGTCTTATTTGTGACACGATTGCGGTTGCGAAGCGTGGAGGGGCCGGGGTTGTGTGCACGGGGCATATCATGGAGAAAAGGGACGGGGACGATGGAGGATAAATTAGGGCGGGGAGTCGTCTGCGTTGGATGTGTCGGCTTTCGTCCACTTGGCGGGCCACGGCGCTGCGGGGGAAAGAACCGGGCGTGGGAAGTTGCTCCGATGTTTCGGCCCGAGACAAAAAAAGCTGGCCGCCTACTTTTGTTTGGTTGTGTGGACGCGGCCCTTGTGGCGCCCGCTTACCTTTGGCAACAACGTAAGGCGTGTGTCTGGTCTTTGTAACTATTCTAATAAATATTCTACGACCCACGAACTTATGCTTTTGCTTGTAGCTCTCGAACTGTGGTTCTAAATTGGAAAATTCCGCCAAAGGCGCTGAAAAAAAACTAATTTATGATGAATGTCTTCCCGGCCGATCTATGATAGACTTACCTTTCAATTGACTAACTAATAGCACCTAGAAATATTGGTAGTGAGACTGAATGAGATGAAAATCGACAGTCAAATGGCATAGCACATTCTATGGAAAGCACTTCTGCTTCAGAGAACTTGGGACAGGATCGGAGACTCACGCACGCAAGCAACTATACCACGCCAACTTTACTGAACAAAAATCAGGAGCGGGAACCAAAATAGTATGAACGGGACGTCGGATCTATCCAGCCAGTTTTGAGAAATATAAGTATATGCGTCTGATATGCCATCAGAAGTTGTGAAACGTACCACGTTCCCTCTCCATCATCCACGGCAGAGCCGGTTCACGTTTCAATGAGAGTCTGATGCATTCTATGTCACAAACCTCAGCTTCATCGAAAGAAAAGAAAAAAAAAGGTGAATTTACACATAGCCGGCGACCATCGGCTGTTCATATAGCACACTGTGGCTCGTGGTTAGTAAAGGCATGTACGCGCGTCAGGTATGAGTAGGTCACCTGTTTACTCTGGGCATGTAACAGACCAGGATCCAAGTTCATTACACGGTATCGCGACGCATCGCAATATGGTCGACTAAGGGTCTTTAAGTGAAACGGAACCGGAAATTCCAGTCCGCAATTCTAGCCAGCCCTATGCAATGAGGCTGTGAGAACACATGGTGAATCGTCCTGCGAAGATCATTCTCTTCTACTCATAGAATTAGCATATACTCGAACTGTGTTTAAGGCCAAAAAAAAAAGTGAAGACAAAAGGACAAATGACGAGGGCACAACACTCGCGATGCAGAGGGGGTTGTATGGAGGGACTATATGCTTTATACTCACGCTAATAACATTGCTGCTGGGGTCAGGGATATTGAAGGGGGAAGGGTTTGGAAAAGGGGAACGGTGTCAGGGAAGCAGAGCTTGCTGATGTGTCCTCATGTTCTCCGACCCGATTTCTCCATCTGGCACCCCATATGGGTCCGCACGTCACCATAGACCAATGGTGTACACGTGAATACACCCATACCATGACAGAAGAGAGCCATGATGGAGCATAGATGGTGATAAGAGGGTTATGTGACGGTGAAGGGGAGGGATGATGAGGGATGATGAGACGAGACAAAGCGAGGAGGGGAAGGTGACCATACAGTCGCACGGTACGTCTATAAGCGCTTAGTATCCTATTGGCTGCTCGCGCCCTTTAGGTAACATTATCTTATCTTATCTATACATGCATTCATCGGAATCAGAAACCATCTGTCTCAAATTTCTCCATTTACCCTTTTGTAGTCTCACCTTGCAGTCTCAACGTCTCACTCATTAATTGGGAGGATAATTTCTGCCTACGTGAAAAGCGGCGACAACTCTGTTCACGGATTTCCCATCATCATGATGCCCATCCGACGCCTACAGACTCGTTACTACGACTACGACAGGGGTTTAAAACCGGAAGCCTGAGGCCTGAGTGTTTGACTCAAAACGTGTGCCCGAATAATTAAAATGTCTTGCTTTTCTATTGACAATCGCTCATCTTGTCGATCATGCTCATTGGCGCTGGGTTTTCAGGTCGGGATATGGTAGAAAGAGGCAAACCCGAACTTAACACATCGCCACCGTGACCATCATCGAGGCAGCGCATTTGCTGTGTAAAATGTGGATTTTCAGCACGCGTTTAGGACCTCCCTACCTCTCTATGAAGCGATGCGCTTTCTACGATTGCCTTGTCAGGCTCAATTTGGAGATGGACGTCACGGGTACGGAGTCGGCTCCACACAGAGCGCATTCGTTCTTTCTTGTCATCTTCTTCCCCCACCGCGAAAGACAGGCACGGAGAACAGGCCAACTTGGCGTAAAACCGTATCCGCCTCATTCGTCCTACTCTTCTGTGCCACGCCTCCTGAGCGTCGTGATTTTTCAGCTAGGATTGACAGTCATGATTAGCAGGAAGCTGTTGCGCAGGTCACTATGTTTTTTTGATCGACATCAACGCACGTACACTCTGGTTGATCGCGATACCTTATCGTGCTCGACGTTCGTGGAGCTATTCCTCAAACTTCATCAATAGGCCGCCAACGTACTTTTTCTCAGCTCTCAGCTCCCTTCAAGATACTGAATTTCCATTGTGGGAGCACTGGCAGATGGAACGCCCATATTTGTATTCCCGTCCGTCCTGTGCCAGTGTGGCTCTTGAGAGTTGTCTACGCAGATCGCAGTCACCATCGGCGAGCTCATCTGAATGATGCCATCATATAGGTCACCACAAGACGTGCCAATGGTCATAGCGTTTTCGTTGCAGAGCGCCGGTTACGAATAGTCGGGCTTTGTGTGACCCGTTGAGACCGTGCTCAAGCAACAAGATGATGGCCCATCGGGTTTACGTATAGGACACGCCAAATGCCTTTCTGTTGGCGCGTTCGTAATGGCATGGGGGTTAGTTGTGGTCACGGCCATAAGTAAACATTGGGAGTTCGTGCGTCTTCTTCTAACTTCCGCATCCGTTCTGAGGAAAGGTTCAAGGCATTTCTCTATATGACGGTCAAACCTCGTAGGGGATACGTAATCCGACCGAACGACTTCGGAATGCTTCTCGTATCAGAAGGAGGGCACAGTTGGTTTGGCGTGTCCCTTGAGCTATTTTATCCTTCTTATTGTAGGAGACAAGCTCAGGGCTACAACTTGGTACATAATCACGTGACAACTTCCTTTTTCTATTCCGTCGGATCACTGCTCTGTTTTATCATCACGCATGGTCAGCGCGCTTTCTCGATGGTCCACTGCGAGTCCAATCAACGCAACCGAATTCGGTCGGCTGGTTTATCACCCCGCAGACGAGCTTCAGCAGAATTCGCAGTGAGGGAACGTGCTTGACCCATGTCCATGGACTCGGCTGATAAAGGATTTCAATTTGATGCGAATCATACATCACTTTTGATTCCATACCAATTACACAACACAGACCCACACAGCTACATCTGCATCACGCCGCTGCGGAGCATTCTGCTGGGCTTGGGGCCGATATCGAATTGTCGACAAATCGATCCGGTGCGAACGCGATCAAGGTCACTCCAAAATGCCACAATAGCAGGTCGAGTGGGGAGTGTGGCGCTAGCGCAAGAACTCATATCCCAGAACAGCAAATGATACGGTTCAGGAAGCAATCGAGGAGTGACCGCTCGAGTGAAGGCTATTATGCAAGAAATTTTTGGAAAATCACCTTTCAAACACGCGATGGCTCCTACTCGGTACTCTCTATCAGTAGCAGGAGCAACCAAACGGACAACCCAACCGCTCAAGTGAGGTGTCCCCGGCATGCTTGGCAGTAAACCACCGGTTTGAATCACAGCAGGAGATAGGGCGCCCGTGACTCGGAGCCGAGATGACATCATATCCATTGTCCAGGCAGGAAAAAGTTACTTGGGCGTAATGAGACGAAAGCGTCCCTAGATGATGAACTGAGGAACGAATTGGTGCGGGGAATCCGATAGTCGAAGGTATAAAGAGCGATCGGAGGAGCGAGCTCTGTTGAGGGGAGAGAAGGGTGATAAACTTGACTCGGACGGGGCACTACATCTCTTCTGGTGCACCAGAACTGTTGTAATTGCATCGTGTAGATCCATACTCGGAATGAGGGATGAGAGACAGTATTGTCGAGTTGCGACGATAAGGGACTTAGTACGTCCCATTAAGGTATGTCGTTCCATCGGAGGCAGCTGTATTCTAGCCCCGCTCGCCAACCCTGGCCTCATGTGTGCATACGATCATGCAAAGTTCACATATATGGGAGTCAAGTGAAGAGGTTTCAGTGCTTAGCTAGAGCCCTTGATCCATAAAGTGCACATGTTTCATTTCTGGGTAAACGACAGTAAGGAGTAGTAGGACGTGTCGAATGATTTGAGGGTTGATGAGATTCAAGCCAAGGATGACGGGATCATACCGCCATCACAGGTGACGATCTGCACGGCGGTGAATTTCAAAGTGTATCAAAAGCATAGAAAGGTCACAAACCTTGTCAGTCATGTATGAGTTTGTCACCAGCAGCTCAACTACTTGGGCGATCTCCTCAGGTTGGCCAAAGCGACCCACTGGGACAAGATCCTATTATATACATTAGACAGACCGGATTGGAGAGAGACCAGTTGTACATACACGATGCGCGGCGGTCGGGTTATTAAACATGACCGTGTTGGCGATTAAAGCCGGAGCGACGGCGTTGCACGTCTGGGTTGACAAGGCAGATTGAACAACGGGAATGTCAGGACCGTTTCAACGGTGATGCTGTATGTATACGTACGATACCCTTCTTACTATATTGCCTGGCGATCCAGTGCATAATGCCGTGTAACGCAGCTTTTGACGAAGAGTAATGGGGTCCAAGAACCCCTCCAGTGGCTGGGCGGCGAAAAAGAACCTCAATCCCGAGCGCCAAAGTCCCGAAAAAACCATATGGAGGAGAAGAACCGCACCGGTAGCGATACTGGAACAAAAGACTATCCTGCCGTACCCTTGCTGTTCCATATGCGGAACGCACAGTTGGGTCAACTGGGGAAAGGGAGGGGGTCAAACAAGCGCTCTTACGTCAGTGAACGGGGGAAGCGAGAAGCGGGAACTGACCAGAAATGCGCCGCCCGCGTTCGCTCGCCAACACCTCTCAAACTCGTCCATGCTAACGTCTTCGATCTTGGCTTTGATGCCGAGCATGGTGCCCGCCATGGCAGCATTATTATACAGGATGTCGGGGTGACCGAGCTGTTGGACGACGCGCGCGTGCAGGTCTCGCACTGCGTCAAAGTCGGTGAGGTCCGCTGCAAAAGCGATCGCGCGCACGCCGAAAGAGGCGCGCAGTTCCTCGACTAGGGCGGTGGCCACGTCGTGTTGCGAGAAATAGTGCAAGGCGAGATGTACACCGCGCGCGGCAAAGAGGCGAGCGGTTGCCTTTCCGATACCGCCCCTAATGTAATGGATGGGTTGAGGGAAGGGATGATCAACCCTTCACTCACGTCGCGCCGGTTATGAGGGCGAGCTTGCCCTGAATGGGTATAGGAGTGTACGTGCCAGCCAAGGATTCAGAGATAGACATTTGTGATTCTATCCGTTACGGTCGGAATATCAGATTGGTAATAGAGCGCGAGAGAGAGTGGGTCACAGCGAGGTTTACGAGAGGGCCGTGCGTCTAGTACAAATCACAAGCATCTGGTTGTTACAAAGGCGCTAAAGAGTGTTTTGACGGGATAGCATCTGTTATTGGTCCAGGTATTAAGAACCCAGGGTACGTTATTACATACCCTACTCGAGTCTCTCCCACAACCACCATGCTACACTATGACTTTCCATTGGTCCCCTTCCTCTTTGCCACAGCACTTTCCGTCAATGGCCTTCGCAAGCGATCCCTTTCCCCCTCTGGCGCCGCCGCCGCCTTCCTCACCGGCATCTCAATGCTTTCCCTGCCGCTCCGCACACCAGGCATAGTCCTCATCATCTTTTACCTCCTCGGCTCAAGCGCGACGCGAGCCGGACAGCCACGAAAAGCCGCGCTCGAGGACGGCCACGATCACGGCCAGGCGGGCTACCGCACCGCCGCGCAGGTGTTTTCTAATTCTGCCAGCGCACTCGTCGCGACCCTCGCGTGGGGTGCGTTGCATGCCCCCGGTTTTCCCGGGATACGTGTCGCAGAAGCTCTCTTTGTTGTCCGTGGCGTGCCTTACCGTGATGAATCGTGGTGTCCACTTGACGCGGGCGTAACGGAAGGTTGGAGTCGGGCGCTCCTGTTCGTCGTCCTGGGGTACGGTCCTCTTCTTCTAATTCTCCCTTTTTTTTCCCCTTTTCCTTTCCCACATACATCATGACCGTAGCGGGATCTTTTCCTGATGTTTTTACATTAGTCACTTTGCCTGCTGCATGGGCGATACGCTCGCATCGGAGCTCGGCATTCTATCAAGCACACCTCCCATCCTTCTCACGACTCTCAAAACCGTGCCTCCCGGTACCAACGGTGCGCTCTCACTCTTAGGAACGACGGCATCTATCGGCGGTGGCATGGCGATGGGCTGGACAATGTGGGCCGCGCTATCCGTCGAAAATGCCGCGTGTCGTGATCAGACGGGCGATCTATTCTTGCTTCTGCTTGGATGGGGTGCGGTTGCTGGCGGGTTGGGATCCCTCGTGCGTCTCCTTCGATTCCTTGATCCTCGGACTGATGCGCTGACAACCATTTGGGGTATAAAGCTCGACTCGCTTCTTGGCGCCACATTGCAACGAACGCAATACTCAAACACGAGCAAACGTATATTGACCGACACGTCAACGGTACCACAAGACGAGTCTGACATCAAAGTCGTAAGCGGTCTCGACGTGCTCTCAAATAATAACGTGCGCCACATCTGCGATTCCAGTCCTGTCCCTTGTGCTGATTCTGTTTCATTTTACCAGGTTAATCTTATTTCTTCAACCCTGACCGCTATTGCCCTCGGCTACCTTGCTTGAGTGCTAGGACATAAAAGTAGTACGCCAGGCCCCGCTTACCTTGTGTTTGTCTTGTCTATCGCCTATCACTGAATGGAGGCAATGCATTCTGTATATTTCCCGAAAAGATTACCCGGCTTTGTATGACTACGACCGTTTTCTGTTTCTTGACCCATACTCTCTCTTACATGCAATGCAGCTCTTTGAATAGATAGACCATTCTTCTTTGGCGTGAGTTGACAACCCTCGCAAGCTTGTGATTTTCTCTGGCAAATCTAGATTCTCGGCGTCCTTGACGTCCCTTGGCGTCTAAACTCAGCGCTCTGTCACGGTGCTCATCGCTTTGACGCCGCCCCTCTTACGCGGTAGGCCGTAACGTACACGAGGCCAAGCGGATACTCTAAACACTGGCAATTCACACACCACTCGACATGGGCGTAATTTTACTATTGTACTCTTTAGGTCATGTTCACACATACTGTCTAAGGGTCTGGATGTCTAGGCCCCCAGATCTGTCACTGAACGACAACGATGTGATTAAAGAGTGGCCTCATCCCATATACATACTAGTATAGTTGCCCAGCCCCCCTTGTTCCGTTTGCATGGTGACCATCTGAGTCCAAGATAAGGAGGAGGAGGTTCTGGGTAGCAGTAAGGGATGAGCTCTGTTGCTAGGTTGCTGGTAGATTTGGTTTGTGCTTTATGAAATAGAAGAGAGACCAAAAGTAATCTAGTACTGTCTGGGTTCCAAGTCGGAGCCCGGACACTGGTAGATTACCTTCGTTACCACAAAATGGTATAGTTGTTGGTGGCTCGGCGGTCAGCTTCTGTAAGAGCGTCTTGACATCGATTCTCGGGAAAAGATAGACGGAAACGACCGGAAGCGCACAATTACTGTATTTGTTGCTGCTTACTAACCGTGGCTGTCCTCACTGTGGAGAATGGATGCACGCACTCAGCTCACCTTTGCATACACAGTCGACTATCTCATAATGCATAAGGGTTGTCCCAACCCTAAAGCCATGCATTATGAGATTTATGCATTATGAAACATGCATTTTCCCCTTGCCAGTGTAGACCAATATGGTCCCACCCCATGACCTATGCAGTATGAGATTTATGCATTATCATGTTATGCATTATGAGATAGTCAACTGTACAGTTACTACAGTAGACTTTCTCATAATGCATAACTTAATAAGGCTTGTCCATACTCAAACTAACACAAATTCTATGTGTTATAATACGTATGGATTATCTGATTATGTGCTATCAGTACATCTACTGTACTGTATGCTCAATTTCTCAGTGCATCATCATTCAAATGAACATCGCTGACTTTCGCTCACCTATATTATTGAGGCCACCCGGTGATCCTTGCGGTCATTCTCCTTGTTCGATGCGAGTATGCGTTCTTGACAAATTTTTTGTCTTGCTCACAGTAAACGTTTCAACAAATCTAGACTCAAACTAATGCAGTCCACAAGTCCTGCATTGCGATTCCCAACCTCCGTGCGTCTTCATATACAGCCTGGTCACGCAAGGTGTCTTCCTTCTACGCCTGCTCTTCATCCCCGGAACAGCTTCTCTCACCGGCGGCACCAGAATACGGGAACAGAAATTACACCCTGATCGCTCTCAGCTGAACCTTAGCCTTCTTACCGTAGGGTGCGTTGCTGGGCCAACTACAGTATTCCATGCCTGTCACAAGGGTATCCTGAAAACTCCAGACCAGCGCCTTGGTGTTGACTACTCCCGCCGCGTTTTTCGCTTCCGTCGCCACCGAGGGCTTCATGGGCCCGTCCGATTCGCCCCGGCGTGACATGCTCCGTACAAGTCGAGGGCTTTGCCGTCATCCTGCTTATGATGTACGCCTTTCTCTTTCTCATGACAGTGGGTAGTAGCTCGAGATTGTGTCTCTCATAATCCGCAGCTAGTACATCTGCTCCCATTGTCTACCTGAAACCATCCTCCTCGTACCGAGAATGACATTCCCGGACCCGGCGAGGTGGCCGTCAACCGTCAAGGCGACAACCCGCGAGAGGTGGTAGCGCACAGGAGAGCTAGACTTGACGGCGTTGGACCCCAAGTGAACCCTTGGGCGGTGTCACGGCTGAATTTGTGCGCAACCAAGATAATATCGAGGGAGAGTGCGCTCTCCCTCTGTTTTTTTATTCTCTTTCACTTCACTTCACCAACGGCTGAGGAACACTCTCCTTGACCTCACGTTCTGCAGGTAGTCCTCCTTCCTCTTGGTATCCTTCTCGGCCGACGGCCCGTCGCCATCGTATTCTCTTCATCACCCTCTCCTCAAGCTCCTCGGCTGGTGGCTAAACAAACGGGTCTTGTTTCTCTTTGGTAAAACGCTTTTCTTTCCCTGCTGTTTTCTGTGTTTCTCTTTTCCCACCTTTGTGTCCATCCCCCTTTCTTGCTAGATCTCTTGGAAGTGACGCTCCTCGTCGGCGCTTGTTTCATCGTCAACTACGTCACCGCAGACGCGAAAACGCAATGGGTCGGAGTTTTATGAACGCATGTGAGAGCGTCGCGATGGCGATCGCAACCGGTGGGCCAAGAATAATGAGGGACCGCAGCTGCAAACTCCCGGCGTCGAGTTTCCCCGCATAATACTGCACCGGATGTTTATTTTTCGGACATTGCGCACATCTTTGTCTTACGTTCGTCATCGATCATGCTCACATCTAGATCCATCCATCGTGTTATTGTATCTTAGATTAAGAATTACAGTAATGCGCCTGTCATCAACTATTTACCAGCGAGATCCTCGGTATTCCAAAAACCAAAAAAAAAAAAAGAGAAAACCGAAAAAGGAACACTGTAATCTATATATGCCTTCACGTTTGCGGCGGAAGTCCAGTGAGCGTATCCCCTGATACCTGTCGACCAAGCGCCTCCACGGCGCGCTGTACGAGTTCAGTGAGTGCAATGCGCACCTCAGTCTCTGCCTGAGCCCCTCCAGTTGGCACCTCCTCACCACGGTGACGATGCTGCGCCCACCGTCCGCCCGCGCACGTACCCAGCGCAGCACGCACAGTCGCGTGAGGCAGTGGCGCGCCAAACGACACGCTCAGACGGGCACCTGGACGTGGTAGGTACTTCCACGGTGCACGACGACCTTCTGGCATGAGCTTGTCGAAACCTGTTTTTGTAGTTGGTTTGTCAGTAGAGCACTCTCTCACTCTCTCGTTACGACGACAAATGCAGCATCCCGGTTGGATGGGTAGAGGAAGAAGTTTTTGGAAAGAAAAAAAAAGACGGGGGTGGCGGGGAACGGAAGGAAGGAAAAGACGTACCGGAGATCCACATGGGGATTATCGTTGGAGGACGGGGTGTTTCCATCAAAATACGACCGCTGATAGGATATCAAAAGGATAAGAAGAAAAAAATTGAAATTAAAAGAAGGGAGAAAGAAACGGAGACGTACATGCCCCATTTGAATCGTCCTATTCGCGCGATCCCAGTCTTGGGATCCACCTTGTAAGTGTGGGATGGGAAGACTTTACCCTCCGAAAAGAGGTGTATCTAAACCCTCCACCATTGAATAAAAAAACGAAAACGAAAATGCAAATGCAAAAACAAAAAAAAAAAGGATGGGAACACGAGAACGTTTTTTTTTTTACGTACCCAAGCACCCGAGTCCAGCTTTTCAATCGCGATATCAACGGCGGATTGGTATATACCAGCACCGCGAAACGTTTCGATGACCTGTCCTTTTCGAAAAAAGGCAGAAAAGACGCTGGCACATGAGCAGTGAATCAGAAGGAAAGAGGGGGTAGGGGGGGGGGGGGGGGAAGGGAGGAAAGAAGAAATTCTTTGAAAAAACTTACGGATTGGTAAACATCATGTCTGACGCGCCGAGTGTCCAGCGCGTCAAATGAGAAAATAGATACGTTCGTGCAGGGAGGATACCCCAAGTGAGTGGATCGTCAAGCCTGTGGTGTGGTGAGAGCCATGAATTACGACGAATGGGGGTTAAAAGAAAAAAAAAGGAGCGTACGTCGAGATATGATTAGAAACTTTTTTTAGTGTCAACCAGTCAGTCAAATCAGCCTTTTTGGGAGAAACAAAAAATTGGGGAAGGAGTTGATCGATCGTACCTGTGAGTATGCCTTGGCCGTTTTGTCTCTCAGGACTGTTGAGGGCGTCGAGGAGGTAAGGTAAGCCGCGGACTGTGATGGAACAGAGCCCAGAGTGAAGGTATGCCTTGCATGTCAGCCCAATTGCAGCGACTGTTGCCGCAGAGAGAATTGGTTGCATGCGCTGCGCGACAGGTTTTAATGTACTGCACAAACTCAGACGGACATGGCGGACGTGGTGTCGGCCCGGTCTCCCGTACGCCTTACTATAATTGACTCCGAGGAAGTGAGAGGCCAAAGATGATTATATTCTAGACAGGGTAGCAGAGAGAGACATAGCTTGCAGATATATAAGGTATCAACATTACTTTCAGCAGCCTAGTTGCGCAGATAAAAAACACTAATAAAAAATTGGAGACTACAAACCTGGTATGTACTATCATACGGTATCTTTGAATTGCAATGCACTGGCACGTCAAAGCTGGGGGGATGGAAATAATAAATCACATACGCAATGGGCAAAAATATAAAAAGAGATTGTGCGCATTTCACGGATATCCTGCAAACCAGCAAACCAAAAACAAAAGGGGGTGGGAGAAGGAGCGTGGGGAGAAGATCAGTCAGTAGAGGATAGGCATATATATTACAATGTGTGGGTTGCCGCTGGTGGAGATTACTGAGGGTGACAGCGGCGCTCCTCGACTACCGCCAACGTCCAACGCAAAAGCGTGCGCTCGAGCATGTCGTCCCAACCGTCATCTCGACGTGCGACTAGGCGCGCATCAAAAAAGATAGGCGGTTCCGAGAACTTGGACACCGACGGGGATGGCGGCGGGAGCGCGGGTTCGTTCGTCTGGTTCGGTTTCAGCATGGGTACATCTGGGGTAGCGGGGAGATGATGGGGAGCATATAGCGGAGCTTCAGGGCGCTGTACCAGTCGCGTGAGCTGAGAATGAAAGCACTGATTACTTTTAAGACGGGGTGGACTTACGCGCCCCATAGACGCAGGTTGTCCGTGCGCCTGAACGTCCATCCTTTGCGGCGCTTCTCCGTCTGTGACTCGTCATCTTTGGATGACGAAAGCGCGTTTTCGAGAGCGGCGATATCATGAATGAGTCGCTGTTGATATATCCCCACGGCTTTCTAGACTGTCGGACGCCAGCGTTATATGTGATGCAAAGCAATTGGCCAGACGACAGAACGTTCAGCAGCTCATTCCGATCTGGTGAGACAGGAATGTGGGTAGGAAGGACGCGGGGAGCAGCGCGACAAGGAGCGCATGCGTGCGCTGGTATTCGCCATCCGGGAAAGCCTCGCGTCTTGCCCACCGGGGAAGGTCGTTGTCGTCCATGCTAAATGCGTCTCCTCGTCGTCCTCTTCTTCTGCAAGAGTTTGTAGCGCCTCTGGTTCTCCACGACAAGATCTTGCATAGCGTCGAGAACGTTCATAGATGACACACGTCGGACGGTCCCGGCTGCTTCAGAGGCGCCCGAGTCGGGTTCGGGCAAGGGGGCGCTCGACCGGCGGCCCTTTCCCCGTGCCTCCCGATCGAGCCTCTCCCTGCGAGCAATGCGCTCCTGCTCGCACAACCACCCTCTAACCCTGCCTTTACTCCCACCAAACAACACTTCATCGACGGCATCAAGGTACTGCGCAGCAGCCCGCTGCTGCTTCTCGAGATCCTCAAACTTGAGATCCGACCTGTAAAGCCATCCGCTGCCGAGCACGAGCCGTTCGTCCCACCGCTCGCGCGGCAATCGTTCACTCTCTTCGTCGACGTTGAAATCGTCTTCCTCTTCGTCCCAGACCAGTATGGACTCGCGGCGGCCACCGACACGCATGACCGAGACCGAGAATGAGACGTCGGATGGTCCGTCGGACATTTCGGCAGGCGACGCGACACGCGATTGTGAGCTATGATCACTGCCCGCATCGTACGCGTCATCCGAGAGCGGCACGCGCGCGCTTTCCTCGAGTTCACGCAGGACGGTGAGGACTTCCAGTGCCGCGTGCCGGATCCGGGCTAACGGGTCCGTGCGGTCCGTGCCTGAAAACACGCGCCGCTTCTGCGGCTCGCTCGTGGAGAGCGATGTGGGACGGAAACCTTGCCGGGGATGTGCGCTGCTCCCGTGCTCATCGGGAAGGGAGAGTAGGTAGTTGCGAACGGAGCGGATCGCGTGCGTTGTCACCTTGAGTGCGCGGAGCACGTCAAAGCCGTTATTTGCCGTGCGCGCATGAACGGTCAACAGACCAGGGTCAGGACTTTGCGCGTTGTCGCCCGCGCGTAGCCTCCAGACATCTTCGACGACGGTCAAGTCATGGATGACACCGGGCCGGAGGTTCTCAGGGTCGACCTCGAAGGTCTTAACATAAGGGATGAATGCAGGGTGAGGTTGCACAGGGATCGCAGGTGGTGAAGGGGGAAGGTCGAGTTCTTGAAGGCTGGTCAAAGAAGGGCTCGCTTTGGTGTGTGTATTAAGGGTGCCGATCGCGGGGACAAGACCCCTACGCCTCGCGTTTGACCTGAAATTGACCATCAGGGTTTACAATTGAATTGATAAGGTTTGCATACGTACTCCTTCTTCGCGATAAGCCCCGTCTTTGTGAAGTAATGCTGAAGATGTTCAATGCTCCCCAACGCCATGACACTTCCTCGCTTTGCCGCGCTTCGGCTGAATGGTTTCTGCTCCTTATTCGCTGCGGTCGAATTGGGGTAAAAAGCTGCCTGAGGGCGCGATTTCATAGTTGGTGCGGGTGGAGACGAGTCCTGAGTTCCCGTAGATTGGGGAGTGAGAGAAGGAGTGGAAGAGGAGATGTCAGACATGAGTTTGGAGAGGTAACCAAGTGTGGACGGAAAGTGAAAGGGAGGCTCACTCTTTTCCCACCTGAATGATGACAAATCTGTCAGTCTATTTTCGTATCTGACCGTCATCCACATCCCCAGACCTGGATGAGCTATACAAGACTTGGATGTGGCCCATCCTCTCCGTAGTCACGTAATCCTAGTGTTTCGAGAAACGAGTAGGAATGGGGAGGCCGAAAAAAAAACAAGGCCTCAACTAGACTATTTAACTAATCCGTCTGCCGTGCTAATCACGATATAAAACACAATAATGAGGTGAAACGATGCGCTCGATCTGTAAGTGAGGCGTCTGGCAAGGAGCCACCTGGAAAGTTAGTACAAAGCGAAACGAGAAGCATGAAGAGCAACCGTTATCCATTTGCCTCTCGACTTCTGCATCAGCGTGACGCGGAGACCTCCCGCCTCATCCTGCCGCCAAGACAGCTATAACGGAATGACCAGCGCCGTGCCACCAATGTGACGACTGTGACCCCAGCGTCATAAACGTGATGCCGCACTATCTCCTCTGATCCAGCGAGTGTCACTGGCCAATTCTAGGTGAATTTGGGCGTAGGACAGGTAGAAGTATAGTCACTGGCGAGAGTATCATGATCTGGTACTTTTTCTTATTCACCTTTACACACCTCCACTGACATAATATTGCACAGTCTCTAGATATTCGCCTCTTAGTGTACACCCTCTCCTCGTTCTCTATTTCTCCCTCCCTAGTCCTCCATCCCCTTTGCACCTACCCTCCGCCATCCCGGTTTCTCTCTGGACCCCTGTATGCACTTCATGTCGTTTCGCTTCCTATGCGCGCCCTTCTGAGTTGCAAGCTGGGAGCTGTTTGAGAAGCCAAACCAAGGCAAGCCAACCAAGCCGGACCACGTCCTGAGCCGTTCGTTTGGCTCGGTTCGTAGGTAGCAACTTTCAAGTCGAGCTTTAGTCCACGGCCTTCATACATAGCCTTGTCCTCATCGACGCTATCTTTTTTGTCCTTGCCATTCTCGCGGCTGTATCTAGATCAATGGCCAGTCAGGAAATTGCAAGGATTCCTATGGTCTGGGGAGGTTCCGCTTCTGGGGCTTGCCAGAACCAATATGCTGGTCATCGGAGCACACTCAGGCTAGCTTGGCTGGGCGGGTAACTACACGTCAGTTCCTAGGTGGGTTTCAGTGCTAGGCTCCAGAGCGGTCAGATCCCCTCGCCTACGCATCGCCCATCAAGACAGTGTTTCATTGGCGTATACACTACAAAGTTGTCACGTCTTACAAACGCTGCTTTTCACCACTGTGGCCACTATGGCTATAGGTCCAGGCGTTGTGGCCTCGTGACATCAGGAATTTTCGCATTCGCTTTCTTCCGCTTGCGGCAGGCGCCGAAAGGCATCAAAAGAGCTACATCTACATATCAATGCCAAAAAGCTTGGCTGCTTTCCGGGTCGAAAAGCGCAAGGAGGCTACAAAAGGTGAGTACATGATTCATATCATGATGTCAATCGGAAATCTTTGAATATAAAAAAAATTGATTCAAGTATGACATATATGGCTGGGCTAGCACTGTGGATTTTGTCTGAGTTGTACATTTCGTTTGATTGGTCGCTTTTCTGCTTGTAAGAAGCTGAAAAGTGCAGAACAGCGTATAGGCTACTGGTTGAATTCCTGATGGCAACATGACAGGTCAAAAATGATTCCGCTTTATTACCACGGCGTCGTACTACTAGTATTATTCCGGTGTGCAAGGTGCCATCGATGTCATCCCCGTTGTGTTGTTCCGGCCATCGTCTCAAAGTCTGCGCGTATCGAATCGCGAACCGCTCAAAGGCACTTTCACGATGGCTGGGCGAACTCAAGATCTACGTCTGATCAGCAGTCGTAAAGATCATTCAGCAATAAGCTTCCGGTGAACAAGTACTGCTCCTTACCACTACCAACCCACAACCTGCGTGCACACACCTGCTGAGCGAATCTTTCCCCCTCCCACCGCTTATTCCCACATTTCCACTGAATGTTCACGCTTGCCTACGGCAGAGGGAGATGCAGTGCTTTTGCGGAACGCACGGGGTGCTTGTTCCTCAAGGGGTCTGCAAAGACGGCGGTCGGAGTGATCAAGACGTTTAGCGAGGTGGACTGTCTCACGTTGAGTTTGGATATGGGTATCGACGACGATGATTTAAGCCATATTGGAGAGCACTGATACCTGTTAATTATCATGCAAATTTCGCGCTGAAAAGTAATGGGGAGCATTCAGCGATTTCAAGGAAACGTCACATGCATGTACATCGAGAATGACTCGAATGTCTATGGGCAATGGACATTGGGCTCTGATTGAACACGAACGGCGTCGGTCACTATGACTTCAAGTTTCAGTATCAAAAAGCTTTCTATCACATTCAAACTCGTCCTCATCTCATCGTCGGAAGATATATGCGTGTTCGGACTAGGAGGCGCAATTGGTGTCATCATGCGTGGAGACATATCCCAGGAGGCACATCAGTAAATGATGCAAAAACGTTTTCACTTCTTCACTTTTGCAAGCAGAAAAGTGAAAAAGTGAAAAAGCTCACCTTATTTGTGCTATGGAATGTCTGTAAAATCACTGCTGTTTTAGCTTTATTACATTTTTTGAAAATACAGCAGAGAGCAAATTTTGGGGTAATTTTAGGTTACTTGTGCGCTTTTGCAACTTTTATCCCTTTTTGGCTCGCTCGAGCAAGTCCAAAAAACGTTCGTGCAGGTTTCCTGATGCAACGGTGAACGACATTCACCAGCTATACTAATGACATACAAAAAACCACTGGCAGGGAAGTACAGTCTCAGCCAACTAGAATACAATGTGTCTCTGGGAACATGCAACTGGGCCGCCACATGAATGAGTGTGACGTGTCGAGTCTGTCGACTGCGTACACACAGTCACAACATAGAATTTCTGAGAACTTACAGCTCTCGAGATTGCGAATAATATTGATATCATGTGAAGGTGGTTGGAGATGCTTGTCCATATTTGTTGAGGTCATATTCAGAGTGCCAATGTTTTTTTTTTGAATCTGAATTTATAAAGTGCAGTATGCTTACAAACGACAAGACGTGCTCGGCAACGGAGTACTACTTGGGCCTAAGGTAAGAGTGTGTGGAGAGAGGTGGTTGGTAACGTAGAAAGGTGGGGGGTGGGGTGGAAGGGGTGTAATTCAGAGTGCCATCGGTAAGCAGTGACGAGATAACATAACACTAGGCTAAAATTGACGTGGCAACGACGTCCGGTTTAGTGAGCGAATATCACTTAGGCGTGGTATAAATACTGCCGATTCGGCAACTCCTAACCAAAGTTGATCTTCGCCGCCTCCGGGACAACATGCGACCAGCACCGCGCGCAAGACGCGCCGTTATTGATGTGATCAATTTGACGTATGCTACCACCCTTGACCCTTCTTGGGGTATCTCAACTTGATGTGCTTCAACAGCACTGGTACCACCCAGCCGTGAAACAGGACAGTCTCTTCCATCTGGTCGGTACCGCTAGCGTGCATCACCAGTGTGACCCATTTCACCTTTGTTTAGGGCGGCCGTAAATACTGTATGGTAGCATCGTGATTCCGTACGTTTTGTCATGTGACTTCACATTTCTCTCAGGCTATTGAGAGACTAACTGTCATTGGCATATCATCCTTCTGTCTTACATGGCGGACACAACCGAACACACCCGAACCGCTGAACTGTAGTACCATTTCGCAGGTACCATGGCGAATTCATGCAACGGCTTATGAACACTGACATGCTTTGCACACGCAATCGGGCAGTGTAGGCGTAACCCTGTACGCTCATTCGGGTTTCGATTGGCACACAACCCGCAAGTTGTACATAATGGCGCCACAAAACGTTTTTAATGGCATGAGCGGCGGTACATCGTTAGCTATTCATTCGAGTACGATACATATACGAGTAACTAGCACGGCGCCTCAACGCTACCCTAGCCCTCACATATATTCAAGCAAACCCATTCGCGAAGCAGTAACCACCACTTCGTTTCATGAATACTTCCCAACGAGCTCCGAGTCCTCCAAAGGCGACGCCCTATTCTCATGATTCCTCGTCTGGCTTCGTTTCACAACCCCACGACACCTCGTCAAGGCCTGCGAATGTACACCAGCATCATGACACAATGATGGATCCGGGACCCCAACAAGAACAAGCTAGACCGACGCGGGAAGATGAATCTCATGAGATGGTTGAGACCAGAAAGAGGCCTTCTACCAAACGCCCTGAGATTGCTACAGATGTTAGCTTGTTGGAAGATCCCCTCGAAAGCACGCCGATCGAGGAAACGTTTTATGAACCCACTGATGTTCCGGCGCCGGAAGATACCAGCGAGTTCGATTCGAAGGCTGCCACATTGCATCGAACTGAACAGGTGAGTCCCTGCACCTACCCAGTACCTGTGCTTGTGATTCTTACCAGGAGCTGTCAACCGCAGCCTTCCACTGGCACAGTCGATCCACAAAGTACATTGGATGCCCCATCCGTCTCCAAATCGTATAGCCGTGTGGCACGTGACAACGTACCACCCATATCACGGACGAAAACATTGCCACCAGACCAGCAGAGCCTTCCAATTATCCTCGTTTCTCCTGAGAATGTACACCCTGTGCAGACATCGCGAAAGCGTGGTGATGGCTCCTCAAACCATCCTGAAGTGTTGGATCCACGTCATTCACCAATGGAGGATCGCAGCCATTCCCTCAAATTGCCATCTTTGCCGCCAGGGACATCATCCCAGTCTTCCTTGTCGTCATCAGTCCCATCAGCAGCGCTAAAGAGAACTTCTAGTGAGATGCGCTCGATGAAGGATACACCTTCAGGTGAACGGTCAGGGACACTTGAATCTGTTCACAGATCGACAGCCCACTCGGATGCCAACAAAGGAATTCACTCAGCCTCACGCTACGGGAGAAGTCACCCGAACCTTCCAGACGCGATGCATGAGCGTGTCACTAAAGCAGAGCACCCTTCCCCACATCCGTCATCACCTGGACCCCCTCGCCCTGACAAGAGCGCTTCCCATTATCACCCGCCACTACAACGCCGCACGAAGTCTTCGTTTGTCGGTGGCACTGCCTCTCCAGATCTTTCAAGTCCTCCGGGAGGTTCCATCGCACGAACGGTTTCCACACATCCACGCGTAGGCACCAGTGAATTTGGAAGATTCCTTCCGGACAATGTGAGGTCATGGGATGGAACAAAGGGCTTACCCCCGCCTCCTCCCAAGGCACGGTTTTCCCAACCCGACCAGCCTTCAAACAAAACTTCGGTGGAGCCCTCGTCAAGCATGGGAATCTCAAGGGAGTGGTCTCAGATTCCCATGAAAAGTCATAGACGCATCGAATCACCCTCAGATCGCGTAGAACATGACCATCCGTGTTCCTTGCCAAGTCTGTCTCGACAACATTCCACTTACGCACACCTATCCCATGGCGGCGCTACCGTGGCCCCCACCAGCGATTCTCCCCGCCGTCGCCCCGCCCATCCCTCCGACCCGTCCCCCAGCCGTCCCCCCCTCAGTACCCCAGACGAGGGCCGCGGTGGGTTTTTCTCTCCCCCCCCAACAATGTCCGCGATGGCGGAAATGATCATGCGGTCTCCAGGTATGCGTATACCGAGTCTTGTCCTGCCTCTGTGTTGAGCATAATTTCAACGACCCTTTGTCGGCCTCCCAGACCAACCCGTTATGGGTGTACGGAATTACGTTCCTGGTAGTTCCTCAGATCAAGATCATCGCTGCCGCTGTATACTTATGTGACTGGCACATGGGCCCTCAAGAGCTGTCATGACTCAGATGCATGAAGAGAATCGGACATGATTTATACCACTTTGGGAGGGGCCTTCTTGAGCGCGGTGAACACTGCTGTCGAAGCAGCGTTATCAAAACGGACAGCCACGAGTACTCACTGTGCTAATAGGGGCCAGACTGCCATGTTTGTCCTGTAGTGGGTGATGGTGCCATGAGAAGGTCAAACTCAACCAGTGGGGAGTGAGACAACCAGGGGTGTGCTGTCGAAGATGTGTGGTCAAGCATGGCGAGGTGTGCCAGGACAGCAGCTGTGGCATGTAGCGATGTTACCTTGCAAGGTAATCAATGCCGTCGAAATGCTGTCGAAATTTGACCGCCGTGCCTTGCAGGTTCATTGGTTCAGATTATTTCCGAAATGCTCTCTCATTGGCTCAGAGTAATTTGGGCAGTCCACGGCTCCATCTCGATTTGGATTTTCGTATTCACATGTTTTCATTTTGTTTCCTTTTCGAATGGACTGCCATTTGCTGTCTGGTCTGTAAACTGTTACAGGATCATGGGAGACGGGCTCGGGCCCTGTAAGCGAACAACATGAGGCTCACGCTGTGTGAGCGAGCGGCGTGGGGCTCGAGCTGTGTAAAGCGAACGGCGTGGGATTCGAGCTCCGTAAGCCGGAGCGAGAATTGGTCGGAAGGATTCCGTGATGATGTGCCGCCAGGGTCATTTTTGATGTATTGGAGTATGATAGGGCTCTGGGAGGAGATGCTGGGGGGGAGGAACGAGCTGGATGACTCACGCGTCGAAGAGGAGCCTAAGGATGGGTAGCTATCGTCATTGGCACCTCGAGGGCCAGTCAGGGATCACGGTCACGCCCCGTTGGGGGTGGACGCCCAGGCCGTGTTACGATACCACTTTGTGCTTCTCATTGACTTACTCTCTTTTTAGATAGTGTTACTAATTTTCAAGGTTCCCCTCGAGTTTTATGAGGCCGCAGACTCACCTGCAGATCGAGGGCACCCGCTCGTCGCTTCATCTCGTTCCCACTCGTTTCACTTTCGTTCATACGTGTTTCGGCTTAATATCGCAATTAGTAACTGTGTAAATAGTTACTATGGGCTGTAGCTTAAATACTTTGAATGGACACTTGTAAGGGCATTGAATTCTGCCCCGTTCTCTTTCCTTTCCTCACGCAGATCTCTCTTATTTTCGACTCTTTAAGTCCCATTTTCCATTCTATGATGCGAGATGTGTCCGCTAATGGTGCCAGTAACTCTTGAGTGTGGCACGAGTTTGCACGCTTCCATGCATGGGGAGGCATGACGATCGGGGAGTGAGCCTGTTCCCAGTCAGCAGTGTCTGCATGTGCCAGAGCCACAGCAAAGGTGATGGAGCATCGGCCGAGTCCAGCGCCTCTTTGCACGAGGTGCGGAGCTGTACGCGGAAAACCATCGAGCACAAAGCAAGAAACACTAGAAAAGAGAGGGGTAGAACGACAACGGAGAAACACGTTTTTTCTTTGAAACGAACGCACCCGTTCTTGCACGCCTTGTTATACTCGAGTTGGTCTCGAACCATGCCTACCATGATGTCGTCAGAGATGAGCCCACCATCATCCATAATTTATTTTTTTGCGTCGACATCGAGGGGCGTCTTTTTGGCGACCTGCTCGCGCAGCATGTCGCCCGTCGCAAGGTGACAAGCGCAGAATTCGTCGCGTATGTGTGGTGCTTGTGTGTCCTTGCCTGGGCCAGTCAAAGAACAAATTTTTCAAGACTGAGGGGAGAAGGGGGGAAAAATTTGCGGAGCGCAGATGTACTTGCACCTGAGGGCCCCGGGCCCGAAGAAGATGGTACGGTGTTGTTGTGCTGGCATTTGCCTCGAACTCCTTATCTGTGAGCTGGCCCACTAGGGACGTTAAATACATGAGCTGCGGCGAGAGTGGAGGAAGTGGAAGTGGACGAGGCAGGACGAGAGGACGAGAATTGGGCGCACATGGCGTTCAGTGAGGTCTCGAGGCCACAGAGGCGAGTACTTGGCCTTAAACGGCTAAAGACATGTGAAATGTATCACGTGATCGTGTCGGCCAATTAGAAACTAGTGTGGTTTGCCACGTGGAAGCCAATTCGTTACCTCAGCCATTTGCTTCAGCGAAACGAGCAGGGTTTCATTATGGTCCGTCTATCTTCCACCTCACGCCATCTCTCTTTTTCGTTTCTTTCAAGCTCAACTGACGATATTCACCTGCCTTTCCATGCTCCGGCACGGTTTGACCATATCAGTCCGCGCTCTTTAACTTCCAGTCGCTGCTGCTCGTCATTCTCCTCCTGATTTGTACCTGCACGTACATTCGTGCTGTCGCGCCACGACTTATTGACAGCAACAAACAAGGGTACGTCTGCTCTCTCTTTTGTCCCCTACAATGCGCGCAGCAGCCCGCACCAGCTAACCACACCACACCCTACCTCCCAATCACCCGCTCCATTTATTACTCGTGACTTTCGAAATACGTGTTTCACCTGTGCTGATGTATCTTTTCAGTTTGCTCGGTATCTTTTTCATGTTCGCACGAATCGGTGCGTCTCCACGTCCCACTCTGTCCCTCTCACCGCCACCTGGCGGAACTGATCGCGCGGGTTTTTGTAGGAGAACGGCTATCGCCTTATGTTGCGTTGGCGTGCGTTGCGATGGCAGTGCGGATGTTACTTTTGTGATGATACATCTCCCCACCCCTCCTCCAACCACCGTGGTATCGCCCTATCGTACCATTGCGACGCAGAACCCCGCTTCTCGCTGCTCTCTCAATACACACCCTGTAATAATGCTTCCGATTATGGGCGCTTCTGCGCGTGTATCCAATCGCCGCTGTTTCAGCATTATGTTCATGGTATATCTTGCGAACTGATGCGACAGAAGGTCTGAGATGGTCGGCCACACTGATCCTGTCTTCCGTGTCAGGGTCGGACCTAGAGAACAGCTCCTCCAAGCGTCCTCTCTCTTCGAGTTGCCAGGTTTGGGCCGATAGGGTGTTATGAGATGATACGTTCTTCACGTTGCCAGCTCACTCTTTTTGTCTGGGCATTGCGTACCAGTTCGGGGATCGGGACTCGGATGTCCAGGCTTCCTGTGTGATCTAGCCCCTCCTTCCCTTCCCGCGTCCCGCCTCCGGGACAGCATGTGCAAGACCCGTCATCAATGTGAACAATGTGATGCATGCCACTGCCTTTCTCGGAGCATCTCAAATTGACTTCGGCGCCCGTGACAGACGTTAAAGGGACCGATGATCTCACAATGTGGTCGGTAGTGCTGTAGTGCATCACTAGCGCGACCCAAGGCGATTCTCATTTCACCCTGGGCTTAGGGCGGCTATAAATGTAGTTCGGTCAGCATGTCTTTCTTTTTAGCCTTACATTCCCACAGTCTCCCGCGTGGGTGCCACCACTGACATGGCTAAGTCGACACAGGATCGTCGACCTTGCAAACAAAGTAACAAGCAAGAGGCGCGTCTTGGTCGCTTCAGCTTACCTTGCCAATTAATGCAAGGGTTTTGTGATCACCGACACGCATTGCACAGGCATCCGGGCCGTGTGGGTGTGACTCCTATGAGCTGATTCGGGTTAGGCTAGTGGGACACGCAACATACATGATGCGTATTATGGCGCCACAGAACGTTGTTAAATAGCATGTGCGATGGTACGTCGTTAGCCACTGATTCAAGTATGATATATGTACGGGGAGATTATAACCACCAGTAGTGAAGACAGGATTTCACACTCGGCTCTGATGTCCTCTCGGGTCTTCTTTACCCTAGTTGCATTGCATCGTCGTTGGGGAAACCTTGTTGACGACTGAAAGTTACATGCCGAAAACGTGGCTCGTCGGACGTAATACATCCCACTTTTGGGAGCATACAAGCGCCTCAGTGAGTACCGCCAATATCATGAGAACAACAGCGCTAACAGGCCACGAGTGATTAGTACGGCGCCTCAATGCTACCCTAGCCCTTACATAAATTCAAGCAAGCCCATTTGCGAAGCATACTAGTAACCACCACTTCGTTTCATGAATACCCCCCCACAAACTCCTCCAAAGTCGACGCCCTATTCTCATGATTCCTCGTCTGGCTTCGTTTCACAACCCCGTGACACCTCGTCAAGACCTGCGAAGGTACACCGGCATCATGACACAATGATGGATCCGGGATCCCAACAAGCAAAAGCAAGAGCGACGCGGAAGGATGTATCTCATACGAGGGTTGAGACCAGAAAGGGGCATTCTACCAAACGCAATGAAATTGCTACAGGTGTTAGCTCCGTGGAAGATTCCTTCGAACGTTCGCCGATCAAGGAAACGTTTTATGAAACCACTGGTGTTCCAGTGCCGGAAGATACCAGCGAGTTCGATTCGAAGGCTGCCACATTGCATCGAACTGAACAGGTGAGTCCCTGCACCTACACAGTACCTGTGCTTGTGATTCTTACCAGGAGTTGTCAACCGCAGCCTTCCACTGGCACAGTCGATCCACGAAGCGCATTGGATGCCCCATCCGTCTCCAGATCGTATAGCCGTGTGGCACGTGACAGCGTACCACCCATATCACGGACGAAAACGTTGCCACCGGACCAGCAGAGCCTTCCAACCATCCTCGTTTCTCCTGAGAATGTACAACCTGTGCAGACATCGCGAAATCGTGGTGATGGCTCCTCGAACCGTCCTGAAGTGTTGGATCGACGTCATTCACCAATGGAGGATCGCGGCCATTCCCTCAAGTTGCCATCTTTGCCGCCAGGGACATCATCCCAGTCTTCCTTGTCGTCATCAGTCTCATCAGCAGCGCTAAAGAGAACTTCTAGTGAGATGCGCTCGATGAAGGACACACCTTCAGGTGAACGGTCAGGGACACTTGAATCTGTTCACAAATCGACAGCCCACTCGGATGCCAACAAGGGAATTCACTCGGCCTCACGCTACGGGAGAAGTCACCCGAACCTTCCAGATGCGATGCATGAGCGTTTCACTAAAGCAGAGCACCCTTCCCCACATCCGTCATCACCTGCACCCCCTCGCCCTGACAAGAGCGCTTCCCATTATCACCCGCCACTACAACGCCGCACAAAGTCTTCGTTTGTCGGTGGCACTGCCTCTCCAGATATTTCAAATCCTCCGGGAGGTATCATCGCACGAACGGTTTCCACACATCCACGCGTAGGCACCAGTGAATTTGGAAGATTCCTTCCGGACAATGTGAGATCTTGGGATGGAACAAAGGGCTTACCCCCGCCTCCTCCAAAGGCACAGTTTTACCCACCCGACCAGCCTTCGAACAAAACTCCGGTGGACCTCGGTGCAAGTGCTGGAAAATCTTTCCTTTCCCTTTCCACACCACACGATTCACCAGTGCTGGCGACGAGGGATATGAGGAGTGACGGAGCGACAAGGAAGGAAGGTATGTATGCGTCTAAATCCGACCTTTTTCTCTGTTGATGATTCCCTCGTAAGTCTCACATAGTAGCTCAAGCCCGCAAGGTGGAAGCTTTAAACCAACTTTGCCATTAGCAGACTCTACCAATGCGCATGATATCCATAACACGCCGCCGATGCCGCCTCACCATTCTTCTAAAGGTGGCCCTGTGGCCACACGAGAGCTCACGTCAAGCATGGGAATCTCAAGGGAGTGGTCTCAGATTCCCATGGAAAGTCATACACGCATCGAATCACCCTCAGATCGCGTAGAACATGACCACCCGTTTTCCCTGCCAAGTCTGTCTCGACAACCTTCCACTTACGCACACCCATACTCGGGAATTTCAACAGGAAGCAGGGCTGAACTCAATCACTTAGGGTCGGTGAGGCCAGAGGGTCCAAGGGGCGGTGAACAAGCTGAACAGCAGGGAGATGATGTCTCAAGAGAGACACGTCCTATTGTAGTAGGACGCGATGTGCCCACAGACATTCAGCCACTTCAACAACGAGCTGCAGAGTCTACGCACGATTTGGCCTCCCTGAGTCAATCTGGACAGCTGGTGGATGGTGACCGATCGGGAGATGCGGACGTTGTGACGGTGAGTCTGCATCTGTGCTGTATCTTTGCTTGTGATCCTTAGTACGAGCTGTCTGTCACAGTTCCCCGATGATACAGACTACTTACGAAGCCATGACATTTCCCCCTCCACGATGAATGGTTTGTTGACAACCATGGATACGATCACGATGGCTTCAGGTATGCGTACACCAAAGCCAGTCGTTCTTTTTTGTTGCTGATAAATTAATGAATGGGCCCTTCCTCAGCCACTCACGGGCAATCAGGTCTATCTGGACGGGGTACCAACCCTGGGGCTAGTCGTTCACGAAGGCCAGATGGAGGTAGGGACCCAGGCGGCGGACCTCACCGCGGTCCCCCAAGTGAACCCCCCCAGGACCCCTCTACCAGTCTCCGCGGTGGTTTCTCCAGCACTCGCCCCGGCGGTTACTCCAGCGCGCCCCCTGGCGGTCGCCTCCGCGGTGCACCCGGTGGTCCACCCGGTGATCCCCATGGCGGCACTACCGTGGTCCCCACCATCGATCCTTCCCGCCGTTCCCCCACCCGTCCCTCCAACCCGTCTCCCAACCTTCCCCCCATCAGTAACCCAGAAAAAACCCCCGACAAGGGCTGTTTTGGCTGCTGCTGCATAATTATGTGACTGATACATGAGCGCTGCATGAACGTCAGAGGGAACACCCAAGGAGCTGTCATGAGTAGGCTCAAGTGCGCCTGCTAACCCAGTCAAGACATTTTAGCACGAAAAACGAAGCCTTTTCACTCCACCTGTAGATAGATCACCTTGATTGGGGTCCTGCAAAACCTCTGGGCAGTAGCTTCCCTCGGCTCTAGACACCAGTTCAAGGCAAATTAAACACTGATTCGGCAATGCCCGCGTTGACATGAGCTTCTTGACTTGAACGACAAATTGATTATTTGTTTACATATCCTTTATAACTCATCCTTTCACTATATATAAATGTTTACGCATCCCTGCCCAAATCTATGTCACCCATGTAAGACCAGCATCTCCCCCGTTGTTTTTCGTCCCGCATGTGGGTAAGTCGATGGCTGCCACCTCGACCGTCACGATAGGTCACATTGATGTGCAGATACATCCATCCCTTCCCTTCCTCTGGGACGGCACGCCAGGACAACCAGCGCCGCGCATGACACATCTTGAATGCGATGCCTGTCACCCCTGTTCCCAGCTCTTCACTATTCAGCCCACGACGCTGATGTGAGGCAAGATCATCTCAATGGTTCACTAAGTTAGATGCCCAGTGGTGCCTGCATCAACTGCGTGACCTGAGACTATTTCAATTCCGCCTTGGGCTACCGAGCCACTTGTCCATCCAAGTCTACTCACAAGAGCAGGCATCCTGGATGCCGATGAGTTTCTTACCGCGAAGAGATACTGCTAAGGGGTACACTGTCAGAAGCGCTCGGCAATCTCGCGCTCGTGCACACTCGGTCATTTTCTTTGCGAGGAAGCAGCCGGGAAACGTCACGACTTGTGCATCCACTGGCACAAGCCTAGGATAATGAACGACGGCCCCGAATGGCACGAATCAAATAGTAAGGTGTAATTATGACTTAAAGGAGAGACTACGGGTCTGAACTCGGAGAAAGTATTTAATCAGCTAAATAACAGTGTCCAATGTTATTTTCTCTGCACATATGCATTTAAAGAGGGTGGAGCGTCAATTTTTCCTTTTTCACAGAGGGATGTGTTTGAGCCCATAAACCCTGGCAGGAACAGACTCGGCTTCGTCCTCGTAATGCTGTGAAATCTTTCCATGCCTAGAGACGCAATGGGTGCGGTCATGCGCGGGGGCATACCCTGGGAGGCAACGGTGGACAACACATTCACCTGCAATACAGGCGACGTCTGTAACACCGGGGAGGGAAGTACAGTCTTGGCCGATTGGAACATAAGGTGTCAGGGGTAACATGCACCCGCCACCTGGAACCCGTGTCACGATATGCGCATATACAGAGACAAAAAGTCTCGGGGGGAGTACTTACAGCTTTTGAGATCGTTAGCCGTATTGATGCACTCCCATGAACGAGCACCACCGCCAAGGACACCGCATGCAGCCCATTCAGGACCCATCTCGGCACAGGTACTGCTGCTAAGCCAACGTTTCTTCTTTGTTGACGGAGCGCTTGCGGGACATGATCCAGCTTCCACACACTTGCCGTTGCAGACGACCGAGGGTGCCTCGCAAACGCACGTCGTCGGGTGGTCTGGCGGGGAAGCTGTGAAGCCGTCCGTGCAGTGAAACCCGCACGGGTTCCCGTCAACACAGGCGGGAATGGAGTGGTCCGGGTAGTGGCAGCCCGAACGTGCGGCAGCTTCATTGATCTGAAGTTCAAGTCGAGTTAGAATAAATGTTCAAGGCATCTCTCCGTTTCACGTACGAGGTCCGTCAAAATGGAGGTGACAGTCGGTTCTCCGCCCTGGGCTTGCCCGACTGCCGCGATGGCGACTACGTTTGTCTGAGTGAAAAGGGGAATGGATGACATACACAGGCAGGCATCTGAGACATTTGATAAGGAGCGGTGTCGCAGCATACTCTAGGGGATTGACAGACCTATCACGCCAATGGTCGTCGAACTGCCAAGTAAGTTGGGGACATCAAGATCTGCGTTCACGGACGCGCACACGTCGAGGAGCCCGCGTGTGTCTAGAGGGTGTGATGCTGGCTCTCGCATCTTAAGGGACGATGCACGAGCCCCGAAGAACAGACCGAGAAGAGAAAAGAGCTTGAAGAGATGCATACCGCGAGTAAGAAAATCTCCGCACGAGAAAAAGAGAATGGATAGGGCAACAGAAATGACCCCAAGGAGCCGCAGCATCAGGAAAAGGTTTATATACTAGAGTTACTAGCGACGTCTAGCCATCACTAGCTTACTACAGTACAGTATACCGAACAGTATTGTATGGTTGAAGCTTCCGGGCCTTCGAGAAGTTGTCGGATCGTAAGCGTGGGCGTGACATGTAGACCGCACAGGTTGACATTTCCGAGAGGTGTCGCGTGCATGTGCCACATCGCGGAAACTTCTGGAAAAATGTTTGACAAGGGTAACCCTGACCATTTTGGGATTATCATTTAATATTATTTAACAAGTTATTACAATCCCTTGTCATACCTTGTAATATATTTTTATCATAATAATATTTTGACCAGGGATTGTCGATGATAACAATCCCTGATAATGATAAGATTGTATTGACCTAGTAATAACTTGGGATAACAATCCCTGATGATGATAAGATTATCATGTCAAGGTATTGTCGATAACAACTTGGGATGACAATCCCCTGATAATGATAAGATTACCATATCAAGGTATCGTTATCAGTAACTTGGGATAACAATGCCTTGCATGGTTAATCTTATCTTACAAGGTATTGCTTTTGTAAATTTCGTCGGGACAGCTCCTTTACAGTCATGTCTCACACAGGTAATTTTTTTTAACTCTTGCTTTGACTTAATAATTGAGTTAACAGCTTGTATATTACTATATAGAATACATTTATTATATATTAGGTCCATGAGGGGAATAATATTGGAACGACATAGTGGAAGGAGAAAGAGAGGCAAAGTCGCGTGAGTGACACTATATATAGTAAGTGGGCTACAGCCCTGGACATTTATGTTCACGTGCACAAATGACCGTTTGCCACTTTCTCCTTCCACCCGCCACCAAGACTCGCACACTGCATTCAAGCAGCCCTTGATTCTATCTCCCTCTCCTTTACTTCCCTGTTGCATTGACCGCGCATCAAAGGCCACCCACACACTGTCACGGTGTCCTCCCATCGAGACAAGAGCCCTGCGAGTAACAGAGGCCTTGAGGCTCAAATGGCAACGGCTGACGAGCTGCTTGCTGAGTCCCCATCTCTTCTTCCAACAATGTCACCCGATGCCTCGCCCTCGGCGGCCGCGCCTTCCCATCCCCCGCGCTCACCCCTACGCATAGCGACACTACTGCAAGACTATTTCTCACCCAGATATTGTACCTAGCCCAGGCTGGAAAGTGATGGATGACATGGAGAGCTCGTGGCGGTCTCGAGCTATAAAGATTGAGCATTCAACGGTATGTATCAATGTATCCCCTCTCATTAAAAAAAAAGCCCTAATGTTTATTTCTCTAGCCGCCGTGGCGCAAACGCGGGTCGAGTGTCCCCCGTGATGCGTTTCGTCTGTCATCCTCGTCGTCAGGGCACACCAATGCCTTTTTTATTACCCTCGGCGAAATGCAGACTGCCCCATTTCACCTCACTTCGGGAGGCTCGCCAGCGACTTCTGTGTGGCTTCTGCCATTTCGAATTTTGCTCGTCACCGCTGTTTTCGTGTTTCGAGCCGGTTGGACCTGTTCTCCGAACCCAAGTTCAGGATCTCGTCTCTCAAGTCACAGAGCTCAACAGCGTTCGCAGCACCTGTCTGCCCTGAATACCGGCCTCTTGGTTGAAAAGTCACACGTCACTTCCGAGCTTACACGTCTCATGGACCGAGGAGGCGGCGCGACGTCGTCAGGCAGAGAGCGCTCGAGCTGACATTGAGAAGAACCTGGACGACGTCAGCGCTGCGCTATTCGACCCAGCTAATACCATGGTGGCGGAGGCGCGTTTGGGGCGAGCGCAGAGTGACATCAAGGCCGAAGAGGCGGAGCGTGCCATGCGGAAGCCGAGGACGCACAAGCAGACAAGGAAGCTGCTGAGCACAGAACGGATCGCATGAATGCAGCCATGGGCAAGGGCCAGTGGACCCAACCGGTCCCGTCTTCATCGGCCAACACGCATCATCTACTCGCTTCACATATACTCTATCGGGAGTTCTCCCACTTGCGTGCATTACGGGCTTCGTATCCTCAACCACCCCCCATACAAACTTTTTTGGCGTTGCCGCTTATTGCTAGATTGCAGCAGGAGGACACGCGTGCAGGCAGGACTACAAGCTGCCGTGTCGAAAGCCAGTGACGCCGTGGCCGACCGTACTGAGAGTGCGTATTTTTCCAAGTAGTATGAGTGATTGTAACATGTATGCTTTGCAGATTATATCTCTTCTCGTCGCTTGCTCCTGTCTCTCGCTGACGCCGGTGGGCGTTTGATGTATGCCTACAAGGATGTTCTTGAACTTGCGGGCCTCACAACGCGCATCTATTCGCTTCTCTCAGCCCTTCACAACCTTCCGTCTCTCCCTACGGCATCTCCAGTGGATAGCGTCAATCCTCGTATCTCCCTGGACAATGTGGATCTTTCCATTCCTGCTTCTGGCGCACGCGATGCTCCATTAGTCAAGGCGTTAAGTCTATCCCTCTGTGAAGGGGAGCACCTTATGATCACATGTTCAAATGGTGTCGGGAAAACCGCGGTGGCGCGCGTACTGGCAGGTTTATGGGCTCCAGGAAATGAGGGTGAGGGTAAGATCCAGCGGCTAGGACGGGGAGAGGTGTTTGTAGTGCCTGTAGTGCCTCAACGAGCGTATATGGTGACCGGTTCCCTACTCGAACAGTACGTGTAGCAAGCCTACCTATCCCCGCGGCTGACTGATAACGTTTTAAAGAATAATATACCCCCACACATACCCACAGTTCGTGCAGTCGGGACGGACGAAGGAGGACCTGATGGAGACCCTCGAGGCGGTACATCTGGCGTACTTACCCACGCTGTCAAGATGCTCAATACTCAATGCGGACAACTGACCATCGAACCCATTGTGACGCCATTATCTCCTTCGACATCTGCGTCTCCTCCATACCGTGATGCTTCATCTCTGGTTTCTGGGGTGTTGCCTCGTCTTTTTGCTTGGACCGTGTCCCAGGTTGGGGTGAGAGTGAGAAAGACAAACAGACCGAATCAGAACTTTTCAACTTGAGATGCCACGTTTCGTTATGCCTCCGCTTCGCAATGGTTCCCCTGGGCTGGGACGGCTCACCCCGCCTCCACTGCCAAGCCGAAGCCGATCAAGGGTGCATACCCCAGCACCAATGGAGCATGGAGTGGAAGGTCGCCGGTCCTCATTTCCCGAGTCTCTGGTGAGAGTGTCCCCGTCCTCTTCCTTGGACTGCCAGGAGCTACCCGTCACCGTAAAACCAGAGTCACTGACGCTTTTTAGCCTCGTTTCCTCGCTGACAGATGTAGAACCTTTCTCATGTCACTCAAGTTGGCCCAGCGTGGATCATGGATGCGCCCGATGATTGCCATGCCTCTGCCTGCTACCCCAACCTTGACCACAATGGCAGCATCATCGTCATTATTGCCGTTGGACCCACTTGGCATGAGCAGTGAAGACGTAATACATACTTGTTTGTAGTTTGTAAGCTACTGTGGTGAAATGGTACATGCTGAGCGCTGAGTGCTGAGTGATCGTCGTAAGCCTGAGAGTTCGAATCCTGAGATAGCCGACTTCTGTCCTTTTAAGAGCTGATTATGTGAGTGAATGTGAGAAATTCTTACTTGAGCAAGATTAAAATAAGATCATGTATTTCCCTTATCATTTCATGGGTTTAGGATATAGCTCGCAAATTAAGCTTAAATCCGAGTTTTTAATATTTAATAATTTATAAAAAGGGATTGCAAGGGATTGTAATAACTTGTTGGTCATACAATACCTAGATAGTCTTAATAATCCCAAGATGATCTCAAAAATCCCTAGATAACCTCAAAAATCCCTAGATGATGCAAAATGGCCGAAATAGAGGTGGGAGGTATTGTTCAAACAATTTTATTAACTGGATTATAAATGTGGACAAGGGATTGCAATCCCTAGTAATCCCTAGCAATCCCTAATTTGAGAAGTTTTCGTGATGCATGTGACACCGTATTTGCATTGGTTTATCTGTGTCTGCTTTGTTGTCGATCTACCACTGTATTGCCTTGCTTGCAAGGTAATCAATGCGGTCGAAATTCGACCGCCGGGCCTTGCAGATTCAGCGTTTCTTATTGGTTCGGATCAATTCGGAAATGCTCTCTCAATGACTCTCATTGTGCAGACTCCGTCTCGATTCGGATTTTCGTATTCACATTCTTTCCTTTTCAAGCGAAGGGCGCCGTTTGCTATCTGGCTTTTATACTGTTACTGGACTGTACAGGACCATGGATGACAGTCTCGGGCCCTGTAAGCGAGCAACATGAGGCTCACGCCGTGTAAGCGAGCGGTGTGTGGATCGAGCTCCGTAAGCGAGCATTGGTCGGAAGGGTTCCGCGATGTGTGACGCCAGGTCCGTGTTTGATGTGTTGGCGTGTGATAGGGCTCTGGGAGGAGATGTTGGGGAGGAGGGATGAGTCGAATGACTCACGCGTTGAAGAGGAGCCCAAGGACCGGTAGCTATCGTCATCGCCACCTCAGCACCTCGAGGGTAAGCCGGGGATGAATATTGATGAATCGCGGACACTCCGCGGTGGGCGCCCAGGCTACGATACTACTTTTGTGCTTCTCATTGACTCGCTCTTTTTAGATAGTTTCCAACCCCCCCCCCCTCCTTCGAGCTGTACGGTCACCTGCAGATTGATCGCGCCCCCTCGTTGCTTCATCTCGTTCATATGTCGAATGGGCACTTGTAAGGGCATTGAATGGTTACGGGAAATTGGAATTCAGATGCTAGGACGCGAGATGGGTAAAAAGCTTGATGTATTTGATGCGACTAATAAGTTATAGAGGTGCGGTCGTCGGCGAGAGTATCTCCGGATCTATCTGGTATGTCTAAGACTATAATGGCCCGTTCGGGTCCCCGGTATCCGCTCGGCTCCCCTGCGAAAACTGAAGGCGGACGCCCTGAAAACAGGGCGGACGTCTTCATTACGGTAAGCTTCATTCTTTGGCAGGGGGACCCGAACGGCCCGGGGCCCTAATTGCAGTTCTCCACTGTACGCCCTCCTTCCCTGGCCTCATTTTCCCATTTCCCCATCCCAACCATTCCTCCCTTTCCTACCTAAATAATATCCCAGTATGCCCGCTTCTCTCTGGGTTTCTCCATGAATCTCATGAACTCCATGGCCTTTTACTTCCAATTGCGATCCGTTCTGAAATGCTAATCCAGACAGCCTAGAAGCCCAACACAAACTGGGCCCATCTACGCCGTTCAGCTCTCGGCTCAGCTTGAATTTGGAGAGCAGAGCTGGTCCACGACCATATAGCACCCTACAGGTTTGTCCTCATCGGCATCCGGAAAGTATGTTTTCCATCCTTGCCGTTGTTGCTATTTCTGGCGGTGCCTAGATCATTGCTAGAATTTGTGGTTCTTGCGACTATCTGCGAAGATTTTCTGCCGTTATGGTTCCCGTACTAGTCAACACAATCATCTTCGGGGGGCGCCCTCATGCTAGCTTGGAAGAGTGGGTGACCACTTGTCAGTTCGTTGGTGCATCCCAGTGCTTGGCTTTGTGTGTTGGCTGCGAGACTTGATGTCGTCCCGAGTGAGATAGTAGGGGAATGGGAAGTATGAGGAGTGAGGAGAGACAGGGGTTCGAAACGCTTAGTCGTAATGCGAGACTTCGAAACGTTTTGAGGCTGTTGAGGAGGAGTACTAAAGCTTAGAGATCGCACAAGAAAGAGAGAACACGAGAATGATGATGATTTAGAGGAGAAATCTAGGGCTATATATACAGGACAGATAACAGAAAGTAAGCTATTAGGAACAAAAGGGGAAAGCGAGTGCTTTGACTGTGGTGTAAAGGGAGAGCTTTGCAGCATGTGGTGTGAGGTTGGCATTGTGTTGAGTCTAGTGGCGATGCTGAAAGGTGGGTAGAAAGCGTATGATGAAAGGGGTGTGGTAAAGTAGGAAAAGCAAGAAAAGCAAGAAACTTGTGGGCGGTGGTCGAGGCGTTTGCGGCTGTACACCGAGGTCACCTTACAGCTTAACAGTGGTCGGAGCGAGTATCACCCTCATCCAAGTGGGCATCACACAAAGACAACGTTTCGATCAGTTGGTGTGTCCGCTATAACTCCGTCCTTGAGGTGTTCACACCGTACCAGTAGCAACCACTTTTTCACTCTCACTTTGGGTGAACGGGTGGCCGATGAGCCACCGAATAGACTTTTTGGCCTTCGAGGGAGGTGCCTTGCTCCTCCGCGTCACCGACGCCGTTACTCGGGGTCAACTTGTCGGTCTCCATCAACCGGTTCTGGACCAAACTTCTGGCGCTTTACTCAATTCGTTGATCGTTAATTCTCCACTTCCCCGTTGCCCTCCTTCCCGTCCTCTTTTTCCCCGTTTCTCGCGGAAGATGTTCGTGTCTTGGTGTGAGTGAAAAACATAATCCATGAAAATAATAATCGGTCTTACGGGGGTCTTATTATAACTTGAATCACGCACTTTGGGCTATTTCCTTTGCGTCGAGACCCCCGGCAGACCGAAATCGATGACGCCATAGCCTTCTCTCAACCACACGCTTCCCCCGCTTTATCGACACCCCCGCCCCTCGACCTGGCCATGAAAACGACGCTATCTCTACTACGGCCCCCTCACACACCTCATTTCCCCTTTTCTGATCGCCGTGCCCGTCCCACCCCGTTCTTACTCCATATTTTACTAGTACATGCATTCCGCAATTTGGCCACTACTAGTAATATAGACCCAAGGGTCGCGGCTCACTTCTTCTCTCCAACCCTTGCTGCCCAGACTACATGACGCTGACTCAATCATGGAAAACATTCGTGAGCCCAAGTTCCCATTGGAGAATGGTTCCTTTGTTTCGATGTCCCTGCCAATACAAACAGAGAAGTCGGTGGTTGAGGTGGGAACTAGACCGATGCGTATGATACTGCTGGTGTGCCATTCTCGATTTAACGTGCTGTATGCGGGGACACTAAGATGCGGTCGGTGTTCGTATATTTGAATCCGCTAACGACTCGGAGTTCATGCATGCATGCCAGCTCTCTTAAATAGATTCTGTAGTGTTGGTGAGTGTTTAGGCTGTCGCTGCAGGAGAGCGAAGTCTTTGAAGGGCGAGTCTGAGGGTCACAAAATATGTTTCCGAGTCCCTGGGTGGTGTTCGCCTGGTGCCCTCGGCGTAGTTGATCTGCGCAAAATCGTACAAGTACATACCTAGTTCAGTATGACGCCATCGGAAGCTCAAGTTCTTCTTCTGCAGCATCAAGCTTAGTATCCGACGCACATGCCAGCTCGAAGGCCGCAAATTCGTCGATATTCTCTTCCACTACTACTATCATGGCTAGTGCCAGTAGTACTAGTAGAAATATGATTGGCGACACGTTCTCTCACCCTCAGTGGCCACGGGAATAGGCTGTCTGGCTGTCAAGTCCACGCAGAGGCTAAGATGAAGCTGAAGACTCGGAATCAGCCCCCAAAGGGTGGGATGTATGACAGGAAACCCATGCAAAATCGCACTCGCGCTACTGGTACTAGTACCAGTACTTCGTTTGATGTAATATCGGACGGGTAGGTACTTCCAGAGCACATTTGCCCGAACGCGCCCTGCATGTGCAACGAACGATCTGTCGCTGCCTGGAGGAGCAGAGCTGTATCACTGCATATGGTCATCACATGATGGATCAACGGCCTGGGATTGATCGTCGCTGCTAGCCAAACTGCTTGCATACAGTTTCCAAATGATCCACCGCGTAGAACTTGTTTCTTTTCCGTTGGCCTGCCTACTCAAGACGCGATCACGCGGCGATAGCACTAGGTAGGACGTTGCGAGACGTGTGGAGGAAAGGATAATATGATGAGACCCACTTCGCAATTGATTGTGCGGAAGGGCTAATCGAGCTGCAAAAGTCGGCGGTGAGTAACAGTGCGTGCAGTGGTACAACTGAGAAAAGTTCGAAAGAAGTGCAGTCTGAGGCATTTGCATCCGCCCGGGTACTAAATAAAGCTTAGCCATTTGTGTCTGAGTTTCGTAACCCCCACCTGCCTCGAGCAATGGTGCAATGATGAGCAACTTGCGGGTCAAATTGAACTTGGCGGTATTTCGGACAACTACCATGTGAGCCAACAAGTAGCTTTCGAAATACTTTTTAAACGATTTTTGACCTGGATATTACAATCACGTACTACGAACAGTACAAATGGGGTATTATTCAGAAAACATCACAACTGTGTACACCCACAATGTAGGATAACAAATGATGGTCCAGAATGGCACACACAAATAAGCATACTCTGGAGCACACATGAGTTTGAAAGGAAGGAAAAGGGGGTGAGCTCCCACTAGGGATAGCTACTGTTCCCATACATTACTCAGCCCTTAAGTACAGGAGTTGTAGCTACTTATGGAACTAAGATAGGACAGTCTAAGACGTCCCGACGTCAGCTGAAATGGGTCAAATCCAAGTGTAGCCACGAGGCTGACCCTACACGAATCAAAACAGTAAAACGGAACGGGGTATAAGTATGACCTTCAAGGAGAGACTACAGGTCTGATCGCATTCAATCAGATAAATAATTGTCCAATGTTTCTTTCTCTGCCCATAATACTTTTAGCAAGTCAAAAAGAGGGTGGACCGTTCAATGTTTCCGTTTCCGCAGAGGGACGTGTTTGAGCCCATAAACTCTCGCAGGTACAGACTCATCGTCGTCCTCGTCGTACTCAGAATGCTGTGAAATCTTTCCGTGCCTAGACACGCAATGGTTGCCGTCGCGCGCGCGAACATATCCCGAGAGGCAACGGTGGACAACACATTCACCTGCAATACAGGCGACGTCCGCAACACCGGGGAGGGAAGTACAATCCTGGCCGATTGGAACATAAGGTGTCAAAGGTAGCATGCATCCACCACCTGAATCAAGACGAAACCGGCGTCAGTCGATATGCGCATAAACAGGCAAAAGGTTCTTGGGGGAGCACTCACAGCTTTCGAGATCGCGGGCGGTATTGATGCACTCCCATGAATGGAGACCGCCGCCAAAGACACCACATGCAGCCCATTCAGGACCCATCTCGGCACAGGTACCGCTGCCAAGCCAACGTTTCTTCTTTATTATGGCGCTTGTGGGGCATGGCCCGGCTTGCACACACTGGCCGTTGCAGACGACTGAGGGTGCCGCGCAAACGCACGTCGCCGGGCTACCTGGCGGGGAAGCCGTGAAGCCGTCCGTGCATGTAAACCCGCACGGGTCTTGGCCAACACAGGCGGGACTGCTGTTGGCCGGGTAGTTGCAGTTCGAATCTGGGGCAGAAACGATAATCTGAAGTTCAAGTCAAGTTAGAATAAATGCTCAAGGCATCTTCTCCGTTTCACGTACGAGGTCCGTCAATTCGTCGATAACAGTCGATGCTCCGTTCAGGGCTTGGCTGGCTGCCGTGGATGTGACTGGGTCTGTCTGAACGAAATTCTGAAGGGTCGATGTACACAGACACGCATCTGAGACATTCGATAAGGAACGGTGTCACTGTATGCTCTGGGGGATTAACCAAGGGATTGACCGACCTATCGGGCCAAAGGAAAAAAAATTAAAGTTTGTGTCGGGGACGTCAAGCACTGCGTTCACGAGGAGCGCGCAAACGTTGGAGAGTTGGCGTGCATCGAGAGGGTGCGATGCTGGGTGTCGCGTCTTAAGGGACGATGCACGAGCCCAGAAGAACAGACCGAGAAGAGAAAGGAGCTTGAAGAGACGCATACCGCGAGTAAGAAAGTCTCTGCACGAGAAAAAAGAGTGGATAGGGCAACAGAAAATGTCAGAAATGACCTTGAGGAGCCGCCCATCAGGAAGTATTTATATGCTAGAGTAGCAACGCTACTATCCCTACACCCCGTCCGCCCACCCACCTTCTGATCTCGGCAAGCGTGACAAATGCATGACAAATGCACTGATTTTCATTTCACTGCACATCACAATTTCTTTCAAAGAAAATGGGTTGAATATATTCAGATATGGTACTAGATACTGTAGGCTACATTTTGTGGTGGTTGAGTGAGAATTGAGTGAGAAAAACGGAGTGATCAGAAGGGGGTTGATAGTGGCCATCACTACCTTACGTGACATCCCTAGCCGATTCCTTTCAAGGTACGGTATTACTATGCCAACTTGAAGGCCGCAAATTCGTCATATATTTACTTCCACTAGTACAATTATGGCTAGTGCCAGTTGTTCATCCTTTCCGGGCACTGAGTGATACGGCTCTGCTCCTCCAGGCAGAGACGGATCGTTCGTTGTGCATGCAGGCGCGGTCGGGGGAATTATGCTCTGACACCACTCACGCGTCAGAGATTACACCAAAAGGACTGGTACTAGATACCCCATGTAGTACTAGTAGGGCGAGTGCGATTTCTGTATGGATATTCCTGTCACCCGTCTCACAGGTTGGGGTTAATTCTGAGTCTTCAGCTTCATCAGCTTCATCTTAGCCTCCGTGTTGACTTGACAGCTAGCAGGCCAACCCATTCCTGCAGCCACTGAGAGTGAGAGAACACATCGCTAATCATCTTACTACCACTTGTTTCTTTTCGGTTGGCCTGCCTACTCAAGACGCGATCACGCGGCGATAGCATTAGGTAGGAAGTTGTGAGACGTGTGAAGAAAATCCAAAAAAATTGGAACGATTGCGCATAATATGATGAGTCCCGCTTCGCAATTGATTGTGCGGAAGGGCTAATTGAGCTGCCAAAGTCGGCAGAGAGTGACAGTGCGTGGTACAACTGAGAAAAGTTCGAAAGAAGTGTACTGAGGCATTTGCGTCCGCCGGGTACTAAATTAGCCATATATGTGCCGAACTTCGTAACCCACGCCTTGCCTCGAGTAATGATGCAATGATGCGGACAACTATGACGTGAGCCAACAAGTAGCTTCCGAAATACCTTTTAAACGATTTTTGACCAAATTACAATCACGTACTACGTGTTTTTAGTTGAACAGTACAAATGGGGTATTATTCAGGAAACGTCCCGACTGGGTGCACCTACAATGTAACACACACAAAGCCTAGGATAACAAATGACGGTCCTGAATGGCACGCACGAATCAAAACAGTAAAAGGGATCGGGGTATGACTTAAAGGAGAGACTATGGGTCTGATCGCATTTAATCAGATAAATAAGTGTCCAATGTTTCTTTCTCTGCCCATATCGATTTAGCAAGTCAAAAAGAGGGTGGTCCGTTCAATGTTTCCGTTTCTGCAGAGGGACGTGTTTGAGACCATAAACTCTCGCAGGTACAGACTCATCGTCGTCCTCGTCGTACTCAGAATGCTGTGAAATCTTTCCGTGCCCAGACACGCAATGGTTGCCGTCGCGCGCGACAACATATCCCGGGATGCAACGTTGGACAACACATTCACCTGCAATACAGGCGACGTCCGCGACACCGGGGAGGGAAGTACAATCCTGGCCGATTGGAACATAAGGTGTCAAAGGTAGCATGCATCCGCCACCTGAATCAAGACGAAACCGGCGTCAGTCGATATGCGCATATACAGGCAAAACCGTTCTCGGGGGAGTACCCACAGCTTTCGAGATCGCGGGCGGTATTGATGCATTCCCATGAACGGGGACCGCCGCCAAAGATACCGCATGCAGCCCATTCAGGACCCATCTCGGTACAGATACCGCTGCCAAGCCAGCGTTTCTTCTTTAATTCTTCTGACGGAACGCTGGAGGGACATGACCCAGCATCCACACACTGGCCGTTGCAGATGACCGAGTCACCCTTGCAAGCGCACGTCTCCGGGTTACCTGGCGGGAAAGGTGTGAAGCCGTCCGTGCATGTAAACCCGCACGGGTCTTGGCCAACACAGGCGGGACTGCTGTGGTCCGGGTAGTTGCAGTTCAAATCTTGGGCAGCAAAGATGATCTGAAGTTCAAGTCAAGTTAGAATAAATGCTCAAGGCATCCCTCCGTTTCACGTACGGCGCTCGTCAAAAGGTCGATAACAGTTGTTTCTCCGTTCAGGGCGTCGGCGGCTGCCGTGGATGCGACTGGGTCTGTCCGAATGAAATCCAGAAGGGTCGATGTACACAGACACGCATCTGAGACATTCGATAAGGAACGGTGTCACCGTATGCTCTGAGGGATTGACCGACCTATCTGGCCAACGGGGATAATAGTAAAGTTTATGTCGCCAATAAGGAGCTCTTGGTTCACGAACGCGCACACGTTGGAGAGTTGGCGTGCATCTAGAGGGTGGGATGCTGGGTGTCGCGTCTTAAGGGACGATGCACGAGCCCAGAAGAACAGATTGAGAAGAGAAAGGAGCTTGAAGAGACGCATACCGCGAGTAAGAAAGTCTCCGCACGAGAAAAAAAGAATGGATAGGGCAAGAGAAATGACCCTGAGGAGCCGCCCATCAGGAAAATGTTTATATACTAGAGTTACAGCGACGCTAGGAACGCCTACTCTCCCTTCACCCCGTTCCGTCTACCCCACCACCGTGACCTTCTGATCAGTCACGCTAGGTCACACGCCAAATTTCAGACTCATCAGTCGGCATGCGTGACAAATGCACTGATTTTCATTTCGCTGCACACCACAATTTCTTTCAAAAAAATATATTCAAATATGGGTACTAAATTTTGTGGTGGTTGAGTGAGAACTGAGCAAGAAAAGCGGCATGATCAGAATGAAGGGTGGGCAGGACGTGAAGGGATAGTGGCCATCACTAGCTTATACCTATTTCTAGTGACAGCAAGGTACTGTATCACTATGCCAACTTGAAGGCTGCAAATCCGTCATACATTTACTTCCACCAGTACTATTATGGCTAGTGCCAGCTGTTCATCCTTTCCGGGTAAGTACTAATATTATTGGCAATGTGTTCTCTCACTCTTACTGTAGTGGCTGCAGGAATGGGCTGGCGCTGGCTAGCTGTCAAGTCAACACGGAGGCTATGAAGCTGATGAAGCTGAAGACTCAGAATCAACCCCAATCTGTGGGACGGGTGACAGGAAAATCCATGCGGAAATCACACTCGCCCTACTAGTACCAGTCCTTTTTTGGTGAGATCTCGGACACGTGAGTGGTGTCAGCACGTTTCCCCCGAACGCGCCTGCATGCGCAACGAACGATCTGTCTCTGCCTGGAGCAGAGCTGTATCATATGGTCATCACATGATGGATCAACGGCCTGGAATTGATCGTCGCTGCTAGCCAAACTGCTAGCATACAGGTTTTAAATGATTCACCACATAGGGGTTGTTTCTTTTCCGTTGGCCTGCCTACTCAAGACGCGATCACACGGCGATAGCACTAAGTGGGAAGTTGCGAGACGTGTGGAGGAAAGGATAATATGATGAGTCCCGCTTCGCAATTGATTGCGCAGGAAGGGCTAATCGAACTGCAAAAGTCGGCAGCGAGTAACAGTGGGGCAAGTGGGGTAAAACTGAGAAAAGTTCGAAAGAAGCGCAGTGAGGCATTTGCGCCCGCCGGGAACTAAATAAATCCTAGCCATTTGTGTGCTGAGCTTCATAGCCCCCGCCTGCCTCGAGCAATGATGAGCGACTTGTGGGTCGAATTGAACTCGGCGGCCCCGATAGCGGACAGATATCACGTGAGCTAACAGTAGCTTCCGAATTACTTTTTAAACGATTTTTGACCGGATATTACAATCACGTACCACGCGTTTAGTTGAACAGCACTACAGTAATGGGGCATTATTCAGAAAGCGTCACGACTGTGTGCACCCAGAATGTAACGCACACAAAGCCTAGGATAACAAACGACGATCCCGAATGGCACACACTTGGGCACACACGAATCAAACAGTAAAACGGCATTGGATGAGAATCAATGCTGAGGCTAGATAGTAAGTACTTAGCAGTAAGGGAAATAAGATACTGACCTCAGTCGGAAAGACTGAGGTGCGAGGGACACGATAGTTACAGTACTTAAGGTAGTAAGTAACTGTGACAATCATCCGATGTAATAAGTCCGTGATAAAGGTGGAACGCAACGAAAATATGAAGATCAGGGAACTGAAGATAAACTGTCCAGGTATCAGCGCTATCAGCAGCCATGCCTCACATTACGTGTGACCACCGCGGCAGCTTTGGTTCGACTGACGCCTTGGAAGGCTGCGCTTCCAACAAACGAACGGGCGTAAGTATGACCTAAAAGGAGAGACTACGGGTCTAATCGCATTTAATCAGATAAAAAGTGTCCAATGTTTCTTTCTATGCCCATAATACTTTTAGCAAGTCTAAAGAGGTGGGCCGCTCAATGTTTCCATTTCTGCAAGGGACGTGTTTGAGCCCATAAACTCTCGCAGGCACAGACTCAGCTTCGTCCTCGTCGTACTCAGAATGCTCTCCGTGCCTAGAGACGCAATGGTTGCCGTCGCGCCCGACAGAGTATCCCGGGAGGCAACGTTGGACAACACATTCACCTGCAATACAGGCAACGTCCGAGACACCAGGAAGGGAAGTACAATCCTGGCCGATTGGAACATAAGGCGTCAAAGGTAGCATGCACCCACCACCTGGATCAAGACGAAACCGGCGTCAGTCGATACGCGCATACAGAGGCAAACCCGTTGCTCGTGGAAGTACTCACAGCTTTCGAGATCGCGGGCAGTATTGATGCACTCCCATGAATGGGCAGTGCCGCCAAAGACACCGCATGCAGCCCATTCAGGACCCATCTCGGCACAGATACCGCTGCCAACCCAGCGTTTCTTCTTCACTGAAAGGCTGGAGGGGCATGACCCAGCATCCACACACTGGCCGTTGCAGATGACCGAGTCACCCTTGCAAGCGCACGTCGTCGGGTTACCTGGCGGGAAAGGTGTGAAGCCGTCCGTGCATGTAAACCCGCACGGGTCTTGGCCAACACAGGCGGGACTGCTGTGGTCCGGGTACTGGCAGTTCAAATCTTGGGCGGCACCGAGGATCTGAAGTTCAAGTCAAGTTAGAATAAATGCTCAAGGCATCTCTCCGTTTCACGTACGGCGCTCGTCAAAAGGGCGAAGACATCGTTTTCTGTGTTCTGGGCGATTTCAGCTGCTAGTTGTGGGTCTGGGTCTGACTCAATGAAATCTTGAAGGGCCGAGTCGGATGTACACAGGCACGCATCTGGGAAATTCGATAAGGAACGGTGTCACCGTATGCTCTAGGGGATTGACCGACTTATGGTGATATCAACCACTGAGCTCACGAACGCGCACACTGGCACGTCAGAGAGTTGGCGTGCATCTAGAGGATGTGATGCTGGCTGTCGCGTCTTAAGGGACGATGCACGAGCCCAGAAGAACAGACTGAGAAGAGAAAGGAGCTTGAAGAGACGCATACCGCGAGTGAGAAAGTCTCCGCACGAGAAAAAGAGAATGGATAGGTCAACAGAAATGACCCTGAGGAGCCGCCCATCAGGAAAACTTGTTTATATACCAGAGTTACCAGGGGACGCTAGGGACGCACGGCCATTACTTGCTTACTGCCGATTCCAAGTTTGAATTTGAATTTTCTAGGTTGTTTGCAATGCAGTACAGTAGACCAGATTTTGACGCGCTCTGCCAACAGCTTTTGTTTACATTTGGAGCTTGTACAAACAAAAACATGTGTTATTCAGCACACTGTATTTGGCATAGTTTGTTTGTACCATAAACAAAATTTGTAAAGAGAGCACGACAAAATCTGGCCTACTGTATACAACTGTAAATGGGGTAATAAGAGGCACGAGATCGGAAACGATCTTCACCTCGCATCCGGCATGCGTGGGAGACAGCATTTGTACGGCAACATCACGAAAACTTCTCAAATTAGGGATTGCTAGGGATTACTAGGGATTGCAATCCCTTGTCCACATTTATAATCCAGTTAATAAAATTGTTTGAACAATACCTCCCACCTCTATTTCGGCCATTTTGCATCATCTAGGGATTTTTGAGGTTATCTAGGGATTTTTGAGATCATCTTGGGATTATTAAGACTATCTAGGTATTGTATGACCAACAAGTTATTACAATCCCTTGCAATCCCTTTTTATAAATTATTAAATATTAAAAACTCGGATTTAAGCTTAATTTGCGAGCTATATCCTAAACCCATGAAATGATAAGGGAAATACATGATCTTATTTTAATCTTGCTCAAGTAAGAATTTCTCACATTCACTCACATAATCAGCTCTTAAAAGGACAGAAGTCGGCTATCTCAGGATTCGAACTCTCAGGCTTACGACGATCACTCAGCACTCAGCGCTCAGCATGTACCATTTCACCACAGTAGCTTACAAACTACAAACAAGTATGTATTACGTCTTCACTGCTCATGCCAAGTGGGTCCAACGGCAATAATGACGATGATGCTGCCATTGTGGTCAAGGTTGGGGTAGCAGGCAGAGGCATGGCAATCATCGGGCGCATCCATGATCCACGCTGGGCCAACTTGAGTGACATGAGAAAGGTTCTACATCTGTCAGCGAGGAAACGAGGCTAAAAAGCGTCAGTGACTCTGGTTTTACGGTGACGGGTAGCTCCTGGCAGTCCAAGGAAGAGGACGGGGACACTCTCACCAGAGACTCGGGAAATGAGGACCGGCGACCTTCCACTCCATGCTCCATTGGTGCTGGGGTATGCACCCTTGATCGGCTTCGGCTTGGCAGTGGAGGCGGGGTGAGCCGTCCCAGCCCAGGGGAACCATTGCGAAGCGGAGGCATAACGAAACGTGGCATCTCAAGTTGAAAAGTTCTGATTCGGTCTGTTTGTCTTTCTCACTCTCACCCCAACCTGGGACACGGTCCAAGCAAAAAGACGAGGCAACACCCCAGAAACCAGAGATGAAGCATCACGGTATGGAGGAGACGCAGATGTCGAAGGAGATAATGGCGTCACAATGGGTTCGATGGTCAGTTGTCCGCATTGAGTATTGAGCATCTTGACAGCGTGGGTAAGTACGCCAGATGTACCGCCTCGAGGGTCTCCATCAGGTCCTCCTTCGTCCGTCCCGACTGCACGAACTGTGGGTATGTGTGGGGGTATATTATTCTTTAAAACGTTATCAGTCAGCCGCGGGGATAGGTAGGCTTGCTACACGTACTGTTCGAGTAGGGAACCGGTCACCATATACGCTCGTTGAGGCACTACAGGCACTACAAACACCTCTCCCCGTCCTAGCCGCTGGATCTTACCCTCACCCTCATTTCCTGGAGCCCATAAACCTGCCAGTACGCGCGCCACCGCGGTTTTCCCGACACCATTTGAACATGTGATCATAAGGTGCTCCCCTTCACAGAGGGATAGACTTAACGCCTTGACTAATGGAGCATCGCGTGCGCCAGAAGCAGGAATGGAAAGATCCACATTGTCCAGGGAGATACGAGGATTGACGCTATCCACTGGAGATGCCGTAGGGAGAGACGGAAGGTTGTGAAGGGCTGAGAGAAGCGAATAGATGCGCGTTGTGAGGCCCGCAAGTTCAAGAACATCCTTGTAGGCATACATCAAACGCCCACCGGCGTCAGCGAGAGACAGGAGCAAGCGACGAGAAGAGATATAATCTGCAAAGCATACATGTTACAATCACTCATACTACTTGGAAAAATACGCACTCTCAGTACGGTCGGCCACGGCGTCACTGGCTTTCGACACGGCAGCTTGTAGTCCTGCCTGCACGCGTGTCCTCCTGCTGCAATCTAGCAATAAGCGGCAACGCCAAAAAAGTTTGTATGGGGGGTGGTTGAGGATACGAAGCCCGTAATGCACGCAAGTGGGAGAACTCCCGATAGAGTATATGTGAAGCGAGTAGATGATGCGTGTTGGCCGATGAAGACGGGACCGGTTGGGTCCACTGGCCCTTGCCCATGGCTGCATTCATGCGATCCGTTCTGTGCTCAGCAGCTTCCTTGTCTGCTTGTGCGTCCTCGGCTTCCGCATGGCACGCTCCGCCTCTTCGGCCTTGATGTCACTCTGCGCTCGCCCCAAACGCGCCTCCGCCACCATGGTATTAGCTGGGTCGAATAGCGCAGCGCTGACGTCGTCCAGGTTCTTCTCAATGTCAGCTCGAGCGCTCTCTGCCTGACGACGTCGCGCCGCCTCCTCGGTCCATGAGACGTGTAAGCTCGGAAGTGACGTGTGACTTTTCAACCAAGAGGCCGGTATTCAGGGCAGACAGGTGCTGCGAACGCTGTTGAGCTCTGTGACTTGAGAGACGAGATCCTGAACTTGGGTTCGGAGAACAGGTCCAACCGGCTCGAAACACGAAAACAGCGGTGACGAGCAAAATTCGAAATGGCAGAAGCCACACAGAAGTCGCTGGCGAGCCTCCCGAAGTGAGGTGAAATGGGGCAGTCTGCATTTCGCCGAGGGTAATAAAAAAGGCATTGGTGTGCCCTGACGACGAGGATGACAGACGAAACGCATCACGGGGGACACTCGACCCGCGTTTGCGCCACGGCGGCTAGAGAAATAAACATTAGGGCTTTTTTTTTAATGAGAGGGGATACATTGATACATACCGTTGAATGCTCAATCTTTATAGCTCGAGACCGCCACGAGCTCTCCATGTCATCCATCACTTTCCAGCCTGGGCTAGGTACAATATCTGGGTGAGAAATAGTCTTGCAGTAGTGTCGCTATGCGTAGGGGTGAGCGCGGGGGATGGGAAGGCGCGGCCGCCGAGGGCGAGGCATCGGGTGACATTGTTGGAAGAAGAGATGGGGACTCAGCAAGCAGCTCGTCAGCCGTTGCCATTTGAGCCTCAAGGCCTCTGTTACTCGCAGGGCTCTTGTCTCGATGGGAGGACACCGTGACAGTGTGTGGGTGGCCTTTGATGCGCGGTCAATGCAACAGGGAAGTAAAGGAGAGGGAGATAGAATCAAGGGCTGCTTGAATGCAGTGTGCGAGTCTTGGTGGCGGGTGGAAGGAGAAAGTGGCAAACGGTCATTTGTGCACGTGAACATAAATGTCCAGGGCTGTAGCCCACTTACTATATATAGTGTCACTCACGCGACTTTGCCTCTCTTTCTCCTTCCACTATGTCGTTCCAATATTATTCCCCTCATGGACCTAATATATAATAAATGTATTCTATATAGTAATATACAAGCTGTTAACTCAATTATTAAGTCAAAGCAAGAGTTAAAAAAAATTACCTGTGTGAGACATGACTGTAAAGGAGCTGTCCCGACGAAATTTACAAAAGCAATACCTTGTAAGATAAGATTAACCATGCAAGGCATTGTTATCCCAAGTTACTGATAACGATACCTTGATATGGTAATCTTATCATTATCAGGGGATTGTCATCCCAAGTTGTTATCGACAATACCTTGACATGATAATCTTATCATCATCAGGGATTGTTATCCCAAGTTATTACTAGGTCAATACAATCTTATCATTATCAGGGATTGTTATCATCGACAATCCCTGGTCAAAATATTATTATGATAAAAATATATTACAAGGTATGACAAGGGATTGTAATAACTTGTTAAATAATATTAAATGATAATCCCAAAATGGTCAGGGTTACCCTTGTCAAACATTTTTCCAGAAGTTTCCGCGATGAATGATCGCCACAGGCACGCGAACATTTGTTGGAATTGTTCCCAATTTGGACCGTGACGTGTCGGAGGTAGTTAATCCCGACTAGCCCTTCTACACGACTCATTTCAACAATGGCTTGCCTTAGTCCCTACCTTGTTTTTTTTTGGTGATGTCGCCTCCTCTCTGTCGCTGCCGATGTTATCGCTGCCCACACTCTCGCCTTCTTGCTGTCATCGCCTCTTCCTCTCTTGCCCTTCTCTCTGGTGCAGCCGTCGCCTGCCCACTGGCGCCACGCTGCCGTTGCAATGCCTCCCCTCTCAATGCCTCCCCCACGCTCCCACCACTGAGTCTGTCTGTTGTCTGTAGGCATGTGCATCTGTGAAAATTTTTCGACTTCTCCCACCGACTTTTCTTCCTTCCCTTAACTTACATCCCCCTGCTTCCTTTGGACGAGGGATGAGCTGTATCCACCCATGGCACTGAGGGGTGCGGTTCACGCTTTGACGGTCAACGGCATCAAGGTCGTGCAGGCATTGCTATAGTGACTGTCTGAACGCCTGACACCAGTGACTGGCACTATTGCGTAGCACTTTCCTTTGTCGCTTGCCTTGTTGCTTCCTGTATCACCTCCCCCATCGCCTGACCTCCTCGGTCACCTCCACTGTTGCCTCGCGTCCACCCACTGGCACGGAGGGGGGCCGTTTGCACCGTGTAGACGGTCTGTGATGTCATGGTCGCTTGGGCGTCGCTGTTGCGACTGTCCGAGCGCCTGACACCAGTGACTTATGCTATTGTCACCCTTTTTCCCTCTACTCTCTGTGGCGCTTGCCATCTCCCCTCGCTGCTGTTGCTGCCGCCAATGCTGTCCTGATGGTCGCCCTGTGACATCCCTGCAGTTCCCCACCACCACTCGAGGCCCGCGGCCATGAACTTGACACTCACGTGCCTTTGAACACTGTGCAATCTCAACCCCCTAAACAGTCAACGTGTTTTGTTATTGAGGGTATAAATATAATTTTTTACCAAGTCATATTGAGAGTACAAAAGCTATGAAATTGGTGGTGAACTGGGCACATGTTCAAAGGAAGGATTTGCAGCAATTGCATGAGGGTGGCATGAGGGAATGAGGCATGCGTTCTCATGCCAGCATAAGGAGAGGCGCAGTGGCTCCAAGTTCACATACGCACACAAAGCCTGGGATAACAAACAACGATCCCGAATGGCACACACAATCAAACAGTAAACAACGAGAATCAATCCTGAGGCTCAATAAGAAAGAGAAAAGACTGTATTGATCTACCTATTGGACGAAAATCAATCCTGAGGCTAGATACAAAGTAACCTAGAAGTAAAGGAGATAATAAAATACTAACCTCAGTCAGAAAGAGAAAAGAAAAGACCGAGGTGAAAGGGACAAAAGGTTACAGTACTTGTCGTAGTAAGTAACTGAGACAATTAACTAACGTAATAAGTCCGTGATAAAGGTGGAACCAATGAGAATATGAAGACCAGGGAACTGAAGATAAACTGTCCGGGTATCAGCAGGCACGCATCACGTTGCGAGTGAACGCAGCGTTGGTACGACTTATGCATTGCGAGGCTGCGCTCCCAACAAGCGGAACGGGCGCAAGTACAGTATGACCTAAAAGGAGAGACTATGGTTTTAATCACATTTTACCAGATAAATAAGAGTCCAATGTTTCTTTCTCTACCCATAATAGATTTAGCAAGTCAAAAAGAGGGTGGGCCGTTTAATGTTTCCGTTTCTGCAGAGAGATGTGTTCGAACCCATAAACTCTCACAGGAACAGAGTCAGCTTCGTCCTCGTCGTACTCAGAATGCTTTCCATGCTTAGATACGCAATGGTTGCCGTCGCGCGCGACAGAGTATCCCGGGAGGCAACGTTGGACAACACATTCACCTGCCATACAGGCAACGTCCGCGACACCGGGGAGGGAAGTACAATCCCGGCCGATTGGAGTATAAGGCGTCAAAGGTAGCATGCATCCACCACCTGAAATCAAGACGAAACCCGCGTCATTCAATGTGCGCAAAAACGTTCTCGGGAGAGTACTCACAGCTTTCGAGATCGCGGGCAGTATTGATGCACTCCCATGCACGGGCAGCGCCGCCAAAGACACCGCATGCAGCCCATTCAGGACCCATCTCGGCACAGATACCGCTGCCAACCCAGCGTTTCTTCTTTGCGGCTTCTTCCGGAGTGGTGGTGGGGCATGCCCCGGCATCCACACACTGGCCGTTGCAGATGACCGAGTCACCCTTGCAAGCGCACGTCTCGGGGTTACCTGGCGGGAAAGGTGTGAAGCCGTCCGTGCATGTAAACCCGCACGGGTTGTTGTCAACACAGGCGGGGCTGCTGTGGTCCGGGTGGGTGGGGCAGTTTGAGTCTAGGGAAGTAATGATGATCTGAAGTTCAAGTCAAGTTAGAATAAATGCTCAAGGTATCTCTCCGTTTCACGTACGACGGCCGTCAAACTGTCGATGACTTCCTGCTCTCCGCCATCGGCTTTGCTGACTGCCGAGGATGCGATTGGGTCTGATTGAATGAAATCCTGAAGGGTCGATGTACACAGACACGAATCTGAGACATTCGATAAGGAACGGTGTCACTGTATGCTCTTGGGGATTGACCGACCTACAGCGCCAGCGTCGAATAAACCAGAAGCATCTGGATTATTTACGTCGGTGACAATAAGTTCTGTTTGCACGGACGCGCACACGTTGTCGAGTTGGCGCACATCTAGAGGGTGTGATGCTGGGTATCGCGTCTTAAGGGACGATGCACGAGCCCAGAAGAACAGACTAAGAAGAGAAAGGAGCTTGAAGAGACGCATACTGGGAGTAAGAAAGTCTTCGGACGAGAAACAGAGAATGGATAGGTCAACAGAAATGACCCTGAGGAGCCGTCCATCAGGAAAATGTTTATATACTGGAGTTAACGGCGACTCTAGGGACGCCCGGCCAACACTAGCTTACTATTTCTAGTGACAGTTTGGCATCCCTAGCCGATTCCGAGTTTGAATTGGAATATTTCTAGGTACATTAAATGAGGCACAAGATCGGAAACTGATCTCATATGTGTTGTCAATACAAAGGCTGTCACCTCGCATGCGGCGAGGGCGAGCGACGGCGGCACGAGAGAGAAGGGCAAAAGAGGGAGAAGTGATGACAGCGAGGAGGTGATAACATCGGCAGCGATAGAGGGAGAGGCGACATCGCCAAAAAAAAAAAAAAGGCAGGAACCGAGGCAAGCCATTGTTGAAATGATCCGTGCAAGGGCTAGTCGGGATGACTGTAATTACCCCGTCAGAGGCACCACGTCACGCTCCAAATTGGGAACAATTCTAACATGTTGGCGTTGTGTGTCGGCTGCGAGACTTGATGTCGTCCCGAGTGAGATAGTAGGGAAAAGGGAAGTATGAGGAGTGAGGAGAGACAGGGATTCGAAACGCTTAGTCGTAACGCGGGACTCGAAACGCTGAGACTTGTCGAGGGGAAATACTAAAGCTTTGAGATCGCACAAAAGTGAGAGAGAACACAGGAATGATGATGATTTTAGAGGAGAAATCTAGGGCTATATATACAGGACAGATAATAGAAAGTAAGTTATTAGGAACAAAGGGGAAAGCGAGTGCTTTGACTGTGGTGTAAAGGGAGAGCTTTGCAGCGTGTGGTGTGAGGTTGGCATTGTGTTGAGGGTCATGGCGATGCCGAAAGGTGGATAGAAAGCATATGATGAAAGGGGTGTGGTAAAGTAGGAAAAGCGAGAAAAGCGAGAAACTTGTGGGCGGTGGTCAAGGCGTTTGCGGCTGTACACCGAGGTCACCTTACACCAGCCCGGGGGTCGAAAAATTGACTGTCCTCAGTCAAAAGTCTTCATCGTCACGAAAATCCTATTCTTCCGGGTCCGAAACCGTTTCCTACTCCATCTCCGGTACATCTCCTTCTACTTCGTCTCCGGGGTCTTCTTCGGCTTCTTCTCCATCTTCATCCAGGTAGATCTTGGCAAGGGTAGCACGCTCAACCAGACGCGTGACGGGAATCGAAGTGCGGGAACGGGCATGATAAGGGACAAGGCGGAATGCGGCAAAGCGCAGTTTCGAAACGGTGCCGTCGAGCTCGGCAAGGCGATACGAGCCGTTAGGGGTGCGACGGACGACGACCATCGGACCAAGGTAGCGTGGCTTGGTCTTGCGTCCGAGGTCCGTCTCGATGCTGGAATTTCGTACTAGGACGAGTGAGCCGGGCTCGAAGTTGTGGTCGCGGATAGTATTCTTAAACTGGCGCTCGAACTGTTGCACGGATTCGAATCGGCTGCGGACGACGTTGGTGTGGATGGCAGCGAGATCGGCTTCGCGTTTCTGGAGCTGGCGGATTCGGGTGGTGATGAGCTCGTCAGTGGACAGGGGCTTCGTGAGGTTAGGGACAAGGAAAGTGGCAAGTGTGATGTCGAAAGGAAGGATAGGTTCGATTCCGTGAGCCATATAAAAAGGGGTGTGTCCGGTCGACTTCCGAGTCGTAGCGCGATCGGCCCAGAATGCGTGAGGGGCGATGGTTGGCCACTTCGTAATGTTGCCTTCACAAGCCTTGACAATTGATTCTCGAATAGTGCGGTGCTGTCGCTCGACGATTCCGTTAGCGCGTGAGTTGTATGCGGAGATCCGGATGTGGCGGATGCCATAGCGATCGGCCAAGACATCCAGCGCGGCGACGAAGGCGGTCCCGTTATCGGTCACGATTTCTTCAACAGCTCCCCAGCGGCACAAGATCTCTTCAAAAATAAATGCAGCAAGGGTCCGACCGGTCTCTGAGCGGAGGGCACGCCATTCGGGCCAGGCAGTCAATGAGCAGCGGGCTTGAACGATATAGCGGTAGCCAGCAGCAGGGGGCATGAACATGGTGTCAATATATGCTTTGCGGAATAGGGGTGCGGGAGCGGCAACAGTGGGTGGAATGCGGACTTTGGTTGTTTGGCGAATTTGGCACTCGTGACAGGTGGTGATGTGTTGCTTGACGTCGTGGGCAATGGTAGGCCACCAGAATCGATCGAGGATGGTGCGTAGAGTAGCGTAGTAGCCTTTGTGACCAAGCTTATCGTGTGCATCGAAGATTGTCGAGTTGCGCTGAGAGGGGGAGAGAACGAGCTGGTGCCGGCCTTGTCTGTGTCGCCTCCAGAGTTGTCCGTCGTGTACGAAGAACGATCGAGATCGTTTGACAAGCTGTTTGCGCTCCGAGGGGGAAACACTGCTCATAGGATTGCTGAGGAACTGAAGGATGCGGTCTAAGTCGGCATCGTGAGAGGAAAGACTGGTTGTTGCCGTAGAGGGTACTCCTCCTACCAGGGCCGAAAAAATTTGAACGGTCGGGAGCTGTGTGTGTTGCCTAGAATCTACCCAGATACCAAGGGAAAGTACTTCATCAATCCAATCTTCTGGGTCTCCTTCTTCTTCATCTTCTCCGGGGATGGGTTCGCGGCGCGAGAGGCCATCTGGGCCGAGGTGCTTGTCTGCGGGTACGTGGACAAGTTTGAAATCGAAGAGTAAAATCGCTGCGATCCAGCGGTTCATGGCTGCGTTCGGCTGCATGTCAGGGTTGTTCAGCATCCCACGCACGTACTGGGCATCCATTTCTACGATTAAATTAGTGATGCCGACGATGTGGACTCGGAGGGCGCGGAGGGTGCGAAAGAGGCCGTAAAGTTCAATCTTGGGCTGGGAATAGCGGCTCTCGCGCTCGTTCCAGGCAATCGATCCGAAGCGGGAGGGTCGTCGCTGGCCGTCTTCACACTCCTGGGACAGTATCCAACCAACTGCACGCCAGGAGGAGTCGATTGCGAGATAGGTGGGGCGGTCGGTGGTGTAGTCGATCGGGATGAGAGCGGGTGAATTGATGATGGCGTCTTTAAGTGTCTTCATTGCTTTGTCATGTTGTTCGTCCCACTTGAACTCGGCGTTCTTGCGTGTGAGATCAACGAGTGGGCGGGAAATGGCTGAGTAATCTTTGATCCAGATTCGCATGGTGCCTGCGGTGCCGAGGAAAGCGCGCACATCAGTAACTGTTTTGCAAGCAGGCCAAGACTGAATCTTAGCCGTCTTTGAATCCTCTGGGATGCGGCCTTCATAAGTACACTTGTGTCCGAGAATAACGACTTCTGGAGCTGCAATGTAGAGTTTCGGGGCTGAGACGGTGGCGCCAGCATGTCCGAGCCGGTGGATAACGCGGTGGACGTCGTTGAGGTGCTCCCAGATAAAACGTCGGATGCCGGGGTTCTCGGGGATCGTTTCGTATCCCCCATCCGGGGTTTCGTAACGCGAAGCTGGTCCCTTGATGGCTGTGTCGTCTAGAAATGGCTTGGCAACATCGGGTATCTCTGGCTCGAGGATGAAAGTGACATCACCGTGGAATATTGCAACTGCGTTGGTGGAACCTTGGGGGAGAACTGTGCATCGAAAGGCACCGAGGGGGGTCTGGAAACTGGTGAGATCGCGTGACGAGATGTCGAGGGCGCGGTGGTCATAACCGACGAAAAGGTCGAGCATGGAGTAGCAGGCACGCGCAGCCATGCCCTCCACAAATTGATCTACGAAAGGGGGGACTGCGGCATTGCGGATGGTGACGGCGTTGAGGGGCTGGAGGTCGTGAACGATGCGGAGTGAGCCGTTCTTCTTTTTGACACAAAACCATCGGGATCGGTAGGATGCATCGGAAGGCTCGTAAACACCAGCGGCAATTTTCTTTTTGAATAAGTCGATAACGTTATCGAGGATGCCTGTGGGGATAGGGATGTTCCTGTGGACCCAGGGAGTGTGAGCAACGGTGGGAATCTTAACAGGAGAGAAGTAGTCATCTCGAAAACGGCCGCGCTCGGCCTCGGTCCAAGCCAAGGCATGCTCATTGAGTTTGAGGACGTGCTGAGCGAGCTTCAGTTCCTCTGGCTGCAGGAAGTCGTAGCGGTTGATATCGAGCTCGTCGAGGCGTTCTTGGGTGAGGCGTGTGCCTGGCGTGAACGTGGGAGGGTGGGTCGGGAGAGGTGGTAAGGAGAGGAGGGGGTCTTCTGGCCTGCGGCGGATGATGCGGAAGTCTTCAGGAAGCGAGGCTGAAACTGGGTGGACTTTCTTCGCAGCTTTCTTGTAGGCCAGGACATTGACGGGGGGATCCGGCATAAGCTGCTGGAAGGTGTCTTCCATCTGTATGGTGGCGTGGCGCTCAAAGGCGTCCATCGAAGGTGGTGCGGGTCTGATTTGGAGAGTGAGAGTGGTGACGTAGTTCACCTGGGCACGGCGTGGGCGGGTCGGGACTGCGAGAGAGCGAGCGGGGTTGGAGGGGTCACGGATGGAGAGATCGACGCGTCCATTTGGGTGGTTCTCGAGGCGGGAAAGTAGGAGGTGGTGAAATGGCTGTCCGAGAAGGAGGCGAAAAGGGGCGGTTTCGAGGACGTGGGCGTGTACCTGAAAGTCAATATCTCCGATGCGCATGCGGAGGTTTTCCGCACAGCCAAGGGTCCAACTCGTGCTACGGTTTGCGCCTTCCATTTCGAGACGGCGGTTGGTATTGATTGGCGCCTCGAGATCCTGGAGGAGATCAGCACGAATTGCGACAATCTGCGAACCGTTATCCAGTACGCCGGCCTCTGTATGTTTCCCGTTGATGAGAACATCGACTTCTCGCAGGGGGAGACAAAACTCGGCTGCGCGCTGGGCAGCTGCTCCGAGGACTGAGACGGGAGAGGTGTCACTAGAAAATTCTTCGAAAGCTCCAGCCTCCACACGGCGTGTGCGGAGTCGTTCGACGAGGTCTTTGCGGATGGGACCACTAGCTGCAAGGACATGGGCTGGGGTCGTCTGAGCTAACTTACCATCCAGGAGAAAGTCGCGGAGCTCATCTGTGAGGCGTTGGCTTTCCGCGTTGGACTGGTAGCGGAACTGTGGGGCACGGGAACTGCTTGCAGGGGGCGCAGAGGGGGCAGGAGGGGGGGGCGGCGCGGCTTCTGGGAGCTTGGGTGGCTTTGACTCGCGTTTCTTCTTCTCGGCAGCAAAGACTTCAAACATGTCATACAGCTCTTCAGCGGGACCGTTGTCTTCGGTGTCGGAATCGGGGACTTCTGTAATGTATGCTGAGGGCACGATGGGCTGTATGGCTTCGAAACTGAGAGCCATGCGAGGGGGGGCGTCACGATGAGGGGCGGCGATGGTCTGAGGCTGGGACGGAGCGGGAGGCATTTCGCTAGGTCGTGCACTGTTAGCGGAGAGCCAAGAATCGATGGCGTACTTTAATCCTCGGCCGCTGCCATCGTTCGGGATGCGTTCCCCGGTAGGGAGATGCATGCGGTTGTCCACAATGCGTGCCTTGCCGGTATTGACATATTCCTCTGCGATCGGGCATCGGCGGAGAATGTGGCCAGGTTGTGCGCAAAATCGACAGCCATCCAGCTTAGGTGTGCGAAGAAAAAACGGGGAAGGAGTGGATGCGGGCTGAGGTACTGCGGCAGAAGGCTGAGACCAGGCCTGGTGCGCTGGTGCTTGGTAAGCGACAGCTGAGGCTGCTGGAGAAGTGTCGGGCTTGGCGAGAGTCTGGACAGCATAGGGGTAGAAGTGGGTGCACTGAGCATAGAGGGCAGCATAAGCAGGCTCGCAAATAGACAGGCCCTTCATCTGATTGATGATATCGACCAGTCCCTGGGGGTCCCGAGGCCGTTCCGGGTTCTGGTCCTGAAAACGGACTGTCTTCGTTTCGTAGTCGGCTCGTTGGGTGTCACGAGGCAGATCGCGACCATACGGGGTATAGTGGTCTTGCTGGCGCTGCCTGGTGTCACGATCGTCGCGCCCGAAAGAGCGGCTCATCCAGTGGCTGGGATCGGTCTGACCCGCTGGGTCATCGTGAAGGCGGCGTTGCGGGGGCCTGTGAAACTGGGTATTAGCAAAGTAGCCTCGGGCGACTTCATAGATGTCCTCAAAGGCATATGGCTTGTGAGGGGGGTGGCGGGGGTGCATAGCGAAGAGGCGGGCAGCCAACATGTCGCGATCGACTTGATGGAAGCCCTGAAAGAATTCAGTGCTCTGGTCCTCGTCCGATATCTGCCGTGCCTTGAGGAGTGGGTTACTGATGGAAAGGAAACGCAGGTAGTACTCCATGAAATCCTGCTCATCGGATAAGCGGGACATGGATGACTTGTGGGCGAAATCGACGAGGGCTTGTCGGGTGTAGCGTGTGGTATGGTCGAAATTAGGGTACAACTTCTCGAGACTCTTGCGAAACGCCGGCCAGTCTTTGGTATCGTAGCCATCGAGAGTCGTCCAGAAGTTTCGGGCTGTGTAGGGGACATACCGAAAGGTACATTCCACCTTCTGATCATCTGTAAGACCATGAGATGTAGCAATTATCTCGTACTCATGTAGGAAGTCGGCTATCGGATCGCCTGGCCTGCCTGAGAACACAGGCGCGTTGGGGGAACGTGGGCCGGGCATGGCAGCCGGTCCAGTATGCGACGAGGAAGACATTGTGGTTGTAGGCGTTGTAGGCGTAGATGCGGAGGGGGAAGCGGAGGGTGAGACGACGGGGGAAAGAGGAGGCTGACTGGTTGAAGATACGGGAGGCGGCTGACTGGCTGAACTTGCGGGAGAGGAAACGGGGGTCGTGGGAGGTGGCGACTGGTTCTGAACGGATGTGGAAGGTGGTGGCGGATTTTGGACAGGTGTGGGAACGATAGATCGAGCTGGAGCGCTGGCGGGCGAAGGTGAATCGAGGTGGGAGGGTATAGGATTAGGAAAGCTGCCTGGGATAGCGGAAGGGGTCTGGATATGCGGGGACGGACTGGGAACTGATGCGGAGGCGGTGCGGCGACTGGTACTGGTACGTTCTTCGATGGGGACTGGTGTGGCTAGGGAACTCGGGGCTGGTGCCGTCTTAATCCAACGACCTTTCTTATCGCGGGGTGGCTGAGCCTGAGTCTTCTTGCTCATACACGAGAGGGGGGATTAAGGGGTGAACAAGGTGGCAACAGGTGTGTAACACAAGTTGCAACCGAAGGTGAACAAAGAAATCTACTAAATTCACCGAGGGTGGGCTCCAGATGTGTGTCGGCTGCGAGACTTGATGTCGTCCCGAGTGAGATAGTAGGGAAAAGGGAAGTATGAGGAGTGAGGAGAGACAGGGATTCGAAACGCTTAGTCGTAACGCGGGACTCGAAACGCTGAGACTTGTCGAGGGGAAATACTAAAGCTTTGAGATCGCACAAAAGTGAGAGAGAACACAGGAATGATGATGATTTTAGAGGAGAAATCTAGGGCTATATATACAGGACAGATAATAGAAAGTAAGTTATTAGGAACAAAGGGGAAAGCGAGTGCTTTGACTGTGGTGTAAAGGGAGAGCTTTGCAGCGTGTGGTGTGAGGTTGGCATTGTGTTGAGGGTCATGGCGATGCCGAAAGGTGGATAGAAAGCATATGATGAAAGGGGTGTGGTAAAGTAGGAAAAGCGAGAAAAGCGAGAAACTTGTGGGCGGTGGTCAAGGCGTTTGCGGCTGTACACCGAGGTCACCTTACAGCGTGCCTTGTGGCGATCAATGCCGTACGAATGCAGGTATTTTTCAAAGTGCGAAAAAAATAGTCAAAGTGTTTTTTATTGAGTCTATCCTGGTACAAATATATTTTTTACCAAGTCAAATTGAGATTACAAAAGCTATGAGTGGGGAACTGGGCGCGCGTTCAAAGGAGGGAATTGAGGAATGGGACGCGAGTTCACCTGCCAGCATAAGGGGAAGGGGCGCAGTGACTTCACACGGGCTGTCGCTGCCGCTTGTCCATAAGCGACGTCAATACAGTAATGTTGCGTCGCTCAGGGTCCGGTCCAACAAAGGTTGTTCCCCTTTGTGAGTGGGAAACAATGCGCGCCACGCGGACCGCCCAGGGTTGAGACAGGTGTCGTGTGGATGTGACACTTTATTTGCATTGGTTTATCTGAGTTTGCTTTGTTGTCGATCTTGTCCCCCTTCTCTTCACCTCACTGATTTCACTTGGCTCGTTTGGGGATTCAGTGTGTGTCACGTCCCTACACGTTCAGCGAGACTTGGAGCCCAATCATTCATTCAAACAGCCTGGTAGTACGCATAGAAATCCATTGGTATCTGTAAACTTATTATAATAACTCGGCCTTTGGCCATCTGTATGGCAACTCTGCTGGGGCGTGGCCAAGGGTAACCAGACTGAAACAACTTGAAATCAACCAAAAAGCGGAAGCGGAAGGAGAAGCCTGAGAAGATCAAGCCCGTCTTGAGCTCAAGGATTATGTGGACTTGCATCTTGCTTCATGGACTCGGACGAAGGGATGGGAGTCGGGATAGGATGGGATACCTTATCTCTGTTGACTCTGACGGCAGAATGGGCCTCACACTCTTGTATCCCACATGGCTTCGTCCTCATCAGTAATCTGCGCCATCTTTTCAATTCTGATTCCAAGTCGGGGACGTCACTGTTGGCGAGATATGACGACTCGAGCTTGCAAATGTTGAATTTGAGGTTATCACCAAGGCAGGAATGCGTCAACTGGTGGTGGGCATCGGCAAGGTCCACATAAAACACATTGCTCGTCTTATTGATTAAAAGGTCATGAATGAAGTATTCTAAGGACGCGATCGGAGTCATCGGGGTCATCAGCTACTAGTGAGTGCCGTCGCCGAGCAATTAGCGAATTGATCGAGAGCGGCTCGATCGCAACAAGAAGCTGCCCCATAACAGACTGGAATACATTTGTGCTTCATGTACTCTTTGAGAACTCCTTCTTATAAGGTGTCCAACAGGCATTGTACTTGCTAAGGCCAAGGCTAATAGGGCTGTTTATGAATCTGCATGCAACGGCCGCCCATTGAAACAGGCCCTCTGACGCCTTCACTAAGTTGTCGCCATGGTGCTTGAATCCGCCCCTAGGGTGTTCATGTCGAAGATACAGGCAAATATCTGGTTCCGTATTGGCAGCCAGTTGGACATCAACCATGTAGAGAGTACGGACGGAATTGGCATTGGCGAATGCAGGTTCGATACCATTCTCCAGTCTCGAGATGGTGAGTACATAGAAGTTTGGTGGGAGGTCAATGAGACATTGAGCAAGAAATGTGTGAAGTCCGGCTTTGCCGTTTGCAAGTCCACTCTCACCCAAGGCATCGGTGATGATAAGAATTGGGCCATCGAGTTGTAGGTTCATGAGCGGTTCAAGGAGAAGGCATTCAAAAAGTCTGGGATTGTCTCGGGCACTACGAAGAGACATATTACCCATAACAACCTTCCTGACAGCGTGTTTGAACAGTGGATAGCGATAGGATAGATAAGAACCGAGACACATCTTATCGAACAGACACGCGACCTCATGTGCAATCGAGGGCTTTCCGGTGCCCGCTTGGCCGAGGACAATGAGGCCACGTTCAGATTCAGGATTCTCGACCCACTCCATCCCATAAATGGCATTTCTCTGATTATGGCACCTAATTCGGTTTTCTCGTTATCAGATCGACAGTCAGCTATCTCGTGACTGTCAGAATTACGCACCACTTTGTTTGGTTGAACGAAACAATGCTACTATATTGGATCCGACATTTCCGTTAGCTGTGTTCACTTCCCTCACATCGTCCCGCATTTGAAGAACAGCAACCTCAATGGTGACAGTAGCATGTGCGAGGAACTCTTGTCGTAGTCGGGTGAGGGTAGTGCGGTAGTCTTCCACTTTTTCGTCAACTTGGCCACGGATATTCTTCAGAGCCCGCTTTCCTGACAATTACATGTTGATAATAATGAACAACGAGAGAGGTGAATGTGTCGTACCGACTTGTACATCCTTCGCATACAATTCGATAATTCGGCACATTTGGAGAAGCACTGCAGTATCTCATCGAAATTTTTTGCCTGTGTAGAGGCAGGTTGGATGCTCTTTAAAGTGTCCGCCTCTATGAATTCAAACGCATCTCGTATCGTCTCGGGAAGTGTTCGGACGTTCTCGTCTCGCTGAAACTGGTGTACCAAAGTCTGCCAAAGAGGTAAAAAAAGAAAAAGGGCAGTGAGTGTTCTATATCCACAGATCTGCAAGGCAAGGACACGCACCTCGGAGATTTTGAGAGCAAACTCCATGCTACGCTGGCATAGGAGTTCAGCTGAGGAGCGGAAATCTGCTCAGTGAAGGGTAGAGAAAGAAGACATTTCACGATGGACCGATGGTGTCCATCACCCATTTGATAATATCAATGGTACTCTTCCATGTCTTCATCGTGTCGGATACGGTGAAAACATGGAAGAGTACCATAGCTATCTCATCGCGATCGAGCGTGTGTGACGTCTCCGCTTGGCTGTCCGCTACCTGTACCACTCCGAATGGGTCACTAGGATGGGCACTGCATCCTTCGGCGACAGGGCTTTCGGGATTGGCCGTTTTAGAGTTCAGGGTGTTGACTGCCGAGGTCATAGACGAACTCACGCTTGCTGACACAGTGATCGTTAAGTAGGGACCGGCTCTGTTCGATGTGCAACATCTCCAGGGGTGGCTGCATGGCACTGCTGGAGACTCAGTTATAAAAAACAAGAGAGATCTCCCACAAAGCGTCGACATTCTCGCTCCATTCTACATAATTCCCCACACTCCGCACAGATCGTGTCTGCCAAGCTCTCGTCCCATCGGTCATGGTAACATAAAATCTTCTTCTTTCAGGGAGGGGAAGGTTGCGCTCTGAGGGCTGGCAAGCGAAAGAAATGTACTACTTATCAAAAGGCACGGACCAGTCACCTGGACTGAGAGGGAGCCCTGGTGTGTTTCCCTGACCTGATCGCGGCTGATGTTCCGTATTCCAGAGGGTAGAGGATCTGGGCTGTTATCAGCGAGCATGAAAGACCCTAGTATACGAGTTTGGGATCATCTCCGAGTCTTCTGAGCGATATTGATGTACAAGTGAGAAAGTCATGGGGGAAAAAGGTGAAGTGTCAAGGCATCCGTCTTTCGCCCTTTTGTCGACTGGAGGTTAGTTCCTCATCGGGAACTACTGTACAGTTGACACGTTGCCGCTTAATACTGTAGACTCTCTGACCCATTCCTCTGGTCTTAGATTAAAACCAGCAATGGAACGAAATCTAGCTGGTTGGGTGGACGGGACAGTATCCGAAAAGTTGGAACCCAGTTTTGCGCTGTGCCAGTGCCAACACCGTTGAGGTTTCTCTGACGTTGTTGAACTATGTCAACATGCCTTCAAGTTCTCCTCTCTTGACCTAGTAATCCTTGCATTGCCAACATTGGCTATCTCTTTCTCTCTGATAAGCACCGTGACCAATATACAACTTGGAGGCGTGATATCAACGTTATCAACGTTATATCAACATCCGGATCCCGTGGATCAGGGACTTCTTCTCTAGTATACGCCGTGACAACTTTATGACTCTTCACGCGTTACCCCGTTAAAGGTCAAGAGAAAATATGAAAGCCTTCCGCCACAAGACGTCATTTCGACAAATGGGCCCAGACCGCATTGTAACTGACGAAGAAGCCTTTATTTCTCAAGGTCAAGCATGGACATTGCCATATGCTGTTAAGCCGTCGCCATGTACGTCTCTAGCATACACTCTCCACCTCGTGCTCGATCCTCTCTGTCTTATCCAGAAACCTTCTTGACTCGCCGTCCGCGCAATGACCGTAGGAATCAACGGTGAACAGATACTCTCTATATACCCCAATTGGCAACTATATCATCGGATGTCAAGCCGGATGTACATTTATTCGAGACCCTTCATTTGTCACGGACAAGGCTCTACACGTATGCAGACCGTTCTCCAAGTCCGCGTGTACTGCGCCTGCGATAACAGCTAGGCGTTGCAATAGCCCGAGCCGCGTGTCTCCGCGAGAAGGAATGTGCCCCGGCACCATGATCTGTGCTCCGATAAGTACGGTCGTGGACTCGACTCAACCCTTAGCCAGCTGTGCTTCTAGCCTTGAGGACGACGATAACGAATCGGAGTACGTCGATATTCCACCGACGACGCCGTGCCCGCTGAGCGTAACAGACAGTTGGTGAGGCTGTGGAGAGTCCGTGTTTCACTTCTTGATACCCTCTTGCTAACTCCAAGAATGTCCCTCCCCTCCCTGCCCCTTCTGCTTATTCCGCGTGAGCATCAGGAGGGTCTGTTCTCATTCTCTCAGTGTTGATGTTCGAACTTGCGCGAACCACCTTGCACTGTTTCTCTCGAAAAGGCGGACTGAGTCCGGTTGTGCTTTCTCCACGCTCGGAGTATCTCACACTCATCCTACCTAGGCATCCACCACCCAAGCAGCATACATATATACCCTTTTGTACAATACAACCATTCCTTTCGGCGGTCTAAGTTTAATGATCGTCGCCATAACCTCTCGCAATACCAATCCGCCCCTGCTGAAGGAGGCTAGGGGGATCGAGTCCTGCACGCGTTTCGAGGCCGCGGAACGTACGTGATTGTAGGAATTCGCCTTTAAGAGAGAGCATCAATCTAGTGAATCGTGTGGGGAAGGAGGGTTTAACACATTACCAGCTGCGCTATCCTTGAGTACCGCGACGGTGCCGTCCTGGTCTCGGAGCATAAGGGCCGACGAAGATGACGATATCGGCGCGGGAGTCGAATTATCCTCTGCAAGATAGTCCTTCAGGTAAAATCGAGAATGGGGCGCGTGAGAGCCGCTCACCTCCGTAGCGCTTGGGATGTCTGTATTTTCCAGTTGCAAGTGAGAAGACGGGTCTCTCAGAATCGTCTTCGTCTTCATCGGAGACTTCGTCGGATGACGGCTTGGGAGGCCCACGTGTAAGGACTTCGTCGAAATCTAGCACGTACTCGCCCGTCCACGTCGGGGCGGGCTGTAACGCGAGTTGGAGCTCGAACGGCGTGACAATAGGCCGTAAAAATTCCTGGTTTTTACCATACGAAGTTGGTCAATGCCCACGAAAACATGGAAGAACGTGAGTGTGAAATGAAAGCATACCTTGGCATTGACGAGTGAGTTTTCGGGACACGCGACGAGAACGAAGCATTCAATTTCGGGAAAGTTGGCAAGTTTGGCGGGATTGAGCTTTCCGACGCTGATCGTGTACGCCTTTTTATGGGCGGCAGCTAAAGTTTGGCGGAGGTGGGCGATGAGTGGAAGGTAAGACGCTGAGTTCCGCCGGTCATCAACAAGACGATGGGTGAGTGGGAAGGGAGAGTAGCGGCGAACCGACTCCGAGGGTGCCGACCAGAATACCAAACACATCGGCATCTCGAGCCTTTTGGACGATCGCGTAGCGCCTCATTAAGAGTTTATTCGTCTGTGCGGATTGAAGCGTGGCCTCGCGTGTCACGGGGTCGTATCCATAGACCTGAAAGGTGTAAGAAAGGCAGGTAGGCTCCAGGAGAGCGAAGACGACGGCATACGGGGGTGGACGGATTCGTCATGAGGAGGTTTGTCAGGCCGAGGCTTGTTGACCCGACATAAAGAATAGGTGTCACATCCCCAGAGGAACTCAAACGAAGGTTGTCATGTTCCGTAGCAGTAGAGGCGATCGATGGACTGAGCCTTCGTGGGATAGCTTCGTATGAGACAGAGACATCGTGTTTTACAAAGAGGTCTTGCAAGGCCGACACTAGACTTTCTACAAAGGGGTCAATATGTCGCATGAGTCGAAGCTGTTTCAGATGCACCTGCCGCATGCGTGTAGGCCACATCGTGCCTGAGCACCACAGATTTGGCAGAGATTCCCGACGTTGTGTAAGATTTCAGGAGCTCCTGTGCCGCATTGGCTACATCTATAGGGGCTTTCCCAAAGACATAGATGACTGGGAGGCGATAGTTCCTAGAGGATTATACGTATGTCACTTTGCAGTATAGGGTTAGAAAAGTCTTACTTGCTCATGCAAGCGTGGCCATAATGTATGACGGCATCGGCGTCAACGTGCTGCGCGGACACTTCATCGACACAACAGCTATCGAAGGAATCACCAATTAGATGGTTAGGTGTGAGGAAATAGAAAGCTTGCCTGCCGTAGGACGTATCGGCGAGCACATAGAGTTCCCTGTCTGCGCCAATCGCCCGCTTAAGTCCATGGTAGATTGTGACCGAGTCGCATAGAAGCTCATCTGGAAATTGGAGAGCAATCTACAGAGTTTATTACAGTGACAGTTGAGCAATGAAGAAAGCTCGCTCACTCGCTTGTAATTATTAGATATGATTTGATTGGCAGTCCAATCTAGTTCATGTTCCATGGCTAAGGGTGGTACAAGGTCATGATAAACACGTGGTGCCAAGATGGCTTATGATATATTCTCACGGACCAACTGAATGCCGGCGGCTCTTGCACCGTCCTTCGGACAACTTTTGCCCATGTCGTCTGACGATTCCTTCGTCGACCGCGTCTCGTCTTTCGTCTCTGACAATAGGCGTGGTATCGTTATTGGTGTTGCCGCCGCTGCCGTCGCTGTTGGTGGTGTCGCATACTATGTCGCGTCATCACGCGGCTTAGGTGGGCCTGCTGACGAGGAGAGCCTCATGTCCGGGAAAAAGAAGGACAAGAGAAAGAAGAAACACAAAAAGTCTGTAAAGGACAAGGATGGCCCCATCCTGGAGGAGAGGAAACCCAAAGTAGACGAGGAGTCGGATGACGGTTGGGCACTTTACCCTTGCTACTCGCTCGCTGTTTGCTCACTTGTCTTGGCAAACTAGCTCCGCCCCTGACGGAGGAACAGATTCAGGGTCTTTCTATAGAGGTAATCATGCTACCTTCCTAGTTCTCCCTGTGCTCATTCAAGGATAGGAGCGCAAGTCGCTCGCAGCTTCTCTGAAACAAAAGGGCAACGACACGTACCAGGCCCGAAATTTCGCCCAAGCTGCTGAATTTTACACGCGCGCCATCACCGTGTCGCCTCAACCGGAACCCGTGTTCTACAGCAATCGTGCCGCGTGCTATGTGAGCATGGAACCGCCACAGCACGAAAAAGTAGTGGAGGACTGCAACGAGGCGCTCAAGCTTGACTCACGCTACGTCAAAGCGCTCAATAGAAGAGGCACTGCGCTTGAAGCCCTAGGGCGCTTGGAGGATGCTCTGAGGGGTGCGTGCTTCACAAACAAACAATAAAAATGAGGCGCACATTTATCAGGTCATTGACACTCGGCCTAGATTTCACTGCTACCACGATTCTAGGCAAGTTCCAAAACGACGCCGCGGGCCGCTCTGTAGAACGCGTTTTGGAAAAGCTATCCAAAAAAAAGGCAGCCGAGATTCTGTCTGTGAGTTCATCGACGTATATGCGGAGGCGATCGCGGTTCTAACGCATTTTATAAGAACCGCGAACGCCGTCTACCTTCCCACACCTTTGTCTCTGCCTATTTCTCGGCCTTCCGACCACGTATGTCTCTCCCCCTTTCCCGTCGCCTTTCCTGTAGCTTTCTAACGACGCTGCAGGTCCGCTCCCCGTCCTTCCGGAAAGTCCATCCACCGGTGACAACACCCTTATCTTAGCCCTCGAAGCACTCGGTGCATCGGACTATGCCCATTCGTTCAGCTTTGTCAACGAAGCCATTGAACAGGGTATATCATGGGAACATGGAAGGGCGGAAGCGCTCAATCTTCGAGGCACTTTCAAGTCTGTCTTCCTTACTGCCCACATAGTATCAGAGCTAAATACCTGTTACAGATTTTTAATCGGGGACACTGATGGTGCCAAAGTTGACCTCGAAGAATCTGTGCAGCTGCAACCCTCTTTAACTCAAAGCTGGGTCAAGATTGCTAGCGTATATATGGAGCAAGGCAACGCGGCCAAGACATTCGAAGCTTTCGAGGAGGCAATCAAATACAACCCTTCTGATCCTGATATCTATTATCATCGAGGGCAAGGTAATTCCCAAACAATTGACACTGTCCTCGTGTTCATCCCGTTATAGTGCTCTTCATCATGAACGAGTTTGAAAAAGCCGCGGAAAACTACACCGAGTCAAGCAAATTGGACGATATGTTTGTGTTCTCACATATTCAATTGGCGGTCGCCCAGTACAAGTCGGGTGACATTGGGAAGAGCATGGCGACGTTCAGACGGACGCTGAAAGCGTTCCCAGACCGGAGCGAGCCGCAGAACTACTAGTGAGCACCTTGAAGGCACGCATGGTAGGGGTGTGAATGACGTCATATCATTTAGCGGCGAGTTACTTCTGGACCAGCAACTGTTCCAGGATGCTGTAGAGAAGTTTGATCGTGCGATAGAGCTAGAACGGTTAAAGTGCTTTCAAAACATGATGGCATGTTATCTGTATTGATCATTCAATGTATAGGAACCCCCCGAACGTGCTTCCCCTTGTTAACAAGGGCTTGGCTCTGTTCCAATGGAAGCAAGATATCGAGGCTGCGGAGAGATGTTGCAATGAGGCACTGGGTTCTGATCCTGAATGTGAAGCGGCAGTTGCGACTTTGGCACAACTGAGCTTGCAGCAGGGCAAAATCGACGTCGCCGTACGCATGTTCGAACGTCATACTGAGCTGGCAAGGAACGAACCCGAGCTGGTCAACGCGCTGACGTATCAATACGTAAGCTTAGGACTTTTGATTCTCACATGGCGAGGGTATTGACGTTCGGTATTTAGGCATCCTACGCGCAACTTCACTTTATTGAGCAGTACCCCGACTTGGCGAGCCAACTGAGACAAATGGCTCGATCTTTGGTATAAGGGGACCTCATGGCTGGGATGGAGGATGTGAACGAGGAAATCACGTGTGGGTAGCGTGTCCACCGGTGGGTTGCTTTCGAAGTCGCTTTTCACTTTGCACGTTGCACGCATCTTTTTATCTACCAGCTGCTTTTTAATGCTACGTCATACCAATACTCTACAGCTAAATTTGGTTCCAAGGTCCGAAAGTATTTGAAATTCGGGTTGAAACGTGGGGGTCGGTGAGCGATAAGTAGACGTCATAGTCATCCGGCTAGACAGGATCTTCCATCTCTTATGCCTCGTTGCAAAGCTATCGTGTTATCCGAAGGGATCTTTTTGGGTCAGGTCGATGCAACGAGGCGTTCCCAACTCACCGAATGGGCTCACACGAAAACTATGATGTCGTTTTGAGGCAAAGGGCAGGCCGCGACCTATGACGTTTTGGAAATCCTTTATGAAGAGGCGAGATACCAGAGACATCCAGATTGCGCCCCCCCCTGGACTCTTTTGAATTTGAGAGAGAGGACTCTCCCACACACACAGCTCCACTCTTCATCTCCACCTTCTCGCATAACCACCCCCGCATTACCATCCCGTTTTTTTTTCCATCAGACCCATTCTATATAAGATTCCCCATATATCAAGGTTAATTTTTCTCCCCGTTTGGACCACTCCCCGTTCCGGTCCCGTTCGCGGCTCCGCTAAACTCATTTTTTCACGTTTCTAGCTCCTTCCGCCCCCGCTCTTGATCCACTCCTCCATATTCCGGTGCCACACCTCACCTTGGGAAAACAAGAGATTATTAGAGTTCATTCACCATTAAAAAAAAATGTCAATTTACCCATCGCAATTTTATGAACCGCACAATGGCGTGCAACCGGGTATGAAGCCGCCGTCGAGTTTGCCCACGGGTTCGTTCCCCGAGCCGGAAGGCTCTCGGGTGGTTCACATCGTCGTATCTGGCTACCCAGCACCGACGCGACCGTTACCTCGCGAGCGAAGTTGGGCGCTCTGTTGGTCACCCTCGAACGGAGTGGTGCGTATACTGGGTACCGTGCGAGCGACGCCGGATCGAGAGGGCAGTTACGTGTATTGGGGACCGATCACGCAGACGTACGATTTTTCGAGAGACTGTCGGTTGGTGCCCGTGGCGAGCATGGGGAGAGGGAAGAGAGCGGCTTTGGAACGGATCGCGAGTTCGGTCGGGGTCATGAGGCCGAACGGATGGTGGAATGGACAGAATTGGGTCGTGGAGGTGCTCAAGATGGCCGTCGAGCAGGATTTGATCAGTCCCGATGAACGCGACAATGCGATCTATACCGCTGCGGAACCATGATTTTGTACTTTCACTATATTTGCCTTTTTCTTTCCTTCCTTCCTCCCTTCGTCCTCGACCTCCTCCGGCTTTCTTGGTCTTTCATGTTCTTGTTCATCCATGGTCATCATTTTTCACTGCATTGGGCGCATATATAGGCCTTCAAACTGGCAGTTTTGTTGTTGTATGCGCGGTTGTTTTACTCTCTGTCAAGGATATGATCAGTTCTAGACTGTTTCGGCCGCGTGCCCATGTCAAGTGAATATGAACGGAGAACGGTCAACGCCACCAAGCACCAAGCCATGGTTTCAGGGTCAAAAGAGTATTAACGCTTACGCAAGTTGGACGCAAACTCAGAGATCCACGTCCATGGGTAGGCGGTGGATCGTACACGGAAGCAAACCAAATCTGCACAACGAAGAAGCAACCGGAATAAAGGGATCGATAGATCGATGGAAATCGAGAATTTGTCCCTCACACCCCTTCCATTTCTATTCTCGTTGTGGCTGTTTGGCGTCGTACAGTACTCCTATCGTCTCAAGGAAAGATCATCGAAAAGAGGGGCACTCGGAAGTTTTCAGGGGGGGGGAAAGGGTATAAGTAAATAACAGAGTATGATAGAGTTTATTTATCGATTTCCCGCCGTCGACTCCTTGAGACCCTGCAATGCCACGGACCTTCTCAAGATGGCCATGGCGTTGAGAGGATCCATGGCAATGGCGGCATCGCAATCCTTTACGACCTCGTCGTGTCGCGGCGGCAACATATTGGCATAACACCACGCACGATTCGTGTATAAACTCGACTCCATCGATCCGTCAGCGATAGCGGCAGCTATCGCTCGCGTGTACAACCCCGCAGCGACTTCGTAATCGTCTGATTGTACGGCGGCATCGGCTTGACGTCGGAGGTCCGCCACAGCGGTGGTTGCACCACCTTTACGTTCCTGTGATCGATTTTTCTTTTTTTTTTTTTGTGTGTGTGTGTGAGGAAGGAAAGGAAGGAAAGAAAGAAGTTTTACGTACGGTGGTGGAAGAGGAGGACTTGAAGTTTCGGCGTGATGCTATAACCGCAGCTGCCGTCAGGGCTACGGCGACAACTCCGACGGTGATGAAGAGCACGCGTCGGGTTTCGTGAGAGACCATAACTTTTGACGTGTGCTTGTTGTAAGATAGAGAGGGAGAGAGGTTCTTCTATGTTCTAGGCTTAGGCTAAACCGTAGCAACCCACGCGGCTTCCTGCGCTGCGCACCCCCCTCCATCTTTAAGCGCCCAAAAAGAAACACGCGTTTTGACACGTAATCAAGCGTGCAGGGGGTGAAATTCACAAAGCACGTTTCGGAAAACACAAAACGGGGCTCCCGCATGCAGAGGTTGATTTTCAGATACCAGTATAATTGGGTGTTGTATATATGCCAGTATACTTAGTAGGCCTTCCTGCCTCCTCCTCCTACTCAAGCATTATACAGTTTCAAGGTAACTTGAGATAAGATACGGAAGCACGCCTGGGGTTATAGGCCAACTTAGAGAGTTGAGCGCGTCAATACCGAGTTGCGGCATTGTGATGCGATGCCGCAGCGGAAGCCCGTTGGCATAACACACTTTATAGATTTGATTCTATCCACCTCATTCAAGTTTGAGCGTTGAGCCTGGGGCCAGCACTAGCAAAAAAACATCAGGCTCGGTGTTGACCGCCCGCTATCGCTTGCGCCGAGTACAACTCTTTCCGCGTGCTCATGGTCGCCTGCTGCTTGCGCGGCACCATTGACGGGTCGGAGGTGGTCCATCTCATGACAGATTTTGTGCTGCTGCTCCTCCCATCTTGCTCAATCTGTTCACACATTACATAAAATATCCAACGGGGGGGGGGGTGAAAGGAAATACGTATGGTGGCAAAGGGAGGTAGTAGTAATGGTGGCATCCGAGTCGGAGGTAGCTGATTCCTCGGGCGGTCTCGTGATGATGCGGCGGTGATGACCACACTAGTCATGACCATTCCTGCGATGGTGATGGCCACACCAGTCATGAGCGATCCGGTGATGGCGGTGGCGATGACCACGGAGGTCAAGATGACCCCAGCGATTACGGTGATGATTGCGGTGTATATGAAGGCCACTATGGCCATGATCACCGTGATCATCATGGCCGCAATGGATGTCAAGATGAAGAAGGCGGCCCCGACAGCGATAAAGAGCAATCCGAGAACAGCCATACAAGAGAGGGAGGAGAGAGGCCCTTGACTATATGATATGGCTCCAGTGTAGGCTTTAGCCAGGAGAATTCCATATGGAAAATCACCGCTGGTTGGGTATCACCATAATCAAGCACTACACATGATGTATATAGAGTCATTATTTACAAAGAACCCAACCCCACACCTTGAGCAGAGTATCTGACACCATGACCAAAATATTATAGGTGGCTCCCCATGCTGTTAATACCAGGGTGACAAGGTCTTGCCAGCAGATTAAAAGGGCAGCCAGGGATCCTGTTACGGTTATGCGGGCCGCCCGGCCCATTTCTTACTGTTTTCCGTCTGATTTTCGACTTGTGTTGTGACCTAGGATCCCTTTCCTTGGCCAGCCCCTTCTGTTCCGCTTCTAGGGGCTGTGCATCGCCGTTTTGGACGTGTACTTGACTCAGGGATCATGACTCAAATCTTGAGTCAGCGTTCTTGACTCAGATCTTGAGTCAGACGCACTGAGTCAGTTCTTGAGTCATCAGAACTGACTCAGGTCCTTAGTCAATAGTCTTGACTTCGCTACTGTACTGTGACCTTTGTAGGATAGTTGGCTGGCCCTCTGTACGCATAAATAGGGCCTTGTAGACGAGCTAAAGCCCCAGCTTCAGCTTCGTCTAGAATCGCAGTTCATTGTCTCCTGCTCACACTCGCATCGCATCTCCTCCTCTCTTCTTGTGAATCCCCTCTTCGTACCTTGATCCAGGTACTTCGCGCCACGATCAGACATCTGTGAATTTGTTCCATTTCCTTGTAACAAGTTCCCAGACGCCTGAACCCTAATACGAACGCGCTGTGAGAAGTAGTCTCACTTCTCACCTCGCGTCCGCGTCACAAACCTTAGTTCAACCTCTCACGAGTGTCCTTGGAAGGCGAGACTCCCTTGCATCCCAATTACACTCGCGCCCGTGTTGCGGTTGAACCTACACATCGTCATTCATCCATCTGCCACCGTCTATCCTCTTTAGGAACGGTAACTCCGACCATCGCGTGCGCCGGCCCGTACTAACCGCCTCACGCGATACGAACCCCGAGAGTTCGCACAGTCAAGTCTACTCCTCGTTGGACCTTGCCTGCGCGTTCTAGAATCGACTATTTGGTGTTGCTAGTCTTGTCCGACTCGCCGCAACAAATAGCCAACCCGAACGAAGCTCACTTCGAGCCACGGTCCCTGCGAACCGTGACATAAGCTGAAGCTCCTACCCCTCCACTTCTTCGTCATAAGAAGTGTACCCCGAACGAACCAGACCGTTGCCCACTTTCTTTTCAGGCCGAGAAAGTGTGTGCCAGAGTGCACAGAAATTTTTCGTTCCTCTTGCTAGAGTGAACAACTTATAGGCTACTGAGACCGCTCCTCTTGCGAAGAGTGGGCGATTGATCGACAAAACGGCTTCCATAACTGTTGGTTGGACCTCAGAAAAGGGGAAGCTCTCCAGAGTCGAGACCAGAGACGCACCAGACCTCCCAGACCACGTAGTTGGGCACGCCTTTTGGATAGAACGTCAAGAAAACCCCAAGCAAAGTGCCTATTGGGCTTTTGACAAAGGAGATCCACACGGGCCCATCGAGTTTATCAACCAGAAGTGGTATCACGTCGAGTGGTTTGATAAACAACAGACTTACGCGACAGAGATAGGGAGATACATCACAGACGACGACATCGCACGATTTGAACTCGGCTGGTGGAAACCAAGTGATCCACAGCACCCAGACTATCCAGTACACGCACTGTCCTTGACACCGGCAGGCTCAGGATCTGGAAGTACCCCAGAACGACCTGAAGCACTTTCACCTAGTGGACAATTATTTGAACCGGTCTATCAAGCCGCACAACCTCCTTTGACCAGTGTTCCCCCTGGAATTCATCAGCAGCTTGAACCAACCTCGACGTTGCAAGTGCCCCCAGTACAAAAACAAATGGAATCGCCATACTCCGACATCAGTGTGTCAATGGTAACAGACCCAACCACTGGAATGTTGGTAGATCCCACCATGTTTCCAGCCGCTCTCTCCCCCTCTCCACAACCTCATCCTAGTGTGCCTAGTGGTAGTGCGTTCATCAGGTCAGCTGCAGTCAGCACTGCCATTACCGCACCAACAGCACTAGCTGGCATCACAGGATTCAGCTCCTCTGGGCAACCTGGAGGAGGACCTCCGGCTGGGGCACAGCCGGGAGGAAGTGGAGGCGGAGGAGGAGGCGGTGGAGGCGGCGGTGGAGGTGGAGGCGGAGGGGGAGGAGCTCCCCCTCCGGGAGGACAAGCAGCAGGTGGTCAACCACACCAGCCTTCAGCCCTCTATGGCACGATCCCTGAAATTTTCAATGGGGATCGTGACGACCTCGCACGTTTCCGTCGCGCCTTCTCGGTCTTTTGGGAAATGAACCGGGACCACCCCTCCATAAGCAACCCTTACCTGCGGGTCCTCACCTGTATAGGAAGGATCCGAGGCAAGGCAGTTGACCAGTGGGTCGATGGAATCATCCAGCCTCTCATGAATGGAGTGGCGATGTGGCGACAGCATCCACACCACCTCCTAGCCACCGATCCAAACGATGAAATGGTTTGGACGAACTTCGACAATGCATTCAGAGCACAGTTCGAGAACACTGTGGCCAGAGAGGAGGCGTTGGGAAGCCTGCTCGCCCTGGAAATGCAGGGGGAGGACCTCAAAACATACATCAATAACTTCAACACGCTAATCGCTCTCGCCAAGTGGGGTCCAAACGAGCAAGGAACCCTCCTTCGATTCAAGGATGGGCTGAAGCGAGCCCTCCGCGAGAAGATCATTGATTTTGAACCCACCTTGCCCGACACTCTGGCAGGATGGCAGGCAGCGGCCCTGAGGCGTCAAGGAGGTACATCGAAGCCAGAGCCACCTCTGGAGACAGGCCAGGCCAGGACTTCCGCCGACGCCTTGCTGCGGCCTTGGGAAGGTACCAGCCGGGCAGACAAGTGAAGCCACGGCCCTCAGATGCCATGAATGTGGATGCCATTCGCACAGGGGGGCCTACACCTGAAGAAAAGAAGAAGCTACGGGCAGAAGGACGCTGTTTCATCTGCCGTCGGCAGGGCCACATAAGTAGCTCATGCCCTGAGAAGAAAAAGAGCCAGAACAAGGACAGCAAGCCTGCACAGCGCCCCGCCGCAGTGCGAGCTGTCGAAGAAGAAAGAAAGGAAATCACCCGCGACCAGCTTATGGACGGACTTATGAAGTTGTCTGACGACGACAAGGAACGCTTTATCAAGGATATGGTTGACTCCACCGACTCTGCGCCCCAGGATTTTTGAAGAGCTCGTGCCGCGCGACCTGGGTACGAGCCTTAGGACTGAAACGAATGTACATTAGCTATGCCAATGCCAATGCTTTGAATTTGCCCATTTCGTTTTCAAATGTCCACAAAACGGTCGCAGATGTCGCCTTAGTCGACAGTGGAGCCACGGAAAACTTCCTTGATCAGCGCACAGTCCGCCGATGGGGGCTCAGCACTCATAAACTCCCTCACCCCCGCTACGTCTACAATGTGGATGGAACCCAGAACCAAGCTGGGACACTCACGGAGTACTGTGTTCTTCGCTGTGTCGTAGGAGACAAGGATACTCTCCAGCGGTTCTATGTCACCAATCTTGGCAAAGATCGTGTACTCTTGGGGCACCCCTGGCTCTCAGAGTTCAATCCTCGCATCGATTGGACCAAGGGGGAAGTGCAGAATGGAGGAGTACGGATCGAAACCAAGTGGAGGAAGTTTCAGCGCCCTCGTCAGATATACAAGGACAGGGAAAAGGAACCAGCACGCATTGATCGCACCAATGTGGCCCAGGAATGGGCCATAAAGGCGCACCAAGAGCAGGTAGCCAGTGGGGAAAAGCACGAGGTGCTGCCACCCCAATACCGGGACTATGCGGACGTCTTTGACGAAGAGAAATCCCATCGCTTCCCACCTTCACGACCAGAGGATCATGCCATTGTCTTGAAGGAGGACGCCCCAGCTACCATCAATTGTAAAGTCTATGCCCTCACGAGGGAGGAGAAAGAAGCGACCCAGAAGTTCTTGAAGGAGAATGAGCAGTGGGGATTCATCGAAAAGTCCAACTCTCCTTGGTCGACCCCTTGGTTCTTTATAAAGAAAAGAGATGGGAGTCTCCGACCCATCCAGGACTATAGGGAAGTGAACAGTTGGACGATTCGAGATGTGTACCCCATCCCTCGCATTGAGCAAATTCTGGAAGCGCTGCATGGACGCACCCTCTTCACGGCACTAGACATTCGTTGGGGCTATCATAACATCCAGATTCGCCCTGAGGATCGATGGAAGGCCGCGTTTAAGACTCCCTTTGGCCTGTACCAACCAAAGGTGATGCTCTTCGGCCTCCAGAACTCTCCAGCCACCTTTCAGCGTTGCATGGATCGGGTCTTCGCTAAGATCATGAACCGCTACCCAGGGAAGGTGTTTGTGTACATGGACGACGTCTTGGTGGCCACAGGGGGAGATGTGGAGGAACACAGGAGGATAGTCCGAGAAATCCTCGAGATGTTCCGCCAGGAATCCTTCTTCCTCAAACTGTCGAAGTGCAAGTTTGAGCAGACCAGCATTGACTACCTTGGCATCTGCGTGGAACATGGGACTATCCGCATCGATCCCACGAAGAGGAAAGGACTATCTCAATGGCCTCGAACCTTGTCTTCAGTGAAAGAGGTCCGGAGCACGCTTGGTGTTTTGGGGTACCAGAGACCATTCATTCCCCACTTTGCACATCTTGCGGCGCCACTCACTGCTTTACTGAAGAAGGGACGACCATTCAAATGGACGGATGAGTGCACCAAGGCCCTGGATGCACTCCTCCAGATCATAGAGTCCGATCCTGTCCTCCAAAGACCTGACTATGACCGCCCCTTCGAGATGGAGGTGGACGCGTCCCAGTATGCCACTGGGGCCATCCTCTACCAACGAAACGACAAACAGAGGCTCTGTCCAGTGGGCTACCACTCCCAGACATTGAACGAAGCTGAGAGGGGGTATGACGTCCATGATAGAGAGCTCTTGGCGGTAATTCGGGGTTTGCGACGATGGAGACACTTGTTCCATCAGCAAAATGTCCAAGCAGCTTATTTCTACTTAAAGTTACTTAAAAAGTTTTTTTAAGTACTCCTAAGTACTTTAAGCACTTTAAGCACTTTAAGTCATTTTAAGACAAGTCGGCCTCCAGGAATTTGCTTATTTTCACTTATTTTCGCTTATTTTCGCTTAATTTCGCTTATTTTCTGTTTTTTTATTTACTTAAAATCAGGTCAATTTTGACATTTGAGTGAATTTCAAGCATGTTTAGTTTTCAGCACTTTTAAGAACATTTTAAGCAAAATTTATTTGAGATTACACTACAACATTAGTAACTAGGACTAAATACAATCCAGTGGTGGAGGCATGGGAGGCACTCTAAACACAGGAGGTGCTCCAAACGCGGGAGGCGCGGGAGGCGCGATAGACGCGGGAGGCACGGGAGGCGTGGGGGGCGCTCCAAATGCGGGAGGCGCTCCAAACGCGGGGCTGCGCCTTGATGGGTTGCTGTTGCTGTTGGCGCTTTGGCTGTGATTGTGGCTGAGCATGTACCTGCTGCTGGCGGCGTTCCGGCTGAGTCCGTTGGTCCGGTTGAGCATCAGATGGGGGAGCAGCGGAAGATGGATAGGCGGGGTGGTCGTCTTGACGGACATGAACGTGGTTTTTGCCATGCCGGATAAGGTCTGAAAAAAGGGGTCAAAGTTAGGGACGTACAAAGAGAAGATAGAAAAAAAGGGAGTTTTAAACGCATCGACGACGGCGACACCGGGTGGCATAGCGAAGGTGAGTATATGCGGTGCCTGCACGGGAGGCGCGGGAGGCGCGATAAACGCGGGAAACGCGGGAGGCGCGGGAAGCGCAGGTGCGGAGGCAGCGGCGGAGGAGACGGAAGTGGCCCAGGAGGCACAGGAGGTGGGGCAGGCGGCGGGGCAGGAGGAGGCGGCGGAGGCGGAGGCGAAAAAAAAAAAAAAGTCAGAACGGTTGGGTTGGGGCAGACAGCGTGACAACATACCGGGGAGGTGCAGAAGGCGTCGGCGCAGGCAGCATGACACCGTGGACCGCCCGGCAGTGCCAGTGGGTCCAGGAGGCGCGCGATATGGAGGCAAATGCGGTGCAGGCGGCGGAGACGGAAGTGGCCCAGTAGGCCCAGGAGGAGGTGGTGCAGGCGACGACGCAGGAGGAGGCAGCGGAGGCGGAAGAAGAAAAAAAAGAGAAAGTCAGAACACTTTGGGTTGGGGCAGACAGCGTGACAACATACCGGGGAGGTGCAGAAGGTGTCGGCGCAGGCAGTATGACGCCGTGGACCGCCTGGCAGTGCCAGTGGGTCCAGGAGGCGCGTGATGTGGTCGTGGCGAAAGCGGTAGAGGTGGCGCAGGCGCAGGCGCAGGAGGCCGTTGGGAAGGTATTTGGCGTAGCACGGTCGTAGCACATAGGATCCAAAGAGTGAGGAAGACAGTAGGACGCAGCAGAGGCAGAGGCAGAGGAGGAGAGGGGGCGGAGGTGGGCAACAGTGGGACGCGTTGGGGCGGGGGAAGTCAAAAAAACAAGAAGCGGTGGCAAGAATGCAGGGACGCTGAGACGTGACGGGGCAAGACGGCGAGCGGTGGTGGCGACAGCAGAGGCCGTGACATGGAGTCAGCGACAGAGGGGACAGAGGGAGGATAGGCGCAGACAACGAGAGGCACGAAAATGATGAGGCAAACGAAAATCAACATCAAGCAAACAAGAGTAAACAACCGATGCAGGTGCACCGGAACGACTTAGCCAAAATTTCGTGACTTTGGCAAAAACTTCGCGACTTCACAAAATTTTCAGTGTGCTTAGCTAATTATGTGATAATTAAGCGACTTTAAGCGAATTTAAGTGACTTTAAGCGACTGTACATGTTTAAGTAACAATTAAGCAAACACAATAACTAGTAACCAGTGAACCAATTGTTTTAAGTGGTTTTAAGTGACAATTAAGCGACACCTGATAATCAAGCAACTGGTAAGTGCAGTAAGCAGTCAACAAGATATTTTAAGTGCAATTAAGTACACAGACATGACACTTAAGCAGTTGATTAAAAATCATGTGACCACTTTGCTTAAAAAATGGGCATCGCTTAACTTGCTTAATTGTGCTTAAATGACTTAATTGTCTTAAGCTTCGCTTAATGTACTTAAAACTACTTAAAAAGTAATTTTAAGCAATTTTAAGTACATTTTAAGCATATTTTAAGCACATTTTAAGTAAAACTTTTTAAGTGACTTTAAGTAACTTTAAGCTGCTCGGACATTTTGCTGATGTCCTCTCCTCTCCCTTCACTGCCATTGTGCACACCGATCATAATAATCTTCGATACTACTGGCAACCCCAGAGAATCAACCGACGCGTAGCAAGGTACCTCAGTGACCTTGCGGACTACAATTACAGACTGGTGCACCGCCCAGGCAAGCTGAACAAGGCTGACGCGCTGTCCAGACCACCAGGAGTGGACGAAGGGAAACACGATAACGAAAACACCCTTGTCCTGCCTGACAAACTCTTCGCGCGAGCAGTGGAGGTCAGCAGTCTCGAACAACAGGTTTGGGATTGGCAAGCATGCACACCGAGCTATTTCGCAGAGCTGCATCGCTCCTACCCACTGGACTCAGTAAATCACCACTGGGTGCACCAAGGAAGACCTGTGGTCGCAGACCAGGAGGATCTGAAGCGACAGATCTTGCATGAGTACCATGACCACGCCTTGGCTGGGCACCCAGGCATCGCCACGACGCTTCAGAAGGTGTCTGAGGACTACTGGTGGCCGACGATGCGACAGTTCGTCCAGAACTACGTTAAAGGATGTGCAACTTGCCAAATGACGAAACCCAACACTGTGAAACCTAAGCCACCATTGATGCCGATCACTGTTGAACCGAAGGCAATCCCTTTCCAGACCATTTCCCTTGACCTCATCACCGATCTCCCAGTCTCAAAGGGATATGACTCGATCCTCACAGTAGTGGACCACGATTGCTCGAAGGCAGCCTTCTTCTTGCCCTGTCAGAAGACAATTGACGCAGAAGAAGTGGCCCGGCTCTATGTGGAGCACATCTTCCCTCTCTTTGGCTGCCCCCACCACGTCATCTCGGACAGAGATCCCCGTTTTACTGCACACTTCACCCGCCAGATGTGTGAACTGCTAGGAATCACACAGAACATCAGCTCTGCTTATCATCCGCAGACTGATGGACAATCAGAACGCGCTAATCAGTGGGTGGAGCAGTATTTGCGGATCTATGGAAGCAGCCAACAAGACGACTGGGCAAACCTTCTTCCTCTTGCCCAATTTGTGCACAACTCCTGGCCGAATGCGAGCACAGGGAAGGCTCCCTGTGAGCTCTTGTGGGGCGCAAACCCAATCATCCACCCCTCCGGGAAAAGCACAAATATCCCAGCGTTGCATCAAAGACAGATGTGGCTTAAGGAGGCTAGGGAGCGTGCCCAGGATGCTATCAGAAGGGCGCAAGAACTGTGGCTGAAACGACGCCAGAGAAAGAAGGGTCAAAGGCACTTCTACCCATTCAAAAGGGGGCAACAAGTATTGTTGGAGGGAACAAACCTAAAGACGATGTACCCGTCCGCAAAGTTGGGACCCAAAAGATATGGTCCATTCCCCATCATCGACGTCATTTCCCCAGTGGTGTACCGCCTCCAGCTCCCCCCACACTGGCGCGTTCACAATGTCTTCCACGCGTCCTTGTTAACGCCTTACAAGGAGACGGAAGAGCATGGGCGCAACTTCGCAGAGCCACCACCTGATCTGATGGAAGGCGAACCGGAATATGAGGTGGAGCAGATCATTGATGCGCGCAAGAAAGGAAAGGCAGAAAAGCTTGAGTATCTCCTTCGTTGGAAGGGATATTCACCCGCTCATGATAGTTGGGAACCCGCTGGCAATGTGAAGGCTCCGGAGCTCATTAAGGAGTTCTATCAGCGCAACCCCAATGAGATAGGGGGAGGAAGGATAAAAGTGAAGAGGAAGAGATGAATCCGCACCATCATCACCCCCACTACCTCCTCCTCCATGAGTAATGCCTTACAACTTGCGTTCCAGTACCCCAACTCGGAGGATGACTACCTCCAACTCCTCGACTCGTCGTTCAACTCCCTCGCGGTCTGTGAGGGGGGAGAGTGGTCCCTCTCAGAGGCGTCCCTTGCCGAGGACACCCCAGCAGAACCAGCCCAGATCAGCACCTCCACCGTACAGGAGGACCACCCGCTCGCCTCGCCAAGAGCCTCGCCGCAGTCCCTCGTACCATCCGAGGACCCCATCTCCTCTCCCAGGTCCGACGCCGCCTCCCCAACTCTCGCCTATCCAGGAAGCCCTGGAGACGCTAGCAGCGGACATGAGGTTCCAGCCAGAAGTCATGTCGCTGGAGACCCCCACGCGCTGCGATCCGAATCCCCTCACGATCCCTGGAAGATCTTCAGCTGGGCCCAACCTTCTGCAGGTGACGGTGCTCATCAACTCCAGGGGATACGTGCAGCAGATGGGGACGGCCTACGTTCACTCGTCGTCGCGTCTTCGTCGCATGGGGGGCCGTCTGGTGGTGATTCCGGAGTCAGCCCTCTGAGGATCACTGGCAAGCGCAAGAGGAAGGGGAAGAAGTCGTATTATTGCGGCAAGTGCAACAAGGATGGGGTGGACCACAAGTACGAGAACTGTCCTTTGTGGAGGGAGTGCCTCTATTGCCAGAAGAGAGGGCACTACTCCCATGACTGTCACCACCCCCATACGCGTTGCACTGTCTATAGGTGCCGGGTCTTCCCTGACCACCAGTACTATGGGAGGAACTGTCCTGTCAAGGCTACGGAGTTGCGGCCCGTTACTCATTCTTGGGATGAGTATGACGCAGATGACGTCGACGCAGGTGAGGCGCTTTGGGAGGACATTGACTGGGAGTCCATGGACAGGGGTGACTGAGGCGCATGGTGGTACATGCGCCTAGGAGAGAGGGTACTGTTACGGTTATGCGGGCCGCCCGGCCCATTTCTTACTGTTTTCCGTCTGATTTTCGACTTGTGTTGTGACCTAGGATCCCTTTCCTTGGCCAGCCCCTTCTGTTCCGCTTCTAGGGGCTGTGCATCGCCGTTTTGGACGTGTACTTGACTCAGGGATCATGACTCAAATCTTGAGTCAGCGTTCTTGACTCAGATCTTGAGTCAGACGCACTGAGTCAGTTCTTGAGTCATCAGAACTGACTCAGGTCCTTAGTCAATAGTCTTGACTTCGCTACTGTACTGTGACCTTTGTAGGATAGTTGGCTGGCCCTCTGTACGCATAAATAGGGCCTTGTAGACGAGCTAAAGCCCCAGCTTCAGCTTCGTCTAGAATCGCAGTTCATTGTCTCCTGCTCACACTCGCATCGCATCTCCTCCTCTCTTCTTGTGAATCCCCTCTTCGTACCTTGATCCAGGTACTTCGCGCCACGATCAGACATCTGTGAATTTGTTCCATTTCCTTGTAACAAGTTCCCAGACGCCTGAACCCTAATACGAACGCGCTGTGAGAAGTAGTCTCACTTCTCACCTCGCGTCCGCGTCACAAACCTTAGTTCAACCTCTCACGAGTGTCCTTGGAAGGCGAGACTCCCTTGCATCCCAATTACACTCGCGCCCGTGTTGCGGTTGAACCTACACATCGTCATTCATCCATCTGCCACCGTCTATCCTCTTTAGGAACGGTAACTCCGACCATCGCGTGCACCGGCCCGTACTAACCGCCTCACGCGATACGAACCCCGAGAGTTCGCACAGTCAAGTCTACTCCTCGTTGGACCTTGCCTGCGCGTTCTAGAATCGACTATTTGGTGTTGCTAGTCTTGTCCGACTCGCTGCAACAAATAGCCAACCCGAACGAAGCTCACTTCGAGCCACGGTCCCTGCGAACCGTGACAGATCCACATGCCGAGAGAACCAGAATACAGCGACACCATATCATTGCACTTACAACCTTTGCTTCCACCTGTTCACTAAAGTATAATGATGCCACAAATGCTGGCACAACAAATAAGAAATAAAGGTAAAAGGATGTTTCTGAAGACCATACAGTCCAACATAAAGTCAGCACTTCATCCATGTTTAATACCAATAAATGCCACAGCACTCACTAATAGAAATTTTATTTTTATAAGTAAATGTCCCACAGACAGTTGCCAGTTGGAGGCAGGATTGAATATGAAAGACATGAAGTTTGTGAGTGAGAACAAATATTATGCAGGGTTGTTGGGATCCTTGAGGGTTGAGCATGAAAAGAAAGATGGCCATGGATGTAGCCAAATACAGTGATAGCAGCAGTATTAGAAGAGAGATAATTGTCAGCATAGGCATGAAATGGTTCCAGGCCACTGTTTAAACAATGAAATGTCATGCACCTGCTATGGCAAATATGATACTATAAGACTCACCATCTGATAGATGCATTAGCCTTCCAAACTTTGCAATTTCTACTATGAGGACCCCAAACAGAACAAAGATTAGTGTACCAGTGACCACCAAGCTTGCAGTGCATGTTTTGCATAGGGCTAGGGCAACATGGACAGCATAAACCAAACTGGGGTCATAATCAGACTCATTCTGAGCCTCTGGTGACTCAGAACCCCATTGTTTGATGATTTCTGCCAGTGGCTGTTCCCTTATAAAACACATTTTCAAGAAAGGGAAAAGTGTCAAGAATAACAGAAGTAAGAATGACACTGTGGGCTATACAGTTAGCATCTCATTAATTACTACAATAAATTGCTATCTCACCAAATGGATGATGCACAAATGTCAGAATAGGAGAAAGCCAGTCACCCTCAAAGAACCACTGCCATATTCCAGGGTATTGTCTCTTGAGCTCTGCAAGCAAGCCATATCTGTGTACATGACCATACTACCATCAGTTTAGCAGCCTTCCACCACAGATGAGGGCTTACACAAAAGGTAGAAATACTAGCACCCATTCAAGTATCATTGCCACCACTGGTCCCCCTGAATTACGAGAGTATGCTGTCTTCACTAGGCCAAGGATCATGGTTAGGACCGTGGTGAGCAAGAAGTGTCCTGTCAGCTTGATTGGCAGACTCGGAGCCTCAGGCTGCCCAAGTTGGTGCCCTTCTTCCCGAGCTGCAGAGGAGACGGCGGGAGCGGGTAGTCCATCTTGAACATGGGAGGTTTCAACGCTAGGCATGTTCAAGTTGTCGTGCACAGTGTGTACAATTTGAAGAGGGATTGGGGGAGGTTCCGCCTGAGAGCTGAGTGTTGGCGGACTTGGGCCCATCATCCTAATATCTAGATTTGGGTGGGTGTTTACGCCGTGACGCGCTCATGTCTGCCATCAGTGCCATGCAATGCTCACAAAGCGGTACTTTGCTATGTCTTGAAAGTCAGGCCGACCGGACGAAGCCTGAGCCTGAGAGTTCTGACTCGGAGCTACCAGTCCCAACCTGGAAGTATGAAGCTTAACGAGCCGAGGTCTGTCACCAATACGTTCAAGTCAGAAAGAGGGTTTAAGAGGGCTAACAGAAGCTTCTACCTTCAGGTGTCGAATTCAAGTTAGTGAGGTGATGATACTGGTTGTTCAACATCAGTATCTTACAGGTGTTTTGCGTCCGAAAGGCACTGTTAGCAGTGTGGACGAACGGTGGTCCCCAATGCGGCAATGCCGATCGTGACACTCTTGCGAGCTTTTCGTTCAGCCTAAGTGATGTGGCAGTGGAAAGCTGGACGTGTTGAGCTGACTCGGACATGCCTAATAGACTATTAGTAACCGTGACGGGCCTCAAGTTCAATTGCCAGTGGGCTATTGAACAACTCGAGGAAGTTGCGACTCTTCTGCTATGTCAACTTGGGTCCTCCCATTTCGGAATTGCACCACAAGTAGTAGCTACTTCATTCCAAAGGTGCGCGATGCTGCCAGTGCGTGATGTCTATTTCAGTAGCAAATGAATAAGATAGATTGTACGCACATTGACAATAACATGGCCAACTTCGACGAAGTGCAAATGGGACACCTTGGCGCTTGCTGATCAAACCGCAAAACGTACTGTAGCCCAAGAGGCAAGAGCCCAGAGGGGAAACGATGCATCCCTCCAAAAAGGTGTCTATCATAATTATCTTCATTGCAGAAGGCAGCTCGGCTCAATGCTTGGGTCAGGGTGACATTATTAACTGGCAAATTTCCCGTGCTCTCGACTCCGATTCCCGATTTACCCCGAGCGTTCATCCAAGTTCATCCGCAAAGTCATTCTGTAGTCTTATGGAACGTTTTCACACGTACATACAAAACTAGTGTCCACCTTATCCATCAATCGTCCTCCGCCACCAAGGTTTTACCCTCGACCCTCTATATCTGAGCGTCTGAAAAAGCACGCGCCTGACCTTGCGCCTGACACGCCCCGGGTAGCATACTGTATAAAAAGAACAAAGCGAGATATATGTTTTTTTGAGAGAACGCAAAATTATTCGCATCAAAAAAGAGACAAGTTGGGTGCAACAAAGTCATTCACACTGGCGGCTTCGCAGTCGTACCGGTCGGTTTCGACTTTTTTGTGTCTTAAAAACATAGAAATAAATGTTGTTGTTGAAACTTATCCCTACCGTCGTGCATGCAGTTATTCAAGACCAAAGTAGCAAAAGCCGCCGGTCGGACCCTGAGAAAGGGCCTCAGTCACAGGAAATCGTCGTTAGACGGCCTGGGATTCGATTTCCAGTTCGTCGTACATGAAACCTGGATGCGCCCTGCGGCGGGACTAGGAAAACCCTTTACTAGTACATTCTGGTTGACGTTTTGCGGTTTGATTAGCTCACGTCCCATAATCGTTGATTTCTACACAAACACAGACATTGAGACACAGTTCGTTCTTGCCAGCCTTCCTTCAAGGGTATTGTCTTGGAGTCTCACAACAAGAAGCCATTTGACACACTAAAAAGCCTGTTTCAGCGGCTTCTTCGCATGGAAAGAATATATGACCATGAGGTCACTCCAAAAGCATTGTGGGACTCGTCATCAGGTGGCAATGGTCAAAGTCTACACCACGACAAACACTTGAGACCTGTAGTCATCAGAGAGGGTGGATCAGAGAACCGATGACAAGTACCTTTCTACATCACTCCACATTCTCAGGTCCCTACTCGTTCGACGGCCAGATGCCAAGTGTTAAAACATTGAGCGATGCCTTAGGAAATGCATCTGGGGTCGTAACAACGCCCTCCAACGCCGTCCGATCATATCCCTCCTCGAGGACGAGCACCAAGTTCAGATGGCCATCGGACTCCACTCCACATCCGACGTACTTATAGGCTGTTTCTGGGATATGGGTAATGATGGGAATGTAATAACTCAATTCGTAGCTTGTTTCCGCTTCAGAACCTTCTTTAGGGAATCGAGAGCGTATTTTCTGGCGGTCGAGCTTATATCCCTTTAGGTATAACATCTGCTTGGATCTCTGGGACATCAGTAAGTCAGATAGAAAAATTCGAAAGGGAACACGATTAACTGGGCCACTCCAATTGGTTGTTGAGAAAGAAATGACGTCGACATGTGCATTATGTAAACCGTTCGAGTGCAGGGAAAAGCGAGTTTTGGCACGTTTCGGAAAACTCAAAACGGGCTCCCGCGTGCAGTAACTCGAGTTGATTCAGATACGAGTATAATTGCGTGTTGTATATATGCCATACTTAGTAGGCTCCGGGAACGCCCCCCCCTCCTTCCTCCTACTACCTCAAGCATTATACAGTTCAAGGTAACTTGAGATAAGATACGGAAGCAGCCTCGGGGTTTATAGGCCAACTTACAGAGTTGAGCGCGTCAATACCGAGTTGCGGCATTGTGGTGCGATGCCGCAGCGGAAGCCCTGTGGGCATAACACACTTTATAGATTTGATTCTATCCACCTCATCCAAGTCTGAGCCCTGGGGCCAGCACTAGCAAAAAAAACATCAGGCTCGGTGTTGACCGCCCGCTATCGCTCGCGCCGAGTACAACCCTTTCCGCGCGCTCATAGTCGCCTACTTGTGCCGTGCCATTGACGAGTCGTCGGAGGTGGCCCATCTCACAACAGAGTTTTGTGCTGCTGCCCCCATCCCTCTCAGTGCCACGTCACTGATACGTGCCCAATGCAAAACATCAACTGTTGTCGGCCCTACAAGCAACTGGTCATAGAGCGGTTCGCGGGTACTACCAGCTCATGCCCCCCCCCCACTACAGCTGCGGGAACGACGGGGGACGCCAACACCAGCAACAACGGCGACAGACGATGCGCCACCCGCCCCAGCGTCACGAGACAACAATGCTTAAAGGCGCCCACGACAAAGGACACCAAACGTCAGTTACTGCACTATGCAGGGCCAAGAAAACAAGGATGGAGACGTTGGTTCCCACCTACACGGACGTAAATCGCTCTTTGCCCGAACCACGCAAAGGAGGAGCGTCCAAAGCCCCTATCTCACTCACTTACTGTAGTTTACTAGTACATCCTGGTTGACGTTTTGTAGATTGATTAGCTCACATCCGATAATCGCCCGTGTCGTTGATTTCTACACATACCGGACATTAAGACTCACAAAAGAAGCAATTTGACATTCAAAGGCCTGTTTTCAGCGGCTTCTTCGCATGGGAAAGAATACTACACCACGACACACTTGGGCCTGTAGTCATCAGAGAGGGTGGATCAGATAACCAATGACAAAGTACCTTTCTACATCACTCTACATTCTCAGTCCCACGACGGCCAGATTCCAAGCGTTAAAACACTGAGCGATGCCTTAGGAAATGCATCTGGGGTCGTAATAACGCTCTCCAACGCCGCTCGATCATATCCGTCCTCGAGGACGAGCACCAAGCTCAGATCACCATCGGACTCCACTCCACATCCGACGTACTTATAGGCTGTTTCTGGGATCGTGTTAATGATGGGAATATGGTAACTCAATTCGTAGTTTTGTTTCCGCTTCAGGACCTTCTTTAGGAAATTGAGAGCGTATTTTCTGGTGGTCGAGCTTATATCCCTTTATGTATAACATCCGCTTGGACCTCTGGGACATCAGTAAGTCAGATAGAGAAAATCCGAAAGGGAACAGGATTAACTGGGACCACTCCAATTGGTTGTTGAGTATATAGGTATTATCACGTGGGTCGCACCTGATGTGATGCATTATGTAAGCCGTCCGATGCAGGGGGAAGCGAATTTTTGGGCGTTGTGAAATTCACAAAGCTGTTTCTGCACGTTTCGGAAAAACTCAAAACGGGCTCCCGTGTGCAGAGGTCACTCGAGTTGATTCAGATGCGAGTAGTCTGAGCCCCGGGCCTAGTACTAGCAAACAAAAACATCAGGCTCGGTATTGACCGCCCGCTATCGCTCGCGCCGAGTACAACCCTTTCCGCGCACTCATAGTCGCCCGACTCTGCTTGTGCGGCACCATTGACGAGTCACCAGAGGTGGTCCATCTCACGACAGAGTTTGTGCTACCCTCCTCTTCCTCCTCTTCCTCCTCTTCCTCATCCTCCTCCTGCTCAATCTGTTCACACATGAAAAAAAAAGAGTCCAACTGGGGAGGTGAAAGGAAAACGTACGGTGGCAAAGGGAGGTAGGAGTAATGGTGGGATCCGAATCGGAGGTAGTACTAGCCGATTCCTCAGGCGGTCTGGTGATAACGCGGACATGATGATCACAGCCGTCATGAACATTCCGGCGGTGGTGGTGGCGATGGCCACGGAGGTCATCGTGAGCCCAGCGATTACGATGGTGACGATCGCGGTGCATATGAGGGTCACTGTCGTCATGATCACGGTGGCCATCATGGCCGCGGTGGACGTCAAGATGAAGAAGGCAGCCCCGACAGCGATAAAGAGCAATCCGAGAGCAGCCATACTTTGATGGCGAAGCTAGGAAGGAGAGAGAGGCTCCAAGGATTTTACCAGCTTTTCCCTCGACCTCCCCTCTCCCCCCATACTATATATCTCGGCTTGGAAGCGGTTTCCGAGCCGAGCCGTGACAACACTACGAAGTGAATGGTTGAGAGTGCAAAGCGGCCGGTGTGTGTCAGTTTGTTGCACCCCAACTTGAAATTTTGTTTTTTTTCTGATGCGAATAATTTCGCGTCCTCTCAAAAGATATATATCTCACTTTGGTTTCCTTGTATGCTAAGTTACCTGGGGGCGCGTAAGCCACTTGGGAGCCGCGCAAGCAGTTTCGAGCCGACTCACCAATTTGGATATGCCTACTATATATATATGGAATTTCAGTTCTTGTGAGAGATTGGCGGTCCCTGAGTGCATGTGCAGCCTCACTGAGCCCATCTCACTAGAAATGCCGACATTCAAGTTGTCAACAAAAACCTTGCTTGGAACGGCTTGGACCGTTTTTGGCTCGGCTAGATTCGGCTCGCAAGCCGCTTGAGCCGTGCTATTTTTCTCTTTTGGGATGTTACGAATCACTTGAAGTACCAGTCGGTTTCGACTTTTTTTGGCCTTAAAAACTCGAAGAACGTAGAGACAAATGTTGTTGTTGTTGTTGTTGTTGTTGTTGTATGGCCTCAGAAAATCACCGCTGTTTCGGTGAAGATTCAGAGAGAAAACTGCTGCAATCGGCGGGTGGCTTGAATCCAAACTGTGTGATAGAGATCAGATTGTTATTGTACAATAGGAGAGGCTAGTACAGAAATGGGATAACGATAGCTTTGTTGTGGATAGATACTACAGACAAGACGGATTGTTAACCTGTGCGATTAAGAATTGTACCAAGAAAGAACAGAGGTTTATGAAAGAATCGGTCCGTTAGTTGATAGGTGATTGATGTGCGTATGTGTCATTTGGTCATTTTGAATGAAAAAGAAAAGGCTCAGTTCAAGCTATAAAACCAAAGCACATGAAAAAAGGGTTCTGCAAAATAAAAAATAAAAAACTCACATCCTGCAGAATACAAAAAAAAATAGGGTCGGTGAGCGTCTTTATCCACGACGAGAAAGGTGAGCTCACTCGAGAAGGACCATCCCTCCGGCGCCCATTCCCACACTCGCGAGCGCCACCATCTGTCGTCCCTTGCTCGCCCGCCACAGGGTCGGATCGAGCACGAAATCGGCGGCAAGCATCTCCACGCACGCGGCATAAATCAACATTCCCGCGCTGATCGCGCTCAACACGCCTTCCGCAATTTTCGACCCCACACCTGCATCCGCGCCTTGATTCGCGCCGCTACTGAATACGATGAGGCCGGAGAGTATGCCGGCGGGCGCGGTGACTGCAAAGAGGAGGGCGAGCAGAGGGCGCAGCCAGCTGATCAGGCGGCTGCTACTGCTGCCGGTCGTGGTAGTAGATTGCTGTTCAGCTTGGGAATCGGCTGGTTCTGTCGTAGGGGTCGTCGTAGTTGGGAGGGCAGCTATGCGGATGCCGAGCGAGAGACCTTCAAAGAGCTGATGGAACGAGATCGCGGCTGCGAGCGACTCAAAATCGGCGCCCGATGAGAGCGCGAGGGTAAATCCGATGACCAGCGAGTGGAGCATGATGCCAAGTTGCAGGACCTGTAAAATCAAAATCAAAGTTTTTGTCATTGTATCGGCGGGGAGAAGTGGGTCATACCAGGATGCCGACTATCTGCCTCTTGCTCCCTATCATCGGCTCACCATCATCGGTGATCGACTCGGAGTCCGTTTCCGCATCTGAATCTGGGCGGTCTAGTAGACTCTCTAAATCGCCATGAGTGTGGTGGTGATGGTGGTGATGGGAGGACTGGACTTGATGCCGTCGAGAAGGTGGACGTTCAGGATCGCCGGCGGGCACCGACTTTATGGTTCCCTCCCTGTCTTCAGAGTCATACAAGCGCATGACCCCAGAGCGTAGGTGGTCACTGTGATGTCGTTCGTGTTGCCTCGATGGCTCATGCCGGTGATGACCAAAGACAAAGTTGTGGTCATGTACATCACCGCAAACGGTATGGCGGCGGATGTAGGTAGAGGATGTAGAGGCCCGAGAATCAAGCAGCGGTGTGGATTCATCGGGCGCTTGTTGAAAAGGGGAGGTGGGTAGAAGTTGTTCAGCTGCTGATGGTGGGAGATTCAAGTAGGATCCAAAAGGGGCCATGGCTAGGAGACTCACGTTTGACTTTTGGGTTGGGTGGTTCGGAGGGGTACGAATGGAGGCGGTCTACATAAGCAGTCGAGAGATCTATGGCAATATGGAATTGAACAAGGCAAGTCATGATGTGAAGGCCAAACGTACATTCAACAAGGAATATGACAAGCAAAGAGCAGAGCCTATGTTTGACCATGAGTGCACCGACAAGCGTGATGATGGATCATATTCACACGATCAGGCCTGTCCAGCGGCCGATACCCGTATACCGTTTGACATCGGGATCCTGGAGGCGTTCAAAGGCATCTTGTAATAAATGGACAAATGCTGTCGAAAGGATAACGCCTTTTTGATAGGATCAAAAACGGTAGGAAGGTGTGATATGGTGTAAACGTCACCTGTGCCAAAGTGTTTTCCGACAAAGAAAAAGATGGGTGGGATACGCAAGAAGCGTACTCTTTTCGAGACGGCGGGAAAGGAGACGGCTGATTTCAAGGTAAGCGAAATGCGAATAGGGAGGGAGAGAAGCAGACCGAAGAGAGATACACAGAATATCAATATCATGACGGCGAATCTGGTTGATGGCTTTGTAGCCCCAACCTGGTAGGCTGGTGTCATGTCTAGGGACTGGCGGCCTCGGAGGGAAGGAAGTATTGGGAGCGGGGATTGGATGGGAAAGATCATTGAGAGATGAAAGAAAGGGAGAGGCTCGGGGCACCTTAATAGGCAAAGCGTCACGAGTACCTCACCAGTCTTGACCACGGAAGCTGTCAATTAACCGAGCTCGGTTCTTGACTGGCAAGTCAACGATATGTCCATCCTCGTTCTCACTGCTAGCGATGTCGCGCGTGTCGAGGCCTCGTGGCCTTCACAAGAGATACAATCCGTCATCGCACACGTGTTTTTCACTTTATCACATAATCACGCTCGCAGCCCCCCCCATCGAACGACAATCGATACAGAATCTCATCGGGTCCTCTTTATGCCCGCTCGCATCGACGGGATTGGAACATCAATCAAAGTTGTTTCTGTTCCATTGCTATCGGATGATGTTCGTGGTCTTCCTGCCTCAACCCTCGTCCTGGACGAGAATACGGGTGCAGTGAGGGCGCTTGTCAATGCGCGGTCCTTGACCGCTCTTCGTACGGCAGCAGGTATGTCGTCAACATCCTTGACGGTCCTCATACCTGAGCGGGACCCCCCTCCGCAGGGTCCCTTTTGGCGACGATGGTTTTGTATCCACCGGCGAGTTGCGAATTCAAGCGTCTAGTCACATTTGGTGCCGGCTCACAAATAAGATCGCACATCGACCAACTCGTGGCTACCTACCCTTCCATTGTTCATATCACCGTCGTCAATCGCACTATAAACGACCGAGTGATCACCCTTCTCGACAGGCTGCGTGAAGACCACCCCGCAGCACAATTTATGGCAATCTCTAGGACTGACGGTGGGACTCAAGTCGAGTCAGCTGTCCGCCAGGCTGACCTCGTGTGCTGCGCAACTAGTTCCACGGCCCCACTTTTTCCATCTGAATGGGTGCGTCCTGGAACACACGTCATTTTGGTGGGTAGTTTCAAGCGAGAGATGGCCGAGGTGGATACTGCGCTCATACGCCGGGCGCGAAAAATTCTCGTTGACTCGCGCAGCGCGTGCGCGATCGAAGCTGGAGAACTTATTGCCGCGGGGGTGAAACCGGAGGATGTGGTAGAGGTTGGTGAACTTTTATTGTACCGCTCCGAGTTGTGGCAAGTGGATACAACTAGGGTTTCAGAGCTGTTGACTGGAAGCGATGTCACTATTTTCAAATCTGTAGGACTCGGAGGACAAGACGTTGCCATTTCAGTAGCAACTATTGATCGGGCAATTGAGATGGAAATAGGCACCAGAATACCAAACTTTGAATGACACCCGCAGTTTACGGTTAACCGCGGTCCTTTTGTGATAACTCACGTGATCCTAGGATGCTTTTATCTCTAATTTGATGAGACTTTCGACTCAACTTTGTTGTCAACCGCAGCTCATGTCTTACTAAAAACAGGTCCCCTTCACATGAAGAAGGTCTTTGTTAGACGCGTGACTACTTATAACTCATCCTTGCCCCCAATACAGCTCAACTCACATCTCTTACCACTCTATCCTCATCTCCTTTCCCTCTGATTTTTCATCCATCCGAAATGAGCCAACCAAGAGGTAGAGGTCGAGGTCGAGGTGGCCCTGTTAGAGCCGGATCTCCTCACCGTGGGACCCCCCGTGGCGGTGCACCTGGAGTGCCACAGTCTCAAGCGCCCCTCATCTACAACCCTGGCGAACCTGCACGAATCGACCCTACCGTCACTGCCCCAGATGACCTCATCGTGCGCCTTAGGAAGGCCAACCCGGGTCCCGAGCGACCTGCCCGTCCGGGCTACGGCACCTTGGGCCGCGTCGTGGCGTTGCGGGCCAATTTTTTCCGCGTCGAGTGCAAGCTCGATACGATTTACGAGTATATCGTCAAGATCATACCGGAGCCAAAGTCACAAAAGGCACGCGTCAAACGTCGCGTTCTCGCCTTGTTCGAGAAGCAGCAAGTTATGAGACCCTATACCGACGCTATCGCCCACGACGGTGCACAGCGCCTCGTCGCTGCCAAGCCATTGCCTGAACCCCTACGGGACACTGTCATGTTCTACGAGGAGGGCGATCCGAAACCTCCGAGGGACGCAGATACGTATACGGTCGAAGTCATATTCTCCAAAGAACTGTCCACAGAACCGATCCGGTTGTAAGTCTTGTCCAACTCGTTTGATAAATTTACCTACACCCATCTTCAGGTACCTATCCGGCGACGTGGCCAATGTCGACAGGATCGACGATGTCGACCCTCTCATCAACGCTCTCAACCTCGTCATCCAACGCCAGGCATCACAGTCGGGCTTCCGGTTCGGAAAGAATCGCTACTTTTTCAACGATGAAGAGAAGCTACGAATCGGCCCACGTATATGGGCTCTCATGGGTTTCTACTCTTCAGTCCGGCCGGGCAACAAGCTACTCCTCGTCAACATCAACAGGTGCATGTCCGCGTTCCACGAACCCGGGAAACTCTCCGACGCGATTCGCGCCTTTTCTGCCGCCTCGTACGATGCCATTCCTCGGGAATTTATGAGAAAAGTCAAAGTATCGACCCGCTACTTGGGATACAAACGTATAATGACCATCCAACGCGTCGTCACCAACTCGGCTAGCAAGCAGACCTTCCAGTGCGCGGAGCTTGGTGGTGTCATCTCCGTCAAAGACTACTACGTCAAAAGTGCGTTTATCAATCTGTCCCTTATACGACACTTACATCCTCGTAGAGTATAACATCCGACTACAGTACGCAGACGATTTGCCCCTCGTCGACGTGGGACAACCCGGCAAGCCGAGCTATATCCCGGCGGAATTGTGCGCGATTGAACACGGCGAACCTCACCTCGGGAAACTTGGCCCCAAAGAAACCTCAGACATGCTCAAGGTCGCGAGTCGAAGACCAGCCGAGAGTGCAAAGACCATCGTAGAGACCGGGCTCCAACGCCTGGGCCTCTCACAATCAACCACACCGGTGCTCAATGCTTTCGGTATCCAGGTCGCCAACCAGATGATCGTCGTTCCCGGCCGCGAGCTTCCGGCGCCGTCGGTGACGTACGGCAAGGGACAACCGCGCGTGGCCAACGGCAGTTGGAATATCTTGGACGTCAGGTTCCACCAGGGCGGCCGTATGACGAATTGGAAGGTTCTCGTCGTGCGCGACGGCGTGGAGGCCTTGACGTTCAAGGGTCCCACGGACGAGAGGCTTATAGGGTTCATCAAGGCGTTCGCCAACAAGTGCAAGAACAGCGGGATGGGCGTCGGCAACGAGCCACCGGCGATCTTGCCCACCGCGGTGCTCCCGCACGTCAAGGACGACCCGGGACGCCGACGCGCGATCGAGAGCATCTCGCAGACGATCGAGCGTTTCGGAGATGCCAAGGGCATCAGCTTTATCCTCGTCCTCCTGCAGAAAAAGGACGACTATATCTACCCTGGCATCAAACGGCTCTGCGCGGTCAAGTTTGGCGTGCGGTCGCAATGCTTGTTGCTCGAAAAGGCTCTGTTTGAGCGCGGACAGGATCAGTATCTTTCAAACGTCGCACTCAAGGTGAACACGAAGCTTGGAGGGATCAATCATCGCATCGCGGGTGATGCGCTCAACTGGTTGCAAAAGGAGCCGACCATCCTGGTCGGGATTGATGTCACGCATCCTGGGCCGAGTAGCGTACCCGGAACACCGTCGATCGCGGGCGTCGTCGCCAGCGTGGACAAGGATTTCGTACAATTCCCGGCGAGCTTGCGTCTTCAGAAGAGCAAGCAAGAAGTAAGTGTTTACGGATCGACAGACGATTCAGCACTGACATTACAACTTGTCACAGGGGATCGCAGAGCTTGCAGATATGGTCATTGAGCGGCTGCAGGCGTTCCGGAGGCGCTCGAACGTCCTTCCCAAACGCATGATCATCTTCCGTGATGGTGTATCAGAGGTAATGCGTCTTCTTCCCACTCAACAACGGCAGACCTATAACGTACGGTATGCAGGGCCAATATGACAAAGTACTCAAAGAGGAACTGCCACAAATATTCGAAGCCTTTAAACGCATCGACCCCAAGAACCCGCGGTACCACCCCACTCTCAGCATCTTCATCTGCGGCAAACGACACAACGCGCGCTTCTTCCCACCCAACTCTGAATTTGCCGACCGGAACGGGAACACGCTTCCGGGCACGGTGGTCGACAAGAGCGTGACCTCGATGCTCGATTTTGATTTTTATCTGCAAGCGCACGCGGGGTTGCAGGGTACCGTCAAACCGACTCACTACGTCGTCATTTACGACGAGAGCTCGCTCACAGCCGATTTGGCGCAACAGGGCGTTCACACGGTCAGCTATCTCTACGCACGAGCCACGAAAGCCGTCAGTCTCGTTCCACCCGCTTATTACGCCGATATTGTGTGCGAACAGGCTCGGTATTGGATACATGGCTTTCTCAATCAAGGTGGGGGGAGCGATACAGCATCGAGCGCCGAGGGCGTCGAGTCGACTAGCACGGCCATGCGTAAAGCCCGTGACGCTGCGGAACAACGCGTGTATGACGCCGCGCAACGCATGTGGGGTTCAGGACTCCATCCCAACCTTCAAGACGTCATGTTCTACCTCTAAATTTTTCTTTCCTTGTTTTTATCTCTTCACTATTCTGTCGTCTTACATAACCGTACGCAGTTTGTTCCTCCATGTTTTTTTGATGTAGGTTACTGTACTGTAGCTGAACTGAAAACCGTGTTGTGTACTAGAAATGTAGCATTTATGTTTCTCGTGTTATTCGTGTGTGTCGATTCAATGGCAAGAAATGGTTCTCCCGCAAAAAGTCCCGAGATACTAGTCGCGTGCGTTGACGCTTATAAAAGCGCTATTGGCGAATTGACGCCGGTAAACTCGGAGATATGAACTGAGCTACTATCGCATACTCTCGCCTTTGTTATCGGTCGGTTGACAACCGATCCCATATGTGATAGAGCGAATCAAATATTTCCGGAGGTTGTTTGGAGCTCGGCTAAAGGAAATCGGACTTGATTGCGGGTTTTGGTCAACACAAAGGGCACAATGTAGGACTTTTGACCGAAACGCAATGATTTGTTCAGACGCAAATCGCAGGAAAGAGGCTTTCGTACGCAAATTTTTATTTTTAAATCTCCATGAGAGAGTCGTCGCGTACCATCAGATATTGACCCGCGCGTCTGGGGATGTTTTTGGTTATCGCACGCAGGAATAAGGAATGAGTTGGAGTTGAGGACGAAAATGGTTCTGCTTTCTCCGTAAGACTATGATCGCCGTTTTCCAATTACCAAACTAAAAAGCTCTCTGGCAAGAAACTTTGCAATTAATCCACATCGCTCGTTGTCGTTTCGGGGACTCTATTCTGCAAAAAGTGGTATTTAAAAGTTTTCTCCAATTGGAACGACCCGCCGCTTGTTGGGCAATATACGATACCTCCGAAAGCAAGCTCGGACTTTTTTTTTTTTAGAGAGAGATTTCCCCAAGGAAGCTCAGGGAGGAGGGTGTTGGCATCAGTTACTTTAGCAGTCGGACCGGTGATTGCGTCCGTTTTGGCGGTTCCGCCACCCCCCGTTGGCGAATGCGTAGTTAGGGCTCGGTCCAGTGGCGTCGTCTGTGTAAGTTGACCATGTGGCGAAGAGAGTTGGTTGAGTGATGTGTCTTCCAAAGAGTTTGTGAGCAAGAAGTATGGAAGATGCCGTAGTAGAGGGCGTGCTCGGACCAGCGGAACGAGACGGCTCGGAGGATGAGTAGCGCGCTGTGGGGTCCGAAAAATGGATGATGGCTCGCGTGTTGGAACACAAAATCTTTTTCGATTTAAAAGATAGAAGTAGTAATAACGTGCCGAGGCGAGAGATAACGAGTGGAGCAATGAGGGATGTGCCTGTGAGATCAGGGTTGTCTAACAACGCTGGATCGGGAAATGAGGCCCGCACCACCCTCTAACTCTCTTTTTTTTTATAAAGCTCTCTAAACGAACAAGGCCCCGTTCAAAGGTGCGAAAAATCCCACCGTTTTTACTCTCGCATCTCACCCGAACACGAATCATGTCATACTCCAGGCGAACAAGAGCCAAGAGCGGCTCTGGTGGTGAGCAACTCGCCTTGACTGTTATCTCTCACAAGGGAGGCAATAGCTCAGCTACTACTATCGCCTCACCCACGTTCCGCAAACGCACGCCATCATCGGTCATTAGTACCCAGACTCGCAAGCGCGCGTCCACCGCCACTGGCATCCCTTTTCCCACTCGTTCCTTCCTCTTTACACCATCATCTCCCCCCATCGTACTTCCATCCAAGTCTTTCATCATCCTGGGTTCCCCACCCCCATACACACCATTCCCAGTGGCACTCGCCACCAAGTCACTTTCGTCCTCACACATCTCGTCCAACACTTCAAACGCGACGTTCCTTGCGCAATATTCACCCCAACGCATGCGCCCCGCACAGGGCGGCGTAGTTTCAGACAGCGAATCCGAACGGGACCCTCATGATGAAGACGAGGACGGCATGATCTATACCACTAATCACCTCGCACATGGTACCAACTTTCGTTCACGTCGACATTCCAAGGGTATCACCACCGCCCCAGGTCAACTCGGCGCAGGCGAGACAGAGACAGAGGCTGATGAACCGGTGAGCCACGCGTTCCATGATATAAAGGGGGTTTTTTTTTTTTAAAAAGTGTTCGTCGTTATCCCCTTAGCCGAGACACCTGCCAACCGCACGGATCGTCCCAGTTTCCGGTCCGTTGGTACCGCCAAACAGCCTCGAGCAAGTAATCACACCGCTCTTGTTCGAGGCGTCTCGTTTGCTGTCAATTGTTCCTGCCGTATTTGGTGTGCTGTACAATCTGTACCATGCGTGGTTTCCACCCATAAACGGAAACATCACTCCCATAGATTATGTCATGTCTGCATTATGGGTACGTCATTTTAGTTCTCTCATTTCTCGCTTCTCATCTCGGGTTCGTAGGCCATGTTGACCGGATATCAATGTCTATCCCTGACTAACGGCCTATTCCAACGATGGAGGGTCTACTACCCCCCATTATCAACCTTGATTCGATTATTGGCCTTACAGGCTATTTGTTGGCCCGCGACCCATTTCTCCCTCACCCTGATCGGTCACGAACAACGACCGGTCATTTGTTGGGCCATCATCGGTAGTTTCACCTCTTGCTCCAGAGCTGTCCAGTTATGGGTAACAAGCAACCTCTGGTGGGAGAGAGGCAGTCGCGGTGAATCCTGGAGACTGAAGCTGGGTGGTCGGTGGGGTGGACGGCGATGGGACTGGGATGAGGTGATAATCAAGTGCGGCGTCCCGATGGGCGTGTGCTATTTTGCGATGGCCTGGACCGCGGCACTACGTCGCGAGCTTAGCGGGTGCCAGTGCTAGACCGCGTCCGAGTCCCCCAACATTTAGCACCCCCGTTCCTGTAGCATGCGCCGTGTTATCCGCAAGCTATCCAAGTGCCGGTGCCATTGGCTGCAGACCGATGCGAAGAGATTAGCCCCAAGGGGGGGCGTTCCAGATGCGCCGTTTGCCGGCGTTTTGCTTTCTTTCCATATTTCGATAGCTACTTCGCTGAACCCTCCCTGCATTCCGTTCCGCGCATCCGCGGGTGATATGACCCCTCACTATGACATTTTTGATGCCAAGACACCACTTCTTCCCTCTCCACTTAATTTATGTTTTTCTTTTTCATACTCATCAATTCGATATCGAACTCGTTATCGCGTTCTAGCCTTTCGGTACAAGTTCAAGTTCCGCGAAGTATACCACAGGGCTATAAATTCTTGGCTCTGTCATCGTCGTATCATTGGGCCTGCTGATTATCATAAATGGTGAGCACCGTCGTTCCCCGGACAACATGCTCAATTTGCTCAATCACCACAGAACATCAAAGGACATGATGCAGTTTGCCGCGCCGATGCCGTTTTTCGGAGTTTTCTTCCAAAGTTCTAGAGTGACAAGTTGTGAGTCGAATCTCGGGATCCATGTACATATCGTTCTGTGTTCGCGGGCACTGATAGGCACCAATGTTCACAAATGTGGGGTCCCGATGGCTTGTATTAGTAGAAGGCAGAGAGTGGTAAAACTTGCGCTACCGGCATGTCGGGGTCCTTTTCCCAAATGGGTTGAGTTAATCTGATCGCCGTCCTCGTCAGAGTGATGGTTTAACACATCATGATACATGCAGTGATCAATGATAAAAAAAAACATCCACTGGCAAGGCAACACGTTTTTTATTCCATTCCCTAATTTCATTCTCATCTTGCCACTGGACCCCGTTCTGACCGGTCTTCGGTGAGCACGGGCAGTATCGCTTGTAGTAGATCTTGCATACAACACATGCGATAAAGGATTGATTGTAGGGTTCTTTTTCAGTAGCCGAACTGTTCTGCCGAGCTCGCAGGTGTTGAGGTTGAAGAGATACTGTGTCATTCGGAGATTTCTGCAATTTGGAAATGGACATAAATACCAGTTGGTGTTCTCGGCACTGATGGCGTCGGTGGAAGCGCTGAGGCCACATCTCATTCCCGCGAATAGGCAAAACACGTAAAATAAGAGTACTGTATAGGTAGTAGGATGTGCTGTACCTGTTCCCTTCCGATTTTGGTTATCAAATCGTAATGTTCTCTCAAGCTCTCGGTTTTTATGATAGTTATGGGCTCCAGTTCTTTTCGATTTTCTAGTTCCAGCACCTATTACTAATACGCGTCAAGATGACACCTGCGGGCGGATCGTCAATAGTATTTAGTTATATTCCAAGCCCATATTCAATAGCTTCGTTCGAGCTTATTCGGCTCTCTGAAGAAGCAAATTTCACTAATTAAAGATGGGGCGCAAAGTTCTTGGAGCCAGTGAGCCACGCCGTCGTTCAGATGACCCTTCACGGGGTGCCTGCGCGTTGCGTCGCCGCTATTGAGGTGTAGATACGGCATCTTCCGAGTCTGAGGATCAGGTACAGTACGACTTCGAGTCTTCCCTGCATGCATGATAGATTATGTCTAATCTACTTTTGAAACAAGGCCAATTAAATTGAGCCTTATATGCAGATCTCTGTCAGGTATGACTAGATCACTAGGAGAGCTGCTTTATTGTAAGTATGTTGAGCTTGATCATATGAGCTCATCAACAGCCTAGCCTGTACTATTAGTAGTGACTTACTAGTTTCGCAGACAATCATTGCGTCGTGGAGTCCACGACGAAATGAACCAAATAATCGTCTATCTGGTTGTGGCCCGGGGTAAAGACCAACATCAATACAATCCCATCGTGAAGTACAGTACATCAGGACCACTCTTCTCGGATCCATTTTTCTTTCGAAATAGGACGGACTCGGAGTCGTCTTGGGAATCCATGGTCGTTGGTATCGGCTATTTTGATATCAAATGGCAGATATGTGACGAATCGCCCACATCTTGCGTATTTTCCGATTGGTACTACGGACCTTTTCGCCTGCAAGTGTGCTGCGTGACGTCTACTTCATGACAAACAACGTCAGTATCACTGCAATGACCACCGGAGCTCGCGCTGTCACCATAAATGGTATTTCTCCAATATCCGATCGGGCCCTTCAAGCTTCAAGTTCGAGTTTTAACAGCACTTGCATTGAGAATAATACAACAAAGTACAGAGTGAGGCAACGGATACAACAATAGAGATAATAAACAGACCGGCGCTCATGAGGTCAGAAGACAAATCAGGCCAGACGATTAGACATCGATTCATATGATGAAAATGACGAAAGCTTGGGCACACGCGGTTGGGATCTGGGCAGTTTTCCCAAAGTGTCCCCACCAGGTGTGGACATGCCGGGCGAGACAGTAATTAGTGAGGCTGTGGAACCCCGTTGCATCTCACGAAAGACTTGCTGGAAACGTAGCGCCCACCAACCCCGGGCCTCCCGCTCTTGTTCTGAGGGGTCGGCGCTTCGCTCTGCCATTTGCGTGGAAGGACTCTTTGGCAAAGGAAGACCACTCTCGAGAATCGCAGAGACAGAGGCTTGTGAATCAACGTCCCACCTCAGACCTGGTAGTGTGGCGACTAGTTTGCCTGACTGCGTAGGGAATGACAGAGCACGGATTGTATGATCTGCGCATTCTTGAAACGCAGATATCCAATTCTGACGGAGACGTGACACACTAGACATATCTAGCCGCACCCCTGAGGACGTTGTTGAGGGAATGGACAAGATAAGCGTGATGAGCTGCCCGCTGTCCGGTACCACCCCAGTTATTCCATTGTCCGTGTCGACCGGGAGCAAGTCCAAGACGACTTGGCCAGCGTCCTCCCTCACCTTAAAAACGCGGGAAATCCCTATCCTCTCAAGCAGACGCCACGAGTCTCCCTGGGCTGATGGATGATGATGACTGTTAGCGTCGTTGGTGGGCTCTGTAAAGAGGACGATATCATTGAAAACGAGTGCGTAGAGTGTCTGTGTGAGTTGTCCGCGGGATCCTGAACCCACATGGTCATTCCTCTGAGCAAAGAACTGGTTGTCCCATGGATTTTGACGTGTAATTGAAGAAGTAGATGCGGAGCGTGGAATGGACTCTGATGGATAGGGCGGGGATGGGACACTGTCGAAAAAATGTGACTCCATAGACGTGGTCGACTCTGAGGTCGTCTTGATTGAATCAGAGCGCATAGCCCTTGATTGGATAGCATTGATAAGCCTTGATTGTCGGACCCCAGCAGCTAAGTTCAAGTTGAGACCCTCATGCTCATAAAGGGGCCCAGCGCTCGCGGCAGTGCGTGTCTTGATGCGAGGACGCTCGCGCTCTAACCTCCCTCGGGCCAGCAGCCTCCGGAATCGGTGGGCCAGTTGTAAAGATGCGGGTAAGTCCTTGATATGCCCCAGTCGTTCTTTAACCAATTCGTACTCTTCTTCCTGAAGCTTGACTTCGCGCATCACGCGAATTACTGCCTCTGTGCAGTGGAAGAGTGAAAAAGTAGCGAGGTGATCTAGGTGCTCGCGGGGCGTCACATCCAGAAGCCGCTAGGCGATGAAAATAAGTTGTCGATAACAAAACGGAGAGAAGCTTTGGCGCATACTCTAAAGTGGATCGGATAGTCAACGAGTCGGTTGACCGGCTCAACCAAAAAGGATTCCACGCTCCACCCTCGACATTCCTCCTGCTCCTGTTGGATTCTGATAAACTCCCCAAAGTCACTGCCGGATTCTTCAGTAAGCCGCTTGATCAACAACGCGACGCTTTCCAATCGAACGACGTATGGTTGATGAACTTCCAGATATGACACGAAGCTTCGCATTTTCCCAGCGATTTGCATCACGATCGGATACTGCTCCGCAACGATGGCGCGCAAGGCCGATGATATCTGCGCGTGAATGTTGATGATGTCTTCCAGCCAGTCGAATAGCCGTGCGACTTCCGGGGGAACACCGGCGAGCCATGTCACGCTATCTTTCATGCGTAGAGGGCGAATGAAGAGCTGTACAAATGTTCGGAGCCGCCTCACAAAGGCTCTCTCGGTCTCACAGAGGTCCCAAATAACTTGCTGCCTTTCCATCTCAACTTCACCATAGCGACCCAGGAGCGAGTGATAGGCAGAAGAGGATATGGTGGAGAACCATGTTCGCTGTTCAGGGGCGGAAATCTGGGAATCACGTCGGTCATGTTGGGGAAGTGGGACTGCATTCGCTCCCCCATAAACTCGTTGAGTATTGTGACTCTCGGGCTGGTCCGCCGCTGGTTGGGAATGTGACTCTGGCGCTTCTCTGGGTGCAGGGGATTTTGTAGGATGGATCGTCGAAGGTTTCCGCCCTTCTTGCCATTGGGAATTGATCGTAGCTGATTGACGACTCGGGCCAAGTTGTTCGAGGTTGACTTCCCCATGTATGTTTATATCCTGCTCCTCGCTACGCCAACGAACACTTGAAGTGTTCGTTGAAGTCGAAGATGTGCTGTCTACGTGAGGAAAGGCCAGATTCAGCGTGCGAGCTGACCTCTGTTGCGTGCCGTTGCGCTCTCGGACTCGACTTACGCTCCGCGTCCTGTCCGGGCCATAAGCTCCATGAACATTAGCCGTCGAAGGGCTGGCGACTGGACTTCCGCGACTCGTTCGACGCGCGTTTTCCGACCATCCCGCTGTCCCGGAACGGTAACGGCGGCGGTGAATTGAAGTAGGGTGAGCAGGACTAACCGTAGAAGTTCTATTGGAGGAATCGAGTGATGACCAAGGACAATCGCCCTCATGGTCACTTCTAAATAAATCCTGCCTCAAGGGGCCCCGATGGTTTCTATGGAATGGTGGTGATTCCGCTGTGTTATTGTTATTGGTACCATACTGTGCGTCTTCATCATCGGAATATTCGGATAGTGGAGAAAATTCTGCTTCTTGATCTTTTTTGTGGGCTTCCGCTGACTGCATATACACTCTACCGAGTAATTTGCCCGGCGAAGAACATTCGGAATTCCCGCAGCCCAGAGCTACTCGCGTAGCTGGTTGCCTCGGAGTTGCCTGACTTCTACCCGAGGCTGGTGATCGGTGTCTAAGGTCATCACCGCCTCCTCGCACCAGAGGTGTATCCGCGTTGGGGCCAAAATTATCAGAAGGGCTGATGGCAAGGCCTTGCTCCCCGGCGTACTCGTCATCAGAGTGACCATCATATTCATATGGTTGCGTAGAGCCCAGGGAACCATGATCCATTTCATTGACAAGTTCGATCAATTCTCGCCTCCGTTGATCACTTTCGCTTGGCTGGACGTCATCATGGCCCCAAGGATTCGGAAGAGTGCCTCCCGTGGAGGTACTGATATTTCTAGTAAGATTCGGTAAGGTTCGGGGGTTCGACATCAGGGGACGGAGGTAGGCAGAAGATGAGCTCGAAGAGATGGCGAGAGTAGCTGCATCTTCATCGACTAGACCAAAGTCGTGCTCATTGTCGATGTCGGCCTCTAGCCCACTGCTGGATGGAGGAGGCACGGCATGGGAATGGGATTGGGAAGGAGTATTACTCATTCTCGCCGCCGGGCCGAGGCCCAAACCGACGCCTGACTGCGTGAGTTTCCTATCACATGGGTAGTCTCGCTGAGCTATATATGACAACCTGGCCTGAAGATCAGCGTTGGGAACGAGTTGGGACTCCTCGATATCTTCACTGGAGCTCGAACTCGAAGGTACGATTACGGCATTCGTTACGAAGAGCGCCCTCCCGCGTTCACCCTGTAGGTTCAGTTCAGATCCAGAACTGTCGCTGATAGCAGCATATCTACGATTGAGAGGGGTACCGTGGTTTGCTCGTCCTGGAGTGGAAGCCGTGGAGACAGGCGGGGGAACACGAGGAGTGGCAGGAACCCGAGGCGATCGAGATGGTATCCTTGAGACATGGCCAGGATCTGTACGAGAGCGCTCACGCGCTAGACGGCTAGAACCAATAGCAGAACCAGACAACTATAGTGCCATCTGAGCAAGGGTAAAGCACTGTCAGAGGCGTACTTACATCCCCTGCTATTACATGTGTACCATTTGACGGCACCGGTTCGGTAGGTATTTGTGGCGTTTTTCTCCCAATTATAGCTTTAACAGACCTGAAAGACTTCGATGGTGAAGCCTTAGTAGGAGATGATTGGCTTCCGTGTCCTAAGTTTGCCGTAGAGGAGGTTGTCACAGCATTTTTGAGGGCTGGCTTAAGGTTCAGCTTCGATTTAGCTACAGGTGCGGGAGTTGGTATGCGACTACTTTCAAGCAGACCCCTGGGGTAGACGACGGGGGTGAATGCGCTGTTTTGAAAGGGCCCGTCTGTCGATGTTGACGGGCTGGGGGTGTAGAAGGAATCGGAGGGTACTGGGAGGGTAAAGGTAGGGCGGCACGAGTGTCCTGAGACAATGGGTTTGAGGGAGATTGCGTTTGGCTATTTGGAGAGTTCGTCATTTTATCAATGGTATCACGAAGGGATGGAACTAGCTGTGCCTCGACGAGTGGGAGGTCCGCAAGTTGGCTCTTGCGCTTGGACGATGACTTGCTTCCCAGCCCGTTGCCTTTCGATAGTCGTCTGTTCAAAAATGACATGCGAGACACGATACTAGGTTCCGTCGAAGACGCTGATGACGAAACGGAAAGTTGCGCGGTTGGCATGGGCGCGAGAACGAATGAATCATCGAAGTCTGTGACAGGCATCTCCGCCGTAGTGGTACGAGGATTCAGTGTTTCAGATGGTTTGTCATCGTCAGGGTGAGGGTGCGTCAGGCCCGCAGCGGCAGCATAGTAAGAAGGTGGGTGAAACCCCTTGGGCGTGGAACCTGACTGGAAATAGTTGGCAGATGAGATTCCAGGAGAGCGAGAGGAGCTTTTATTCCTTGGGCGGGTTAGGGGCATCGTGCAAGTGGGATCTGGTCGCAAAGCGGTGGGCAAAACGTCCGGTGGATGTTCGCCAAACAACCAAACAAGGAGCGTGGATAATCCACGTGATGGCCCACATTACCATGGTACGTGACTGGATCATCTCGGCCTTCCCGCAGCTCCGGAAAGCTTATGAGGAATATTGACCGTTCGCGACTCAACCATACGTCAGGGGGCATCACGATGTGGTGCTTAATTCAGCGTAATTCCTGCGACGGTGTAATGAGTGGTTAACAGCGATACCGCAAGCATGGTTAGCACCTTCGAGAACCCAAAAGCCGGTTTTTGTCAGCTAAACAGTGTGTTTTTACAGGAAAAGCTCCAGATAATGAAGCTTGAAAAGGAAAATTTTGACGATACTGAGACAATATTCATGGGAGGTGGAGAGTGTTCATCTCCGACGACCAGTATCATTGACTGGAGTCTCCTTTTGTTTGAGGAAAGAAGAGTCAAAGTATCCTTGAATCTTGGTGTAAATAGGAGAACCCTCTGACTATGCATGCATGCATAGACTAGTGTATAGACTAGTCTGCATAGAATCCATGGTCAAGCTCCGGTCACGACGCGAATAGTGGAGGACCGGAGGATTGCGCCACGTGACGTAGCCTCCCATTGCTTATGTAATTCCGTGAATCGCGCGGGTTCTCGTCTTCGACAAATGTACAGATCATGAGCGCTGATTCCCCTCCAATCCACATGGAATCTGGTACCATAAAAGGCTCTAGCCTAAGACTCTAACCGCTCCCTTTTCACTCACTCATTTTCATCTCTCAATTTCGTACGTTCGGTTCGGTCATCCATCTGTGGAACGCTGCACTGGCACTAGTTTCGCCTGTCCCGCAAACTCCGGCATTCCGGGAACACGTCCCGCACATTGTGGGATGCTTTGTACACACCATCCCAGACACAACCCAAGCTCCCTATCGCAAAGCGGCCCGAGTGCCACGGGACATGAATAGCTCTACCTCCCAATTTAGGCGGGAATCCCAACAAATGGGATATTTATTGGGAATCGGCCCGGAGTTTGTAGCGCTAGTCATATTCGGAGCAGAACGGTCGCGTCGTATCTCCGTTTGGGGTTAAAGCCCACAATGACATGTTAGAACGCAGCAACATCCTGCGGCAAAACAGCCGTGACCTTGCTACAAGAATAATTACCTCGCGATCCGCGGAAAGCAGACCGCGGGGAGCTTTGTGGGTCAGTTCCTAATATCAGGCAACGAGCAAGCGACTATTCCAAATCATCATGGTAGCATGTTCGATGCAGAAGTCATTTTCGCGATAGTGTTGAATAGAACACATGACAGGCCAATACCGAACAAAGGAGAGACTAGAGAAACGCCGAACAGGTGTCTGATTAGTGAAGCGTAACCAGACAGCAGTATCGACGCAAGAAACTGGGAGAAGAGCAGGGGCCCCAACACCTTGGCTTTGAGAGCTAAACTACAGCGGTCTATCACCTGGCGCTGAATAAGACTCGCGTCGTCGTGATAAACTGAATAAATAAGGCCATTAAGATGGCCGAGGCACGTGATTGGCTAGGAGGCCCCCCAGCCTTTCCGCCATAGTCTGCACTTTCTTGAGGTAAACCGAGATAGACCCCACGATATCCGTGATCTCAAGATCTCCTATGAACTCGAACCTCAGGGTTTTGAACCCCGGATCATCGTCATAGTATGAACTGGGGAGGCTAGATAAGTCAGCAGCAAGCACGGTAGCAGGGACATAAAACCTACATTGGAACACCGAGATCGCGAAGACGCCTCTCCTCCCATAGTTTGGCATCTCGCATAAAGCGAAAGCAAGACATGCCTGCTTCGGCAAGACGGGCTTGTTCTTCTAGGGTTAACGATGTATTACACAGTCGTTGACTACCGTGTTTTCCATGAGCCCACGGAAAGTATATTCGGAGGTAGTGGTGTATTTGATACGAGTCTTCGGCATGCGTCCAAAGGTAAAGTACATGCTACTACAGGTAAGCATAGAATCTTACGCAAAAGGAGGGGAGATCAAGGCACGCACCATACGGATAGTTTGCTCCAGAATGCAGATGAAAATGCGACGTGTCGCATCGAGTCGTTCTGGCTTGAGGAGCTTCTTGACTGCGTCCTTATCCGATTTTCCCAAAACGCGTACTTTCGGGCTCGGCCGTGTTTCATAAAACCGCTGCCATATCAGTGTCCACTTCGCTTGCACCTGGAAGAATTCGCGGGCACGTTCAACTTGAGATAGAATGTCAAGCAAATCGGGGACGTGGTCAAAGGAGAGAGCTGGGTAAAGGATGCCTTGAACTGCGTATAGTAGGGAACCCAAAGGAGGCTCATCATCTGCGGAGCCGCGAGGGACTCTAAGGTCGATCAAGTCTGAGCTTTCAAAACTAGTTGAGTCCTCTGCTAAAATATAGGTGATACCGTACCCACCAGAATCTTCGCGTGTTCCTCTTCAGTATGATCTACTTTCCGAAGGAGCATTTCCATTTCTTCGAGACCCATTATCCATAAGGAGTTGGTATGAAGTCGGGCGCTTCGTATTTCACGCCAGAGAGATGAGGACAAGGAAATCCGAGAACGCAACAAGTACAGATACACAAGAAAATTCACTGGCCACGTGGAAATCTCGTGATCGTGTGCTTACGTTGGCATCAAAGTGAAGAGCTATATCAAAGGGTCTCGTGGGGCAGGAAACTTGGACCTCGTCGTGAAATAACGCCCGGGGAGGGCTACATTTGAAAATGATACAGAACTCTGGTCTCGCAAAGCACGAAACGTCTTAGCCTTGCGGACTCTTACAGCCTGAGACCCTGAGACCGCTGGCACGTGTAGACAGTTTATTAACGTTCATTTGTCAGAACTCGGAAATGAATTGTAGTGATGTACTGATGTAGTGACTGATCTAGTGATAAGCGCTCTTGGAACTCCGGCGGTTTCAAGGCAGGCAGGTCCGAGTCAGCCCTCGTGAGATTGGCGGGGCCCACTGCCCGACGATGCGCTGAACTTCAGGGCCTCTTTGCCCAATTCCTCTCACCGTGTCTCAGATACCACACTCGAAAAAGATCCACGATAAATACAATACTACTGTACCTCACGCCTCAACATAATCACATGTTCCATAGCGTGGTGAACGCATCTTTGGAATCTACATACATCTTGCGTTGTACAAAAACAGGTACAATGTCAACGCCAAAAGGCATCTCCCGCAAAATTTTACTAATTTTCCGATCTCTGCACTGCCAGGAAAGGATCACCGGTATGTATACCATGCCGATCATACCAAATGGCAGAAGGCTGTGGAAGGTGCCATCTAGACCGACATTGGATTCAAAGAAGTAAGATTCTGGGTTCTTTGTTCAAGGTTTTCGAAGCGTTCGGCGTTTGGAGTGCGGAGTGTTCGACATACACAAGTCACACGATGAAGGACATAACACCAGTGCGGATAAGATTCAAAGACCAGAACCAGGTTTTTTAAAATTGAGCGTGAGCATTGCGAGTCCAGTGGCTGACGGCAGCAGTAGGTGGAAATGTAGTCAACGTTGCTTACAGGCGTAAAACGTCCAAAATCTTGAATCACGTGGCACAATCACGTCACGTCAACTATAGCAAACAAGGTTGGATTCATCCCAATTCCGCATGGCCCAGGCTCTTGGACCCTGTTACCGATACAGCATTCCAGACCACTTAGCTTGAAGCACCCATACACGACAGTATCTTCTGGAAAAAAAGAAAGCAAAACATATTTTTGGTATTGGATGACTCGGACACCTAAGCGGGTGAGCCGCACGGTGCGCACTTTTCATGGCCCACTCGCTAGTTCCCACCAGATCCATTGTGGATCCCGTAGTTCCGAGTCAACTCCTCGTTTGTGTATCGAAGCCCTCATTACGTCTGATAAATGGGTCTGACAGACGTCAAGGTAAATTGTCAGTGATAAACTAATCAGGGATTGCGATGGATCATCATGATGATGCTCTTACGTGTGTCCCAATTAGGTTATCCTCGGCCTCGGCCTTGCAGTATCAATGAAGGCACTGGGTGGCACACTGCTTGTGGTCAAACACGATGCAGATGCTTTCAGGAGACATCGCAATTAGGCACGCAAAGTTGCCCCCCTCAGCAGAATTTCGCCGCATTCGACCCTGTGATTCACTGTCTTCAAGTTAGTCAATCGCCCGATTCTCTTGTCTACAATCGAAGCAGCGATCGACTGCCATATTGACCATGTCACGACCAATCTTCCTTCACCAACGTTCCCAAATGAGGCATTTCTTTGTCCCACTCCCAACAGTCGTGATACTTGGCTGTACCTAGGCTAGCCCTGGCCGCCCTTCCGCCGACAAGTCACTGTCTTGACACAAGTCAAAGCTGCCCTTAATCTCACAGTAGTTCTCGGAACGAGAACAAAGCGACCGTACAGCCTCTTTTCCGCCTGGTCATTTCCGCTGTTCCGAACTTAGGCTTGCAGAACCCTCCTAGGGTACATCGCCTCGGTCACCGGTCAGATCGAACTTACGCCCGGGTGAACCATCGTCCATCTTAGGCGCGTAGTCTGAGAACTTTACAGGAAAATCTTGGTCACAATAAGCAGGGTACGAAATGATTTAAAAGGGTGTGAGGGTAGCCCCCTCAGCAGCTGTCAATACACCAAGACCTATCTCTCCTACCCAGCCCGCTGACTGCGCCCGTAAATCTTGTACACCAGCTTTTCAACTTTCTACCCATGGTTAATGCCGGGCTTCGAGCATTCTTCCTCGTAATACATCTCCCCCTACCCAACGTGATCACTGCACTGACAAATTTCTATTTCCCCAGACGACACTAATGTCTCCTTTGAGTTTATGCGGTTTCACCGTGTTTCTTGCTTTTGTTTTTCTCTTACCCTTCATCTTCCGGAGAAATATTCGAGACGAAGAAGGGCACTGTATTCCTCCCGGCCCACCCTTACGCTATGCCTTCCTTCGGCGTTACCCAGAACGAGTTCTGAGTGCCTGGGCGAAGACTTATGGCCCACTCTTCTCTGTCTGGATGGGAAACCAATTATTTGTTGTGATTTCTGATGCACGCATCGCCAAGGACTTGTTGGTATCCAACGGCGCAATCTTTTCCAGTCGAAAACCATATTTCATGAAAAACCAGACGATTCTCCGTGGGCGCGGCATTACCGCTACTCCATATAATGACATATGGTGGGTTGTGGACATTGTTTTTACGGCACGCCAGGCAGATGACATTTCTCTCGGAAGGCGACAGCATCGCAGAATTGCTACGCAGCTGCTCACTCCTAAGGCCATTCAAGGATATGCCTCCGTCCTTGATTACGAAGCACACATATTGGTCCGATCGCTATACCACAAATCTAAGATGGGTACTCTACCCGTTAACCCGGCGCACTATACCGGTCGTTATGCCTTGAAGTAAGTTTTAGTCTTCTCCGTGGACGTGAGTTCTGACAGGTATACCAGCAACATGTTGACTATATCGTTTGCAACACGTACGGATTCTATGTCAGATCCCTTGACTAAGGGGGCGCTTGACCTGGCCACGGAGTTTATGAATCTCAGTGGTAAAATCTAGTTCTCACCCCTATATTCCTGAGCACGCCGATCTAACCTATTCCAGGTCCATGGTCAAACATCATCGACTTCATTGAGCCTCTTCAATGGATCCCCACTATCATGCGATCACGTGGACGCCGCCTTCACGATAGGATCGTGGAAGTCTATGGAGCCATGATCATGCGAGTAAAGGCTCGCATGGACGCGGGCGAAGATGTGCCAGACTGTCTCGTGAAGACTCTTCTTCTCACGCAAGAAGAAGAGAAGCTGAGCTGGGAAGACCTGTGTATGCTATCAGTCGTATTCACCATCGGGGGTGTCTTTTCCGTACGCCTGGACAATACCTAGCCCCTCTTGAAAACCAGCTGACTCCCATTTCTAGACTTCGGGCTTCATCTTGTGGTTCTTAGCTTTGATGTCGTCACGTCCAGAAGTTCAAGCACGAGCACACGCTGAACTGGATGCTGTGGTCGGCCGCGATTACTGGCCGACGGCAGAGGACGAGCAGTCCCTTCCGTATATTAGAGCCATTATCAAAGAGGTGCGTCCATCCGGAATCAGACCCCCAATTTCCTATCTTACGGCTATCTCAGGTGCAGCGTGCACACCCACCCTTCTGGATGGGGGTGCCGCACTATTCTACTGAGGACTTTGTATACAATGGGATGTATATCCCGAAGAACACTGCCCTCGTTCTCAACTGTTTCGAGATTCACCATAACGAGGAGAAATATCCCGATTCGTGCGGACCCTTTTCTCACCGGCCCTTCTTCTCACCCATCTGAACCGCATCTTTTGTTTGACAGATCTACATTCAATCCGGATCGCTACGTTGGCGACACGCTGACGTGTGCCGAATCAAGCAAACTACCCAACGCGATGGACCGGGACCATTGGGCGTTTGGTGCAGGGTGCGTCACCTTCCTTTTCCCACTCCACAAAATTTTTATGGGAAGAGGTTATCGTCTGTTCGCTTGCTGACTTGTTGATTTTCTGCTAGCCGCCGCATCTGCCCAGGTATTCACGTCGCAGAACGGGAACTGTGGCTCGCCATCTCACGATTGCTGTGGGCTTTTGATATCCAATCTGTTCCCGATGAACCCATTTCCTTGGACGAATATGAGGGCAAGTCTGGGCGCACACCGGTGCCCTACCGTATCATGGTTGTACCGCGCCATGACCGAGTGCAGACACTGCTCGAGGCGGAAAAAGAGATCACGCTGATGACATTTTGAATGGCGGCTATAACTCAAATGAAGTAACTGGTAGCAGGGGTCTGATGAGACCATGGAATGAAGTTATAGTATTGTGCTCTCCGATGTCTAAGGTCAAATTGTTCGGTTTTGTTTGACAATATATGATTCAGTTTAAATGGTGCTATTCCGGCTTGGCGTGGCTTGAAAGCCCTGGTGTTAGGCTATTGTGTCTCTTGCACTCACCTCCAAAGCTTTAGAGTCGCCATTTGTTCGACGAACAGAAGCTCCCCTGTGGGTAACTAGAAGAGGCCTCTGACTAAGCATGAAGAGCAGTCCGGATGTGAGCCAGGTTTCTGCCACAGCCTCTTGCACAGCCTGCACCTTTTGAGGTTGTAGGTTACACCGAGAGAGGCTCGTAGTAAGAATCGGGGAAGTTGCACAAGCCAGCAGCAAGCACGCTAACAGGGACAATAACACCTACAGTGGAACACCGAGATCGAGAAGAGGCCTCTCCTCGCCAGTGGCCGCTTGTGGAAGTCTCGTGACCACTTATTCATTTAGCACCGTCACGTTCCAGCATAGGCCTGGTAACGCGTACGTACTCCTTTTGCTGATTATCTTACCTTTCATTCTATCCCCGCTGTACAGTATCAAAGCCAAGTAAATGAATCGAAGGATCCGTGGAGCATCAGCAACTGAGAAAAACTGAGGCTAGTCTTAAAATGACGCCTGGTTTTTTTGGGGCCCTGGTTTCGCAATTACTACACGTTCGATTATGTCGCCATCTTGGCTGATGGCTTGATGAAATGGTATTCCTTGAGGTATTCCATCTTCTCCACAAGCGCAGCAGCCTCTGCTAGTATTGTGGTCACCCAACGTCGGAATTCATGAGAAAATCATGATGCAAATGAACTTTGACGACTGACCCATTTTGCATGCCAGTGTCTCTAGTGACTATTCCCGAGAACCTGTGCGTGAACTCCTCAGAAGACTCGCGACACGATGCGTCATGTACTACAACGATGGGGTCGGCATATGTAATACGGGACTTAGACAAACGAGCCAAGAATGATGCCTTAGGCGCCCCTGTAGTATGTTGATTTCATAATGCGAAACCTCTTTCTTTTCCAGCGGTAACGTTGCATGATGATTATTTATGGCCGTAACGAAACCCACCCGTACCACCAGATTCCGATTTCAACCTCTCATGTCGAGTTTGCGCCTCCAAGTCCGCGGCCTCCATTGGTTGACCCAATATCATGCTATCGCGTCATTTCAATGAATGTATCCAACATTCACTTGCCCATACCTCGACGCCAACAACCGCGCCAGTCATATTTTCTGGAAGCCATTCATTTTCTTGCCAACGCATGACTCGGAGTAGATTGCTCATCCCTACAGAAGATTTGCTGATCAGGGCTATGGGAAATTACTAGTGACGATGACCTGGTACGACATAGTAACAGTAGCAAAGGCAACGGACATTTCGAGATCTGTATAGGAATGATGAGAAACGAGTAGACGAAAAACTCGATGGTAGTAGCCTGAGAAAAGATAACGGAAAGCATTTATCGCCACGAGCACTAACGACTCTCTGTCCAACTGATCAAGCGACGGAAAACTACAGGGTAATCTGAGTGCTGGCGCGCATTGACGAATGATTCTATCCCTTGCTGTGCCGCCCTATCTGAAGTATCCCCAATAATGGAAAGGCTATTTAGCGTGGGGAATACTCCAGTAGCCGATTCTTTGGTGAGCCGTTGTAATGCAGCCGCGATGAACGACACCAGCTCATTGGATATCTCTAGACGCTTCACGGAGATAAATGAGTGGAACAATTCGAGCCATCGCGTGTGATCCATGTCATCTGGCCGCATTCTTGGCGGAAGTTCGATGTTGAGGCCCCACTGGCCGCGCAGGCCATACTCGACGTTGAGCCACTCAACGCTGGAGAGGAAAGGCAGAATTTGGTTGCATATCTGCGCTACAGAGAATACCTGCCAATCCAACTCTTTGCCATGGACTGCCACGTAGAGATAAGGCCCGCCAAGAGATCCCGTTCGTGGCCAAAAGAAGCAGTCACTGACCACGTGACTCCTCCTCTGCGAGAAACGCAGGGAAAGACCAGATGGCCTGGGATTCCTCAGGTTACCAATGAGCCAACTGATTTGTGGAATATCGAAGACAAGCTGATTGAAGAAGTGTATCCTGAGCTCCTCGAGTATAGGGGCGTCGATTCGGGCCGCAAGGACTTCTAGGTACTCGCTGACACCTTTGAAAAATATTTTTGTGAGAGTGGAGAGGACAGTGCGAGTGCGGGGAGGTGGGAGTCGCGTTCTTCGTTTCGGTTGAGGTGTCGGGGATATGAATGTGATGGTAAAGGATTCGAGCTTTGTCAATGCGGATAGAGATGTCACCATCGCCTCGGGTGAAATGTACCCATCATTCGGTATATTCGTAAGACTGAGCGATGTCAGGTCACTTGTAGACAAGAGGAACTTTCGCAATGACGGAAATAAGATGTGACCCAAACTGAGAGATTGTAAACGTGGGGCGGATCCATTTAAGAATGTATCGGGGAGCACAGCCACATGACCCGGATCTAGGTCACACCATAAACAGACCTCGGTCAATTCCGGAAATGGCTCTTGCATCATCGTGGAAACTTGGACCCATAGAGAACCTGCCACTGATAGGTCGTAAATTGTAATTTGGCGTACGCGATCACGACACTCCATTGCAGCGATGACATTGTCCCATTTGCCCTCCCAGTATGGACTTTCCCGGTTATCATCGAAAATTTGGATGTCGAGAGGTAATGCTGGCCACACATTCAACATTTTTCTCACAGGTGTTTCCGTTGTGCAGTAAAGCTGTAGATCGAGACCAAGTGGTGAGGCAAAGATGATGCGTCGCCACCTTCGGCATACGTGCACCAGCCTCGGCCAAGCCGTTGGCATGTGCCATTTCCATGGAAGCTCAAGTTCATCGGTGAAGTCAACTCGATAGAAGTGGAATATTTCCAGGAGAACTTCGTTGGGGAGTGATCCGATTGTCACTCGTTTGGACAACAGGCCTGCACCATACAAGTCAATATTACTTGCGGTCGCTCAAGATGAGTACTATTGCCTGGTCCTTGTTGAATGAACATTTCCTTCCTGAGACGCGAACCACGTTTTTCGATCTGTGAGCCTATGGAGTGGCTATCTATCGGCATGAAAGTGCTCCTAATGGATGATTGACTGGCGATGCTGAGATTGCTCGGTTGGAGCCTGAGCGATGGCAGGAGACCGCTCGTGGTTGTGGGCTTTTGAGTGCGCCTAGGTCAAGATTAGTGGGACCCGATATGATTGCGACAATGAGGGAAGAGACATACTCAATAGGATCCATTGACAGTATGTAAGGATCAGAAATGGGTTATATCACGGAGAGCCTAGATGCACTCATCTTATACAGAAACAAACCACAACATCGTATTACGGTAATGAACGGACGCTTTCTCAGGTTCAACACAGCCACGACACTAATACACTGATAACGACAACCATTTGAAATTAGCGGTGGTAGGTTCCAGAACCCGATGAATCTCATTAAGTGTAGTACTACTGTAGCAGTGGAATATTTTATTGTCCGCAGATACGACACGGATGCATACCAGGTAGAACATCAAAACCCGCTTCTGAGAAGGCCTGGGTGACTAGATGAGCTGCCATAGTATCGGTAAGCGCGTAAAGGCGTTTTAGGCTAAAGACTCCGAGTCATGGGTTACACAGCCAATCCGGTCATCGCCGATTGTAGTGCTTTCCATTTAGCCACGGGCGCAATGACAAACGGCTGATAGTGATCAGGCCATTGCTTGCAAGGTATCTATGGGGTGCTAAATTCTTTTCGAGTGTGCCTTGCAGGAAAGATCAAAAGTTCATGTGCTTTCCTGTTTTGGTGCTCTGCTGGCCGGATCATCATCAATCAGGCGAACAAGGTTCCCGACGACGAAGTCGTCATATCTAGTTTCGATCTCCGTCGTATCAACTTTGAGATACAGTAACGCTGTGACCATTGTCTTTCCTTCGCACCTGCTGTGAACATGAGGCATCACTCTTTTTTTTTTTTTAAATCTGCATTTATAAAGCGCAAGATGTTTACTGCCAACAAAGACGCGCTCGACTGTCACCGCAAAGAACAATAATCTAGGTACGAAGGTGTATAAGGCATCACATTACCAAAGAATACGGAGATTGAAATTAGCACTCCGCTGTATGTGTTTTATTTTCCGGACCCGCGTACAGTATCGTATGCAACGGGCTGTAACAGCCCAGATCGATGGAATCGATAACCTCGCTGTCCGCAACTAACTTACCACCACGATGGCTAACACCCCGGAGTCCAACTCACGCTTTCAGTCTATTTTTAATGCAGCTTTAGAGGCATACGAGAATAAGACCGGCAAGGATATCTCTTCTCATCCACTACTTCACGATCCAATCGATCTCCAGTCTCCCGAACATTTCCTTGCCGCTCTCCGAAGAGAGGGCTTTCATTCTGACCTCGATCAGCCTGGGAGTAGCCACGATACATCAACAGCCTGGCTAGACACGACAGTGAATGTTACGATCCAGGTCTTCCAAGTTATTCGTCCCGGTCTTGGCCTAGTCAGTTGGAAGGCGTTCACAATATTCTAGACCAGCACTCTGAAATAAAGTTTATAGGCATATCCTCCTGCGGGGGTGATATGTGCTGCGATTGGCTTTCTTCTCTCAGTAAGTCTATCCCTGAATCATTTTGTCTGAGCTATTGCGACTCTCATATCCTTCAGGCAGCGAAAACTTTACGCTCTACTTATGGTACTAGTCAAGTCGCACTTTCCAAGCTCTTTCGTCGCATCGAGAAGTTTATCAGACGTCTCGAAACTTACACCAAGGTCTCACCGACGGAGGAATTGCAGGAAGTGATTGTCAACGTCATGGCCGAAGTGCTTTTCGTTCTTGCCGTTGCAACGAAGGAGATGGAGCGTGGGAAAGCAAGTGAGTTGATATCACATCGATGACGGACGACCGTTGTGGACTCATACATATTAAGAAACTGTCCTAAACGAGCTGTTGGGAAATGCTGAGATGAAAGATGCGCTAGATCGGCTAGATGAACTGACGCAAGAAGAAGCCCTCGCGGCAGCTGCACAGGCCCTGCATGAAGTGAGCCGTGTCGCAGGCAGGGTAGAGTACGTTGAGCGTAATATGGAGATCATCGAGAGCAGAGTAGAAGGCCTTGAAGAAGGAAAAATGGACGCCCTTCTTAGCATTCTTGACAGTAACCAAATATCCTTTGATTAGTCATTTACTCAACCCTGACAATGCGTGCAGAAGCGATCGAAAAGCTCGAGAAAGACCCGTTTAGTCTGAACCGTACGTGATCATGCCATAGCCAAATCATTGGATCTAAACCCCTCAATATTCTTACAGGACACGAGCTGCGGCGGGCCCTTAGAAAATGGCTGTCTCCCCCAGATCCTTCCATAAATTACGACACTGCACTTGAATCACACCACGAAGGCACTACAACGTGGTTCACTCAAGGTGTCACGTTTTCGGAGTGGAAAATGTCCGGCTCCTTGTTGTGGGTATATGGAAGACGTACGCCCTCCCACTCTTTGCCCCATCACCATGTCTAACGGGCCGTCAATCTCATAGCGGGCACTGGCAAGAGCGTTCTTACGTACGCCCCCCCCAAATTGTTTTGAGTTCCATAGCTAATGTTATCGAACTCGACTAGTTCTACGGTCATTCAGAATGTCAACAGCAACTCCAGCGTTGCATTACCATTTCTGGCGTACTTTTTTTTCGATTTCAAGCATACCGAAAAGCAGGATGCGCGTGCTCTACTCTCGTCTTTCCTTGTCCAGCTTGCCAACCAATCCGATTCATATTGCGACAAACTTCTCACCTTATACTCGTCACAACGTAGTGGGCCCGGGGTGCCCAAGCCATCGGATAGCGCCCTCATGGGATGCCTCGAAGAGATGCTCAAATTGCCTAGACAAGTCCCAGCTTATCTTATTATCGATGCCCTCGATGAGTGCCCCGACCATCACGTCGATCATCGTGGGATATCATCGACGCGTGGAAAGGTCCTTAAACTTGTGCAAGGACTCGTTGAGTTGCGACTTCAAAATCTGCGTCTATTTGTTGCTAGTCGTCCCGAGAACGACATCCGGGCTGTTTTTGAACCTATGAAATCTTTGACTTGTACCTCCATATCCCTTGACGACGAGGAGGGACAGAGGAAGGGCATAGCCGACTACATCAACGATGCTGTTCACCCACTATTGATTATCAATGGATGGGGAGAGGAGCACAAGAACTTGGTGATTAAGATGCTTTCAGATGGAGCCGGTGGGATGTAAGGATATCCTTGTCTCCTTGTCATGCTCGCTTATGGTTTTAAGCAGGTATCTGTGGGTTGATTGTCAGCTTGAGCGGATACGTCGCTGTCATGCGTCAGAATTGAAACGGATCCTCGACGAATTACCCAAGACCTTGGATGAGACTTATGCCCGCATACTTCGGGAAATCCCCGACGAGTACTATGATCGTGCTCATCGACTGTTGCAATGCCTCACGGTGGCTGTTCACCCTCTTGACGTCTCGCAGCTCGCGAGCGTGCTTGCGGTTGACGTTACTGCCAAGGGGATTCCAACACTCAATATGGACGCACGCGGTGAAGACGAAGAACAAGTTATCCGATCGGCATGCTCCAGCTTAGTCACCATCGTTGAAGACCGTGGCCGTCGTGTTGTTCAATTTTCACACTTCTCCATCAAGGAGTTTCTCATATCAGATCATTTTTCCACCCCAGTAGCACAGGATGTCGCGCGATATCGTGTTCTGCCGGATTCTGCACACAAGTTCATGGCGCATGCTTGCATCGCTACCTTGCTTCAGTTGGATTACCGCACCTATCGGACGGGCACCCAGAACTTCCCTTTAGCCTACTATGCCGCTGTACACCTCGCGACTCACGCCGAGTTTGGGAATGTGATATCACATATAAGACGTGGGCTTGACGTTCTCCTTGACGCAGACAAACCGCACCTCAGTGCGTGGATTCAGGTTGTCCGCCCGCAGTCCCAGATCTCGGAACAACCGGCTCCGCTAAACTGGGCTGTGGTTCTTGGATTCCCTGTCATTGTCGAGTACCTCATGTCAACGCGTCCACAAGACTTAAATGCCAAAGGTTGTTTCGGTTATACGCCATTGCACCAGGCAGCGTTCCGCCAATATATCAAGATAACAAGGTTGCTACTTGCCAAAGGTGCAGACGCGGGCATCCAGAGCAACCTCGGGGAAACCCCACTGCATTTAGCGTCAGCAAGGGGACACAATGACATCGTGCAGCTGCTGCTTGATCTGAACGACCATAGGACTAAAATCCCGACCCTGTTTCGTTGGGTAAAAAACAATGTATTCCTCAAGCTGCCTCGTCCCAACAAGATCATCCATGCCCGTAATATCTGTGGCCAGACGCCATTACACGAAGCGTCTCAATGCGGAAGGTCTGACACCATCCGGTTATTACTGGATCGAGGTGCGGATGTGGATTCACGGGACGATTTAGAAGCAACACCGCTTTTGCTTGCATCATCATCAAGCAAGTGGGATGAGAAGCCCCTGAAGCTGCTGATCGAATGTGGCGCAAATGTCCATGCACAGGACAAGTGTGGAAGGACAGCATTACACGAGGCATCATACAGTTCAAACCTCGTGATTATGCAGCTATTACTGGACAATGGTGTGGAAGTGGACTCACGGGATGATCGCAACTCTACCCCACTGCACCGTGCATCACTATCACCGTTCGGTCATTATGCGAAGTCTGTGAAGCTACTGATCGAAAACGGATCAAATGTTCATGCACGGGACAGCAACGGGAAGACACCATTACACCTTGTATCAGGACGCAAGCCTGAGGAGATGATATTACTGGAAAAAGGTGCGGACGTGGATACACAAGATGAGAAGAACAACACTAGGCCCGTGGAGCTGCTGGTTGAGCATGGTGCAAATGTCCATGCACGGGACAGCAGAGGGGAGACGCCATTACACCTTGCATCAAAAGTCGGAAGCTTCAAGAAGATGATGTTATTACTGGAAAAAGGTGCGGACGTGGATGCACAAGATAAGCAAAACAACACTCCGCTGCACCTCGCAGCATCATCCGGTTTTGGCGAGGGGCCTGTGAAGCTGCTGGTTGAGCATGGTGCAAATGTCCACGCAAAGAACTGGCTCGGAGAGACCCCGTTTCAGGTTGCATCAACGGTGGGTGATGGTCAGGCTAGGGAGTTTCTGTCAACGTTAGCACATGACCAGTCATAGGTAATGAAGTGGTACTATTGTAGTATGTAGCCCTCTTGTTATTCCAGCGAGTCATTACGTGGGCTTGTTTCAAGTTTATATTTTACCGCCTTGTGAAAGAAAACTGTTCACAAATGACATATACAAAAATCTCGCATTGACACAATCATGCCGTATGCAGTGGCAGTGCAGCCATTCAAACAGTTGTATCTCCTTTGTAAGGCCAACTACGGCCATAGAGCGTGCCAGCGAATCGTTAACACGCGTTGGCGTCAGAGATGGCTACTCGCGCCGATGACTATTTCAATTGGGGCACCAATGGGGGTGACAGCGAGTATCGAGTCCGAATCTAAGCATCTAAGCAGTTAGTTCGAAAGGGTGGTCCCACCCTCACCGTAAACGGGTAGCTAGCAGGTAAACTACTTTATAGACGAGCCACTTTATTCGAGCATTCCGAACGAACTGGTCAAGAGAAAGCAACAGCTATTAATCTACATCGTGAACATGGTCAAAACAACGTAAAGATTCCCAGTAGTAATAGTCACGGTAAACCCCCCCCCCCCCCCCCAACGGGAGCAACCGTAACGGAATACAACCAAAAGCATAAAATCCTAAAAGCGCTAACAAGCACACCCACCCGATTCATCCTCATCCTGTGCTTGCCCCAGATCGATATTCCCCGGCATACTGTCAAATATTTGCGGTCTGCTGGTCGCTTTGGCCTTGGATGATGACGCCTTGGGCTTTTCCTCGCCCCATAGCGAAGGCGTATCGATGATCCGCTCGACGACCTCGCTAAACGTTTCTGTCACTCCGACTGCCGTCTTTGCAGACGCCTCGACGAACAAGCATCCCGTGCGCGCCGCAAAAGCAGCGCCCTCTGCCGTAGGCACCTGACGTGAATATTCCTGTGGCCATACAAAAGATTAAAATTTCGTTCAGCAAGGACGAAAAACACGCGTGCAAATTGGAGTAAGTAGTATGTATCACTTACTTTGTCCAGCTTATTCCCGACGACGATCTTGACGACTTCTGGTGAGACGTAGGTATCGAGTTCGCTTAGCCATCGCGGAAGCGCTTCGAATGACTCGCGATTCGATACGTCGTAGACTGTCGAGACGACCGCACAAAACCGTGACGCGATCGAGAAGCGCCGGTCAAAAATTCAAATAAATCGTGTGTGTGAGAGTTGAGAAGGCTGGCCTGGGAAGAGAGGGACGCGCGGAACGAACTTACCGAGGATGACACCCTGCGCACCGCGATAGTACGACGCCGTGATAGTGCGGAAGCGTTCTTGACCTGCCGTGTCCTGTATACCCATGGGGAGGGGGTGGGGTGGGGTAATTTCTCATTCTCAGCACACTTTTTGGGAACACACAAAAAAAAGAAAAAAGCGTAACGCACCCATACGCTCAGCTTAACTTTCCGTCCCTTGACCTCCATCTTGTGTACCTAAAAGAAAAAAAAAACGCCCAACGCCTATTCATTCATGCCCGCGCGTACTACGGGGAGGGGAGGTGGTTGCGCACGCACCCTAAAATCGACGCCGATCGTCGCGCTCGCTTCGTCTTCCGGTAACCACTGCTTATCGGAGAATCGAAGTAACAAGCTACTCTTCCCTACGGACGAATTGCCGATGAGTAGTAGTTTGACGTTGATGAGTTCTTGTGGTGTCGGTGCCATGCTTTAGTACGAAAGTGAAAAGGGGGGATATGGATGGAAATGTCTTCACGTTCAGTCGCGTGTTGTCTTGTTGTTTTGTCGTGTCGGTGTAGTGTCCCACGTGAGAGTCGAGTTTGTGGTGCGTTGAGGTGATAAAGAGTGGAGAGTGAGAAGCACGTGGAATTTGGAGGGTACAGTACAGTATGTGGCGATGGGTCGGGTCGTCTCTAGTGGTATCAAAGTCGTTCACTAGACCAAGTAGAACGTGTAAAGTAGTAGGTCGTATCGGCAGAGAGGTCGTGGAAAAGAGAAGCCTGGGGTGGTGTAGGACTCGCGGCTAGCACGGGGCCCCGGGCTTAAACGTGATCATAACGCTCCGCGGGGTTGCCTCTCCAAACCAAGCAAGGATCATTCATTCTGGACAACTACGGGGTCTATTACACCCTTCATTACGCTCTACTCATCTGTACTAATGAGGGGGTAGCCAAACTATGGGATGGGACTGTATGTTTCGTAAAAATAACAAGGTAAAAGTGAGTAGAGATATCGTTTCTAGATCCACTTGGCTGACCAAGGCCAGTCATCCTCCGGGTCATCTCCTCCAGGCTCACCTGGCGTAGGTTCAGGCTCGGGTTCTGGGGACGGCTCCGGAGTCTTCTCGGGGCGACATACGGCTGGGACCTCGAACCCCTGCAACAATAGATGTTAACCACTGTCACGCCAGCATGTGGTTAAATAGGACTTACGTTCTTGCGGACCCCTCCTCCCCACGGTGTGCGTCCCTGAACGGTCGCATCTACCCCTAGTCCTTTCTCCGCAAAGCCCAACCACAAATCACAGAAGTTCTCTCCGCCTGTAAGGACTTGATCGGCCTGGATAATCGCGTCACGTGCCTCAAAGAAGCCCGGACGGCATTGCTGCAGCTTCATGCCGTTGAGCACCAGCTGTACAATCAATGAATTGCCGTGCTTCGGCACGAGCACCTCTGACGCGCCCGCTGGTGTGGAATCGGGCACACGGTAGAAATCCCCGATGGGGATCGTACCGTCCTCGAGGGGGGGTGGTGGGAAAAGAGAGTCGATGAAACCGTGCTTGGCGATCAGTCGCTGAGAAACGATCCAAAGTATCTGTGCCCAGACTTCTCCAATAGCGTGAACCCCCCAATACCCAGGATTATCGAGTGTCTTGTACGTGGAAGGATTGATGGTTTCATTCTATAAAGTGGTCAAAACCAAATTCAGTGGAAGAGTACAGGAATGCATCGCACAAGGGAGTAAGGATACTTCCGGATCCCCTTATCTTGATTGGCGGCCCAAGCACCCATTGGATAGTCAGAGTAAAGAGCGTTGCTGCGAATGACGGTAGCCAGGAAATCTACGTAGGGGGTGGGTGTCAGCCAATTCTCCAACTCGTGCAAGGTGATACTCACCTCCCCAACCCTCGCCCATTCCGCCACTTTCGCCCCAGCCAAGACACCCAGAATTCGCAGGACCACCGGTCAGGCGGATACTAAGACCATGAGACAACTCGTGAATAACAATGCCAGCCTCGAGATCGCCATCGCGGTACGGGTTTGCAGTGTTCCATAGGTACATCCTGCACCGTCCGTTCTGCCCGTCTGGAGGGGTCATGAAGTTCGCATTATTGTATCCAGATCCGTCCTGGGCATTTGCGAGGACGGCATCGCCTTCCTTACCGCCACGACCAAAGTTGTGTTGTTGGAAGTTGCCAGAGACCTCGTCGAAGCCGTAACTGAAACAACAATCCCTTTGTGTCAGATCGATAGGTTTATAGGCATAAGAAGACATACCGATAATAAAGATCGTGAACTAGATTGGTTGTGTAAAAGAGTTGTGTGACAGTGCTATTGATATACTTCTTCGCCTCATCCAGCGAGTCTGATTTATCCGTAACCTTAGGTTCATAGGTATAGTTGAATATGAGCTCCTCGCCACCATCGGGACGATAGTTTTGAAGCCAATTATTCTGGCCCTCCCAGTTCTCATGAGCAAATACCTGTGTAGGATTCAGTACAATGATGAAGTATCAGAATGAAAATCCCAACGTTGTTGCCAACAGTGATGGTATAGTTGGAGTATCGATCCGTCTTCTTGGCATAAGAAGACAGTGGGTCATTAGCCACGGGGATCACGTGCCACCCAAGAGGACTGGCCAGCGAGTCGAAGTACTCTTTAGCGAAAAGGCGGTCTCCCTCAGAAGGGTCATTAACGCCGAATGGGTAGACGTAATATGTTGCGGGTGGACGGGGTGTGGGCTCCGACGGAACGGGAGCATCCGATGCCCAGTCAACGACGGACAAGATACGATGGGGGGCCTGACGCGAGACGACTGCTTCATACCAGTTGTCTTGCATCTCAACTTCGAACTAAAAATAACGTCAAGACCAGTAGACGGGAAAAATTTGGTACGTGCTTACCCGCCAAGCCTGCATAAGCATAGTCTTATCGCCATCAGGAAGCTGGATATAAACAGGCTTCGCCTTAACGGGAGAAATGGTATCAGGGACGTTATTAATCATTTCAACAAGAACGGCATCATCGTCCCCGACGAGATGAGCCTCGAACCAGGAAGTCATATCCTCTATGACTTGGTCATGCTTGTCGAGAATCTCCGCCACAACGGCGTCGTTGGGAGTGGCGGCAATCATGAACTGAAGCAGAGCGTGACGAGGATCGGGAACATCGGTAGGCTTTACAAATCCCTTCTCGGCAAGCTCGTAAGGGGTTTGGACGTGTTCGCAGTTCCAAAGGTGAAGGCGGGAGATGCGTTCCAGTGGTTCATCTGTGGGGAGTTCCCCAGACATGGGAATCTGATCGGCACCGGTGAATTGCTGCTGACGGGTATCTAGGCGCTCGAAGAGCCGCTCTTGCAAAACATTACAAAATTCTGCATGAGGGCCGGGTGTGATCGGTTCATCCACGAGGGAGATGCTCGGTACATAGCCACGATAAAACTGGGGTGATAAAATAAGCGCCTGGCAGGGAAGGTTTGATGACGAGGCTCACCGAGTCGCCGTATGAGATGACCGTGTCACCCATCACGTTTACGTTGATGTCGCCGTCTGCAACCTCTATGCCATTTATCATCTGGCGGAAGAAGACGTGGGTGACACCGGTGGCCTTATCGGTGTAAGAGTCTTTGCGCAAGACGAAGCTATTACCTTCGGAGAGTTGGTTGTGAAGGAGATCGGTAACAAAGCTCCTGGCAATGTCATAGGGGTCTGAGGTGAAGAAAGAAGCCTTTGCAAAGGGGGCTGGACTTGTGTGGAACTTTGCATGAGGGTGCACGGGACCAAAACCCAAGGTCTTGCGACGGTTGATAGGATGTTGATGAGCTAGAGCAGAGCCTAAAAGGCCCAAAAGGACGAAGAAAATCTTTGGGGATAAGCGCATGTAGGAGGGGAGAATGATAGGATGTCCGGATACCACCAACAAAGGTGGGTCGTTATATAGAGAGTCAACTGAGCCGATTGAGCCACTAAAGCGGAGCAATACTTACTTGATCCGAATTATCCCACGCTTCTAATTTATTCTCACGGCTCTTGGCCTTACACGGTCAACTCTCCTTCTCTACTCCTACTCATAAATAGTTCATTATTCCAATTCTGTCGTACGCATCGTCTTCTCAAATCAGATGGCTCACCTCCTGACCTTCATATTCTATCAACAGTGCCATCAGCGGGGCCCCGGTCTCGAACAAGTCAACCCCATACAATCCCTCTCACACAACTATAATAGACCTTTTTCTGATCCGGGGAAACCCAAGGGGGTGATACATCTTACGGCTCTCTGGTGCGTTCAGCTGCCTCTTGTTCCCGTCTCGTGTACTTATTATTCATCCTAGTGTTGTTCCAAAAATCCCGCATCAACTCCCAACATATTTGCCATGTCTCCTAGATCCTCTCTCGTCCTCGCAGGAAATCGCATTTACTCTGCCTTTCAAACGGCTGTTGGTCGCATGGATAAGTCCTTGAACCCAAGGGACACCCTTCATCGATTACAAAAACATTCGTTCGCCTTTTATGACCTCAAATATCTCATACACATACTCAACTCGGCATTTTGGCTTGTAATAATGCGTGTTCCCGGCTTTCCTCTCAAGCTCCTCATTCCTGTCCTCCACATCGCTCTCCTCATCGTGCCGTTGACCTCTCAGATATTCCTTCCCGCCCTACCCGTCTCAACATATCTGATGACCTTTTATTCTTCACAATTCATTCCCAACAACCGCCGCCCCAATATATCCGTTTCCGTCCTCCCAACACTCGAGTCGGTCCTCTTCGGAGCGAACATCTCGGATCTCCTCACTCGCTCTACACACCCCATCTTGGATGTAATTGCATGGCTACCCTATGGGATTGGTCATTTCACAGTTCCTTTCGTCGTCGCCATCTTTCTCTGGCTCTTCCGACCAAAGCAAGCGCTCCACCTATGGGCCCGGGCATTCGGCTGGATGAATTTTGTTGGGGTGGTAACGAATATCATCTTCCCTTGCGCTGCCCCTTGGTATGAAGTAATCTTTGGTCTTACTCCAGCAGAATACTCCATGAAAGGCTCCCCTGGTGGCCTACTGCGCATTGACAACCTCTTCAACAGCCACGGCTACACGGTTACTTTCAGCAATTCGCCCGTCGTCTTTGGCGCCTTCCCTTCGCTCCACTCGGCGTGCGCGACGATGGAAGCCCTCTTCCTCGCTCACTTCTTCCCTCAGGTGGCGACTTATGCCTGGGTCTACGCGGCCGTGTTATATTGGGCCACGATGTACCTCACGCACCACTACCTCATCGATGTCGTCGGCGGCTCCTGCCTCGCCATCGCGTTCTTTTACATCTTCCTCCCCGACGACCTCAGGGGCCCCCTCGCGACTGCCTCACCGACCGGCATCCTCGCCAATGGTGTCGCCCACGGCGGTGTCGGCGCCCACCTCAACGGCAAACGATCTAAATACGAAATCTATGAGATCGAAGAGCCCCACCTTGACGGTGACGGCCTGTCGTACGAGCTCTCGAGCGATGCAGGGAGTGACGAGGAAGACCCCGGCATCGCGTATCGCTCACCGGGCCTTCACCCCGCAGGTACAGGGGAGGAGACACGGACGTAGCCCCGGCTGCGACGATGCCGTTCATCGGACACGTGGCGAAGCAGCCGCGGCGCAGTCATAAACATACCGCCAGTATCGCAAGTCTCATACGCGCCGACGACCGCGTCGAGGACGGGTGGAGCCCGATTGGCACAGCCTCGTTCGTCTTCCCACCTACGCCGACGCGCTTGGAGCGCGACTCGCGCTGACGGTGTCGGAGGTCGGACCTTTGTGCTTTGGATATAAAGCGTTCAGTAGAGATTTATATATACTACCTGTGTATTTACTCTTTTCTCTCTCTCTCTCTCTCTGTGCAAACCACCACCACCAGACACGGGCGTTTCTAGGCCATCTCCGCTTTCAACCCTTAATAGTTTTTTACCTACTATGGCTTATCTGGTATAGCTGCATGTCCCTAGCCACACTTTTTTCCCGCGTCCTCAATATTCACATGCCCATGTTCCCCACCAAGCAGAAGATAGTATCGAATACTGCCGCCTCCCCGCGGTCTAAATTTGTATTAGATCATCACGATTACGGATGCAACCGATGGTCGTCATTTGACGACGAAACTGGCCTTTCCGCAGCAGCAAACGCTCTTGCACGTGTCAGTGGCCAACTCGGGGACAGTAACGCGTACGCTAAAAAAACAAATCAATTCATGATCAACGTCGTTTCACACGCGCTCGCGAGCGTGACTTCCTCCAAAGCCGCCCGTTTGCTTTCATCTACGCTAACTTACAAGAGGTTTTTACTTACTACTCAAAAAAAAAAATAACAAGAGAGTCGTTGCTGCTAGTACGGTTGATCGGCGGTAAACTTTTTCTTCCAACAAGCCGAGCGTCAGCTGCTTTCAGCAACGGAACTGGGGGGGCACCGCAGAATCGTGTACTCGGGACAAGTGGTTTACTGTGCAAGGATGCGCTCGACCACGTCGCGGAACGCTTCGCGTACGCCGACGGCGGTCTTTGCGGACGTTTCGACGAATAGGCAACCCATTTGAACAGCGTGCGCGACGCCTTCCGCTGTAGATACCTGCCGCACGTGATTCTGCGAAAATTTATGTTTTTTTGTGTGAGCTGCGGTTCAGTTGAAGTTTACTACTGTAGTATGTACAGTAGTAAAAAAAGCGATTCACTAGTTTTTTCAAACTAGCAAAATGCTCACCTTGTCGGACTTGTTTCCCACAATCATCTTTATGGCTAGTTCGGGAGCGTACTTGCTGCGTTCCGCGAACCACCACGAGATGGCGTCGAAAGATTCACGGTTTGTCACGTCATACACTATTTCGGGTTGTTAGTCCCTTCTCCCCCATTTGGAAGGGTCTCTGGGAGACAATTTACGCACCGATAATGATGCCTTGTGTGCCACGATAGTATGACGAAGTGATGGCACGTAAGCGTTCGTCACCAGCAGTGTCCTATCATCATACGTCTGAGCACACACTACCTCGCAAAGACCGTTCCGGAAACAATCCATGCGCACCCAGATATTGAGAAGCACCCTCTTCCCCTTCACGTCTAACTTGTGGACCTGCAGGACATAGTATGACATGTGAGTCCGACTTTTTTTTTTTTCCCTCACGATTTTATGGAGCGCAATTTTACCAAGGTGTCAACACCAATCGTCGGGTTTATCTCTCCTTCCGTGAGCCACTGATCTGTGAGACGGAGTAGCAAGCTACTTTTGCCGACTGTAGCTACTCCAAGGACCAATAGCTTGATGCTGACCGGTTCGTCATACGAGAGTGCGCGTGTAGGTGCTCGTGTAGGTGTGCGTGTAGGCATGATGGGGAGATGTTATGAGCCGGATGGAGGACTCGGTATTTTCAATGTCGCAGGAGGATCATGTGCATGTTATATACAGAATACCTGCTAGTAGTACGCTCGGCGGCATTTGTAATGTTTTATCCCGTAGTGGCTTGATCCTAGGCATGCTTGGGAGAATAACATCATGAAACACGAAACCGATTGCACTCGTCACATGAACGATTGGCACAACATAGCCCCACCGAAAATGGCAGGGTGGACCTATCAATGTATAAACTTGCATGTCAATCGTATCCCCTTTCGGTGTTGAACCACATCGGACTTTGCAGAAACGATGAGCACCCATGCCTTTCCTTTCTGCGGTGACTCTCTCGTGAGACCGATCAAGCCGTAAAAAAGGTTTGACCGTGGCGCGCCATTTTGCTTATTACCGGCGACTGCTTTGAGTTGCTCGGCGCAACAAGGATCCCATCGTATCACTTTGTCGGCCGGGAAGGTTTCGTTTTCTAGAAGAATGGAAGGAAGAACTGCCGATACTGATCTATGGATGTCAAATCTTGCGTTGTTCGGGTTTTGAGGTTCGAAAGGAGAATGTGAGACGCACATACTACTAGGCAAAGAATTCCAAACCGCAGTATCTGGTCGATTTGGTTGCGAAGCACACCGCAGAGCTGACTCGAAAGCGCGTACCAAATGAGGTAAAGCCAAATCAAGTTGTGCATCACGCACTACTCGTCATGAAATAATCACTTAATCACGAGTCATGGGGTCGTCTTCCTTCCTTTCTGCATGGATATATACGATGATACAATCGTCGATCGTAGAGGAGTAGGCATTCAACGATGCGGCATAGCTGAGACTCATTTATTCGTAAAGTCGTACAAAAATTCTCTGCGTCTGGGCGGTTCGTTGCTTTGTGGAGAGGTCGACCTAGACAAGTCCCGGAACACCTACTCTCGAACCAAACACAACACTCACACCGAGCCCCAGTTCGGGTAAAAGGCTCCAATACAGTGACCCTGGTCCCTGGCATAGCCCTTGCCGTTAAGGACGTCGGTGATTGGCGTGGGTCCTCAAGCAGAACGTTCCAGACATGTTTTGTGGCGCGCTAGTCCGAGTCTCAAACCAAAAGATTTCATCTAAGCAGGCGACGCAATCACCCTTTGATCGACGGGAGCTGACAGCGAAAGTATGAAATTCACATCAGTGTTAGACCGGGAGCGTCTTCGAAAAAAGCTAGCATTTTGTTGGTGTTTCAGATATAAGATTCCATGCGTAAATTGGCACAGATAATTTTTGCCGGTGTTCAGTGAAGCGACACGATAGTGAGCCGAGATAGGGGGGGGGGGGCAGAAAGAGAGCTCACGGAACTGAAGCACGATCTCGGAAAGCCTTAGAAGGGAAACAGGGCAGGAGATCCGTGTAACTGAAACAGCGAAATTGCAGGCTTGGATATCTACAGTCACAGTACATAAGATTCTTCGAGTTGTCGAACACTTCTTTCAAGTTAAAACTCAGGCTCAGGCATCCGGCCACCCTACTTTCCCCGTGTGCCCCACACTTCCAAAGGTACGACGATTAGATGCATAGCAAATGCAATGATCGAGAGTATAAGGTAGCGAGGCTGACCTCAAGTTATACGACCGGAACGGAACTCGACACAAGAAGCATCGGATGAGCCAGCAGCTTTTCGGGGTGCTATGTGGTGCGAGAGAAGAAACAGCAAGGAATGGGAATGCGGGAAAGGATGTGGGTTTGGCGGTTCTAGGATACTCCTTGGGAAGTCGCGGAAGCGCGCATACTGCCAGTGGCAGCTGCGTGGGTAGGTGAATTGCCACTCTTCCGTATTGAAAGACCCACGATCCGCGGCGAGATATCGTATACTAAGCGAATCCTGAGACTTGGAATCGCATTTATTTATAAACAAACCTAAGATAATTGTTACCACGAGATAGTTTCAAGACGAAATCACGCGACGCTGAACTCAATCAGCAGCATCTTGTTGAGACGTCGCTTTGTATGCCGAACTTGCTACCGTAGTTTCACATTAGATGTTGAAATTCACGTGTTCCTCCTTCACATCTAGATTATGGACGCTCAGTCAGCTTATCACCAAAATCTGCAGGCGCACCCAAGTATCGTCCCTTGTGGTTTGTCGTGCTTCACTGACACTGACACCGTTGGGAACCCGTGAAGTGGACGACAGGGTACTTAGAAGTGATTCTAGAACAGCTTGACTACTGTACTCTGGCTATTCAACATTAGTAGCCTGAGATTTTGTAGTTGGTTGAACGCAGAAAAGTCATGTGATGTCATGCGCTTCAATTGGTCCAGTACAGTAGTACTCAGGCAACGGCCTCAGAGCTCAGGGATTATTCCTGCTTGCACATTGAGCAAGTTAGATAGTTTGAGCCATCTGTAAAACGTATTTATATTTGACGTCACTATGCTATTACTACTACCAGTAGGAAAAAACATGTAGCATTCCCCTACTACACTTCATAGTCACTGCCCCGGACTCACCACAAGCACGAGATGTAAGCAAGACATGGGATATCGTACTCAACAGAGTTGTAGTCACAATCGTCAAAGTGAGGAGCCCTGCGCTCCTTAGAAAACACGGTCAAAAACTTGCGCCGGGTAGATAGCAAGGACTTTGCCCAAGCTCCGAGGCGTCGCCTTGGGTGCTTGAGGAGTCCGCGTGACCTGGGTGCTGTTGGCACAAAGGAGTGACCAGAACTCGTACTTGTCCCATCTACGGCCAACGAGAAAACGACCTGAATCTGGTTTTCGAGAATATCTCCGTACTTCTCACGGTCCTCGAAATGGCGCGCCCCGCCTTTATCAGATGGTGCCTGAAACACTGCGATGGCGTCGGCAGAGTATGGAGACGGATATGATTCCTCCGACGTCGAGGGGAAGGGTACGCAGTCGCCGAAAGATGATTGGCATGAGCTGGAGGAACTACTACTTTGGTCGTTATTTCCGTTCGTCGCTGTCGTCGCATGTGAAAAATATCGAGGAAAGTTCACGAGATGCTTCATATTGCCGGAAGAAGAGTATTGGGAATGGGACGCTAGCATCCCACCACGCTGATTGTGAGCGTTCGTATCTTCGCTGTCATGTCGTGCCCTGATTTTGGCATATTTCTTCCTTGCATCGCGGTGAAGGCTGCTTTGCCAGCTGGAAATTGTGCGCAGTGATGACGGGCTACGAATGCTCGCGTCGAGTCGACCCCCGAAACAAGATACAGTGGGACTGGTGTTCGAAGGAGGAAAAAACGACTCATGTTCAGAGAGGGGGACAGGCAAGTTTTCATCTACACGATCTTTGAACATGAAAGAGCAAGGCGCATACTGAGATGCTGAATTATCGGCACCTGTCATAGGATATCAGATGCTTTGTACAAGAGGTTGTTTGCATATCACCTACCAAAGTTGCGTTCATGCTTCACTTGCCCATCTCTCCAACGTCTACGCCCCCGCACCGTATTTTGTCTAAGAGGAGGAACGCTGCATTGAACGCCGTCATCGGCCCAAATGTTCAGCGACAAGTTAGAGTCAATCATTGAGACGGTCGTTTCACAGTGACGTGCAGTACAGGTCGTTACGGGCATGAAGGGATGTCGGACCCCAAATTGTAGTGGGGGCCATATATATCAAGCTTCGGGTTAGATGAAGGCGGGATCTTGACCTGTCAGCTAGTATTTGGCGCTCGGCTAGATTAGTCCTAGGAGTCGCCAAGATGTGGGGCGAGAACGGAGAAAACCAGTGGGCCAACGGCCACACGGGATGGCATCAAGTAGAGAAATGAGAGCACACATCATCTATCAAAATTTGATTGGGGGAACCTGAAGTTCACAGATAAAAGATAAAAGAAAAAACCGGGTAACAAGTTACAACACTGGACTGGCTAACCCTGAAATGGGTCGTTCCGACTTCCGAGCTCCGAGCCTCAGCGGGATGTGCCACGACGGCGAACCCAAATATGGCAAGTAGCCGCGTTGTCGAACGTGTGATCACCCATGACGGCTGTCGCCTTCTCGGGTGTATGCCGTCCTCATGTTATCCACTTGCTACGAATACTGTTACCAGTTTAGACGACAACGAAGATGCATTGAAACCCAGTAATGGTTCTGGATCATGATACAGCGCCCTAGTTGCTCTAGAATCTAACCAACGGATTTTCCGTATTCAGAGGGGGTTCAAGGAAACTGTTCATATAATGACACTTCCCAGGAGACTTGAGGGGTTTGGAGAGGCGCTGACACTGGAAAACGACACGAAGGACAGAATATGTGTTGTATTGGTGGCGAAAAACAAATGCGTCTATGAATGTTGAGGAGATGGGGACGGTTGGTGATGCGGGGAAGCGAGCTTTGCAGTAACGACGAGGGCAGCCAAAAGTCGTAGGCTAACTCGGATGCTGTGCCGTCCGAGTAGGCGTTCGATTTAGGAGTATTCCTGCTGAGCACATCTCAATGGAACCTGTCTTTATTGCTACCGTGTTACGGGTGATGGCAACGAAGGCGCAGATGAAGTCTCTGACTCTCTGGTGGCGAGGGTAGAGAAGAAACACGGGAATGATCCAGCAAGCAACAATTCAACGGAACGGCCGCGATCTTCCATTAGAATACGGGTCAAATTCGCATGGACTTTGTGGTGTGGATTCTCCCGAGCATGAAGAGATCGACTCGCTTCCGGATGACTCAAAGAACCATCCGTGCTGAGAAGAAACGGGAATAGTTAGGGGTTCAGCTCGTTCAATAAAGCATCGGACAGCAATATCCTGGACTCCGTGTGTTGTCACGTTGCGCCGCACGGGAGGAATTTGCTTTGAGTATACTGTATGACCTAGAGACAGGTAGGGTAAGAACTGTATGGTTTCGTGGATCATCAGCGCCAGTGAGAAGCTACAGCAGACAGCTCTGGGTAAGAATCACAAGCAAGGGTGTTAGTAGACACGTTTGACTCACCTGTGCGCAGCTCGATGCTGTGCCCCGACCTCTATATCGAGCTCACCAGTACGAGCTCTCTTTTGAGGACGGCCTGAGGATGGGGCAGATTGGGCCGCTATGTGCACGAACAGTTCCCTTGGTTCACGATGGTTGAACGACAGCTACCACAGAGGTAACACCTGCAGTATCCTCAAGGCGCTCACTCAAAGTCCCCTTTCTAGCCTCGATGCATGATCCATCATTTGTCTGTTTGAGATCGGATCGATCATCCCATCAGAGTTCTGGCGTACATTCACAAATTTTGACGGGTTGCCATGGGGCTGCAAAATGAAGCCAGACGAGGTATCATCGGAGCGAATTGTTGGATTTGGAGGAGTATGAAGGGTGCGGTCTCCTGGCACATCAAAGGTATCCATGAGACAGGGTGATGGTCACAGTTAGACTTGGTGAATGGGTTCACTGGAACATGCAAAGGGTTAAGGTAGCATCGAGGGGCCATGCTATCTACTCGTGGCCTGTGAGCACTGTCCCATGATGTTGACAACAGTACGCTCCCTAAACTTCTAGTACCCGACAACTTGAAGCCTCTCGGGATATCCCCCAAACACATTACAAGTTCTTAGATTGGCATGATTTGAACAGGTTGTGTGGGCGCGGCATTATACCCTGGCACTGGCACAGGTTGAGAAGGCCCGGACGTCGTCGTCGAGCACGTATAGGAGAGCACTGAAAACGCGTGAAAACGCATGTTCCACTGGAACGGTATAAGAGAGCACTGTATAGAGCCCTGAAAACGCATGTTCCACCGTCTGTTGTTAGTAGCCACCACATCAGTAAATGGTGCAAAAACTTTTTCACTTCTTCACTTTTGCAAGCAGAAAAGTGAAAAAGTGAAAAAGCTCACCTTATTTGTGCTATGGAATGCCTGTGAAATCACTGCTTTTTTAGCCTTTTTACATTTTTTGAAAATACAGCAGAGAGCAAATTTTGGGGTAATTTTAGGTTACTTGTGCGCTTTTGCAACTTTTATCCCTTTTTGGCTCGCTCGAGCTCGAGCTCGTCCAAAAAAGTTTCATGCAGGTTTCCTGATGCACAGTGAAGGGGAGATTTCACATCGTACCCTGATTCCCTCCCGGGCCCTCGCATAACATATTGCGTTGGCCTGGCGTTTCTCGGACAGCTTCAATGAAAACCGTGCCGTAAGTGTCTTGTTGGATATCATTTACAGCATCATGATCCCGTTTGGGACGAAAAGAGAGCCTCAGTGAGTACTGCTGTCAAGGTAAACCGGAAAGCACACTCACAGACCACGAGTGAACTGCATGTCGCCTCAATGCTACCCTATATTTAAGAAACCCATTCCTCAGATATCACTATCACTTCCTTCGACCTGGGCAACGGGTCAGACTAGGGCAGGGCGAAGGCGAACTCGTTGCCGAATAATGTCACTGCATCGACTTGGTCATTCTGATAGGTCCAACTGTACGCCATTCTCTATCGTCCAGTTTTGTTCCATCTCATGCACTACTGTACTAGCCGACGACTCGGACCTCCAGATGTCTTTCCCTCCACATACAAAGAATGGCTCCGCCGCCGCCGACTTTGCATCGTTCATGCATCCCTCCACACCTTGGTACACCGAGTGGTATACCTCCTTCCCGCCGCTCCCACCACAAACACCGGAATCCTCGGACATACGCTACGCGGGTGTCGTGGTCTCCTCGTTCGGTACCAAAAAAGTGCGTGGGGGGATCCTTTTCTCAGACCTTAGCATGGGCTGGTACTCTGTGACATATGGACGTGGAACCATCAAGCGCTGGGCGCGCTTTCGGACATGCCCCAAGCCCATGTCTGGCGATAAACTGCGACGAGCGGCGGAGACCCACGGCAGAAATGTGGCGCATTTTGCTGAACATGCCGCGGAAATCGGCAGGTCCGTGGGCAGCGGCGAGTGTTGGGATCTCGCGCTCAAGGGGCTCGAATATGCCGCCTCTCATTCCGAGCCTGATAACGCCCCGATTCTAAGCACCGACAACGCACACGGACATTTAATCTTCTGCGGAAAACGCGGGATGGGTAAATGGCGTGGTGGGGATGACCGGCTCCGCCGCGGCGACATTGTACAGTGGCGTTCGGCGCGCATTGGCAAGGCACCGGATGCCCAAACTACCCTGGGCGAGCCTCATCACACTGCTGTGCTTGTTCGAGATACTGTCCCTCTCCCCAATGTCACAGACGGAAAAAGTATAGAGCCTGCCGATGTTGGTGTTTTGAAAGTCGTCGAGCAGTCGCCGGGAGTCCCGCCCAAACGGAATTCACATGACCTCGCCAAGCTGCAGGAGGGAGAAATCTGGGTTTACCGTCCGGTGTCGATGGTCGAGTATCTAGGCTCGACGTTGAGCGCCGATATTCCCCCCAAGCTTGAGACGATGTGTGTGAACCCAGTTACTGGGTCCCAGTAGTAGAACCAGTATATCTGTAGTAGCTATGCATGATTCCCCATGCCAGAGATAGCCTCTTATATATATCCGGATGTTCCTGCGACACTAGGGAAATGCCGACGCACCTTGCTTGCAGATACTGGTGGTTGCAAGTAGCATAATATATCTCAACAATCGACAAAGTGGGAACCAAAATGACTCGGATGGATATGGAGAGAGTGAGCGAGACCTGCAAGACAACAAAATTCATGAGGATATTTTTTATTTGTACATCAGCATACAGTTATTATTGTATTTTTCAGATAAGTTGGCACAGCGCCCAAAATAAAAAATAAAAAATAAAAAACTAAAAATTTGGAATGTGTATATCTCTCTGAAATGTCAACGTATAAAGGTCGGAGGGGTATCAAAATGATCGGAAAATATGATAGAATAGTTCTATTATGGTCCGAGGGAGGAGAAATTAGATTTAAGAAAATCCAAATTTCGGAGGAGGAGATCATATCACAACCTCCTCTATGGGCTCTACCCCTTCTAATTTGACAATGACAGCTCAAATAAGTCATAATGATATCCCTTAACCATAACTGAAGGTACCGATAGGGCCACGTGAAGTTGGGCAATCAAATTGATGCCGAACTTCAATGTCTACTTTGACTCTACTATCTTGGGTAATCTAAGCGCTGAACACGTGACCTCAAAATTGATCGCCCAACAGCCCCAACTTCACATGGCCCTATCGGTACCTTCGGTTATGGTTAAGAGATATCATTATGACTTATTTGAGCTGTCATTGTCAAATTAGAAGGGGTAGAGCCCATAGAGGAGGTTGTGATATGATCTCCTCCTCCGAAATTTGGATTTTCTTAAATCTAATTTCTCCTCCCTCGGACCATAATAGAACTATTCTATCATATTTTCCGATCATTTTGATACCCCTCCGACCTTCATACGTTGACATTTTGGCGAGATATACACATTCCGAATTTTTAGGTCTTTAAAATTTATTTTCTATTTTGGGCGCTGTGCCAACTTATCTGAAAAATACAATAAAACATCAGCCCATTCGAGGTTTTTTCTTGTGTGCCACTAAGGAAATGTCGTACTTCCTCTTCACGGATAGGCAGAGGGCGGAAGCACCATATTAGTATCCAACTAAAAATAACGAGGCTTCCCCATGGGAGGTCAAAATGTGTGTGTGCTGAAACTTGAAGCTTGAAGCTTGAAGCACCGCATCAGCTGAGTCAATCTCAACCGGCACATTATTTTCCAGGGGCGTTACGAGTGCATCAATGTTGAGTTCCAAGATTAAACTACCCAGCATACTGACATACATGTGTACATCCGAGTCATTGCACGTTTCCAGACCCATTTGCCGGTTATGCAAACCGCTGTGTAGTTTCCCCGCGTGCGCGCGATGGGCTGGTATTCACCTGTGCGGGGCATAGACGGGCGCGAGGGTGCAGCGGTTGTAACATATTCCGTCTGCCTCTGTCGTTCTGTTGATTCGCGCACAGATTCAGTCATCGGATTGGAAGGTTGGATATGATCCTTGCAAACTGAGGAGTATCCTCGGAAACTCCTAAAAGGGCAGTTCGGAAGACCCGTACAGGCAACACTAATCACCAGGCCATGGCAAGTCCTGTCCATCACGTGGAGCCGGTGTGACACTGCCACTGTCCGTCCGAATGATGGGTGTAGCTAAAGGAATACAAGCAGGTCAAAAAAGGACAAAAAGTAGCAAAAAGCAGTAAATGGGCACAAATAAAGTCACTTTTATCACAATTTCCTGATATAACTTAGTCGCAAAGGCAACGACATCAACAACAAGGACAACAACCATTATTATTTGAATTGCTTTTTTTATTTTTATCGGCGTATTGCGCTGTGTGTGAGGCATTCAGAACGGAAACAACAACACAGAAGCATAACAGTATGCATACCTGTAGACAGGTTCATCTTTTGTATGTCTTCCGATTCGCTACCTTCACCACGTCCCGAGCCCTCAAACGGCTGTTCAGTAACAAAAAGGGACCTGAACCAGGAATAAAATGTTCCCGCTGGTTCTTCCGGTCGCTCCGGTGGTTCTCTCAGTGGTCCCGGTGGCCCGCCATCTTCGGGCCGTCCAGAGCTAATTTGCGTTGCTGCCCTTGTGTCCCCCAAATCATAAGTTGACCCTGACCATGGAATCAGCAACACAGAAGCACGATGGGCTCGGTAATCGCATACCTGAAGACTGCATGCCGATTTCCGTAGTTGCGGAACGAGGCAAGCCCCGTCTGGACGACTCAGCCACATCTCTCGATCCTCCACCTTCTTGCGGCCTCGGAGAGGCCAACTGCATTGGGGCTGTTCGAGGGGGCTCAGTGTCTATGGTCGTATCGCGTCCCGCGATTACCGGACGTATCTCTCTTGGCATGTTATTTCCTCCTTGCTGTCCACCGCCTCCAGCTTGTCCCTCACTTCCATCACCCCCCGCAGCCTCTGACCTCATCGGCTCCAAATGACTGCCTCCAGTCCTACTTCTATGTTCTATGCGAACTGGCGGCGAGGGTGTCTGAGAACTCTCTCTTATGCTTGACACAGGCTCTCCGCTGGCCACAGGGTCACCTTGACCTTGACGCGCTGCAAAAGAACGGGAAAGCGACGGCTGCGGGTCACGAAGGTTGACGCCATGCCCTTCGATGGTGTCCGCGGCTGAGAAAGTGGGTTCTGAAGTTCGAACCTGCATGCTTGAGCTACTATCTGAAACTTACGAGCGAATCAGCGCATCAGACAGGGAAAATGACAGTTTGAGACATACGCATACCCTTCTTCCGTGTAGTTCTATCGACGGAGCTAGCCAGTATATCCCGGCTTTTTGCCAGTGAATCAAGTGGTATGGGAGGGGGAGAACCTGCACTAGGGCCCGCCAAAGCTGTGTTGGAAGGTTGATCGGGTAGAGAAGGCGATGTCTTAAAAGGCGAGGGAAGAGAAACTGGGATAGTTGGGGCCACTAGTACATGCGGTTGGGGAGTGACCCGATTCTCCTCGTCCAATAGCGAGGTTGTAGACAGTGATGTAAAGCCTGAACTCTCACGTTGCGTCGTACCGGGGACATTTGGTGTGAGTCTACTGTATGACTTGGAGACGGGTATGGCACGCGCTGCTTGGTCGTCAGCATCAGTGGAAGGCTGCGGAAGATGATCCCTGTTAGAATCACAAGCACAGGTATTTATTATGTGTGAGGACTCACCTGTGCAGGTTGATTCGGTGCATCGGCTTTCACATCGAGTTCGATGGTATCTCCACGCCGGGCTGTTGTTCGAATGTGGCCATAGGCCCTTGCTGGGGCAATAGTAGATTTGCTAAGTGTAGGAGTCGTTTCCCTGACCTGCGGTCCTTCGACGAAAGGTCCCGCAGAGCTAGCACCCGTATTCGTGAAAGTGAATAAGCGTCTTGCCGTTTCTGGAACAGGATGCCCAAAGGGTCCACTAAGAAGTGCTGCCTCGTCCCTCGCATGAAGTTCACTTTTCCTCGCCGCTTCATCATTTGCCTGTTGAGACCTCAGATCCACCACTCCGTCGTCGGGAAGGGTTTTTTTGTCAAGTGCAATGGGGATATCCATGGAAGTGAAGGTTATGGCACGCGCTGCTTGGGTTCGTGGATCGTCAGCATCAGTGGAAGGCTGCGAAAGACGACCCTGTTAGGATCACAAGCACAGGTATTTATTATGCGCGAGGGCTCACCTGTGCAGATTGATTCGGTGCATCGACTTTCGCATCGAGTTCGATGGTATCTCCACGCCGGGCTGTTGGTCGAAGGTGGCCATAGGCCCTTGCTGGGGCAATAGTAGATTTGCTAAGTGTAGGAGTCGTTTCCCTGACCTGTGGTCCTTCGACGAAAGGTCCCGCAGAACTAGCACCCGTATTCGTGAAAGCGAATAATCTTCTTGTCATTTCTGGAACAGGATGCCCAAAGGGTTCACTAAGAAGTGCTGCCTTGTCCCTCGCATGAAGTTCACTTTTCCTCGCCGCTTCATCATCATTTGCCTGTTGAGACCCCAGATCTGCCATTCCGTCGTCAGGAAGAGTTTGTCGGGTTTCTTTGTCAAGTGCAATGGGGATAATAATGAAAGAAGTGATGGTGATGCCTGGGGAGGGCCGCCGGGGGTTCGCTCAAATATACTAAGGGCTAGGGGTAGCATTGAGGGGCCATGCTTATTACTCGAGGCCTGTGTTACTACTAGTACTTGACAGCAGTATTCACTGAGGCCCTCTTTTCTTCCCAAAAGCGGAATGATTTCGGAGTCCGACCAGACGGATCTGCGGCGCATTGACAGCGCTGTCACCAAAGCGTGTTGACGAAAGCTTCCCAAGGAACGAGCCAAGCCAACGGGTTATACTTTATGCGAGAGAGTTGGGCTTGAAATCTCCCCTTCACTGTACTACTTACATGAATGAGTGGCTAACAACACGCTGTCAAACATGCGTCTTCAGAGCATCCTGTGTCGTGTACTACGTTGTGCGTTTGAACCTTCTAAACCCGCATCAGTGTATAATGTTAGGCCTACACAACATGTGCAAAGTTCATTAATGATGGGTGAACTCTTGCATGAGTCTTCAACACCTTGGATGCGAAGCCCGGTTTCTTTCCCATCCATCCATTGGGCTTTTTCTGAACTTTCCGTGCGGTTTTGTGTCGATCATCTGTTTTGTGTACGTACATATTTTCGCTCATACGGAGTACAGCCGCAGGCATATGTTTTCCCTCATAATGAGTATGTTTTTCCCACACTTCGCAGTGCCGTCCGTAGGCCAGTTCGCTGGAGTTATGCCAGTGCATATTCTTACTAGGGAAATGCCGACGTTGTCGTCGGCCACCTTGCTTGCGGACTGTGCAAGGTTGCAAGTAGTGTGATATATTGACAGAACTTTACATACACACTCTTTGGATTTGGTACAAATTCTCCGGTCGTTCTCGCCGTCTGTACCGTGACTTCTTGCCTCCCACCTCCACCTCCTTCACGCGCCGGATGCGCTCACACCCCAAAGCTTTCTTACGACACCATCGCCACTTGCTTTGCCCGGCCCACGCACACGCCAAACAGTACCGACAGCCTCTATATTGGTATCGCCCACTTCTTCTTTCAGGACACAACCACCATACATTCCACGGGCAGAAAAGGATGATGTACTGCAACAGTGGGCGTAATCCCGACGGGTCACGCCGAAGGTGTCGATTGAAATAACCCATGACAAGCATGGAGCGCAAGGTTCACAATGAGACAAGGAGGAAAAAACATTAGTAACAGGTCACAAAACATCTCGTTAAGACCACTGTATACGTTTTCTTTTGCACAGAAAGATCAGAAAAGGCAGGCTATCGTCACAAGGAAATGCACGAAGTTGAAGGTTACGCAATATAGCCTTGAGGTCCAACTCCTTCAAAGTTGATCGGAGGATTGCGGACAGGGATATGAGGCGAACAAGGATCGATGGGTGTAACGATGTGTGATGGTGAGGCCCGTGAGGGTGAGGAGGCCGTTGGGGAAGCGGGAGACATGGGACAAAGCTCACCTAAACTGGGCGTATCCTTGCCAAGTTCGGGAGGCCAAGATGCTGCAAGCCTCGTTTCGCTGGAGGGGTAAGTAATCCATCGTCAGTCCCCCTTGAGAGATTCGGGAGTAGATATGATGTCCTGAATGTCCCGGTAAACGATCTTCTGAGCACCGACCTGTTTTGGGATCATCAACGGAAAAAAACCAATCGAACGCAAGCCCTCCTTTCCTCCAAAAGTGGTATAAATCACGTCCGATTAGGCACGTTCCATGCACCAGTCACAGAAGTTTGCAACAGCAGCTGCCGCCACCACCAGTGAGAGTCGGGGAAGGGGAGGGACGAGGTGGACGGATGAGGTGTACTGGGAGGACGAGCGGGATGGATAGGACTGGGGGGACGGGCGAAACCGCTGGAGGGACTGCCGAGGGGATCCTGGGGGGAACCATTTGGGGAGACCACCGGGGTCTCTGTCCATTCCGCCTTCGTGAATGATCTAGATCTGAGGAGTTACTAGGAATGGAACGCCGTCTACCTGGACTGGATTGGTCAGGGGAAGGGTCACTTATTGATTATCACAATGTATTCAACAACACAGACGCACGACAGGCTCGCATGGTCATTTTCATCGTCGCGGACGTTGAGGGAGGGGGAGAGAAATGCAGACGAGAGGACTCCTTCTGGGGGTATTATTCAGTGTCTGAACTACGCGGGGGTAAGCCACCCCATTATCTCGCAGTGTCTGGAACATTGGTCCCATCTGCGCGTGATGCGACGTTATTAAGTCCATGGCGACGGTGTGAGGAGCCTGTTTGTCTAATAACACCTCCTGAGGCAGGGCCATCAGTAAACGACTCGGGCGACGCCGTATGATGTTGGTTTGGCTGTTGAAAACGGGAAGTGCTTCTGTCAATTCGAGGCGGTGCGGATGATTGCTGGTGCGGAGCGAATTCTGGAGCGAATTCTGCTGTCACCGCAACACGCTCAGGCACAGGGCATGATCCACGTGACTTCTCCGCAGTTGTCACTTGAGCCAAGTCTCCTTTCAGGTTCACCTGGAGGTGTATCCTTCGTCTGACGCATACTACCGGACGTTTTCTTTATCGCGGCTGGTGGTGGGGATGGCGGCAACGAAGACGTGGACGAAGCTCCTCCCCATGGTAAATGTGACGAAGATGACCCCGCAAGGGACACGGAAGGACCCCGATCATCCACTCGAGATTTTGCATGTACTTCATGATGTGAGTCCTTGTGTGCATCGTGAGATCCGCCTCCGCGGCTTCTGGATGAATTGAATACCATCACCAGTCTTTCGCGATGTCCGCACAGGTTGTATGTTCTGAGGAGAAACTGTTGGGGGATTCTTTTCGCCCAATAGCGAGGTTGTAGACCGCGATATGAAGCCTGGACTCTCACGTTGCGTCGTACCGGGGACATTTGGTGTGAGTTTACTGTGTGACTTGGACACGGGTATGGCACGCGCTGCTTGGGTCAGCACCGATGGGAGGCTGTTGAAGATGGCTCCCGTTAAGAATCACAAACGAAGACAATGTCTTAGAAGGCGAGCGTACGACTTCGGTTGTCTCTCTTGGAATCCCACCTCTGTTGTTCACAGCCTCCAGCTCATCCACTACCCTCTGCGCCCTCTGGCCTGGTTGACTCCAAATGGCTCGGTTCAGACCTGCTTGTTGGGATACTCGAATCCGCAGTAGTGCTGGGTGCTGGGCGACTGGAAGGTTTTCTAGACAGACTTGACGACGACAACGAATGGGTATGTTCTATGCGATCTTGATGCACGTACAACTTTCCATGGGTGTCTGAGACTTCTCTCTTGAAATTCCCATGCTCGATGAGGGCTCCTTTTTTGCAACGGGATCACCTGTTCCTTGACGCACCCCAGAAGAATGGGGAGGCGGAGGTGGCGGCAAGGGTTCACCAAGGTTGATGCCATGTCCTTGGGCGGGTACCGCTGCTGGTAATGTTGGCTGTAGTCTTCGATTTCGCATGCTTAGACCACTATCTGAGGCTTACGATGGGATCAATAACGAAGAAAAATGACAGATTTAGACGTGAACACACCCTCCATCCGTGAGCTACTACTCATCATGTCCAAGGGCTTATTTAGCGGGGAGCCAAGCAGTGTGGGAGTGAGGGCGTTTGCATCAGTTTTGTTCAAAGGTTGCTCGGGTGGAGGAGACATTGCCTTAGTAGGAGGGGTAACGCTTCGGCTGTCGTCGTCGTCGTAGATGCCACCTCCTTGCCGTCCACCGTCTCGAACTTTTCCACCATCCCCTGAGCCGTCTGGTCTCACTGACCCCAAACGACGACTAGGTTCAGTCCTGCTCGTGGGGATACTCGAGTATGCAGTACTGTTAGGAGGGTGGTGAGTGGAAGGTCGTTTAGACAGACTTGGCGAGGACGACGGCTGGATATTTTCTATGAGATCGAGAGGAGATTTTATGCGCGTACGACTGTCCGTGGCTGTCTGGGACATCCCTCTTGAGATGCCCATGCTTGAGGGTCTGTTTTGGAAACAGAGTCAATTTCACCTCGACGCATCGCTGAAGATGGGAGAGGCGGCGGCGGGTCACGAACGTCGATACCATGTCCCTCGGTCGACTCCGCCGGTGACGAAATGGCTTCTAGTCTTCGAACCTGCGTGCTTGAATTACTCTTTAAGACTTACGTGCACATACCTTCCCTTCCGTGTGGTTTTATCAAGTACTACCTCCTTGCATCGCGGTAAAGGCTTTGCCAGCTGGAAATTGTGCGCAGCGATGACGGGCTACGAATGCTCGCGTCGAGTCGACCTCCGAAACAAGATACAGTGGGACTGGAATTTGAAGAAGGAATAAACTACTCATGTTCAGAGAGAGGGACAGGCAAGTTTTTCATCTACACGATCTTTGAACATGAAAGAACAAGGCGCATACTGAGATGCTGAGATTTCGGCACCTGTCATAGGATATCAGATGCTTTGTACAAGAGGTTGTATACGTATCTATCAAAATTTGATTAGGGGAAACGGAACCGTGGCTAACCTGGAATGGGCCGTTCCGACTTCCGAGCTCCGAGCCTTAGCGGGGCCGTGCCACGACGGGGAACCCAAATATGGCAACTAGCCCCGTTGTCGAATTGTAATCACCATGTGATCACCATGACACCATGACGGCTTGTCGCCCTTCTCGACATGCCGTTCTCATGTTATCCACTTCATTTATCCGCTACGAATGCTGTACCAGTTTAGACGACAAAGAAGATGCATTGAAACCCAGTAGTTTCTCTAGAATCTAGCCAACGTATTTTCCGTATTCAAAGGGGGCGCAAGGAAACTGTTCATATAATGACACCTCCCAGGAGACTTGAGGGTTTTGTAGAAGCACTGGCACTGGCAAACGACTCGAAGGTATGTGTTGTATTAGTGGCGAAAAGCGGGAAATGCGTCTATCAATGTTGAGGCGATGGGGACGGTTGGTGATGCGGGGAAGAGCTTTGCAATAACGAGGGCAGCCAAAAGTCGTAGGCTGACTCAGAGGCTGTGCCATCCGAGTAGGCGTCGATTTAGGTGTCTTCCTGCTGAGCACATCTCAATGGAACTTGTCTTTATTGCTACTGGTGTTACAGGTGATGGCAACGAAGGCGCAGATGATGGCAAAGGTAGCGACTTTGTGGTGTGGATCTCCTGAGCATGGAGAGATCCAGATGACTCAAAGATCCATCATTGCCGATCCTTCGTGACGCCCGCGTAAGACGTTCTTTCTGAGAAGAAACGGGGATAGTTAGGGGTTCAGCTCGTTCAATGAAGCATCGGACAGCAATATCAGAGACAGGTAGGGTAAGCACTGTATGGTTTCGTGGATCATCAGCGCCAGTGAGAAGCTGCAGCAGACAGCTCTGGGTGAGAATCACAAGCAAGGGTGTTAATAGACACGTTTGACTCACCTGTGCGCAGCTCGATGCTGTGCCTCGACCTCTGTATCGAGTTCACCAGTACGAGCTGCCTTTCGGGGACGGCCTGAGGCTGGGGGCAGATTGGGCCGCTATGTGCTCGGATAGTTCCCTTGGTCCACGATGGTTAAACGACAGCTACCACAGAGGTAACACCTGCAGTATCCTCAAGGCGCTCACTCAAAGTCTCCTTTCTAGCCTCGCTGCATGATAAATTGTAGTTTGCCATGTGGTTCCACCATGTGCTTGTTTGAGATTGGATCGATCATCCCATCAGAGTTCTGGCGTACATTCACGGGTTGCCATGGGGCTGCGAAATAAAGTTAGATGAGGTATCATCGGAACGAAATGTTGAATTTGGAGGAGTATGAAGGGTGCGGTCTCCTGGCTTACTATTAAAGGTATCCATGGGAAAGAGTGATGGCCACAGTTAGACTTGGTGAATGGGTTCACTAGAACATGCAAAGGGTTAAGGTAGCACCGACGGACCACGCTAATTACTCGTGGCCTGTGAGCACTGTCCCATGATGTTGACGACAGTACGCTCCCTAAACTCAAGCCTCCCCTGACGAAACACGGGAATATGACGTGATATTCTGCATCACAAGTTCCTAAATTAGATTGGCATGATTTGAACAGGTTGTGTGGCGCAGCATTATACCCTGGCCCAGGTTCAGAACGCTCGGACGTGGTCATCGAGCACGACGATCAGATGTATAGGAGAGCACTGAAAACGCATGTTCTTAGATTGGCATGATTTGAACAGGTTGTGCGGTGCGGCATTATACCCTAACCCCAGGTTCAGAAGGCTCGGACGTGATCGCATGATCGCGCGATCATCGAGCACGACAATCGGATGTATAGGAGAGCACTGAAAACGCATGTTCCACGGTATGTTGTTAGCCACCACAGTGAAGGGGAGATTTCACGTCGTACCCTGATTCCCTCCCTCGCATAGAGCATATCGCGTTGGCCTGGCTCGTTTCTCGGAAAGCTTTGATGAAAACCGTGCCGTAAACTATCTAAACCGGAAAGCACTCCACGACTGAACAGCATGGCGCCTCGGAATGCTACCTATATTTGAGAGAACTTGAACCCATTCCTCAGAAATCATTATCTCTTCATTCGACCCGGGCAACGGGTCAGACTAGGGCAGGGCGAAGGCGAACTCGTTGCCGAATAATGCCACTGCTTCGATTTGGTCATTCTAAGAGGTCCAACTGTACGCCATTCTCTATCGTCCAGTTTTGTTCCATCTCATGCACTACTGTACTAGCCGATTCGGACCTCCGGATGTCTTTCCCTCCACGTACAGCGAATGGCTCCGCTGCCGCCGACTTTGCATTGTTCATGCATCCCTCCACACCTTGGGACACCGAGTGGTATGCCTCCGACCTGATCCCACCACACCTAAAGGGATCCTCGGACATACGCCTCTCGGGTGCCGTGGTCTCCTTGCCAGTGGTCGGTATCAAAATTGCGCGTGCGGTAATCCTTTTCGCAGACCTTAGCATGTGCTGGTACTCTGTGACATATGGATATGGAAGCGTCGAGCGCTGGGCGCGCTTTCGGCCATGCCCCAAGCCCATGTCTGGCGCTGAACTGCAACGAGCGGCGGAGACCCACGGTGCAGCGGTTGCGGCATTTGCCAAAAATGCCGCGGCATCCGGCCAGCCTGTGGACAGCGGCGAGTGTTGGGATATCGCGTGCGAGGGGCTCAAATCTGCCGCCTCTCGTTCCGGGCCTGATAACGCCCCGGTTCTGAGCACCTCCCGCGCACACGGGCATTTGATCTTCTGCGGAAAACCCGGGATGGGTAAATGGCGTGGTGGGGATAACCGGCTCCGCGCCGGCGACATTGTAGAGTGGCGTTCGGCGCGCATTGGCAAGGCACAGAAGGGTGCCTACACTATCCTGGGCGACCCTGATCACACTGCTGTACTCGTTCAAGATACTGTCCCCCTCCGCGTCGCAGACGGAACAAGTATAAACCCTGCCGATGTTGGTGTTTTGACAGTCGTCGAGCAGACGCCGGGACAGACGCCCAAACAGAAGTCATATGACCTCGCAAAGCTACGGGAGGGAGAAGTCTGGGTTTACCGTCCGGTGTCGATGGTCAAGTATCTAGGTTCGATGTTGAGGCGCGATATTCCCCCCGGGCTTGAGACGCATGTTGTGTAGGATCACGATCGATACATCTGTAGTAGCTATGTATGATTCCCCATGCCAGAGATAACCTCTTTTATATATATCCAGATGTTCCTGTGACACTAGGGAAATGCTGAAGCACCTTGCTTGCAGACACTGGAGGTTGCAAGTTACCTTGCTTGCAAGTTCTATGGTGGGCTACATTTGCCCGTGCCTTGCGGCCTGGTTAAGTATCCGTAGGCAGTAGGCGCCCATAATTCGCCACAGCCCAGGCAAGAACACCCCTGTCAACCGCGACAGCTCCCTAGGCACAGCCCAAGGCGGCGTGGCCATGTCTCGATTCCTCAAATCGGCTCACGCTTGTATGACCCTAAGTCTTCGGCCCCACAGTACAGACCCACAAACCCCAAGGTGGCCTTACCCCTGTCCAACACTACTACAACAACAACAACAACAACAACAACAACAACAACAACAACAACAACAACAACAACAATAACCCTTGCAACAACTTCAACAACAAAAACTACAATATTACTCGCAACAACCCCAACAACCCTTGCAACAATCCTTGCAACAACTCCAACAACCCTTGCAACAACTCCAACAACCCTCGCAACAACCCTTGCAACATCTCCAACAACCCTCGCAACAACCCTTGCAACATCTCCAACAACCCTCGCAACAACCCTTGCAACATCTCCAACAACCCTCGCAACAACCCTTGCAACATCTCCAACAATCCTCGCAACAACCCTTGCAACATCTCCAACAATCCTCGCAACAATCCTCGCAACTGCTACTACAATCCTTGCAATTATATGAGTCAGTGTGTCCCCCTGTGTCTGAGGCATTCAGAACGGAAGCAGCAACACAGAAGCATGACGGTATGCATACCTGAAGCCCTCTGGATAGCTTCTACTGTGTCTGCCATACCACCTTTACCACGTCCCGAGTGCTCAACCTCGACAGTAGCCCCCTGGCAAAGGGCCAGACACGGAATGAAGCAGGAACAACAACAACATGATGCCGATGATTCTTCCGGTGACCCCGTTGGTTTTCTCGGTGGTTCCGGTGGTCCCGATGGCCCACCATCTTCTGGACGTCCAGAGCTAATTTGCGTTGCTGCCCTTGTGTCCCCCAAATCATGAGTTGACCCTAACCATGGAATCAGCGACACAGAAGCACGATGGGCTCGGTAAATGCATACCTGAAGACTGCATGCCGATTTCCGTAGTTGCGGAACGAGGCAAGCCCCGTCTGGACGACTCAGCCACATCTCTCGATCCTCCACCTTCTTGCGGCCTCGGAGTGGTCAACCGCATTGGCGCTGTTCGAGGGGGCTCAGTGTCTATGATTGTATTGCGTCCCGCGGTTACCGGACGTATCTCTCTTGGCATGTTGTTTCCTCCTTGCTGTCCACCGCCTCCAGCTTGTCCCTCACTTCCATCACTCCCCACAGCATCTGGCCTCATCGACTCCAAATGACTGGGTCCAGTCCTGCTTCTATCTTCTATGCGAACTGGCGGCGAAGGTGTCTGAGAACTCTCTCTTACGCTCGATGAAGGCTCTCCGCTGGCCACAGGGTCGCCCCGCGCTGCAAAAGAACGGGAAGACGGGTCACCTGTTCTATCTACGCGTGACGCATCATTATCGGATCCGTGGCGGGGGTGTGAAGAGCCCGTTCGTCTAATGGCACCTCCTGAGAGGCTTACGGGGATTGTAGAGGCAGTGCCACTGACAAACGACTCAGATGCTGAATGGTGCTGAATTGGCGGGAGAAAATGAGAAGCGCTTCTGTCGATTCGAGGCGGTGCGGATGATTGCTGGTGCGAAGCGGGTTCTGCCGCTGTAGCCGCAACACGCTCAGGCACGGCAGTCGGAAGATCCACGTGACTTCTCCCGTAGTTGGCACTTGAGCTAAGTCTCTTTTCAGGTTCACCTGGAGGTGTATCCTTCGTCTGACCCACACTACTAGAAGTTTTCTTTATCGCTGCTGGTAGTGGGGATGGCGGCAACGAAGACGTGGATGGAGCTCCTTCCCAAGGTAAATGTGACGAAGATGACCGCGCAAGGGACTGGACGGAAGGACCCCGATCATCCATTCGAGATTTTGCATGTACTTCACGATGTGGGTCCTTATGTGCACCGGAAGAACCAGATCTACTCGCCTCCGCGGCTTCTGTATGACTTGAGGAACCATCACCAGTCTTTCGCGATGACCGCACAGGTTGTATGTTCTGAGGAGAAACTGGGATAGTTGGGGGATTCATTTCGTCCAATAGCATAGTTGTAGACCGCGATATGAAGCCCGGACTCTCATGTTGCGTCGTACCGGGGACATTTGGTGTGAGTTTACTGTGTGACTTGGACACGGGTACGGCACGCGCTGCTTGGGTTCGTGGACCGTCAGCACCGATGGGAGGCTGTGGAAGATGGCTCCCGTTAAGAATCACAAACGAAGACAATGTCTTAGGAGGCGAGCGTACGACTTCGGTTGTCTCTCTTGGAATCCCACCTCTCTGCTGTTCACCGCCTCCAGATCGTCCACTACCCCCTGCGCCCTCTGGTCTAGTTGACTCCATATGGCTCGGTTCAGACCTGCTTGTTGGGATACTCGAACCAGTAGTGCTGGGTGCTGGGCGAGTGGAAGGTTTTCTAGACAGACTTGACGACAACGAATGGGTATGTTCTATGCGATCTTGAGGAGACTTTGTGCGCGCACGACTTTCCATGGGGGTCTGAGACTTCTCTCTTGAAATTCCCATGCTCGATAAGGGCTCCTTTTTTGCAACGGGATCACCTGTTCCTTGGCGCACCTCAGAAGAATGAGGAGGCGGAGCCGGCGGCAAGGGTTCACCAAGGTTGACGTCATGTCCCTGAGCGGGTACCGCTGCTGGTAATGTTGGCTGTAGTCCCCGATCCTGCATGCTTAAACCACTATCTGAGGCTTACGATTGGATCAATAACGGAGAAAAATGACAGATTTAGACGTGAACACACCCTCCTTCCGTGGGCTACTCATCATATCCAAGGGCTTATTTAGCGGGGAGCCGAGAAGCGTAGGAGGGAGAGCGCTTGCATCAGGTTTGTTCAAAGGTTGCTCGGGTGGAGGAGACAATGCCTTAGTAGGAGGGGTTAACGCGTCAGCTGTCGTTTTTGGGATGCCACCTCCTTGCTGTCCACTGTCTCGAGCTTTTCCGCCATGTGCCTCGGCGGACTCGGCGACTGACGAAGGGGGTTCTGGTGTTCGAACCTGCACGCTTGAGCGACTATCTGAGACTTACAAGCGGATCGGCGAATCAGCGACAGAGAAAAATGGCAGATTTTAGACATACCCATACCCTCCTTCCGCGTTGTTCTATCACCATATATGGCAGGCATATCACGGCTTTTTTTTGCTGGTGAATCAAGTAGTAAAGCAGGGCCCGACAAAGCTTTGCTGGAAAGTTGATCGGGTAGAGAAGACAACGCCTTAGTAGGAGCCAGGTGTATGGCTTCAGTTGTCTTTCTTGAGATGCCGCCTCCCTGCCGTCCACCGTCTCCAGGTTGTCCACCACCTGCGCCCTCTGGCCTCGTTGACTCCGAATGACCGGGCTCAGTCCGGCTTTTTGTTTGGGTATCCGAGTATGAAACACTGTCGGCGTGTGTGTGTGCTTGTCCGGACGGGCTTTGTGAGGATGATGAATGGCTTTGTTCTTTGCGATCTGAAGGAGATTTCGTGCGCGTACGACCATCAATGGGCTTCTGAGACATCTCCCTTGAAATGACCGTGCTTGATGATTGCTCTCTTTTCGCAGAACGGTCACCTTGACCCTGACGTACTGCTAAAGAATGGGATTGCGGCAGCGGGTCACGAAGGTTGTCGCCATGTCTCTCGGTGGGCTGCGAAGTGGGTTTTGGACTTCGATCCTGCGTGGTTGAGCTACTATGTGCTAACGAGGAAATCAGAGACAGCGCAAATCACAGAAGGACGTACACACACCTTCTTTAGGTGTCGTTCCGTCACTGGCGCTGTCCGTCGTTTCCCCCTTTTTTTTCGCCAGTGTATCATGTGGGGCAGAAAGGAAAGGTATTTCAGCACTGGCACTAGGGTCGACCAAAGCCTTGTTTGAAGGTTGGTCACGCGGAGAAGACAATGCCTTAGCAGGAGGCGGGGGTAAGCCACCCCATGATCTTGCAGTGTCTGGAGCACTAGCGCCATCTGCGCGTGATGCGTTGTTATCAGATCCATGGCGAGGGTGGGAGGAGCCTGTTCGTCTAATGACACCTCCTGGGAGACTTGAGGGGGTTGGAGAGGCAGTGCCACTAGCATACGACTCGGGCGACACGGTATCACGTTGGTTTGGCTGCTGAAAACGGGAAGTGCTTCTGTCAATTCGAGGCGGTGCGGATGATTGCTGGTTCGGAGCCGGTTCTACTGTCACCGCAACTCGCTCAGGCACGGCATCAGGGGCAGTCGGAAGATCCACGTGACTTCGCCCGTAGGTGGCACGTGAGCCAAGTCTCCTTTCAGGTTCACCTGGAGATGTATCCTTCGTTTGACGCATACCACTGGAAGCTTTCTTTATCGCTGCTGGGGGTGGGGGTGATGGCAACGAAGGCGTGGATGGAGTTCCCCATGGTAAATGTGATGAAGATGACCCCGCAAGGGACTGGACGGAAGAACCACGATCCTCCGTTCGAGATTTTGCATGTACTTCACGATGTGGGTCCTTGTGTGCATCGGAAGAACCAGATCTACTCGCATCCGCGGCTTCTGGATGACTTGAGGAACCATCACCGCCAGTCTTTCGCGGTGTCCGCACAAGCTGTATGTTCTGAGGAGAAACGGGGATAGGTGGGGGATTCTTCTCGTCCAATAGCGAGGTCGTAGACCGTGATATGGAGCCTGGACTCTCACGTTGCGTCGTACCGGGGATGTTTGCTCTGAGTCTACTGTATGACTTGGAGACGGGTATGGCACGCGCTGCTTGGGTTCGTGGATCGTCAGCATCAGTGGAAGGCTGCGGAAGATGACACCTGTTAGAATCACAAGCACAGGGATTTATTATGCGCGAGGACTCACCTGTGCAGGTCGATTCTGTGCATCGACTTTCGCATCGAGTTCGATGGTATCTCCACGCCGAGCTGTTGGCCGAAGGTGGCCTGAGGCCACTGCTGGGGCAGTAGTAGATTTGCTACGTGCAGGAGTCGATTCCCTGACCTGCGATTCTTCGATGAAACCTGCCGCGGAGCTAACACCTGTAGTACCCTCAAGGCGTTCACTCAAAGGCACCCTTCTAGCCTCGACCCTCGCATGAAGTTCACTTTGCCTCGCGGCTTCATCATTTGCCTGTTGAGATCCCAGATCCACCATTCCGTCGTCATTCTGGCGTAGATTCGGAAGAGTTTGTCGGGCTTCCTTGTCCGGAATAATGGGGATATCCATGGAGCGAAGTGGTGATACCTGGGGAGGGCCGCTGGGGTTCGCTCAAATATGCTAAGGCATTGAGGGGCCATGCTCATTCCTCGAGGCATGTTAGCGCCGTCTGTTTCAACATGCTACTTTGGCAGTAGTACTCACTGAGGCCCTCTTTTCTTCCCAAAAGCGGAATGATATCGGAGTCCGACAAGACGCATCTGCGGCACAGCTTTCACCAAAGCCTTGACCAGAAGCTTCCCATGGAACGAACCAAGCCAACGCAATATACTGTGTGCGAGAGAGGGAATCAGGGTTGGACTTGAAATCTCCCCTTTGCTGCACTACTTACATGAATTCGGCTAACAACATGCCATCAAACATGTGTCTTCAGTGCATCCGATGTCGTGTAATACATTGTGCGTTTGAATCTTCTAAATCCGTATCCGTGTATAATGTTGCGCCTACACAGCTTGTCAAGCGGCCTCGGATGTGAAGCTGTAAAGCCCTTGCAAGGTATTAAAATTTACCTGTGCGGGTTACAGCACGGTTCGTGGTTTCTTTCCCATGGGCGTTTTCTGGACTTTCCGTGCGGTTTGGTGTCGATCATCTGTTTTGGGTGTTTTCCACTCATACGGTATGTTTTTCACACCCTTTTTACTGCAAGTACCTCATAATGAGTATGTTTTTCCCACACTTTGCAGCGTACTGTCCGTCACACCGGTCTCCTTGCTGGCTTCACCCATAATCGTAAGGCGTTAGTGTGTGGGTGGGCACAGTAATTCAGCCCAAAGGTGCCTTAGTCCCACGCTAACCAGTAGATGTGCGTAAAATGCATTTTGTCCTCACCGCGACCAAAGGTCCGGCTCAAACGCGCTAAGTAGGTTATCTGACTGGGAATAATACTGTACTGTATGAGAAAAGGATGCATATGCGCAGTCTCATGGTTCTCAATCACCCAGTAATCATCACATCGCAAATATTTCACATCATGACAGAGTTCATAGTTGACATAATGACAATAAGGATAGCGCTCAGCCATAATCACGGCGAATGACTGTCGTGACGCAGATTTTGACCAGCTGTCGCGGGAATGCGAAGCGAAGCCAGACGAGGTATCATCAGAATAAGGCATTCTGAGTACTCGCGGCTGTCCGTGTTGATAACGTGCTTCGACAGCAGTGATCAGCGCTCACGAAGGCCCTCCTTTCCTCCCAAAAGTGGTATAAAGCACGTCCAATTGGGCACGTTCCATGTACCAGTCAGATAAGTATGCAGCAGGAGCAGCAGCCACTATCAGCGAGAGTCGGGGAAGGGGGGGACGAGGTGGACTGGGAGGAGGGACGGGACGAGGTGGACTAGGAGGACGAGCGGGCTGGACTGGACTGGACTGGGGGGACGGGCAAACCCGCTGGAGGAACTGCTGAGGGGATCGTGGGGGGAACTATTGGGGAGACTACCGGGGTCTCTGTGTCCATCCCACCTTCGTGAATCATCTAGATCTGAGGAGTTACCAGCAATGGAACGCTGTCCGCGTAGATTGGATTGGTCAGGGGAGGCTGACCAAGGGTCATTCGCTGATTGTCACAATGGAATCAACAACACAGACGCACAACAGGCTCGGTATACGCATACCTGACTGCAAGATGATTTCCATCGTCGCAGACGTTGAGGGGGGGGAGAGAAATGCGACTCCTTCTGGGGGTATCGTTCAGTGTCTGAACTTGGCGGGGTTAAGCTACCCCATGATCTCGCAGTGTCTGGAACACTGGCCCCATCTGCGTGTGATGCATCGTTATCAGATCCATGGTGAGGGTGTGCATCAGTAAACCTAACCAAAACTTTTTTGGGCTTGCTCAAGCTTGAAAGGACACAAAATAGCAAAAGTTCAAAAGGAACCTAAAATTACCCCAAAAGTTGTTTCTGCTGTATTTTCAAAAGTAAAAAAAGGTGAAAATACAGTGATTTTACAGGCATTCTGTGGTATAAATAAAGTCAACTTTTTCACTTTTTCACTTTCCCACTTGCAGAAGTGAAAAAGTGCGAAAGTTTTTGCACCATTTACTGATGCTGAGGAGCCTGTTTGCCTAATAACACCTCCTGAGGTAGGGCCATACTTGGGCGACACGGTATGATGTTGGTTTCGCTGTTGAAAACGGGAAGTGCTTCTGTCAATTCGAGGTGTTACGGATGATTGCTGGCGCGGAGAGGGTTCTAGCGTCACGGTTGTGGCCGGAACACGCTCAGGCACGGCAGTCGGAAGATCCACGTGACTTCTCCCGTAGTTGGCACTTGAGCCAAGTCTCCTTTCAGGTTCACCTGCAGGTGTATCCTTCGTCTGGCCCATACTACTAGAAGTTCTCTTTATCGCCGCTGGTTGTGGGGATGGCGGCAACGAAGACGTGGATGGAGCTCCTCCCCATGGTACATGTGACGAAGATGACCCCGCAAGGGACAGGACGGAAGGACCCCGTTCATACATTCGAGATTTTGTATGTACTTCACAATGTCGGTCCTTATGTGCATTGGAAGGACCAGATCTACTCGCCTCCGCGGCTTCTGGTGACTTGAGGAACCATCACCAGTCTTTTGCGATGTCCGCATAGGTTGTATGTTCTGAGGAGAAACTGTTGGGGGATTCTTTTCATCGAATAGCGAGGTTGTAGACCGTGATATGAAGCCCGGACTCTCACATTGCGTCGTACCGGGGACATTTGGTGTGAGTTTACTGTGCGACTTGGAGATGGGTATGGCACGCGCTGCTTGGGTTCGTGGACCGTCAGCACCGATGGAAGGCTGTGGAAGATGGCTCCCGTTAAGAATCACAAACGAAGACAATGTCTTAGGAGGCGAGCGTACGACTTCGGTTGTCTCCCTTGGAATCCCACCTCTCTGCTGTTCACCGCCTCCAGCTCGTCCACTACCCCCTGCGCCCTCTGGTCTGGTTGACGCCAAATGGCTCGGTTCAAACCTGCTTGTTGGGATACTCGAACCCGCAGTAATGCTGGGTGCTGGGAAAGTGGAAAGTTGTCTAGACCCAGAAGAATGGGGAGGCGGAGCCGGCGGCAAGGGTTCACCAAGGTTGACGCCATGTCCTTGGGCGGGTACCGCTGCTGGTAATGTTGGCTGTAGTCTTCGATTTTCCATGCTTAGACCACTATCTGAGGCTTACAATGGGATCAATAACGGAGAAAAATGACAGATTTAGACGTGAACACACCCTCCATCCGTAAGCTACTTATCATGTCCAAGGGCTTATTTAGCGGGGAGCCAAGCAGTGTGGGATGGAGAGCGTTTGCATCAGGTTTGTTCAAAGGTTGCTCGGGTGGAGGAGACATTGCCTTAGTAGGAGGGGGTAACGCTTCGGCTGTCGTTTTTGAGATGCCACCTCCTTGCCGTCCACCGTCTCGAACTTTTCCACCATCCCCTGAGCCATCTGGTCTCACTGACCCCAAACGACAACTAGGTTCAGTCCTGCTCGTTGGGATACTCGAGTGTGCAGTACTGTTAGGAGGGTGGTGAATGGAAGGTCGTTTAGACAGACTTGGCGAGGATATCTTCTATGGGATCGAGAGGAGATTTTATGCGCGTACGACTGTCCGTGGCTGTCTGGGACATCTCTGTTGAGATGCCCTTGCTTGGTGAAGGCTCTCTTTTGGAAACAGGGTCAATTTCACCTCGACGCACCGCTGAAGATAGGAGAGGCGGCGGCCGGTCACGAACGTTGATACCATTTCCCTCGGTCGACTCCGCCGGTGGAGAAATGGCTTCTAGTCTTCGAACCTGCGTGCTTGAATTACTCTTTAAGACATACCTTCCTTCCGTGTGGTACTATCTCCTGCGGTAAAGGCTGCTTTGCCAGCTGGAAATTGTGCGCAGCGATGGCGGGCTACGAACGCTCGCGTCGAGTCGACCCCCGAAACAAGATACAGTGGGACTGGAATTTGAAGGAGGAATAAACGACTCATGTTCAGAGAGAGGGACGGGCAAGTTTTCATCTACACGATCCTTGAACATGAAAGAGCAAGGCGCATACTGAGATGTTGAGATTTCGGCACCTGTCATAGGATATCAGATGCTTTGTACAAGAGGTTGTATACATATCACCTACCAAAGTTGCGTTCATGCTTCACTTGCCCATCTCTCCAGCGTCTACGCCCCCGCACCGTATTTTGTCTAAGAGGAGGAACGCCGCATTGAACGCCGTCAACGGCCCAAATGTTCAGCGACAAGTTAGAGTCAATTACTGAGACGGTCATTTCAGTGACGTGCAGTACAGGTCGTTACGGGCATGGAGGGATGTCCGACCCCAAATTGTAGTGGGGGGCATATATATCAAGCTTCGGGTCTAGATGAAGGCGGGATCTTGGCCTGTGAGCTAACATTTGGCGCTCGGCTAGATTAGTCCTAAGAGTCGCCAAGAAGTGGGGCGAGAACAATGGGCCAATGGCCACAGTATGTCATCGAGTAGAGAAATGCGAGCACGAGTATCTATCAAAATTTGATTGGGGGAAACTCATAGAACGGGGTAACAAGATGACTGGCTACTGGAATGGGTCGTTCCGACTTCCGAGCTCCGAGCCTCAGCGGGGCCGTGCCACGACGGGGAACACAAATATGGCAAATAGCCCCATTGTCGAATTGTGATCACCATGTGATCACGCTGTCGCTCTTCTCGGGATGTCGTTCTCATATACCAATTTATACGACAAAGAAGATGCATTGAAACCCGTTAATGGTTCTGGATCATGATACAGCGCCCTGGTTTCTCTAGAATCTAACCAACGTATTTTCCGTATTCAAAGGGGGTGCAAGGAAACTGTTCATATAATGACACCTCCCAGGAGACTTGAGGGTTTTGGAGTGGCACTGGCAAACGACTCGAAGGTATGTGTTGTATTAGTGGCGAAAAGCGGGAAATGCATCTATCAATGTTGAGGTGATGGGGTTGGTGATGTGTGGAAGCGAGCTCGCAGTATCAGCTAAAAGACTCACGTGACGTAGATGCCCCATTAGAGTACGAGGGGGCATGGACTGGTGTAGATTCTCCTGAGCATAAAGAGGTTGACTCGCTTCCGGGTGGCCATCATTACCGATCTTTCGTGACGTCCGCATAAGATGCTCGTTCTGAGAAGAAACGGGGACAGTTAGGGTTCAGCTCGTTCGATATAGAAACATCGGACGGTGACATCTTGGACTCCGCGTAAGTTGTTACGTTGCGCCGCACGGGAGGCATTTGCTGTGAGTATATTGTATGACCTAGAGACAGGTAGGGTAAGCACCGTATCGTTTCGTGGATCATCAGCGCCGGTGAGCAGACAGCTCCGGGTAAGGATCACAAGCACTGGTATTGGTAGACACGTGGACTCACCTGTGCAGCTCAACGCTGTGCCTCGGCCCCCGTAAGGAGCTCGCCAGCATCTCCTGGCCGAGCTGCCATTCGAGGACGGCCTGACGTTGGGGCAGATTGGCTACGTGTATGATCAGTTCCCTTGGTCTACGGTGCTCGGACGGCAGCTACCACAGAGCTAACACCTCCAGTATCCTCAAGGTGCTCATCCAAAGGCTCGTTTCTAGTCCCGACCCTCGCATGAGATATACTTTGCCATGTTGCTCCACCATTTGCTTGTTTAACTTGACATCGGATCGGTCAGACTTCTGGCGTACATTCACAGGTTTTGACTGGTTGACATGGGGCTGCAAATGAAGCCAGACGAGGTATCATCGGAACGAAGTGTTGAATTTGGAGGAGTATGAAAGCTCGCTTGGGCTCCGATATCCACAATTAGGTTTTTACTACTATCACGTGAAAAGGCCGCCGCTCATCACACACCTTGAGCTCAAGGATTTCATGGATCGGCATACTTTGAACAGGTTTTGTAGGCGCGGCAATACACCAACACGGGTTTAGAAGATTCGGACCTTACCATCGAAGTGATCGAACACGACAGTCGTATGTATAGGAAGGCTCTGAAAACGCATGTTCGACGGTGTGTTGTGTTAGCCACCAAAGCGAAGGGAGATTTCATGTCAACCCTGAGTCTCTCTCGCATAGAGCAGATTGCGTTGGCCTGACTCGTGCCTTGGGAAGATTTGGTGACGGCCATGTCGTAAAGTATCTTGTCGGATATCATTTACTGTATCCCGGAGGAAACGAGGGCCTCCTTGAGTACTGCCGTCAAGGTAAACCGGAAAGTGCTGACAGGCCACGAGTAAACAGCATGGCGCCTCAATCCCACCCTAGCCCTCAGCATATTTGAGCGAACGCATTCCCCAGGCCTCAGGTACATATCACTATCACTTCGTTCTATGGATCCCCTCATTGTACCAGACAAGGACATCCGACATACTCCTCCAAGTGTGCGTCAGAGCGACGACGGAAAGATGGATCTGGGATCTCAACAGGCAAATGATGGACCTCATGCGAGGGTCGAGGCTCTCTTGAGTGAGCACCTTGAGAGTACTACAGGTGTTAGCTCCACTGCAGAGTTCGTCGAAGAATCGCGGACCAGGGGAACTATTTCTGCACGTAGCAAATCTACTACTGCCCCATCACAGAATCAAGCTGCACAGGTGAGTTCTTGCATCCAATCAATACCTGTGCTTGTGATTCTTAACAGGGTCATCTTCCGCAGCCTTCCGCTGGTGCTGACAATCCACGAACCCAACCAGCGCGTGCCATACCCGTCTCCAAGTCATACAGTAGACTCACACCAAATGTGCCCGGTACGACGCAACGTGAGAGCCCAGGCTCCATATCACGGTCTACAACCTCGCCATTGGACGAGAAGAATCCCCCAACTATCCCAGTCTCTCCTCAGAACATACAGCTTGTGCGGACATCGCGAAAGACCGGTAGTGATGGTTCCTCAAGTTACCCAGAAGCCATGGAGACGAGTAGATCTTCCGATGCACATAAGGATCCACATCGTGAAGTACATGCAAATTTTCGAATGGAGGATCGTGGTTCTTCCGTCCAGTCCCTTGCGCGGTCATCTTCGTCACATTTTCCATGGGGATCTCCATCCGCGCCTTCGTTGCCATCACCCCCACCACCAGCAGCGTTAAAGAAAGCTTCCAGTAGTACTAGTATGCGTCAAACGAAGGATACACCTCCAGTTGAACCTGAAAGGAGACTTGGCTCAAGTGCCACCTCCGGGAGAAGTCACATGGATCTTCCGACTGCCCTTGACGCCGTGCCTAAGCAAGTTGCGGTGACAGTAGAACCCGCTCCGCACCAGCAATCATCCGCACCGCCTCGAATTGACAGAAGCACTTCCCGTTTTCAACAGCACAACCAACACAATACGGTGTTTTCCGAGTCATTTGCTAGTGTCACTACCTCTCCAATCCCCGTAAGCCTCTCAGGAGGTGCCATTAGACGAACAGGCTCTTCGCACCCCCGCCACGGACTCGATAACGACGCTTCACGCGTAGATAGAACCAGTGTTCCAGACACTGCAAGATCATGGGACAGAACGGATGACTTACCCCCGCCTCCTAAGGCATTTGCTCCACGCGATCAACCTTCGAACAAAGTTTTGGCTGAACCTAGTGCCAGTGCGGAAACATCTTCCTTTTTTACACCATATGTTTCACCGGCGAGAAAAAAGGGAGATATGGCGGACAGCCCCAGTCATGGAACGACACCGAAGGAAGGTATGTGCACGTATATATCTGTCATTTTGCGCAGTCGCTGACTCCTTCATTAGTCTCACATAGCAGCTTAACCACGCAGGGTCGAAGCATAAATACTTTGCCGGAAGCGGAGGCCATCGAGGGACATGGCGACAACCTTCGTGACTCTCCGCTGCCGTCCCATTCTTTAGCAGTGCGTCAAAGTCAAGGTGACACTGCAGCGAAAAGAGAGCCGCCATCATCAAGCATGAACATTTCAAGGGAGATGTCTCAGACGCCCATGGATAGTCGCACGCACAAGAAAACTCCTTTGGATCGCATAGAACATAGTCACTCATCATCCTATAGTCCATCCGGACAACCCCACACCCACACCGATAGTGCTACATACTCGGATATCCCAACAAGAAGCCGAGCTGAACCTGGTCATTCGGAGCCAACGAGGCAAGAGGGCGCAGAGGTGGGTAGACAAGTTGGGGACGATGGACGGCAGGGAGGCGGCATCTCAAGAAAGACAACCGAAACTATGCGCTCGCCTCCTACTAAGGCATTGTCTTCTCCACCACTTCCCAACAAAGCTTTGGAGGCCACTGATGCAAGTTCTCTCCCTCCCACACTACTTGATTCACCAGCAAACAGAAACCGGGAGATGCCGGCCAGCCTCAATGATAGAACCACTCGAAAGGAAGGTGTGTGTACGGGTAAATCTGTCATTTTCCCCTGTTGCTGATTCCCTTGTAAGTCTTACTAGATGGTGATTCAAGCACGCAGGATCAACACATTTCGACACCAGCGGAACCGACCGAGGGACAGGGTGTCAACGTTCGTGACCCGTCACGGCCGCCTCTCCAATCTTTAGCGGTGCGCCAAGGTGAAAGTGACTCTGTTTCTGAACGAGAGCCTTCATCAAGCATGGGCATCTCAAATGAGATGTCCCAGACGACCACGGATAGTCTTACGCGCATAGAAGCTCCGCTCGATTACATAGATAATAGGCAGCCGTCGTCCTCGCCAAGTCTGTCTAACCTACCTTCCACTCGCACCCCCGCTAGCAGTAGTACACAGTCGAGTATCCCAATGAGCACGACTGAACCCAGTCGTTCGGGGTCAACGAGACCAGAGGGCGCGGGGGATGGTGGACATACTGGAGACGGTGGATGGCAGGGAGGCAACAGCTCAAGAAGGACAACCGAAGCCAGCCGCTCACCTCCTTCCGTTGCAAGAGAAGTCGCGGAGGCAGGGCGAAAGCGAACTCGTTGCCGGATACTGGCACTGTGTCATATTTTGAGATTCAACTGTTTGTTTAACTGTACGCCATTCTCTATGGTCCAGTTTTGTCCCATCTCACTACTGTACTAGCCGGCCTCCAGATGTCATTCCCTCCACGTACGGCAAATGGCTCCGCCGCCGCCGAATTTGCATTGTACATGCATCCCTCCACATTTTGGGACACTGAGTGGTATGCCTTCCACCAGATCCCACCACACCTAGTAAAGGAACCCTTGGACATACGCTTCGAGTGTGAAGTCGTCTCCGAGCGCGGTATCGAGACCTTGTCTGGGGTGATCCTTTTCCCTGACCTTAGCATGTGCTGGTACTCGGTAATATATGGCATTGGAATTGGATGCATCAAGCGCTCGGCACGCTTTCGGCGATGCCCCAAGCCCATGTCTGGCGCTGCATTGCGACGAGCAGCGGAGACCCACGGCGCAGCTGTGGCGAACTTTGCCGACGATGCCGCAGCATCCGGCCAGGTCGTGGACAGCGGGGAGTGTTGGGATGTCGCGCACGAGGGGCTCAAATCTGCCGCCTCTCTTTTCGGGGATGATGATGCCCCAGTTCCGAGCACCTCCCGCGCACACGGACATTTAATCTTCTGCGGAAAACCCAGGATGGGCAGATGGCGTGGTGGGGATGACCGGCTCCGCAGGGGCGATATTGTCGAGTGGCGTTCGGCGCGCATTGGCAAGGCACAGGGGGGTGCCTTCGCTACCCTGGGCAACCCTGATCACACTGCTGTGCTTGTTCAAGATACTGTCCCCCGCGGCGTTGTCGCAGATGGAAAAAGTATCGACCCTGCCAATGTTGGTGTTTTGACAGTCGTCGAGCAGTCGCCGGGGCAAACGCCCAAACAGAATTCATATGACCTCGCCAAGTTACGGGCGGGAGAAGTCTGGGTTTACCGTCCGGTGTCGATGGTCGAGTATCTAGGCTCGACGTTGAGCATCGATATTCCCACTGGGCTTGATGTCTGTAGTGATTATGAGTAATTCATTGAGAATCCCCATGCCAGAGATGACCTCTTTTATATATATCCGGATCATATGTAGGTTTGAGAGCGGGAATTGTGGCTCAGCCAGTGGTTGGCCCATGTGTCGATTGCTGTGACTTTGGCCTCGCGTCATTCATAGCTGATGGTGTGTGGTTCGCGGTGGTTGGGTGATGTGCATAGATGTGCGGAAAATGCATTTTGTCCTCACCCCGGGCCACGGTCCGGCTTCAATGCGCTAAGCATCGTTCTTCTTGTTCCCGTGCAACGTCCCTCTCGGTTCCATCTTCTGCGCCCTCTCGAACTCGCCCGTGCTCCTTGGAGTACGTTCACCAGTAATCGTCATATCACAAATTTCACAACATAACAGAGTGTATAGTTGACATACATGACAATACTGTAAGGATAGCGCAAACCTAGCGTGACAGTGAGAAATGAGGCTTTGATGAGGTGTCATGAGCAGTAGTATTGATCCTGGCTGTGGTTGTTCCTAGTCCCTGCAACAACATCGTGAGCCGCTGTGTTGCCCTGTATGTGAGCCATTTATTGGCAGAATGGAATCAGCAACACAGAAGCATAACAGGCTTCGGTGTATGCATACCTGAAGCCTTCTCAATAGTTTGCGTAGCCACCAACGTAGAGCCCTTACCACGTCCCGCGCCCGCAAACCTCTGGACAGCACGCTCATGGGATGAAGAGCTGGTCCGGAACTTGAACGTGCAAGACAAGCACGAACGGAACCACCGTGGCATAAAGGGACAACATCCACAGGTCAGTTCTGCTTCTGTCTGGAAATCTGCTCCCCGTGGTGCTCCTCTTTCTGGCGGTTCAGACATGCTGAGTGGATTCTGGGAGGTCGACTTGTTTCGATGCTCTGAGTCGGTTCCAAGTGGCCGAGGATGATGCGCTATGGAATCAGCGACGCAGAAGCACGACGGGCTCGGTATACGCATACCTGAAGACTGCATGCCCGTTTCCGGAGTTGAGGACGCACGAGGCAAGCCCCGTCTGGACGACTCAGCCACATCTCTCGGTCCTCCACCTTCTTTCGGCATTCCAGATCGACTCCGAGAGGCCAACTGCATTGGCGCTGTTAGAGGAGGCTCAGCGTCTATGGGCATATCGCGTCCCGCGGTTACCGGACGTATCTCTCTTGGCATGTTATTTCCTCCCTGCTGTCCGCCGCCTCCAGTCTGTCCCTCACTTTCATCACTCCTCGCAGCCTCTGGCCTCATCGACTCCAACTGACTGGCTCCAGCCCTGCTTCTATGTTCTATGCGAGCTGGCGGCGAAGGTGTCTGAGAACCCTCTCTTATGCTTGATGAAGGCTCTTCTCTGGCCGCAGGGCCACCTTGACTTTGACGCGCTGCAAGAGAACGGGAAGGCAGCGGCGGTGGGTCACGAAAGTTGACGCCATGTCCCTTGGTGGTGTCTGCGGCTGAGAAAGTGGGTTCTGATGTTCGAACATGCATGCTTGAGCTACTATCTGAGACTTACGAGCGAATCAGCGCATCAGTGACAGAGAAAAATGGCAATTTGACACATACACATACCCTCCTGTCGTGTAGAACTTGCACTAGGGCCCGCCAAAGCTGTGTTGGAAGGTTGATCGGATGGAGAAGGCGATGTCTTAGGAGGTGAGCGTATTGCTTCGGAGATGCCGCCTCTCTGCTGTCCCCCGTCTCCAATTTCTCTACCGCCCTCTGCGCCCTCTGGCCTCGTTGTCTCCGAGTGACTGGGCTCAGTCCGGCTTTGTGTTGGGATAGCCGAGCTTGAAGCACTGTCGGTTTGTGTGTGAGGTTGTCCGGACGGTGTATGCGAGGATGATGGATGGTTATGATCTGAAGGAGATTTCGTGCGCGTACGACTATCAATGGGCGTCTGAGACTTCTCCCTCGAAATTCCCATGCTTGATGATGGCTCTCTTTTCGCCGCCGGGTCACCTTGACCCTGACGCACTGCGGACGGTGGCGACGGGTCACGAAGGTTATCGCTATGTCTCTCGGTGGGCTCCGCTGCCGGCAAAGTGGGTTTTGTACTTCGACCCTGCGTGGTCGAGCTACTATGTGAAACTAACGAGGAAATTAGCGACATCGCAAATCACATTTTTAGACGTTCACGCACCTTCCTTGCGTGTCGTTCCATCACTGGCGCTGTCCGTCGTTTCCCCCTTTTTCCTCGCCAGTGTATCATGTGGTGTTGAAAGGAAAGGTATTTCAGCACTGGCACTAGGGTCGACCAAAGCTTTGTCTGAAGGTTGGTCGCGCGGAGAAGACAATGCCTTAGCAGGAAGCGGGGGTAAGCCACCCCATGATCTTGCAGTGTCTGGAGCACTAGCGCCATCTGCGCGTGATGCGTTGTTATCAGATCCGTGGCGAGGGTGGGAGGAGCCTGTTCGTCTAATGACACCTCCTGGGAGACTTGAGGGGATCGGAGAGGCAGTGCCACCAGCAGACGACTCGGGTGACACCGTATCATGTTGGTTTGGCTGCTGAAAACGGGAAGTGCTTCTGTCAATTCGAGACGGTGCGGATGTTTGCTGGTTCGGAGCGGGTTCTGTTGTCACCGCAATACGCTCAGGCACAGAATCAGGGGCAGTCGGAAGATCCACGTGACTTCGCCCGGAGGTGGCACGTGAGCCAAGTCTCCTTTCAGGTTCACCTGGAGATGTATCCTTCGTTTGACGCATACCACTGGAAGCTTTCGTTGTCGCTGCTGGCAGTGGGGGTGATGACAAAGAAGGCGTGGATGGAGCTCCCCATGGCAAATGTGACGAAGATGACCGCGCAAGAGACTGGACGGAAGAACCACGATCCTCCGTTCGAGATTTTGCATGTACTTCACGATGTGGGTCCTTGTGTGCATCGGAAGAACCAGATCTACTCGCCTCTGCGGCTTCTGGGTGACTTGAGGAACCATCACCACCAGTCTTTCGCGGTGTCCGCATAAGCTGCATGTTCTGAGGAGAAACTGGGATAGGTGGGGGATTCTTCTCGTCCAATAGCGAGGCCGTAGACCGTGATATGGAGTCTGGACTCTCACGTTGCGTCGTACCGGGGACATTTGGTGTGAGTCTACTGTATGACTTAGAGATGGGTATGGCACGCGTTGCTTGGGTTCGTGGATCGTCAGCATCAGTGGAAGGCTGCGGAAGATGACCCTGTTAGAATCACAATCACAGGGATTTATTAGAGGACTCACCTGTGCAGGTCGATTCCGTGCATCGGCTTTCGCATCGAGTTCGATGGTATCTCCACGCCGAGCTGTTGGCCGGAGGTGGCCTGAAGCCGCTGCTGGGGCAGCAGTAGATTTGCTACGTGCAGGAGTCGATTCCCTGACCCGCGATTCTTCAATGAAAGCTGCCGCGGAGCTAACACCTGTGGTACCCTCAAGGCGTTCATTCAAAGGCACCCTTCTAGCCTCGACCCTCGCATGAAGGTCACTTTGCCTCGCGGCTTCATCATTTACCTGTTGAGATCCCAGATCCACCATTCCGTCGTCATTCTGGCGTAGATTCAGAAGAGTTTGTCGGGCTTCCTTGTCTGGAATAATGGGGATATCCATGGAGCGAAGTGATGGTGATACCTGGGGAGGGCCGCCGGGGTTCGCTGAAATATGCTAAGAGCTAGGGTAGCATTGAGGGCCACGCTCATTACTCGAGGCATGTTAGCGCCGTCTGTTTTCAACATGCTACTTTGACGGCAGTACTCACTGAGGCGGCGAGGCCCTTTTTTCTTCCCAAAAGCGGAATGATATCGGAGTCCGACAAGACGCATCTGCGGCACAGCTGTCACCAAAGCCTTGACCAAAGCTTCCCAAAGAACGAGCCAAGCCAACGCAATATATTGTATGCGAGAGAGGAAATCAGGGTTGGACTTGAAATCTCCCCTTTACTGTATGTACTACTTGTATGAATCAGCGCTAACGACATGCCATCAAACATGCGTCTTCAGTGCCTTTATATATACATCGGGTATCGTGTACTACGTTGTGCGTTTGAACCTTCTGAATCCGTATCAGTGTATAATGTTACGCCCACACAGCCTGTGAAAATCATGCCGATAATGATGGACGGATGCTTATATGAATCCTCAAGTGGCCGTGGTGTGAGCGTTCAAGCAGCCACAGCGATTCACATCGATTTATTTTAAAATCTGCATTTGTATTCCGCAACATATGGCTAAGACAAAGGCGAAGTCCCAGGGAGGGCGGGATAGTAAAGGCGGCTGGGGAGTGCGGTAGGGGTAACGAAAGACGAGAGACTGGACGGGTTCGTGGCTTGGGGAATTCACCTCGATATCTAAATCCGGAAATGCGTTTTGCCATGCTCCCGGGGGGCCGGGCCGTCCACCCCCCCTCACATCACGTGGACGCCCTAAAGCGGTCGCAGGTCCCTCGAATCCCGACCAGAATTAGTTCTTAAAATCTTGCCATATGCTTCGACCCGAGTGTTCGCAGTCTCATCTGTGCCTGTGATGGTTTTGGTGCTTGGTAAAGGTTATAACAAGAGGTTTTCCGAGTCAATGGATAGCCCACACGGAGCGAGCTGGATAGTTCGAGCATCTGTATAACATTATAACTATATCACTACTAGTAGGGAGGTAGTATTCCCCACGGTTCAAAAAGTCACCAGACTCACCACAGGCACTAGATGTAAGCAAGACATGGGATATCGTACTCCACAAAGTTGCCGTCAAAGTGAGGAACCCACTCCTTAGAAAACATGGTCAAAAACATGCGCCGAGTAGGTAGCGAGGACTTCGCCCAACCCCTGACACATCGCCTGGAGTGCTTAAAGAGTCAGTGTGCAGTTGACACAAAGGTGTCACCAGAACTCGTACTTGTCCCATCTATGGCCACCAAGAAAGTGACCTGGATCTGGTTTTCGAGAATATCTCCGCGCTTCTGACGGCCTTCGTGCCCCGCCTTTATCTGGTAGTGCCTGAAACACTGAGAGGGCATCGGCAGAGTATGGAAACGGATATGATTTCTCCGAATTTGAGGGAAATGGCACGCAGTTGCCGAAAGACGATTGGCATGTGCTGGAGGAACTGCTCTGGCTACTACTTTGGTCGTTCGTCGCTGTCGTCACATGTGAAAAATATCAAGGAAGGTGATTTCCGCCACGCTGATTGTGAGCGCTCGTATCTTCGCTGTCATGTCGTGCCTTGATTTTGGTGTATGTCTTCCTTGCATCGGAGTGAAGGCTGCTTTGCCAGCTGGACAGCTATGGTGGGCTACGAACGCTCGCGTCGAGTCGACCCCCGAAACAAGACACAGTGGACTGGAATTTGAAGGATGAATAAACGACTCGTGTTCAGAGAGAGGAATATGTAAAATTTCATCTACACGATCTTTGAACAAGGCGCATACTGAAAGTATCAGCCAAAAGACTCATGTGACGTAGACGCTGTGCCATGTGAGCGGTGTATTCCTGGCATTTTCCTGCTGAGCACATCTCAATGGAAGTTGTCTTTATTGCTACTGGTGTTACGGGTGATGGTAACAGAAGCGTAGATGAAGCCTCTGGTGGCCGGTGGCAAGGGTAGCGAAGAAACACGGGATAATCCAGGAAGCAACAATCTGACGGAATGGCCACGATCCTCCATTAGAGTACGGGGGACATGGACTGGTGTGGACTCTCCTGAGCATGAAGAGATCGACTCGCTTCCGGGTAGCCATCATCGCCGATCTTTCGTGACGTCCGCATAAGATGCTCGTTCTGAGAAGAAACGGGGACAGTTGGGGGTTCAGCTCGTTCAATAATAAAACATCGGTCTTAGACTCCGCGTATGTTGTTACGTTGCGTCACACGGGGGGCTTTTGCTGTGAGTATCGTATGACCTAGAGACAGGTAAGGTCATCACTGTATGGGTTCTGGATCATCAACGCCTGTGAGAGGTTGCAGCAGACAGCTCCGGGTAAGAATCACAAGCATTGGTATTGGTAGACACGTAGCCTCACCTGTGCAGCTCAATGCTGTGCCTCGACCCCCGTATTGAGCTCGCCAGTATCTCCTGGCCGAGCTGCCATCCGAGGATGGCCTGACGTTGGTGAATGTACGCACGGCCAGGAGGAAATAAGAGAACCTTGTGCAAGAGCAAATGGCCCCTCATATTTTACATAGCACAGGAGAAATACCTGCCCACCGCGTGCGCGCGGGAAAACCGCAAAAGTGATTTGCATAAGCGTCAAATGCCACCCTACCCTTGGTGATTGATGTTGCGGATGTGAAGGCTGCGCTACTGGAACTCAACGAGAAAATCGGAATGCGTCTCGTGTTCTCTGGCACGGCGGAGGCACATTTACTTTCCAGTCAGGCTGTGGGCAGCTAACGGTGTGCGACAGGTCGGGGCCGCGTACTAGCATCCTGAGTCTATCAAGGCGAATCCCCCAAACGTGGGATGACTCGGACAGGCGGATGTACGTCAGTGGTGGTTTAATCCTGGAACTTAACGTTGACACGCTCGTCATGTTTCTAGAAATAAATTTTCTCGTTGTATTACACGTCTCGTCTCGCTCACTCTCTCATATGCATACGAGCCCGTGTACTTCTGTCGACCGTTGAAACATACGCAACTTGCAACCTCCAGTGCGTGCAGGCAAAACGTCCGCATTTCCCTAGTGACATCATGCATTGGGTATTAGATCACCGGTGTTACATTTTCTCATATATAAACGATCTACTCAAAAGAAATGGAGGGGATAATGAGTGATTGAAAAGGGACAGTTTGTAACAAAAGGAACATTGAAACAACACGAGACAGTTTCTTGGTACAAAGATTCCATGAATATGTGCTTGCAGGCGCCTGGGATGCAACATGGAGTAGCGTGCTTCTATTGGTCGCGAATTTCAGCTGAAGGATCTGATTGGCGTGGGGTATAGAATGATTTCGCCTTGATTGGGCCATTCAGGTCGTGGGCACGTGATGCATGCTGAGAGGTGCGATGATTGCTCCATTACGGTCTGAACCAGAAGCTACCTGTGAAGCGGCAGGTGAAGGGGCGGATTGAGGGACGGAAGATGAGGCGCGTGAGGATTCAGTTCCAGAGCCAGGGTGGCCTCCGGATGAGGTGTCAGCAATATTCCCTGGTATGGCGCCATGGCGCTCGAGAGGCTCGGGAGGAGATGGTGACATAGCGGGTGGCGCGACGGGTTGGCTCAAGCTCCTATCAGAAGCACCACCAGGTGGTGCTCCATTACCGGGATGTGAGGTGGGATGACCCGGAACCGGTGAGGGTGAATGAGGAAGGTTGGCAGGACTAGTGCCATGGCTGGAAGTGCTGTCGGCTACGGTGGACTGGCCTCTGGATGAGATGTCGGGAGTGTTGCCTGGTGTCACAGTGGCTTGTCTCCGAGCAACAGGCTCTGCGGTGGGATGACTTGCAACCGGTGAGGGTGGGTGAGGATGGAGAGAAATCGAGTCAGGAGGATGGCCAGGGGGTTCGAGTCGGGGGATGGTGGTGCTGCTAAGGCATTGTCTCTACCTTGAGTTAAAACGTCGCGGAGATTACGAAGGTCGTCACGAATTTCTGTGTGATCGATTCCATTCCACAAGGTAAGGAAGTCGTCCTGCAGTTCAGGGAGGGTGTTCCGTATGTCAAAGTTGGATAGTGACCGAAACATATACGCGAACAAGTTGTGAGCTTCACCCTGTCCGTTCTTCGAAGAGCGAATGATTTGGCGAGTGATGTGAATCAAGTTGGCAAGTAACACGTTACCATCGCCGTGGTCGCGGTAGGCTCGAACTTCATTGCCCAACTGGTCCTCAGCGAGCGCGATCCAACGATCGTCGCGACTCGGTACATTCGCAATGATGCCAGAAACGAGGATTTGCGTACAAAAACTAATCTCCTGGTTGCTTCTGTTCCATCTCCTTAGGATATCCCCCATTTCAATAGATTGTAGCACGGGATGCTGGCAATCAAAAATTTGACGAAGGATATGCAAACCTGCTTTAGGAAGGTGTGCAAGGTCAGCTACCTTCATGCAGAGGCCCAGCCGTCGAATTCTATCGAATTCGAGGAACGAATCGGATGAAAATGTAATGTCAGAGAACGCCTCCAAGGCGGACGACCATTTCGACTCGTTTATTTTGGCGAGAGGACGTTGGGTGTCACCGACTACGCTTGAGGAAGAGAAGTCACAGAACCGTCCAAAAGCCCATTTCAGTTCACGATCATCCACGATGTCGATCGTCCGATCCATAATTTGGCATTCGATATCCGGAGACGGTTTCAGAGCAGATTTTAAGAAGGCAGTAGCGAACCCTTCCGAGTATATAGCCTTCAAGCGGTGGAAATGTTCCGAGGCTATATTTCTAGCGGGTATAACAGACTTGAGAATACGCAAGATCGCATATAAAGCACCGGAAAAGGGCCAATAGAGCAGAAATGAAAGGGGTGAACCGTAGGGACTGTCGATGCGAAAAATTGGCATGAATGCAACGATTAGATATGCCATGGCAGTAGCCCCAAGAAAACAGGCGACGGCGCAGAATAGAGTGAAGTTGATATTGAAGAGGTATATGAGGAGGCCGATAAAGAAGAGGAACAGGGAAATATGTATCAGTATGCCTGTGATATCAAATGCTATGAAAAAGCCTGAATTCATGATGCCGCGGAAACGGAATGCATGAATCCGCGCGCGACGTCGTGGTGGGATCTGTGGTGCCTGGGTGACCATCATGTATGAATGTATCCAATGCTGTTGCCATGTCACCAGTACGCCGCATACAAGACTGATAGATAAACTCAGGAACCAGAGGGAGTTCACCCAAATCGCGTGTGGCGGTGGGGAGAAGGGAAGCGGACTAGTCAAAGGAGAGGGCGGGGTAATTTGGGATACATTGCCAGTGGGTCCGGCAAGAAGCTGTTGGATATTGGCTAGATAGAACTGAGAGGATGGGCTGAGATCTTGGATCGACACAGCAACCAACACGGCGACTACCGCAGAAAACAAGCCAATCTATATTTTCAGAGTTGGTATGTGACTGGAATGGTGAACATCTAACATAAGGACTTACAAAGACGACGCTCTTATCAGCAGTTTTTGCAATGGATTCAAATATGTGCTTGTCTTCTTTCTCTACTATCTCTAGATACTTAGAGGTGACAGAGTGGTCGAGGGGTTCATCTAGCGTAGCGACGTAAGTGACACATAGATTGCGCGGAGGTCAGACCTGCAAGTGACTTACCTGCTTTAAGTACAACCTTCCACGGAGGCTCACTGACGTCGATGTGGGAATCAGTTCCAGGCATTGTTGAGGATATGTAACTTGAAGGCGCAAGAAGATGGTTGTATTAGTAGGTCCCCCAAACACTTTAAGAGGGCCGCAACCTCATTGCAAACATGAGGCAGCTCTCGCAACGTCCACATGTACGTCTATGATTACTAGCTGATTAGCCTGTGATACGGCCGCGTTAGCGCAAACGGTGCTTGCTACGTAAGGAGCCCAGGCTCAACAAAATTTTCAAGTCCCGGTTATTATACCCTCGAACCAACCTATGTGCCTAACCAAACCGCAGATAAAGGCAACTGCCTTGTGCGATCACAGGGGCTAGGGCAAGGGCAATGGCAAGGGTTTTGCAAAGGGACGCGCACGACGACAGCCTTCGATCGAAGACAGCTTGATCGGCGAAGGGGCGATGTCAGTGACGATGACAACGACGATGCTGCGGTGCTTGGCTGGAGAACCAGGCCCTGGTGGTAGTACACGATGAGGATACGAAGCCTGAGGGTACAGTGAGGGAAAGGACAAGGAAGGAGAATGCGAATGCGAATAGGAAGAAGAGGGACTCGGGGGAGGGAGAAGGGAGCACAGAGATATCATGTTGACCTCGTGAACGGTGGCGTCAGTGGGTGCGAATGCGAGGTCGATATTTAGCTGTACGTGGCAACCTCGTTGAGAGCTGCTGCATTAGGCTGTGCAGCTGCGACTGCTCACTTAAGTTAGCTTGGGCTGGCTCAGCCGTGGAAAAAAAGAGGGGAAAGGCAATAATGTACTTACAGCGCTCATTTATCCCATCAAGCGAGGGTGTGGGAAAGATAGTCGTATTTGAGCAGGTCTTGAGATGAACTGAGCTTTTTTTTTTTTTTTTTGGAAAGCGCTTTTTATTTGGAGTTAAATAAGTTACCTTGCTTGCAAGGTCTATTGGCGGGGGGACCTTGAACCCGAACCACCACCATGGTTGGGCTCTCCTACGCTTCAGCGTAGGTATGGTTGAGTGGAACAACCACTCATGGCGGACACCATCGCCCCCCATGGAGAACACCACTCCGGAATAAACATGGAGAATATCACTCCAAAATAAAACTGCATGCGAGCACACACAACACGAGAGAAACTGTGGAACCACATACCACACACACCATAAAACTAAACCAAACCTATACCCTCATTCTAGATTAAAACCTACTAGAAAGACATAATGTACACAACCCCTAAGCACACAAAGCATCCAATGCTGCAGCAACAAGATAGCCACCCATCCACCAAACCTCTGAGACATGACCACCCCCCGGACCCCACTTCGTGTGACCTTCCCTTCAACAATATGAAACCAACCCCCTGAAATGCAAGGCACCATCACGTCACGGCTAGCGCACACCAAACACACACACACACACAACCGACAAGGCACACCCCTGCCAATGCCAATGCACGCGCTAAACCACGAGCAAGACGAAAATAAAACCCCCCACCCCCCCTCGCCCTCCAAACCCATGCCCATGTTCCATACTAGAGTTCCAAATGCAAATCAACAAAATGCAATGAAAATGTAATAGCCTGACCCACAACTCGGACCGTGAGAACACCCTGACAAAGTGGGCAAGGGTTGCTTGCCAAAACAAGAACTAGCTTCATGTAGCAGACTGAATGCACACCTAACCCGAGATCAGAGACAGAAATCACTGGAAAGCGCATTAGGTAGTGCTGTTAGGTAACCCGGTTACTATCTTCAACTACCTAATAATATGCTGCTTCAAAAAAAAAAAAAAAAAAAAAAAAAAAAAAAAAGAAGAAATCGCTGGAAAGCTAAGCCCAGAATGGATAACCCGAGACGAGTACCTCTCGTAGATGAAATGTCGCTAGAAGCAGATGAAAATAGACCAAATGTCAACACAGTAGCGCCGCGTTTCGCCATAACCAAACTGCGACAAACTAACACAAACATAACCGGGATGATGCCCCGAGCATCCCGTTTGACAACACGTGACGAGGTTTTTTAGTGGGTAGTACAAAAACGGCAATACCGCTACATGAGTCCCACACTACCCCTTATTAGGGGTGTGCATAAATGCATTTTTTCTCCTCCTCCGGGTTTCGGGCCGCATGGCCCGCTCCAGCGCATTAGGTAGTGCTGTTAGGTAACTTATATATAGTTACTATCTCCAACTACCTAATATATCGCTTCACAAAAAAAAAAAAAAAAAAAAAAAAAAAAGGTCTATTGGCGGTCTATAATCGCCCGTGACTGCAGGAACCATCAAACGTTTACGTAACACAGTTTTCCTTCGCATTTTCCGACCTTCCTGTTCTACGCGTTCCGACAGACTCCTCTCTTTGCAATGATCTTTAGATTCGTGTGATCTCGGCCGTTCGATGTGTTGGTCGGCTGTGATTAGATGGCTGTTGCACTGGTCAGCCTGCCAACGCTTCCCTCGACTCCTCGACTGCAACATCGAAACGCTATCAATCAACTCCTGCATGAAAAGACTATCCTTGCTGTGCATGGAACCTCTCATCGATCTGTTCGCAATGGAGACATTCTCATTGTCAATGCCGAAGCAATGGATACCAATGTGCTACCTTTAGCACACCGCTTTCTGCAGGTTTCTCCGTGGGTGAGACAAACCCCTTCTCTCTTCTTCATCGTTTGCACGGAGTTGTACAATAAACTTATTTTGCCCCCCTTATCTAAATACAAGTGGTGAATAACGGATCTGGCCCACGTCATTCAGAAGCGGACGCTATTCTCATTGGGCATCAACAATACGGTGCAATACTCGTGATCCAGCCGTTCAAGTTCACGCAAGGTCCGGCGTGGTCCCACAGCCTCTCAATCGGGCAACCCGGATATGATTGTCCCACTGGCAACGGCAGCCTTTTCTGATCAATCATCTTGGAGGTGAAGACACTATGGACCCATGGTCTCTGGGGGCAATCTTGCTGGACACTTCCCAGGCATTGAGTCGCTCAGTGGTTCCATAAATCCGCAAAAATAGTGATGGCCTGTGGCAATGTGAGTTAAAGTTAACATTGTAGTAATGTGGGGGATTAAGCCTCGCACCTGTAATTGTTCATCAATAGTTTTCAGGGTAAAGGTCGTGAGCTTCACACTGCGAAGAACAGCCAGCTTTTGTCTTCCGATTATCTCGCCTTCATTGAGGTCCAGTTACTGGACAAACATCTTCCACGCTGAACCACTCCTGGTGGGTATTGTACCAAATCCATGTCAAAAAAGATTCGGGTGTGTATGTTAATGTACAAATAATAAAGCTTTGTCTTCATACCGGTCAATACATCACACTAGTTGCAACCTGCATAGTCCGCAAGCAAGGTGGCCGACTCCCTAGTAATGAAAATGAGACAAGTTCTTCTTAGTATTTGAGGCAAGCTTAGTGATCCAAAGGAAAAGGGGTGTATTGGATACCCTTCTAGGCCAATGGGCAAGGCCTTTTATGTGTTTTCTGTTAGATCAAGCAATGAAAAAGGGAAAGTCATTGAAGACAATGCTAGATAGCACTGCCCCCTAGGACATCCTAAACTAGTGTGAAACAAATGATTGATGAAGTAAAGGGGATGTGAGGGTTCAGCTGAGGAGGCGCTGCACCGGCAATGCTCCAAACAGCTTGGCCTCGCACACAATGTCACTTGATAGTCCATAAAAAGAGGGTAAGGGGTGGTGAAAGAGTGGTAGTGCGCTGATAGGCGACATCTCGTAGCACCAGTATAATAAAAAGGTGGCTAAAAGATGCAAGTAGACTAAAAGTAAGCACTGCCAAAGACTGATATGAAGGTCCCAACAGCGGGAAATACTCAATATGTACAAGTCCATATACCTTGAAAGGCTGTCCAATTAATGTCTTCAATTGAGGACACGTTGGAGTCGGTGATCGAGGGGATGTTGGTTTTGCGGGAGGACGCGTTGATAGAGTCGAGACGTCCTAATCGGGTCGAGGTTTAGGGCAGGCGCGAGGACGAGTTGGAAGGCAAAAGTGGCCAAATCCATTGTTAATCCAAGGGTGCAGGTAAGGTCCACCTTACATTGGCTACATGCATGATCAGTTCCCTTGGTCCACGATGCTTGGACGACAGCTTACCACAGAGCTAACACCTCCTGTATCCTCAAGGTGCTCATCCAAAGGCACATTTGTAGTCCCGACCCTATATGCAACAATAACAACAACAACAACAAAAACATGCTCCGCTATCATCTTTTGCCAATTCGAAAATCTCCATATTCATCGCCATACTGCCTAGACCACGTCCCGAGCCCTCGGAAGAGGACGGACCCAAACAGCAACAACATCGGGGCCCCGGTGGTTCATCCGGTGGCAAGGCCCGTCTGGACGACTCAGCCACATCTCTCGATCCTCCACCTTCATGCGGCCCTCCAGATCGACTCAGAGAGGCCAACTGCATTGGGGATGTTCGAGGAGGCTCAGTGTCTATGGGCATATCGCGTCCCGCGGTTACCGGACGTATCTCTCTTGGCATGTTATTTCCTCCCTGCTGTCAACCGCCTCCAGCTTGACCCTGACTTCCATCACTCCCCGTAGCCTCTACCCTCATCGACTCCGAATGACTGGGTCCAGTCCTGCTTCTATTCTCTATGCGAACTGGCGGCGAAGGTGTCTGAGAACTCTCTCTTACGCTCGATGAAGGCTCCTCGCTGGCCACAGGGTCGCCCTGACTTTGACGCGCTGCAAAAGAACGGGAAGGCGGCGGCGGGTCACGAAGGTTGACCCCATGTCCCTTGGAGTTTGCGGCTGAGGAAGTAGGTTCTGATGTTCGAACCTGCATGCTTGAACTACTATCCGAGACTTACGAGCGAATCAGCGCGTGAGTGACAGAAAAACGGCAGTTTAAGACATAAACATACCCTCCGTCCGTGTAGTTCTATCACTGGGGCTAGTCAGCATATCCCGGCTTTTTTTTAATGGTGAATCAAGTAGTCTGGGAGGGAGAGAAGTTGCACTAGGGCCCGCCAAAGCTGTGCTAAAAGGTTGATCGGTCAGAGAAGGCGATGTCGTAGGAGGCGGGCATATTGCTTCGGGTGTATTTCTTGAGATACCGCCTCTCTGCTGTCCACCGTCTCCAATTTGTCTACCGCCTTCTTGCCTCGTTGGCCCCGAATGACTGGGTTCAGCCCGGCTACTTGTTGGGATATCCGAGTATGTAGTACTGTCGGTGGGTGTGTGGGGTTGACTAGAGGATGAGGATGACGGATGGCTATGTTCTATGCGGTCTAAAGGAATTTTCTTGCGCGTACGACTATCCATGGGCATCTGAGACATCTCCCTTGACGTGCTCATGTTTGATGATGGCTCTCTCTTCGCCGCAGGGCCACCTTGACCTTGATGCACTGCTAAAGAATGGGACGGCAGCGGAGAGTCACGAAGGTTGTCGCCATGTGCCTCCGCTGCTGGCAAAGTGGGTTTTATGCTTCGACTCTGCGTGGTTAAGCTGCTATGTGAGACTAATGAAGGAGTCAGCGACTGCGCAAAATGACAGATATAGTTGTGCACATACCTTCCTTCCGTGTCGTTCCATGACTAGGGCTGTCCGCCAAATCTCCCTTTTTTCTCGCTGGTGAAACATATGGTGTGAAAAGAGAAGATCCTTCCGAACTGACACTAGGCTCCGCCAAAACTTTGTTCGAAGGTTGATCGCGTGGAGAAAATGCCTTAGGAGGCGGGGGTAAGTCACCTGTTCTATCTACGCGTGACGCGTCATTATCGGATCCGTGGCGGGGGTGTGAAGAGCCCGTTCGTCTGATGGCACCTCCTGAGAGGCTTACGGGGATTGGAGAGGCAGTGCCACTGGCAAACGACTCAGACGCTGAATGGTGCTGACTTGGCGGGAGAAAATGAGAAGCGCTTCTGTCGATTCGAGGCGGTGCGGATGATTGCTGGTGCGAAGCGGGTTCTGCAGTCGCCGTAACACGCTCGGGCACGGCGGCGCTCGGAAGATCCACGTGACTTCTCCCATAGGTGGCACTTGAGCCAAGTCTCCGTTCAGGTTCACCTGGAGGTGCATCCTTGGTCTGACGGATACCACTGGAAGCTTTCCTTATCGCTGCTGCTGGTGGGGGTGATGGAAACGAAGACGCGGATAGAGCTCCCCATGGCAAATGTGACGAAGATGACCCCGCAAGGGACTGGACGAAAGAACCACGATCCTCCGTTCGAGATTTGGTATGCACTTCACGATGTGAGTCCTTGTGTGCATGAGAAGATCTACTCATCTCCATGGCTTCTGAGTGACTTGAGGAACCATCACCACCAGTCTTTCGCGATGCCCGCACAAGCTGTATGTTCTGAGAAACTGGGATAGTTGGGAGATTCTTCTCGTCCAATAGCGAGGTCGTAGACCGTGATATGGAGCCTGGACTCTCACGTTGCGTCGTACCGGGGACATTTGCTGTGAGTCTACTGTATGACTTGGAGACGGGTATGGCACGCGCTGCTTGGGTTCGTGGATCATCAGCATCAGTGGAAGGCTGCGGAAGATGACCCCTGTTAGAATCACAAGCACAGGGATTTATTATGCGTGAGGACTCACCTGTGCAGGTCGATTCCGTGCATCGCCTTTCGCATCGAGTTCGATGGTATCTCCACGCCGAGCTGTTGGTCGAAGGTGGCCTGAGGCCGCTGCTGGGGCAGTAGTAGATTTGCTACGTGCAGGAGTCGATTCCCTGACCCGCGATTCTTCGATGAAACCTGCCGCGGAGCTAATACCTGTAGTACCCTCAAGGCGTTCACTCAAAGGCACCCTTCTAACCTCAACCCTCGCATGAAGTTCATTCTACCTCGCAGCTTCATCATTTGCCTGTTGAGATCCCAGATCCACCATTCCGTCGTCATTCTGGCGTAGATTCGGACGAGTTTGTCGGGTTTCCTTGTCTGGTATAATGGGGATATCCATGGAGCCAAGTGATCCCTGGGGAGGGCGGCCGGGGTTCGCTGAGATATGCTAAGGGCTAGGGTAGCATTGAGGGCCACGCTCATTACTCGAGGCATGTTAGCGCCGTCTGTTTTCAACATGCTACTTTGACAGCAGTACTCGCTGAGGCCCTCTTTTCTTCCCAAAAGCGGAATGATATCGGAGTCCGACAAGACGCATCTGCGGCACAGCTGTCACCAAAGCCTTGACCAAAGCTTCCCAAGGAATGAGCCAAGCCAACGCAATATACTGTATGCGAGAGAGGGAATCAGGATTGGACTTGAAATCTCCCCTTTACTGCACTACTTACATGAATCAGCGGCTAACAATATGCCATCAAACACGCGCCTTCAGTGCATCCGATGTCGTGTACTACGTTATGCGTTTGAATCTTCTAAACCCGTATCACAGTGTAATGTTGCGCCTACACACCCTGTGCAAAGATAATGATGGATGGATTCTTTCAAGTAGCCTCGGATGTGAAGCTCTGAAGCTCTTGCAGGGTATTCAAATTTACCTGTGCGGGTTATGGCACGGTTTGTTCTTTCTTTCCCATGGGCATTTTCTGGACTTTCCGTGCGGTTTGGTGATCATATGTTTTGTGTACGTACATGTTTTTCACTCATACGATATGTTTTTCACACCCTTTTTACTGCAAGTACCTCATAATGAGTATGCTTTTCCCACACTTTGCAGCGTCACATGTCGTGATAGTGTCTCCGTCTGTCCGTCACACTGGTCTCCTTGCTGGCTTCACCCATAATCATAAAGTGCTAGTGTGTGGGTGGGCACAGTAATTCACCCCAAAGGTGTAGTGCCTTAGTCCCACACTAACCAGTAGATGTGCGCAAAATGCATTTTGTCCTCACCGCGACCCAAGGTCCGACTCAAACGCGCTAAGTAGGTTATCTGACTGGGAATAATATTTTCAACAAAGGTACAGTCCAGTACTGTACGAGGAAAAGATGCATATGCGCAGTGTCATTATACACATATTTCACATCATGACAGAGCTCATCGTTGACATAAATGGCAATAAGGATAGCGCTCAGCTACACATTCGGTTCGTAATCGGAGCGAATGACTGTCCTGACGGCAGATTTTTGACCAGCCGTTGCGGGAATGCGCAGACGAGGTGTCATCAGAATAAGGCATTCTAAGTACTCGCGGCTGTCCGTGTTGATAACGCTGCTTCGACAGCAGTCCTCAGTGCTCACGAAGGCCCTCCTTTCCTTCTAAAAGTGGTATAAATCACGTCCGATCGGGCACGTTCCATGTACCAGTCACATAAGTATGCAGCAGGGGCAGTAGGAGCGCCAGCCACGAGTCGGGGAAGGGGGGTGGGAAGATGGACTGGGAGGACGGACGGGACGAGGTGGACTGGGAGGACGGACAGGACGAGGTGGACTGGGAGGACGGACAGGACGAGGTGGACTGGGAGGACGGACAGGACAAGGTGGACTGGGAGGACGGACAGGACGAGGTGGACTGGGAGGACGGACGGGACGAGGTGGACTGGGAGGACGAGCGGGCTGGACTGGACTGGGGGGACGGGCAAACCCGCTGGAGGAACTGCTGAGGGGATCGTGAGGGGAACCATTGGGGAGACCACCGGGGTCTCTGTGTCCATCCCGCCTTCGTGAATTATCTAGGTCTGAGGAGTTACCAGGAATCGAACGCTGTCCACGTAGATTGTATTGGTCAGGGGAGGTTGGCCAAGGGTCATTCGCTGATTGTCACAATGGAATCAACAACACAGACACACAACAGGCTCGGTATACACATACCTGCCTGCATGATGAGTTTCATCGTCGCAGACGTTGAGGGGGGGGAGAGAAATGCGGCTCCTTCTGGGGCTCAATCCGGCTTTTTGTTTGGATATCCGAGTATGAAGCACTGTCGGTGTGTGTGTGTGGTTGTCCGGACGGGCTTTGTGAGGATGATGAATGGTTATGTTCTTTGCGATCTGAAGGAGATTTCGTGCGCGTACGACCATCAACGGGCTTCTGAGACATCTCCCTTGAAATGACCGTGCTTGATGATTGCTCTCTTTTCGCCGAAGGGTCACCTTGACCCTGACGTACTGCTAAAGAATGGGATTGCGGCGGCGGGTCACGAAGGTTGTCGCCATGCTTCTCGGTGGGCTGCGAAGTGGGTTTTGGAGTTCGATCCTGCGTGGTTGAGCTACTATGTGCTAACGAGGAAATCAGAGACAACGCAAATCACAGAAAGACGCACACACACCTTCCTTAAGTGTCGTTCCATCACTGGCACTGTCCGTCGTTCCCCCCTTTTTTTTCGCCAGTGTATCATGTGGGGCAGAAAGAAAAGGTTTTTCAGCACTGGCACTAGGGTCCACTAAATTTTTGTTTGAAGGTTTGTCGCGCGGCGGAGACGATGCCTTAGAAGGAGGCGGGGATGAGCCACCCCACGACCTCGCAGTGTCTGGAACACTGGCCCCATCTACGCGTGATGCGTCGTTATCAGATCCATGGCGAGGGTGTAAGGAGCCTGATCGTCTAATGACACCTCCTGGGAAACTTGAGGGGATTGGAGAGGCAGTTCCACTAGCAAAAGACTCGGAGGACACCGTATCATGTTGGTTTGGTTGTTGAAAACGGGAAGTGCTTCTGTCAATTCGAGGTGTTACGGATGATTGCTGGCGCGGAGAGGGTTCTAGCGCTGTGGCCGCAACACGCTCAGGCACTGCAGTCGGAAGATCCACGTGACTTCTCCCGTAGTTGGCACTTGAGCCAAGTCTCTTTTCAGGTTCACCTGGAGGTGTATCCTTCGTTTGACGTATACTACTGGAAGTCTTCTTTATCGTTGCTGGTGGTTGTGACGACAACGAAGACGCGGATGGAGCTCCCCATGGCAAATGTGACGAAGATGACCCCTCAAGGGACTGGACGGAACGACCACGATCCTCCATTCGAGAGTTCGCATGTGCTTCACGGTGTGGGTCTTTGTGCGCATAGGAAGAATTACTCGTCTCCATGGCTTTGGGGTGACTTGAGCTTGAGGAACCATCACCACCGGTCTTTCGCGATGTCCGCACAGGTTGTATGTTCTGAGGAGAAACTGGGATAGGTGGGGGATTCATCTCGTCCAATAGCGAGGTTGTAGACCGCGATATGAAGCCCGGACTATCACGTTGCATCGTACCGGGGACATTTGATGTGAGTCTACTGTATGACTTGGACACGGGTATGGCACGCGTTGCTTGGGTTCGTGGACCGTAGGCACCGATGGGAGGCTGTGGAAGATGGCTCCCGTTAAGAATCACAAACGAAGACAATGTCTTAGGAGGCGAGCGTACGACTTCGGTTGTCTCCCTTGGAATCCCACCTCTCTGCTGTTCACCGCCTCCAGCTCGTCCACTGCCCTCTGGTCTGGTTGACTCCAAATGGCTCGGTTCAGACCTGCTTGTTGGGATGCTCGAATCCGCAGTAGTGCTGGGTGCTGGGCGAGTGGAAGGTTTTCTAGACAGACTTGACGACGACAACGAATGGGTGTGTTCTATGCGATCTTGGGGAGACTTTATGCGCGTATGACTTTCCATGGGTGTTTGAGACTTCTCTCTTGAGATTCCCATGCTTGATGAGGGCTCCTTTTTTGCAACGGGATCACCGGTTCCTTGACGCACTCCAGAAGAATCAGGAGGCGGAGCCGGCGGCAAGGGTTCACCAGGGTTGACGCCATGTCCCTGAGCGGGTACCGCTGCTGATAATGTTGGCTGTAGTCTTCGATCCTGCATGCTTAGACCACTATCTGAGGCTTACGATGGGATCAATAACGGAGAAAAATGACAGATTTAGACGTGAACACACCCTCCTTCCGTGAGCTATTCATCATATCCAAGGGCTTATTTAGCGGGGAGCCGAGAGGTGTAGGAGGGAGAGCGTTTGCATCAGGTTTGTTCAAAGGTTGCTCGGGTGGGGGAGACAATGCCTTAGTAGGAGAGGGTAACGCTTCGGCTGTCGTTTTTGGGATGCCACCTCCTTGCTGTCCACCGTCTCGAGCTTTTCCACCATCTCCTGCGCCGTCTAGTCTCACTGACCCCAAACGACTGGGTTCAGTCCTGCTCGTTGGGATACTCGAGTGTGCAGTACTGTTAGGAGGGTGGTGAGTGGAAGGTAGTTTAGACAGACTTGGCGAGGACGACGGCTGAATATTTTCTATGGGATCGAGAGGAGATTTTATGCGCATACGACCGTCCGTGGCTGCCTGGGACATCTCTCTTGAGATGCCCATGCTTGATGAAGGCTCCCTTTTGGAAACAGGGTCAATTTCACCTCGACGCACCGCTGAAGATAGAAGAGGCGGCGGCGGGTCACGAACGTTGATACCATGTCCCTCGGTCGACACCGCCGCTGGGGAAATGGCTTCTAGTCGTCGAACCTGCGTGCTTGAATTACTATTTAACACTTTACGAGGAAATTCAGCAACACAGACAAATGACATATTTACGCGTACACATACCTTCCTTCCCTGTGGTTCTACCAGTGGAGCTGGCCGGCATATCCAAGCTTCTTTTTGCTGGTGAATCGAGTAGTGTGGGAGGGAGAGAACTTGCACCAGTGGCCTCCAAAGCTTTGTTCGAAGGCTTCTCGGGTGGAGAACTAGCAGGTGGCGGGCGTAAGGCCTCGATTGTCTTTCTCGAGACACCACTGCCTTGTTGTCCACCACCCCTGACGCCCTCTGGCCTCATGGACTCAGACTGAGCGGATTCCACCTTGCTTTTTGTTGGAGCACCCGAGTATGTACTGTTAGTGTGAGTATGAGGTTGTCCGGACGGACTTGGTGAGGACGATGGATCTATGCGATCTGGCGGAGATTTTGTGCGCGTACGACTTTCCGTGGGTATCTGAGATCTCTCTCTTGAGAGTCCCAGGATTGATGAAGGCTCTTTCTTGGGAACGGGATCGCCTTGGCCTTGACGCACTGCGACTGAACTGGGAGGCGTCTGCAGGCCATTAAGTTTGGCGCCATGTGCCTCGGCGGACTCGGCGACTGACGAAGGAAGTTCTGGTGTTCGAACCTGCACACTTGAGCGACTATCTGAGACTTACAAGCCGATCGGCGAATCAGCGACAGAGAAAAATGGCAGATTTCAGACATACCCATACCCTCCTTCCGCGTTGTTCTATCACTAGAGCTGGCAGGCATATCACGGCTTTTTTTTGCTGGTGAATCAAGTAGTGAAGCAGGGCCCGACGAAGCTTTGCTGGAAAGTTGATCGGGTAGAGAGGACAACGCCTTAGTAGGAGCCGAGTGTATGGCTTCGGTTGTCTTTCTTGAGATGCCGCCTCCCTGCCGTCCACCGTCTCCAGGTTGTCCACCACCTGCGCCCTCTGGCCTCGTTGACTCTGAATGACCGGGCTCAGTCCGGCTTTTTGTTTGGGTATCCGAGTATGAAGCACTGTCGGCGTGTGTGTGTGTTTGTCCGGACGAGCTTTGTGAGGATGATGAATGGCTTTGTTCTTTGCGATCTGAAGGAGATTTCGTGCGCGTACGACCATCAATGGGCTTCTGAGACATCTCCCTTGAAATGACCGTGCTTGATGATTGCTCTCTTTTCGCCGAAGGGTCACCTTGACCCTGACGTACTGCTAAAGAATGGGATTGCGGCGGCGGGTCACGAAGGTTGTCGCCATGTCTCTCGGTGGGCTGCGAAGTGGGTTTTGGACTTCGACCCTGCGTGGTTGAGCTACTATGTGCTAACGAGGAAATCAGAGACAGCGCAAATCACAGAAAGACGCACACACACCTTCCTTAAGTGTCGTTCCATCACTGGCGCTGTCTGTCGTTTCCCCCTTTTTTTTCGCCAGTGTATCATGTGGGGCAGAAAGGAAAGGTTTTTCAGCACTGGCACTAGGGTCCAATTTGTTTGAAGGTTGGTCGCGCGGCGGAGACGATGCCTTAGAAGGAGGCGGGGATGAGCCACCCCACGGCCTCGCAGTGTCTGGAACACTGGCCCCATCTACGCGTGATGCGTCGTTATCAGATCCATGGCGAGGGTGTGAGGAGCCTGATCGTCTAATGACACCTCCTGGGAAACTTGAGGGGATTGGAGAGGCAGTGCTACTAGCAAAAGACTCGGAGGACACCGTATCATGTCGGTTTGGTTGTTGAAAGCGGGAAGTGCTTCTGTCAATTCGAGGTGTTACGGATGATTGCTGGCGCGGAGAGGGTTCTAGCGCTGTGGCCGCAACACGCTCAGGCACGGCAGTCGGAGGATCCACGTGACTTCTCCCGGAGTTGGCACTTGAGCCAAGTCTCCTTTCAGGTTCACCTGGAGGTGTATCCTTCGTTTGATGCATACTACTGGAAGTCTTCTTTATCGCTGCTGGTGGTGATGACGACACCGAAGACGCGGATGCAGCTCCCCATGGCAAATGTGACGAAGATGACCCCGCAAGGGACTGGACGGAACGACCACGATCTTCCATTCGAAAGTTCGCATGTGCTTCACGGTGTGGGTCGTTGTGCGCATGGGAAGAATTACTCGTCTCCATGGCTTCAGGGTGACTTGAGCCTGAGGAACCATCACCACCAGACTTTCGCGATGTCCGCACGTTCTGAGGAGAAACTGGGATAGGTGGGGGATTCTTCTCGTCCAATAGCGAGGTTGTAGACTGTGATATAACGCCTGGACTCTCACGTTGCGTCGTACCGGGGATGTTTTCTCTGAGTCTACTGTACGACTTGGAGACGGGTATGGAACGCGTTGCTTGGGTTCGTGGATTGTCGGCACCAGTGAAAGGCTGAGGAAGATGACCCCTGTTAAGAACAAGTATTGATCATACGCGAGAACTCACCTGTGCAGGTCGATTCTGTGCCCCGGCCTCCACATTGAGCCTGTTGGTATCTCCAGGCCGAGGTGTCATTTGAGAAAGGCCTGAGGATTCTACTGAGGAGCCAGTAGAATCGGTACGTGCATAAGAGTGACCACCTGTAATGCCCTCGAGGCGCTCGCTCAAAGACCCCCTTCTGCCCTTCGCATTATGTCCAATTTGTCTCGACGCCTCATTTGTCTGTTGAGAGTTGAGATCCTGGTTCTGACACATAATTCTGGGACGGAGATACAAAACGAACCTGTGTATCACAATTTAGTGAAGTTGGGATAGTTTTTAGGGGGGCCTCGTCTGGGCGGACTGATCCATCGGGGGTATAGGTAGACATAGAACAAAGTGATGGCTACACTCGACGAATGAGTCCGCTCGAATATGTGGAGGGCTAGGGTAGCGTCGACGGGCCATGCTGATTACTCGTGGCCCGTTAGCGCTATCGTTCTCATGATGCTGTTCCTACAGCAGTAATCAGCGAGGCGCTCCCTTCCTCCCAAAAGAGTGATAAATTACGAAAAGGCACAATTTCGGCATTTAACTTGCAGGCGTCAGCAGGGCTTTCCAAGCAACGAGGGTGCGTTCGGAGAGTCAAAGGAACACGAGGTAAGACAAGCAAAAGCGGTACACCAGACAAGAACCTGACTCGGAGGACATCAGGGTTGCCCCACATATGCATCGGATATGAATCACGTACCGTCAATCATGCTACGGTCGCTGTGCATTCGGATGTATGTAGTCGATACCCGGATCGGCACATACTGTAGTACTAGTAGGGCTCGCCCACTCAGCGTGACTGTGCAAAGCGTGCCGGTGATCAATGCTTGCATGAACCCTCAAGGTGGGTTGAATTAACCATGACGTGAATTCGCGTTTATTACCTTGATTGCTGCCTTGCTTGGTCGATACCCGCACCGTTTACACCCAGCCCTTGCGGCTTAGTCATGGCACCCACGCCGCCCCAACCAATCTTCACCGCTTCACCCACAGCTTCTAACTCCATCAAACTCAGACCCGATCATCTGGCGACACCATGCGAAGTATCGTTGTTACTGTGCAGCAGAAACCTTTGCATAGTTGATTCTTGATATCAGTTACTATGGATGGTTTCCCCCTTGACAAACTGAACCACCTCATACTAGGTAGGTGTGTTGCAGGAACGCGCATATTACATTGGGCGGCCAGGATACGGGTCGGAGGCTTTTCATGACCTCGTGTCACCCTCGTGCTAGTGCTAGGGATCATGGCGTGGTTGGTGATCGTCAACGCCTGGTCCTGAAAATTCCCAGCAACCCTTGGCCCTTGGTTAATTGCGACGGGGCGGCGTAGGAGTTTTTTTTTTCGTTCGTGCCCCACTTTGAAAAGAAATTGACCGACATCAAACTGTTCCGGCACATGGCGTGAAGATGCCCATTATACCAAGCCGCGTATCATTAGGTCCCCCCGTCCTCCTTGGCCTCGGAATTGGAAGGCGTACTACGCTCCAATGATAGCCTCGTAGTATTCGAGTTTCGCTTGCCAGGTTTCGTGGAGTTTCACTATTCTTGTTCGAGTTCTCTACATTTACACTAGCACCTGCAAGTGATGTGAATGCCTTCGTAGACGCCATTTCATGTTTGCGCCAATTCTCGACAACTGGAGAGTCCATTTTGGGTTAACGTTGTGGACGATGTTCTCATGGGTTTATTACAGCTACGCCAGACGATGTCGGAAAAACCCTTTTTTTTGGTGACCCAAGGTGTAAACTAGTTGGAGTGTTATCACGGGCAGTTCACACAGCTGGCCACAATCGAACGGAGTCCGAGCGGCGTCAACTTGGCTGCTAACCGACCCCAGGTTGAGGTCGATCACAGAAGGGTGATTCAGTAGTCCCTTGATGCATGATGTATACGCATGGCCTGGGCGCTCGTACCCGTGTGGCCCCAGCCCCAGCGCCACAGCGACCGTTCATACCAAAACTCATGGCTCTCCGAATATCCTAGTCATCACGTACTAGTGCATACTCTGAACATTTCACACAAACATCCTGGGCTGAAATTTCTGCATCTCCAGCCCAACTATATTTGACCCACCGAGCAAAAATTCACGGTGATGACGGGGTCGTATCAAAATCTCTCTGAGGGCTCCTTACTAGAAGGCATAAGCATTTCGTGATCTTAAGAACCGCTTTGCTTATTCTCATGCCCAGAGGGTTCAGCCTAAGTTAAGTACAAAGCCCGATAGCTGCGATTCGCCGTGGGTAGCAGTCACGTGGTTAGGGAGCGCACAACCGGAAGAAGCAAGCCAAACTTCATGAACACGGACAGGAAAAACAAAAAAACATGTTGAATTGATACATGTCGGGCAAAATGCGATGGCTACGAAGTGGACAAGAACAGTAATGGCTAAGTCTATAAAGATATGCATGTGGAGAAACGACCCCTTTGATAATTTTTTCTAAAAACTCTTCGGTTGTCTTCTTTCTTGTTTGAGCGCGCACGTGCGTGTGTGTATCGTATCATTCGATCATTCGTCACAAATTCGTTTTCTCATTCATTGCCTTGTCGCCAATGCCGAGAGCAAAATATCAAAGTCCAATTTGGCAGCTAAAAAAAAAAAGGAAAACGACCATAAATCTGTCTATGTCAGACTCCATTTCTTCGTAACCACGCACCTTTCAACACAAGCGCCGTAAAAGTCCGCGCTACTTCCGGGCGTTCCGTCTCAAGTCTGCGCAGCGCGTCCACTCCCAAGCGCCACAGTACCGCGGGTCGCTCCGCGACCACCGTAGCGTTACGTGCGAGCCCTGCGAGCCCCGATAATTCACCCGCGAGCGTCCCTGGTACCATGGATTCCTCGATCACGGGCGTATGCGCCGCAAAGTGGTACGTGGCGCGCAGCACCCCCGCACCGATAACGTACAGTCCATCTGCGGCATCGCCCTGTCTCCAGAGCACGTGGTCCTTGGGTACCGCGATGCGTTCAAAGTAGGGCGCGAGCTGTTCGAGTACCGCACGATCCGCGGCGTAAGGAGAGAACGCTTGTTCGAGGGTATTGAAGGGCTCCGGTGATGCAGCGGGCATGTCGCTCTTACCCTTGCTTTTGCTTTTGCCTTTGCTGTTGTCTGCGGGGCCTTTTAGTAAATGTGTACTTGCGAAGCGTATAGAGGTGAGATGAGATGGACCTACCGCTTGCCATGATGCGCCAACCAGCGTCGCGGAGTTGGGCACGTCGCGGTGAATGTGGGAACGATTCCTGCAGGTCCATATACCTGCTATCCTCGCGGCCCGGAAGTGCTACTCGATGGTTGACATCAGCGCACTCGTAATATAGGAACAGGGAGGCACTTACAGACAGGCTTCGCTTCCTCGCTACTAGAGTCGAACCAGGCACGTAGATACACATTCTCTGTCCCTACAATCAAAGTTTCAGTTGAAGACGCGCGTGGACCTCACATATGATTATGCTTACATTCCATCGCATCGTTGAACGTCACAAATAACTCCACGTCCGGAAGTTCAAGTAAACCCACACACTCCAAAGCCCTGAGCACTTTCCCGTCACCAGCACCAGAGATGACCAGGGCAACTTTCCGTCCGGAAAGAAGTCGCTGCACGCGAACGAAAGCCTCTGCCGCAGAGAGATCGACGCCGAGAACGAGAGCAAAATCGAGCACCAGGAAGCGGATCGGCGCGTGCACCCACGCAGGCTCCGTGACGAGCGTACGGATCGTCTCCTCGACGTGCGCGATAGTGCCAAAGAAGAGAAATCCCTGAAGGTGCAAGACGGTTGTCTGCCGGGAAACTTCTCGGAGGTATGCGCGGTGTGCGCTCGGCCGACGGACTGTCGACATTGTCGTTTCTCCTGTGTGCATACCGCGAATGCTGCGACGCTGGGAATTTTGTATGACGAAGAAGAAACCTAGTGGTCGTGAAAACACGCAAGAACTACTCGTGACGATACTCACAGCTGACGACGATCCCAAAGAGTACGCCAATGACGAAATCCCAGACGGTCATCGCTACCATGATGCTCGCGATGGTGATATACTCCATTTTGCTAACGCGGTGACGTGTGTCCCAGAGTGCCTCTTTGACGAGATCAATTCCCAACACGAAGATTAGTGCACTGACGACCATGACCGCTTTTGTAGGCCCATGTTATCAACAATCTCTTGATTGTTGTAGTAGACATAAGAGAACTCACGGATGTACGCAATCGGCCCTGTTCCGGCGAGCAAAACAGCGGAGGTGGCGAGGGCTAACATGAAACCTGCAAGTCGAGTAGTACCCCCCACGCGATAAAACCTGCGAGAGAATCATTAGCAAGCTAAAGGCGTATGGAAAAGCCCACCGCACGCACAGGAGAGTGTTGACGTAGACAAGATAATTCGGTACTGTTCCGGCCAAACCGGCAAGGAAGTTTGAGTAACCATGGGCGATAAGTTCTTTGTTCGTGTCGACATCAAGATTGAGGGACACGGCTGTATGTGGCGTGATCAGTACGTCACTAAGAGGGGGAACGCATATACACGCACAGAGCGCAGGAACATTCAAGGGTGGATGCAAAACGTTGAAGAACAGCAACGCAAACTGTGTAGGTAGCGTATCCCACAGTGGGCCCCACCTTGTCTTCGTGACATCTACGATTCGATAAGATAGGGCAAAACTCCGGGCGAGTGAAGTGAGACCTACCAAAGTAGGTATAAAATTGATACCACTTCTCCTCGCTTGTCGCAGCCTCAAATAGCCACCGCTCTCTCCTGAGCATGTCCAGGTTGAGCCCTGCGCTCAGAACGACGATGTAAAACACCACTGGTATGATCAAGAAATCTGCAATAAAGCAAGCCAAGGCGGAACTAGTGAGCCCTTGCGTTTGACCCTCGAATAGCAAAAAAAAACGCGCGCACAAGTCGGAAGGATGAGCTGATGGTGCCACCGTGATGTGATGACCCTCAGTAGCACCGCAAGGGCGAATGCAGGAGCCCAGAGGACGAGGTTCGAGCCGCGCGTGAAGAAAAGGAGCGTATCCAGTGAGAGTGAAAATTCATCATCTTGCAGCCGTGTCGAGACATTTAAACCGGTAATGATGAGGAACACCCCGACTCCACCAATACAGCCAACGAGGATGTGCCGCGGAAAGAAGCCGATGAGCGAACCAAGTCGGAAGTGGCCGAGAAGGAAGAACGTGAGGCCTGCCATGTCAAAGGGGTAAGCCCGTCAATCAACAGATATATCGGTTGGGACTTGTTACCGGTAATCACGCTTGAAAACGCAAAGGCCGCGAGCGTGGTGGCTACTATCTCACGCTGATTGGTCTCTCCTAGATCCCGTGCGATGCGGGTGGCCATTATATGAAAGAAAGGCTGTATGGCTTATTTACCCTTGTTGCCTCGATAGTCAATGGATGAAAATGACGCACCACCACCTCAATCATCATGCTGCCGTTCGCACCGGGGAAACCAGATGCGCCAGCTGAATAGACAAGCTGAGATATGATCGTGCTGTTCCGAATTGTCGAACTCAACCAGAGAACCAAAGAGGAAGGGGTGACGTACGAGACGAAGAACATGGATACCCCCATTGCGCCGAGATCAATAAAGACGCCCGTTGCAGGAAAGATAATCATGCCATCTGTGCCACGTGTCCATGATCGGTGGAGTAAGATGAAATAACGCGAAACGTGACGCACATGATATACCATCGAGTATGTTCAGGAGTAAGCCAAGGACAACAGCAGGCAAGGAGAGAACAACTTGTGTCATGGCTGACTTTGTATGGGCGACCCACTTGTGCGACGGGTAGTGGGATTCTGGAAATGAGGACAACTGAAGGAGTGGCGTGCGTTCCGTGAAAGATCGAGGTGAGGCTGTTGAGCGTGGTGGTGGTGGTGGTGGTGGTGGTAGCATTGTGTTCTCGTGTGACTGAAATGACCGGTAGAGGACAGGACTCGGTCCTGAAAGGACAGGTGTGTGAATATCCTCTGTATCTTCATCAACGTGCTCCCGTGTCGGGCTGGGGCTGCCGTGTCGGGCCATGAGGATACTCAGGTTTGATTGTGGATGGAGCTTCAAAGGTCGGGCGTCCAGCGTGGAGGTCGACTCTGCCAAGTTAAATAAGGATGAGGATGGAGTCTCAGCACGATCGCGTGGTTGCTCTGTGTGCTCAATTGGGAGGGAACGGACGGACTCGGAAGGTGGCGGGAAGATGAATGCAGATGTGTGTACAACATCGTGTATCATAAGAGTCTCAGAGTCGGGTACTTCGGGTGTGTGAGATTGTGAGTGGACGATACCGGAGGGCCTAGGTAGAGACAAGGTAACACCGGATAGTTCCATAGTGTGGGCACGAATATCATCCCGGGAGTGACGAGGTGGAAAGCTTCCGGGGAAGAGACCGGTGAAATTTGCGTGAGAGGGAATAGGATTGAGGAGGCTGATATTTAAAAAAAGAACAAGTTAGGGGGAGGGGAGGGTTTAAATGGAGAAAGAGGGACGCACCCAGCCCGTGACAGGGGTGAATCCGAGTAATGAAAAGTTGGCGTAATAAAACGTTGTTGAATATCGCGAGGGGAAGTACCCTGGTTGGGTACTCCTCCATCGGTAGTATTCATCTCGTCAATAAATGGCACAAACGTGTGTCCATCCGAAGAGGACGTCTCGCTTGGCACAGATGGCGACATATGATCAAAAGGTAAAGTCAGCTGGGGTGAAAGGAAGCGTTGTAGAGTTTCTACATTGCCACCCTCAGAGCTGCCCTCGCCTCACTGGACTGGACTCGACCTCGACCGCCGAGTCCGACAAGACGGGTAAACTTAAATTTTTGAAATTGAAAGACAATTTATTGTCTGATAACTTCAAGTTCCTCCTCTCTTTCCGCCAACCCTCAATTAAAAATAAGACAAATGTCGAACACTATCGCACTGTATGCGCATTTTTGCCTCTTATCGCGTTATCATCTTACGCTCTTGTCTTTTAGCTACCCACTCTCCAACTTTACTTTTAGGTGCGTATCATAATGCAGTTTGCGCAAATCTCAACTTGGTTTTCTTCTTTACGTCCTCGGTAAGAGTTAACCCCACCTGACCTACCCATGCGACTACCAGTACCAAAGAGGCACAACCTGAGGAAGATCCATCTGTCACCGCTCGTCTTCAGCGTCTCCAAAACAATTATGAAGATTTCGGTATGCGTCGCACAGTTGAAGGCGTCCTCGTCGTACATGACCATGGTCACCCACACATCCTCATGCTCCAAATTGCCAATGCGTTCTTCAAGCTGTATGCCCCGCCCCCTGCCCGTTGTCTATGCCTCGCCCTGACTCATCCCAAGTCCCGGCGACTACCTAAAACCCGGCGAGGACGAACTAGAGGGGCTCAAGCGCCGTCTAGACGATCGCCTAGCTCCTCCCAGCGATTCTCACCAATTCAACGCCTCCCATGGGATAGACAATGACTGGGAAATCGGTGACTGTCTCGCCCAGTGGTGGCGCCCGAACTTCGAGACCTTCATGGTGCGTTATATGCCCATCATCCTCTCTTCTCCGCCGATCTGACAGCCGAACGTTGTCCACCACCCACGTGCGTTTAGTATCCGTTTGTACCCGCACACATCACCAAACCCAAGGAATGCAAAAAGCTTTTCCTTGTGCAGATGCCCGAGCGCAGTTCGTCCCTCTTCGATCGCTTACCTTCCCAGGGTGTACACTTACGTCCTTTTGTTTACCATAGAAGTTCTTGCCGTTCCCAAAAACATGAAGCTCCTTGCTATCCCACTTTTCGAACTCTACGACAATGCTGCGCGGTAGCAACCGGATCTTGTTTTTTTTTTCTTCTCCCGCGGCTGAGACGCATATATGTTTTGTAGGTATGGCCCGCAACTCTCAGCAATTCCACATCTCCTCTCTCGGTATTTCCTGTTCCTTTTTTGTTTTTGGATCTACGACCTACCTTCTATCACCTTCTTTTTTCTCTGATGACAGGTATAACTTTATCTATCAATAACTCAGCTTCCTTGTCCCATGCCGAGAAAGGCAACAGAGCTCCTCTTCCGAGGCGTGCCTCTGAAAATTTCGGCGCACCGAAGCCGCTTCTCTGGCCCTTTCCACTGCTTTGAGCGTTTGAATCCTCTCTCGCGCCGTTCTACAGCCCCGTATCATGCCCCGCCACGTAGTTTGTACAGTCAAAATATGAGACTTTGTTCATCGAACCGCACAACCAGCGCGATACCATGGCCTTTATCAAGGGAGCTATATGATCCTCCCCATTTCACCATCTGCTGAGCCTATGCTCACGAGCTCTTCCCCAACGTATCCTAGACTGACTTTAACCTGAACTGACATATTGACCTAATCGTTGGTCATGCAACAGACTTTCCGGGCTGCAGACACACAAACGTGCGTTCTTATGTATCCGGAGTTTCTATCAGACTCGTCCGCGACTTGAGCGCTGTCAATAGCCAGAACTCTACCTGCATACTCTCTTTAGAATCATTCCGGCCGGCTCGACAGCGCTATTCTGCATCGATAACAACCTGCACTGGTACCTTGAACGTATGTTTTGCCATTCTTTGGTTGCCCCCCAAAACCACGCACGCACGCCATCACCCTCGCCGTGCGGCTATAGTGTGGTTGACAGATAAGGCTGAATCAAAATGCAGTAAACCTTCATGACAGTACCAAATAGACCCTCACATGGCCTCACAACCCGACCCGCCGTTGGCACTAATTAGAGTCTCCGTGTTCAGGTGCTCGGGTTCCTTAGTCACTAGGTTGTCCCTCGAGTGCGCCTCTGAAATTGCACGTGGTACAGTACCTGGCTTGTGACTTATGGTAACAGGTAATCGTTACCTAAGAGTCCAGATTTATCTCGTCATCACACGACTATCTTGTTTTGATGGCGTCTAAGACGGTGTCGGTCGACAGTTCTCCCTTCTGGTACTGTTGACGAGGGAAGACCTCGACGGTCAGTCGATGAGACCCAGGTCTAGTAAATTACTACACAAAGGGGGACCCTCATTTTTTTGACAGCAGATCGCCGGTCCGGAAAGATTGGGAGATTTCGAAAGATAATCGCCATCTTTGATGTGTCGCTTAAAGGATGCGCCCTGCCCCTCCCCCTGGGTAAATCACCACTTGTTTACGTCCATTGCGACTTGTTTACGTCCATTGCGCGTCGCCCACGGCGTTTTCACCTTTTTCAATAGGAGTCGGAGTCGCGTTTGGTGGTGCCCCCACTGGCTTTTCTGTACTTGAAGGTTTGATATCGGCGTGTCAACTGAGGTGTTGTTGGAGCTTTGCAAGGAGCCGTCTAGATGGAGAGAGTCTTCTAGGGACCTGGGCCTGGAGCCGTGCGTCTGTTCACAGACTGGTGGTGAATTCCAATCGTACGCATCTATTCCCATACTCCTGTTAATCCAATACCCTGAAGATAACTCCACTCTTCTCATTCCTTTGGGTGACGGTTTCTTTCATTCATCACTGCTCCAGTGGAGACATCGAGATTTGGCTGTCACGGGGTTAAGTGGACTTATTTAACGTAAATAAACCCGAACTCTGTAGTTTAAAAAAGGCAACATCCGACCACTATTTCAAATCGGTATAGAGAAATCACAGGGATGACGGTTTCATAACGAGTATGGGATCATTTTTTGTGCGCGAGGTGAGGTGCTCGGTTCGATTGAGATCAGTCTGCCGCTCACCATGAGGAGCACCCCGAAGGGATCCATTCTAATATATTACTGACTTGATCCGCCTGCATTCAATCAAGCGAGGCATCTTGAGCACGACGACGACGAACAGCACAAACAACTCACCATCACCTTTAGTTCACGACGTCCCTCAGGTCTCCACGACTGTGGAGGATGGACAATGCCAGGACAGACAACAGGACCCCAACGAGAATGGCCACCGCAAGCCATACCTTGTACGACCACTCGGACGACGACGATGACCGCCGGGCGTGCAGACGGCGCCACTCTTCCGCTCCAGGACCCTCGACCTCATAGTCTTCCCAGCACGGTTTTCTCAGCCACCACCAAAGTAGGACGAGCGGACCTGGAAACGTGGTGACGATGCGGCCGCGCTTGCCGACGCGGTACCACGACGCGCACTGGGACCAGGCCATGTCTTTGAGCCGCTCCTGCAGCATGTCGTTGTACCTCTCCGTGGCTGCGTCCGATGGCACAACGCTCTTGAGCGTGCCTGAACGCAGGGGCTCAAAGAGCTGAAGAAGGTAAGTGACCTGTGACTCTTCGGAGAAGATGACGGATGAATGGCCAGGAGTCACGTTCGGACCTGTAGGGCATGATGTTATATAAAAAAAACGAAATAGCGTTCTTGGTGGTGCTCGTCTGTGGCGGAGACATACCTAGCATCATGAAGAAATTTGGGAAACCGGGGACGGTGCTACCTAGGTATGCCGTTGGTCCGCCATGCGCATCGTTGTACTCTTTCAGCGTGCCTCTCGTGCCACGTGCGTTCAGCGGGTAATGGTCCTGTGTGAAGCATCAGCAAGACGTTCGTCAGATGAGAAAGGTACAAACAGTTATGAAGCCTGTGCCATATATTAGAACATCGAGAGGAATCTCCTCGCCTGGTCAATGTTAGTCATATTCGACCCTTCATGAATAAGATCTGCACTCCATACCCGTTTCCGTGACAACGCCATGTGGTTCGACATGTGCAATGTGGTCAAAAGTGAGACGCACGTTTGGACAGTTTAATGACTGGAGATAGCCGAGATCGCGTAACACGAGCCTGCACCCCATTGCTGCGTAAT